>JAUIRK010000993.1:0-722500 GCA_030549495.1 Nectonema munidae
ATAATAAATTTATTAATAAAAATTGGAAAAAAAAAGATAAACATTGAATAGTGTATCGATCAAAATTAGCATCGCATAAATTCATTTCTGAAAGAGATCAAAGGAAGATGGATCTTCATCGGGATGACTCCAACAGAAGTTATAAAAAAAGGAGAAAAGAAAGGTCAAAGGAAGTAAAATGCTCATCGAGATGCACTCCAGCAGAATTTGGAAGAAGAGTAAAGACAAAAACAAACATGTACAAGAATATCATTCATAAGATATACACACAAATATAAAAGAAGTATTTATCTAACATAAGTCAAGATATACATAAGCATAAACACGTATTCTCATGTATACATAGATAAACATATAATACATACATAAACAAAATAATACACACATATATATATATAAACATAATGAATACAAACATTAATATATAAAAGAATAATAAAAAAAAATATATATATATGTACATATATTAACAAAATATTGTCCATGAATAGAAATGACCAGAAAGAACAATATTTGTGACAGATTTTTTAAAACGATCATAGCAAGAAAAGTCAAGGTAGTCGCAAAAACAATTAATATGCTTAGTAGTCTTTAGGATTAGAGACCTTAGTTGAGGGTGGCAATTTAATGACTCATAATGAAGGGAATTACTAGTTCTGGTAAAATACGAGTGATAACTATTATTTAAGGCGAAAAAAATAGAGAAGTCAGAAAAATGGAAAAGAACGTTGTAAAAGAGAATACAATGCATCATAGAGTTGATCTGAAAAATATCCAGCTCAGTATCCGAAGGTGAACACATAAAATTATGGTACCTACAAATCAATTTATTTAATTTGTTGAGTAAAACCTTATTTGAAGAACCCCAAATAATATTAGCATATTTTAGATGCGTTTAAATATGTGAATAATAGAGGATCCTCCTAACTGAAGGAGGGAGGAAATTTTTATATTTGTAGAAAATGCCAGAAAAGCGGGACACCTTAGTTAGAACATTCTTGATATGCACAGACCAAGAGCGATTTTCCACGAAAAATAAACCCAAGTAATTGAATTGACTAACCCGTTCGATGGATTTATCATTAATTCTAACATTAAGATTGGCAAACGCCTTGCTCCTAGTAAAAATTAAATATTTGCATTTGTCAAAATTCAAATGAATGTGATTATAATGAGACCACTGAAAAATATTAGATAAACACAAGTTAACATTGTTAATATCAGATATAGAAGACAAGTTAAAGGTTAGAGCCACATCATCAGCATAGATAACTGGAGAGCAGAAATAAGGCAAAATTTTCACAATATCATTTATAAATATAATAAATAAAAACGGCCCTAATATTGAACCCTGAGGTACACCAGATTTGATAAAATGTACTTTAGAATTGATACTGTTATACGATACATAAAAATATCTGCCAGAGAGGTAAGATTTAAGCCAATCGTTGATATGTGATCTAAAGCCCATGCGAAATAACTTATATAATAGAAGAGAGTGAGATACTGTACCAAAAGCGTTAGAAAAATCAAGGAAAGTACAAATAGATGAATGAGAAATATTAGAAGAAATATCAAGAAAAAATCTAAGAAGGGCTAATTCAGTAGACCTGCCCTTGGTGAAAGCAAACTGTCGTTCACTAATCAAGAAATATTTTTCAGCAAAACTAATCATCTTGGTAAGTATGAGTTTCTCAAATACTTTGGAAAAACTAGATATAATAGAAATAGGACGATAATCCTTTAAACAAGAGCCTTTTTTATTAGATTTAAGTATAGGAACTACTTTAGTATACTTCAAAATGTTAGGAAAAGTGCCAGAAAAAAAGGAAGAGTTATAAAGAAATAGCAAAACATCTTCAATTATAGGTAAAGATAAGACTAAGATATGCATGTCAATGTCATCAAAACCACAGGCCTTTTTATTTTTAATGGAAGAAATTGCTACAATTAAATCATCACGAGTGAATGAAGTAGAAAAAAAAGTTTTTTCATTCAGAGGAACAACTCTATCAATATATTTATAACTATCAGCGTCCACATTTGCTTCAGAACTCGAAAAAGCTTGAGCAAAATCAGAAGAAGTGAAAGCATGAGACTCAGCCTACAATCTATTATTAAACAATTTATTTAAGGTTTTCCAAACTTTATTCTTTTGGCCAGATGTAAGTTTACAGCTGAAGTAGGCCGTCTTAGCCAAATGAATTTTGTTTTTATAAAATTTTAGAAAATTTTTATATTTAAGGTTGATATCAAAAGTGTATTTATTCTTCAACTTTTTATATAATTTTTCTTTGATAGATTTTAGTTTACAAAGTTCAGTTGTGAACCAAGGATGTTTACTACTTGAACAATTAGTATTCTTAACTAACGGAAAGGATTCATTGAAAATTTTCCTAAAATGATTTAAGAATAAGTTAAATGATGTATCAGGATCAGAAATAGATAGAATATAACTGAAATCACAACTATTTAGACAATTAACAAAACGTAACCTATTAAAATGAGAAAAGACTCTTCTGAATGCTAGCCTGGGAGATAAATTTTGTCCAGAAGAGAAAAAATCAAATATTATAATATAATTCATATAATGATCTGATATATTGCAATTAATGTTAAAGGTTTTAAAATTGCAAGCAAAATTAATAAAAATATAATCAATGAGGGAACAAGAAGGGCGTGTAGCCTTAGTAATAGTCGGATAAAAGCTAAATTGGAAGAGTAAAGAAATAAAGTCTAAAATAGAATTGCAGGACTGAATTAAAAATAAATTCAAATTGAAATCACCGCAAATTAACATATCATTTCTGATCTCCTTTCCACTTAAAAAATAAGAAAGAAAAGATATGAAGTCAGAAGTATCAGAGGATGGTGGTCGATAAAGTGCAAGAATACCAACTTTCCGATGTGAGATAGTCAAAAAAAGAAAAACATAATCACAAATATTGTCGCCAACAGTGGCAGATTCGAATTCATTAACTATAAAGTGATTCCTATAATAAATACCAATGCCACCACCTCTTTTTCGCCTACAGTAATATGAAAAGGAATAACCGGGAATATTGAAGTTAGAAAAACTATCATATTGCCAAATTTCTGTCAATACGAGAATATCAAAGCATAAACCAGACGTAGACAGAAAGAAATCCAAATGAGCAAACTTGGCATTGATGGACTGAATATTAAGATGCAGTACCTTAAGGCTATTAGCACTAGAGAATTCTTTGTATAGTTTAATATCAGAATCATCAATTGTGCAAGTAGGAAAAATTGAATTCCCCTCAAAAATAGAAGCAAAGAATTCATTATCTAATATATCTTTAGAACTAGGACAATCAAGATTCATTCAAATTTTCATTCATAAGAAAATTTAAAAAGCTTTTATTTAACTTATCCTGACGTTCTTTTAAATATTCCAAAGAAAGGCAACCCTTAGAGTTGCAAACATGATTGAATTCATGATTATTCGAAGCACAATTGTGACAAAAGACTTTATCTTTATTATTACATTGGTCAGAAGCATGATCAAGACCACAGAACTTACAGGTAGGTTTAGTGGCTTTACAATCTTTGGAGTAATGATTATATTTATTACATCTACTACAAGTTTTAATATGAGATCTCAGTAATTCAATGTCATGAGCAACACAGTTAATATATATATACTTCTTTAAAAAGACATTTTTAACTATCATATGATTAAGTTTAATACCTATATTACAATATTTATCATTCCGTTGTACAAACTTAAACATATTCACTATATCGTTTTGATTTATATCATTTTGCATAGAAATAATAGACTTAATTTCATCTAGCGACAATGCATTATCCACACTTTTTATACATAAATAGGGACTTCGTGGTTCCAAATTATCAAAGGCTATCCCATTATCATGTAGTGATTTTTTCAAAAAATCGAAGTTTGCAGCCGAAGAAGATTCCAAAATGAGTGAATTATTAATTGTTTTTTTGAATCTTTTAAAACATAATTTATTGTTACAAGGTTTTAGTTTTTTATTGATAGTCTCATTCACGCTTTCATTTGTTTCCTTATCAAAAAAATTTGGGATAGAAACCGTTTTAGAAGGGTCAAAGGAATTAATCTTATGAGCAGGTTTTTTATCAATTAATATAGAAAAATAAGTTGGATAAATACTATTTTGAGAATTAAAGTTTTTCCTATCAATTAAACTATTAACATTCTCCTTTATTCCTTTGATATCTTCCTCTAAAGTGGAATACTTATTAAAAATTAAATTATTTGCTTCTAGATTTTCATAAAAAGAAATTAATTTTGTCTTAATCTTCTTTTTACTTAACGTTTCTATTTTTCCTATTAAATCTTTTAGAGATTCAAGAGACATAATAAGTGGAAAATTAAAAAAAAAATAAATAAATAGATAAATAAAGGATAAAATACAATATAAAAATTTATATTTAAATTCAAAAAATTTGAGCGGCTATGATTTAGTTGGAGTGAATCGTTACGTAAAAATTTGTATTTTACTAATTTTAAGCCTATTTATATCTTGTCTAATTTTTCAAAAATCCTTAAAAAATAATGTTATTTAAATCCTCCAACTGAAAATTTTCTAACATCTCTAATGAAGATTGTAATGAAAAAAATATAAGAAGTTTAAATTTTATTTACCTGCATTTTGATCTTAAAGCATTTTTATTATGAACCTTTCTTATCATTTTCACTAATTTTATCAGGCACTATATCTTTAATTTTTCTTGATTTTAAATTACCCTACTGGTAAAAACAACCTTATATTAGTAACAACCTATGTTTATAATAAAGAATTAACCCTATTACTTCATTAAATTTTAAAGCTAGCTAATTCGTGTCAATTGAAAATCTGCGATTATTATGTATATTCTAACAGAAGAACATTATCACACATCCTCATTTTTATAGAAAATTCACAATAATCATAAGGTTTAAAAGAAACAACAATTGCTTTATTAATATTAATATGTTCATAGATAACTAACACCAATTATTATCCAATAAGTTTACATTTTATTTCAAAATTAGATAAAGTATCATGATTCAGCTTAGAGATATGGATAAAAGCACAAATATCATAAGCATAGAGAAAAAAATTAAAATTTTTATAGATCGAGAATCTATCATTTACATAAATGATAAATAACACATGTCCTAGTACTGACCCTTGAGGGACGAGATCTATTTATTAAATAGAAACCATAAATTTAAAAAATAGCCATAGAATCTTTATCAATCAAAAGATGATTAAATCTATCAAAAATTTTATAGAGAATAAAACAAGATTTCATCCGCTTTTTTATAGAAAATTCTCCATTTCATTAACTAGGTAAGAGTTCAAAAACTCAGTTTAGTAGTTTTCAAGAAAACGAAATTGAGTCAATTCATTGAATTGTATAATCAAGGTTTTTTCGTTAACTAAAGAACGAGATCCATAATTTAAATGTTTAGGATTTTCTTTTAACTGGATTTACCATATGAATATTTTGATCCTCTTTTTACATTTTTATTAAAACAGAAAAGTTTATGACTTCAACGTTGAAAGCAAAGAAGTTGATTTATTAACTTAATATGATTAATTGAAATACCAATATATCTTAGCACTTATTATTCTTCATTCTGACAATAATAAAGAAAATCATGGGGGGATTTATCAATTTGAAAGAATATATTCCATTGTGAAGTTGTTGAATGTGAGCATTCTTGAGAGATGTAATGGAAACCATGTTAAATATTCCTCAAATTTCAGATCTGAAAATTATCACCGATATTTATTACATTTTTATGTAAAATAATATGATTACTTTTCACCACTTTGATAATATAATTAATGTTTGACAAATATTTTCCTTAGATTTGGAATTTGAAAACAAGTACTTATTTGAATCACGTATTTTATATTTTATTTTGATTTTTAATAATTTAATTAATGACTTTTTGGAGAAAAATACTGAAGACTTAACGGCAATATCGCATTCTTTAAACCATGCGCAACAATCTGATAATTTCCGAAATAATTATTTTATTAAATATACTCCTAATTCACAAGACTCATCATCAACATACGCTGATGCTGTTAAAAAGGCTGATTACAGACAACACACATTATATGTAAAGTCAGAAAGCTTGGAATTGGAACAATTAGCTGAAAAAACATCACATGTTTTAAATGAAATCAAAGTTCTTTCGAATAAAAAGACCAAAAAGGTATTCAAAATTCGTTTTCCAGACAATCAAAGTCTACAAAAAGCTGAAAATCTTTTGAGTAAAGAAGAAAATATAAAAGCAACTAGATCCAAAGTACTCTTGCCAAAAGTATCATTTCTTACTTCACAAAGTATCGAAAATAGCTCATTAAAAGATCTAATTTTAAAGAAAAATGAATATATCAATAATATGGTTGATGATGGCAAAACTTTCGAAGTACTATTTTCAAAAAATATAAAAAATGACAAGAAAATTGTTGTACTCAAATTAGCTCCTGAAAATTTTTCCTTTCTTAAAAAAAACCATTTTACTTTTTTCATGATGATGGAAGCCGTGAGGTGCAGACCATTTTTTTCACATATACAGTGCAGCAATTGTCTTCTTTTCGGTCACACCACTTCGCAGTGTAAAAAAGAATCAACTTGCAAGTATTGTGCCTTATCTCATAATCATACTTTATGTCCAGTCAAAGATGATAAAACAAAGTACAAATGTTATACCTGTACCAAAAATGGGGAGTCAACATCTAATCATGCATCAATGAGCTATGTTTGTCCATATGTTATGAAAGAACTAAAACGTGTTGAAAGCATCACCCTCCTTGATGATGATTAGAGGTAAAAACTTATTGTACGATACTAACATACATTTCGATACTTACAGTCAGCTCAAAGGTTCACATGAAATTTATTTAAATTCGAAGTTTTTAGGCTTATATGACATGAACATTTTATCTCTTAATGTTCAATCGTTAAGAAGCAAATTCAATGAGCTTGTAATCTTTTTGAACAGGTTTTCTACATTTACGTTAAAAGATTTGTCTGTAATATGTTTACAAGAGACATGGCTGGACCAAAATGAGAATCATTTCCATCTTCCCAATTATTCTACTATAAGCATACCAAAAAGATGTTCTAAGCATGGGGGACTTTTATTTTTTATCATGAAGGATATTAATTATCAAATTGGTAGAACCGCATACTGTTTTGAGTCTTTTGAATATCATAGTATTAACCTGTACCTGAAAAATCAAAAATCTGTTACTATTCACAATATTTATAGATTGCCAACAATCAAAAAAGATCTAGTAAACGAATTTTTTTATTTTTTCGAAAACTTGATCTTCAATATTGACCGAAATAACGTCAATATTTTCTGTGGGGATTTTAATTTTGATTTATTTCAAATGGAGAACTTTTCAACTCAAAAGTTATTTAATTTGATAATAGCTGGCTCACTAATTCCAACTATTACCCTTCCAACACGATACGAATCTGAAACCTTAATTGATAACTTTTTTTTAAATGAAAATAATGTTGACTATAAATCATTCAATTGTATGTCCTTCTTTTCCGATCATATACCGATACTTTTATCTCTCAATTTTAAAGTTAATAAAATAAAAGAAAAGTTAAGAGAAAAATTCAACCGGAACATATTCTCTTCATTGTCTAGTCAAATAGATTGGGTTTCAATTATTGAGTTGTACCCAAATAACCCTTCAAGAATTTTTGAGCAAATGATTTCTCAAATTTCTTACATGGTCAATGAGTGTACTTCATTTGTTAAGTTTAGTACCAACAAATACAAGGAAAACTTTAGTTCCTGGATCACTGATGAAGTCATACAAATGATAAAATTACGAGATAAATTGCGTCGAAAATGCAAAAAGAGTACTGATTTGAACATTAAAAAAAAGTATACTTTATTAAGAAATCGTATAAAGTATAAGATAAGGGAGTTGAAGCAAAAGTATTACTCAACGGTTTTTCACAACAGTGATACTACTCAGAAAACTTGGTCAAGTATTAACATGATCCTAAAAGGAAAGAAAAATAACAAAATATTAATTAAAAGAGATAATCAGTATTATGATGACTTTACCCTTGCAAACATTTTCAACGAAAGCTTTGCTTGTATTCAAAATGATTCGTTGCCAAATCGGAAAAACTTTAATTTTCTTGACAATACAATGAATTTTTTTGAATTCGAACTGTGTTCTAATGAAATTCTATTATTCGTTATTGACAAAATGAAAATGAATGAAGCGAAAGATATATATGGGATTTCCATAAATCATTTGAAGTTAATAAAATCTGACATTTGTATTGTTTTGTGTGAAGCTATCAATCTCTGCTTAATAAGTTGCATCTTTCCTGAAATCCTTAAACTACATAAAGTTGTTCCAGTGCATAAGAAAAATGATAGGAACTGTATTGATAATTACAGACCAATTTTAATTATTCCTGCAGTTTCTAAAATATTTGAAGAGTTCATTCATTTTCAGCTAAAAGCTTATTTGAACTCAATAAATTACTTGAATGACCATCAATTTGGATTTCGCCAAAATTACTCCACTGAGTCTTTTCATTCATGTTTGATTCATAAAGTAGTCAATATTCTAGAACAGAAGGATGATGCAGTACTTTTTCTATTTGACCTGTCAAAGGCTTTTGATAGAGTTAATCACTCGACAGTTTTAAAAAATTTGAATCAATGTGGTTTTAGTGAAAACGCTTTACTTTTTCTGAACTCATATCTCACAAATAGACACCAAATTCTTAAAGTTAATGATGCATTTTCTGGAAAATTATCAATAGGAAATGGTGTCCCACAAGGTTCGATTTTGGGGCCAATACTTTTTAATGTCGCTATCAACAGCATTTTCTTCCTTGATACATTTTTTGAATTTCTGATATATGCAGACGACATTTGCGTATACTTTCCAATGTCTAAAATAAAATATGGTGAATTTATCGATACAATATGTTTGAACAACAGTCTAGATAAACTTTACAGTTGGTGCTCTGAGAATAATTTAATTTTGAGTAAAAACAAATCTAAATGCATGATAATCTCAAATAAAAAGAGAAAATATAATTTTTTGGAGTCTACTGGAATTCCTGAAGTAAGTAGTATGAAAATACTTGGGTTACAATTTGATAATAAAATGCAATTTAGGCATCATATAGATAAATTAGCTCACGACCTGAATCGAGTGATTGGTATACTATACTTTACTAAAAATATTTTTCCTTTGAATATTAAACTTATGCTTTATAAACAATTGTTCATTTCTTATACAAACTATAGCATTATAAACTGGTATCCAAAAGGTAAAAAACGAATACAAATTCTTCAAAAAAGGGCTATCAGAGTGATTTTTAATTTGAAAAAGAATGAGCACACATCGGAAATCTTTATTCAAAATAATATTCTGTGCATTGACGAGATTTTCAAACAAAGGATCGGTGTATTCCTCTATAAGTACTTCAACGGTCATTTACAAAATGTGTTTGGGCAAATGATAAGATATAATGAAAATCCGAAATATATCACTAGGAATTCCAATAAACCCCTGAAAGTTTCATACAGACTTAAAAGTTCAGATATCTCACTAGTAAAAAAAGTAAATGAGTTTTATATTGAAAATTTACAACTTTTCGATCATATATCTATATCTTTGCTTACATTCAAAAAGAGAATAAAATATCATCTTTTAAGTTCGCGTTTAAACTAGTTCATAATCTAAATTCAAATTTTTAGCATGTGAAACTTTAAGCTTACCTGTTTGTTACGAAATTGTTATTATCTACAAATAACTAATCGGGAAAATCTGAGTAACGGCCATTTTGGCTATTGATTTATCCCATAACGATGATCTTGTACAACATCTGAATGTTCATATTATGAGTATACATGCACTCATTTTATTTAATTATGATTCTTTTGAACTTTTTCATATCAATAAATTTTTTTTCTCTCTCTCTCTCTGTTATTAACATATTATCTTTTAACTTTTCCAATGTATCTGTTAGTTTAATCAAAACTTCACAAATAATCCAAGTATTCAGTGTGTGCTTGTTGTAAATAGAGTGCCTCACAACATAATTGGAATGTTGTAGATAAAATGGTGCCTCATAACATAGCTTAAAAGCTCACAATTCACTGGCAATTTACAAATAACCCTCTAACCACAATCACTCTGTTTTCAATAGTATATAAGCCTTCACATTTCTTTATCTTCTTTGAAAGTAAAGGCTACTTTTCTTCAAATAAATTTATTTCTTACTTTACACAACAATTTACTTTCAACCTATCACCTTTATGGACAACTTTCTGCGTCCAGAAGGACTTGACATAGATCCCAACTTTGCCACTGCTACTGAGAAATGGAAACACTGGTACTCAACCTTCAAGAACTTTATTTCCTCCATCTCAGCTCTCCATCCTGAAAAGCTCTCTGTTCTCACTAACTACATTTCAGCCTTTGTCTTCGAATGAGAACGTGAAAGAGTACGATAATGCCATCTCTAAACTCGAAAGCATCTATGTGAAGAAAAAGAATCATGTCTTTGCTCGGCACTTGCTACGGAAACAACTACCTGACGAAAGTGTCGACGCTTTTGTACAGCAACTGCAAAGATTGAGTCTTGAGTGTGAGTATTCCTCGGTCTCCGTTGAACAGCACCGAGATGAAGAGATAAGAGATGCCTTGATCAATGGTTTTGATTCAGACACGATACGTCTACGCCTACTAGAAAACAAAAACTTGGACTTGCAGAGTGCCTACGATAAAGCTCGCGCACTGGAGATAGTTCAAAGCAACTGTCATGCCTACAAAACAGACACAACTTTTTTCCTTGCTTCGACCAGAAAGGATCCTACAGAACCATGTTCTAGCTACAAGTCTAAGCATTTATGCTTTTTCTGCGGTAAAGCTTCCACCCAAGAAAAATCTGTCCTGTTAAAAACTCAAAGTGCTTTTCTAAAGCTTGTAGATCGTCTTGTATCAATACAGAAAAAGATGTTGCAACTAGTAATGATGAATCTATCCTTGCAACTATAATTGATGCTAACAATAAATCTAGTACTTGTTTTTGTAGGGAGGTACCTACTAAGAGTGATTTTGTGATAGCTGCTACTAGTGGTAAATTCAATTCTAAGGTTTTAATTATGAGAAAAAAGGTCAAGTTGAAGCGAACTGTTTGATTGATACAGGATCTACTGAAAGCTTTGTTTCTTCGGAATTTGTAAACAAGGTAAGATTAAGGGTGTTTCCGATTAATAGAGTTGTGAGTATGGCTTCATCTGATCTTACTGTGCCAATATTAGGGTATTGTTTAGAAAGTTTGGTATTCAAAGAGAGCGCTCATCATAACATTAAATTAAACGTTTTAGAGAATCTCGTAAGTGACATAGTTATTGGGCAAGATTTTTTTGTGCTCACAAATTTCTTAAGTTCGATTTAGGAGGAAAACTTCCTGGCATTCTGCTGTGTTCCCTTTCGAAATTACAATCACCGTTTCCGTCGTTATTTCGCTATTTAACTAAAGATTGCCGTCCTATAGCAACCAAATCTAGGAAGTATAGAAATTCAGATAGTGAATTCATCGAGAAAGAGGTGAAAAGATTACTTAAGGATGGCATTATAGAGGAAAGTCTTTCCCCGTGGAGAGCACAGCCATTTGTTAGTAAGAGAACCACAAAACACGCATGGTAGACTATAGTAAAACCATAAACAGGTTTACGCAATTAGATGCCTATCCTCTGCCTAAAATTGAATGCATAGTAAATAAATTAGCGCGCAATAAAGTTTTCACTAGCTTAGATCTGAACTCTGCGTATCATCAGGTAACGCTCGCTGCAGGTGATGAAGCGTATACTGCATTCCAGTGGAAATATAAGTTGTATTCGTTTACACGAATTCCTTTTCGTCTTACGAATGCTGTGCCATGTTTTCAAAGAATTATTGATAGAATCATAGACGCTGAAAAATTAAGGGGTGTGTATGCGTATCTAGATAACATAACGATCGCAGTCAGTGATATTATTTAACATAACAAAAACCTAGAAGCCTTCATGAATGCTGCTATTACTTTCAATGAAGCTAAATCGCAAATAGCCAAAAACGAAATTTGTCTTCTTGGCTACAAGATTAGTCATAACGTGGTAAATCTTGACACTAATAGAGTTGCACCGCTTCTTGAAACGAGGCCTCCTGATAATCTAAAATCATTAAAGGGTGTCATAGGTCTTTTGTATACTATGCGCGCTGGATCAATCATTATTCAGATGATATAAGACCTTTGATCACAGCTGCGTCATTTCCACTCTACGAAGAGCCAACTGCTGCGTTTGGAAAACTTAAAAGATTACATAGTAAAGCTAGCCTAAGAGTGATAGATCCTAATCAACCCCTATTTTTGGAAACGGATGCTAGTAATTTTGCTATAGTGGCTTCACTTAATCAAAACGGGCAACCAATAGCCTTTCACGCTAGAACGTTGCGAAAGGATGAGAAATCACACTCGTCTTTAGAAAAAGAAGCATGCGCAATAATGGAAGCTATAAGGAAATGGAAACATTACTTGTTGGGACGCCATTTCACATTAATCACAGATCAAGAAGCTCTATCATACATGTTTAATAAGAGACATTCAGGTAAAATAAAAAACGATAAACTTTTGAGATGACGAATTGAACTGGCATCTTATGATTATGATGTAAAATATAGAAAAGGGAGTCTGAATATCGTTGCCGATACGCTTTCAAGGGCTGTTTTGGCTGCCACAAACAAAAATTTGCCTTTTTCAAATGATTAAAGGTTGCAAAATTTGTAATGAAACGAAGCCAAGGTTTTATAATCCACCATATACTCCTTTAGTTAAAGCTACTAGACCATGGGAGAGACTGAATATAGACTTCAAATGCGGATTTCCCCTTTCCAATGAGTACACAATCTTCCTAACAATCATAGATGAGTAGTCACGCTTTCCGTTTGTATTTCCTTGTAAGGACATGAGTGCCAAAACAGTTATGCGTTGTTTGAGCTTTTTGTTTTCTATTTGTGGCTTATCTGAGTACATCCAGAGTGACAGAGGCCTTCCTTTTTGTCACAAGAACTTCAACAATATTTGCTCAATCTAGGAGTGGCAACAAGTCGCACTATCCTCTACAATCTAACTGGCAACTCACAGTGTGAAAGATACAATGAAATTGTTTGGAAAAGCATTTGCCTAGCTCTAAAAGCAGGTGATCTTGATGTAAAAGCTTGGCAAGATGTTTTGGAAGACGCCCTACACTCAATTCGATCTTTGCTGTGTACTGTAACTGGATGTACTACTCACGAAAGATTCATGGCTTTTCCAAAAAGGTCTATACGGAGTCTCTTTACCATCTTGGATTATGTCTCCTGGCAACTTACTTCTGAAAAAAAGCCAAGAAATGACAAGTACAGCGCTGAAGTTGAAGAGGTTGAACTATTGCAAGCAACACCCTCTTATACTCACGTTCGTTTATCCAATGGAAACGAAACCAGCGTAAACTTAAAAGACTAGGCTCCTCTTGACGATAGTTCCACGAAACAACTTGACTCCAGCCCAACATAAAATAATCAAGCTGAGAATTTAGAACTTTAATTAACTAATTTTTTAACTTTAGAATCTAAGTTAACTAAGTAGTAAAAGTCTGCGGATATTTAATAGTGGTGAGTCATTTTAATTTATTTTCTGAAAAATATTATACGTAAAAACAGGATAATACATTAAATTTAAAGCTAAATCAACTTGTGTTTAATATTCATTTTTAGTGTACTTATTTTATAAGACAAAGCTGTACAATTAAATAGAATAGTTTACGTAAAATGAAAAATGAGCAAGAAGTTATTTACAAAAAGAAAATTGAAAAAAATTGAGAAATATGTCAAAAAATATTGTAAAATCATTTTAGTATAAACACACTTTTTTTATTTGGGAATAATCGAACACTTTCTAGATTTGTTAATTTAAGTAATTTTATAATTAAATTTAAATATATTCAACCGTTTTGTTGCCTGTAAACCAGCATAGGTGGCTTATGTATGCGAGGCGCATCAAACAACCAAGAAAATTTTAATTAATTTTATTTTTCCCATTGACATTTTAATCCTTATCCAGGTAACGAAAATGGTTCACAATTATAAAAATTTTGCATTCTTATCATCAGATTGATGTCTTTTACATAACTTTATAGATTAAGATAATATTTTTCTAAATAAGAAACTCGAGATTTATATGTATGTTAAGTTTCATAATTTTTTTTATTAGGTGGCAATTTAACTTTATTTCTGTCAGCTCATTTTGCCACGACCCGATAATTTATTCTTTTCCCGTACAAATAAGTTTTTTTGTGAACTATTAAATCAAAGTGCATACTTTATTCACAGAAGGCTGTTAGTTTTTATTAATTTTTTAAAGAATTTGTATATATTTTATAAATAAAATTAGTAAGAATAGTATACAGACTTGAGGTAGGGTTGCCAGATTTTAAATATAAAAAGGAGAACATTTAACAGAAAAATGTAAAATGCGAACTTGATTATGTATATATATATAATATATGAAACTTTTTTAAGTTATAATTTAGTATCAAAATTGTTTTTACAGTTTCACTATATAATAATTGGTTTTTACAATAATCCTCGCTCCATCAAAGAAAAAATTCCCGCTATATTTGCATTATGAATCATTATATATTGTTCGGTACTTATGGGTTATCTCCCCCCCCCTCCTATTCTAAAATTTTTTTTCCAACTTAATAATTTTAAAATACTAATTAATTTATAATTTCAAATAAAAATTTTTATAGTGAGGAGGGGGAGGGGGGATGTAACCCATAAGTACCTATTGCCCCATTATTCTGGTCGTTAAAGGGTTATCATATATTTCAGAGAAAATTTTGGTATTTTAGGTTTAACAAAATATACAGACAAAAAATTTTTTCTTTACAACCAGATTTGCCTGTCACGTCTGGTCCCTCTAATGTACGGGCAAATACATTTTTGAGTATTTTAAATACAAATATTTTTTATATGAGTATTTGAATTACAAATACAAATACTTTTAAAAATACATTTTTAATTCATAGGTATGGCTTATACTATCGTTAGTGTTACATCTAATAAACATTTAAGTTTTAAAGGGAAGAATTTACCAGCTTCTATTTCTTATTAAATAAAAGAATATAAGGCACGACTAGTCGATGTTATTCTGCTCTGAATGTCTGGATATATTAGTATAGCCTTTGTGCTTTGAAGACTCAACGAGCAAGGTCAATTTTAAAAGAAGTTATAAAATTGGAAAGTATTTATTTTTTTAAATACCTTTGGTAATATTTCAAATACAAATAAAAATACGTCTCATTTGCAAAACTTTAATTAGAAATGCAAATACTTTCAAATTTAAAAGTATACTCTAAAATACAAATGTATTTAACCCCAAGACTGGTAGTATTATGACAGATATATTGAGTCGAGAATATGATTTTAAAACAAAAAAATAGGGTCTGTTAAGAATGTAAGCGCCTAGAGAGAATAAAATTTATGAATCCAATGTGCTGATATTTTTAGTTATAGTTGTCATAAAAGTGTCGTCTTGAAACCGTACTTATTTAGATTTTGGATCATACGAGAAAATAAAATATTTTAACAATAAAATATTTTTTTAAAGTATATTTTTGTCGTTCTTCATATTCATATTTTATATCCTTCACTTATTTACAAATAATGTTATGATTTCTAAGTTTGACATATTATAAAAGACAATTAAAAGCAGCCATTTTGTGGACACAGTGAGGTCAAGAATAAAGGAAAATCAACAAACGCATATCCCTGTTATCTCAACATACCTGAAATCGATCCTTCAGCTGCTTGATGTTACTGATCAGGCCATTCAAGTCCTATTTTTGCGAGCTTAGAAATACATAGATGGCTAGCGATCAAGTAGAGGAAACCAAGAATGGAAACCTCTAACCTCTCAACTTTCATATAACTTTTCAGTTAGACAAGTTTGACTCTGAGATCATCGGATACAGTCAATAAGATCGGAATGTTCAATCTAATGATCATCTTGAGTGGATCAAAACGATTTATCAGGTCAAGAACGATAACCGATAGCAGCACAATATCGTATTTGGCGATCTGTATCTCTAACAATGATATAATTACGGAAGAACAGGCCAGACAAGTATTTCTAGAATCGGATGATGAAGACGAGGAAACTATTTGAATGTTTTTTCTGATTATATCCTCAATTAATTAAAATGGAAAATTTTCTACTTTATTTTTAATTAAAGTATAACTTTTGTTTTATGGGAATAACTTGCACAATTTCTTTGTTATTATAGACCGGTCAAACTATATTCAACAATTTCGTTTCTCTTATACGAAAGATCTAATACTCATAATAAGTATGTTTTTATAAATTTACCTTATATTTTTGTGTAAAGTTGACTTTTTAGCCCCCAAAATTGAGGGTCGACTTTTATAAAAGTAACAAAAAGCAAACCTTTAAATCTTGTGGCATATTGGTGCAGGAAACCAGGCCTAACCTTAAGCTAATACCGACGACAGCCTCAACTACCGATGTAAATACATGTAGCTACTAATGTAAATACTTGTTTTTAAAACAATTCACATTCTAATTCGACACTAATAATGTAATAATAATGCTAACGAAACAATTCACGGTATAGGTGCGTTCACACCAACCCTTTTTTTTTATCACAAATGTTAAATAACAACATCTAGGACAACATCAGATCTTTATTTCTCACCAAAATAAATTACAATAAAAGATATATTTTATTCATTGATTTTATTGTACCAACAATATACTTTTAGTTATATATTCCTTGAAATTTAGACATGGTTATACTTTTACTAAAATCAGTACCGGTATTAATATCAATATTTTCACTTCTTTGTTAGTGTGACATGTTGCTAACTACTCATATACTAGATATGAGATCTAATTATTTCGAACGTAAATTGCAGCCCATCCGTGCGAAAGTAAAAGTAGATTGGGGATCACTCTTCTAAATAGTATGACCCAATTCTGATTAAAATTTATATCTACTCCAATAATAATCTTTTCTGTAATCATATGAGTATTTATCAATTAAATGCTAATTGCTGAATAATCTTCTAATTATTTCCATGTCTGCCTCACTCAGAACGCTTTAATTCCGTGATGGCCTTTAGGAAGTGACGTGATGGCGCACCCCGACTCCTCCTACCTCACTCCTCCTGTGGCGTGGATTCTGGGCAAAGCAGGCTTCTCACATTGCGATCGTCGCGCTTTCTCCATCTGCATTGAGTTGATATCTTCCTTTCTGTGCGAACTTCCTTCCCTCATTTCCTCCTATTCCACACACTCCCTGCGCTCCAAGCCAGACTTGTCCGATATCCTTCTAGCACTTGTCTCCATGGGTTTCGAAATTTCATCGATTCTCCCGTCACCTAAAAATCCTCTACTAAGGACTCATCACCCCTATGCTATTCACAATTCAATGCCAGAGCCCTACCCAATTCTTCTTTCCTCAGGCGTCAGTCATCTCTCTCTCCCTACGAGGTATGGCTGTTCACCTCCCGATCCTCACACGTACTCAAAGTCTTCAATTGCCTTCAAACGCGAAAAAGACTTTCGCGCTTATCGGCGTAAAAGAGCGTTTCAATGCCGAAAAACTGCGAATTCATACGTTGCATATTTATGCCGAAGTTTGGAGAGGGAAAATGATTCGTCTTCTTATAAGCTATCCTACATAAATCTCTTTCATTCCAATGATTCTCTTGGTAGAGTCATAGTTCCCAAATTTGATCAGCGGGTTCATTTGAAAGCGCTTCTAAATTCAGAAATCGAAAACATTCAAAATAAAGTCTAGTATTGCATTTTTCATACTTTTTAATTTTTCATATCACGATTACACTCCAAGGTGTGTATTGAAGAAGAAAAGAAAAGAAATTTATTGCAAAATCACATAAATGGTAAACATACAAACTAAACTTATAAAAAAGGATACTAAGTATTTTTACTTACCTCATACAATGCTAGCAAACCGCAGAAAAATACAATGAGAATTTAAGATATATTCAAAAGTCTTCAAAAAATACTCTTCATTCGAAAACCCATTACTTTCAACGTCTAATTAACCCGGATATAATTTATTTTATCTCATTTGAAATTTTAAAATTCTTTCTATTTCAATAAAAGAGAAAAAGTCGATCAATTTTTTTATTTGAAGGACATGACAGATAACAGTTCAGGTGCCAGCGGTGCAATTGATTTTAGAATAAGTTGTCTACTAATATATAATAATTTCAAGCGAATCATATGCAGTCAAACCTGTCTCAGTGACCACTTGCTTCTAACGGTCACTAAAATAACCCCCGGAGAAAATTACTACAGAATGCATTCTTTGAATAGCGGCCACCTACCAAACGCAGTCCACTTCTTGAAGCGAATAACGGCCAAGTTGCCACAAGGTTTTGCCAACAATTATCAAGTGAAGATACATGTACTGTACTTCACACTATATGTAGACGGGTTATGACATTTTGTAAAATTAAAAACCTGTATCAAAAAAAGATGAACTTTTACTTTTTATTTGATAAAATTATTTTTATTTTGTTGAATTAAAAAAAAAATTACACGCATCTTGAATTGAAAGTTTTAATACTTCAAAGAAAAAACATGGAAAAACATTTATTTAAAATTACGACTAAATTATTTTGTTACACGTTATGAACTTTTGGGATAAATATTTGTCACTTTTACACTACAAATAATGTGGGGATGTTAAGAATGATTTGTTGTGGAGTAACCTTGAAAGATAAAGTAAGTAATGAAAAATTTAGAAATTTGACAGGCGTGATTGATATCAAAAAAGTTATAAAAACGCAAAGACTCAGATTGTTTGGACATGTTTCCAGAAGAAATAGTGGGGAACTTATAAATAATGTTTTAAAATTAAGTTTCAGTAGAAAAGATAAGGGTAGACCTAAACTAAACTGGATGGAAAATATTAATACTAAGAAGGATATGAAAATTTTAGGACTAAAACTTGGTGATGAAAAAGACAGGCTTTATTAGAGGCGCAAAATCAAGATTATTTGAATCAGTTTCTTTAATTGTCATCTTTAGTGATCCGGCTCATCCCAGCTTGCTGGGATTAATCATGGCCGCTAAAAAGGAATTATGATCTTAAAGAATTTATCATCGAAAAAAATCATTTTGTTATTTCACCACTGCAGCTAGATTCTAATTAATGAAAGAAACCTTAAAATTTCCCACAGTTTGTATCTCAAATTACAAAATTTCGAAGTTAAAAATCGAAAGATTAATTTAACAATTATATAGAAATATCAAGTTTGGAATTGTATATTATAAATTTAAAAATTGTCTATGATGATGCTATTTTCTTTTATTATTTTTAAGTTAAAATAAGTTTTTTCCAGATTTTTTAGGTCAATTACATAAATTATAAAAAAAAAATTTTTTACGCAATTTCCTTAAAATATTTGAAAATAATATCATAAATGCAAGTTTATATAATTCAAACTGATTCCGTAATATAAATTTAAATGCAACCTTTTAAAAAAATTCGCTCCCAAAATTTCAAATATTGTTGGCCGAATTTTGTTGAAAAGAATAAATTAGTTTTTTTTTTAATTTTGCAATAAGGATAATTCTTACCTAAAAATAATTAATTTTGGATAACAATATAATTATAATAAGAAGAGCACGACATGATTACTAATATAACTCGTGTAAGGATTTCTATTTTATTCACTAATAGTATTATCATTCATGGAATTACATCAAGCGACAATATCTCTCATCCATTTGAATAAGTTAATATCTCAAAATTTTCAAAAAGAATTATAAGTTAAGTTTAGAATTGGAGGTTTCGTTGTCAGTCCATCCTTACGGATATCTCTCAATCAATCCATCGCCGAATTCTTAGTCCAGGATCTACGCTCTGTTTTCATTCCACTACTGCATAACTATTTAATATATATGGATACAATAGAACTGATTGATAGTACAATCTTAACCCGATCGTTTCCAATCTTAGAAAGAAGCTTAATATTAATTAAATGGCTAACTTGATTTTAATAATGTTAAAATTCGGTCATCATGGCACACTACGTAAAGGTTTCTTCAGAGCAAGAAAATCAGGATAAAAACCTGCGAAATAAATTTGGACTTCGAGCCGCATTTTGTTCCTTTTACTCATTTACTATTATCATTTATTATTAAACTTGTCAGCTATAGTTAAAATAAAAAATGTTTAAAAAAATTTCAAAGGAAACTGTGGGCCGCTTTAGAGAATACCGAGGGTCGCATGCGGCTCACGAGCTTCAATTTGGAAGACATTATCCTAGAGAACTAAAGAGAGGAGTGAGTTCAGGTCCCCCTCCCCTTAACCTTTTTCATGCCACTAATAATAATAATGAGATTTATTTCGAAAAACTATAATTTTTATTTTTTAGCTATAAGAAAAAGAAAAATGCTTAAAAAATTTTCTTCTAAAACGCAAGTCAAAATATGAAGACGTTCCCATATGGGACAATATATTTTAAAATAATTTTTTTGTAATTATTTTTAAAAATATGTTTTATTTATTTTTTATTTTTAACATTTCGCATGTTTATTGAATGTTTTTATTTTAATAAATTTTTATTTTTATTAAAGAAATTGAAAATAATATAATCGCACCAAAAAAAAGAGCAAAAACTACCCCTCATTTATGAAAATAAAAAACAATAAAAAATTTTTATTTAAAGTATATACAATATGAACTTTTAACCAAGTTTCAACTAAAATGTGTTCCCACATGGCAGTGGCGCATCCAGAAATTTCTTATAGGGGGGGGGGGGGGGGGGGGGGGTGAAATATATTTAATTTTTTTGCAATTTTGTTAAAAGTTTTTAGAGAATATGACAGCTGTATTATGTTATTTAGAATCACTAATTACCTGTTTTCATATTTTTAACATTTTTTGCCATGAATAAATTGCAAAAACTTATTTTTTATACATGTAAGGGTATACATTAGTAAGGGTAATTTTCGAAGGCATTTTTCATAGGGGGGGGGGCTAGGCCCATGAGCCCCCTCTGGATTCGCTACTGCCACATGAGAACATTGGCATGATAAAGGTTAATTTATAGGGTTTTTGAGTTGGGGATTTTAAAAGGATATGAGGCAGTTTTATTATAAAATTTAAAAGTCGAATTTTGTAAGCATTTTGGAGTGGCCCTTTTTTGGTCGAACCCGGGGGTAAGATTTGCGTTAAATATTTTAAATTTTTAAGTAGTTGGAGTCCGATTTTAAACATCCGATTTCTGCGTCTGATTGTTATTATTATTGTAAGTATATTTGGAATCAGAGTCGAATATGTTCCCTCCAACTTTGCAGCGCTGATTATAAACAATACAAAATAAAGCTCTGGGCATCATCCACCATCTGAAACCTGGAGCGCTCCTCCCTCTAAATTTTTTGCCTAAAGCTATCACTGTGAAAAGCTAAAATGGAAATATTTTAAAGTTCCACTAATGATTTTGAATTTTTCCAATTTTATATCATTAAAAAACTTGTTTGGCTTGTAAGTAGACTTTCCATATCACTTTACTTGCTTTACGATTAAATTTCTGACACAAATTTTTTTAAAAATTATAAAAAAAAGTTTGCCTCAACAATGATTTTAAGGATGTTTGTACATTAATTTTTTACATTTTAAGGATGCCATGCAATTTGTTTTTGTTTATCATCAAAGTTATAAATTTCATTCTAAGGAATTTCATTGGTTAACGCACATCTCTTTCTCAGTGCTATTTTGATTACAAGCCTTGCTTTATAAATATAATTTGAGATTATATAATTTTATAATGATAAAAAGTTTTTTTAATGATAGATTGCATTACTTAATAACTTAGGTGAAATAGTGAAAAAATTTCTTGTTTTTACTTCATTGACTAAAAAATATTATTATATTTATTTAAATTAGTTATATTTAAAACGGTTATTGTGTGTCATAAATAACAATAAGTACTTCCAACGTCAAAAATACTAGGAGCATGTTTTAAATAAATAATGTCTTTCTGGAAAAATTAAATCAAAAATTCGTAAATATTTTTAACATAGCTGAAGCTACAAAATTTAGTCACAGCTCCGAGGTTCAAGAAAAAAAATGGAGAGTTATTTTGATTTTAATGTTTTTATTGTACCTTTTTTAAAAGCAAATTGGGAGATGCCCTTATTTTGTGGCTTCATAAGAATGTCTATTCACTTCTCTATGCATTGTATCTTTCCTTTGGTCGAGGCAAAAATTTTCTATGAAGGTCTTGTACGATTCCACAAAGCTTTGTATTTCTTTCTTTGTATAAAAATGGCATTCCTTACAAGAACTTTTGTTCTTCCGCATCACCATATTCTTTGTGCTGAAGTAGAGGTTGCTTTTGGGTTGCGATAGGAGCAACTTGAATAGCGACTTTTCGCGACTTAACAGCAACGCTTTCACGTGAAATAAAAGTAATATGCTTTCGTAGTTGAGCGCAGTCAAAGACCGGAACACTCTGAATTCCTTTACACCGACGATTTCGTCGATTTGCTTCTGGAATTTAAGAACTTGATCCTTGAAATGGCTCCATTCTTCCTCGCTTACGCTTAAGTGCACATGCTTCATTAGCTTCATCTTCTTGAAGTTGTCCTTCGAACAAGCTTCTTTCCCTTCTTCGTAGAATTCTTCACATATGCGTAACAGCATTCTAATCTTCTCCCAAATTTTTAATTCAAGGCACTTGTCTATCATTTGTATTTTTAACATCTAAATTACAAAAAAATATGCTTATGCTCGTGTATGAAGTTCAAATAGACTTTTAATTTAAATGAAAAACCGTTTGTAGATAATTTCGACCTCAATAGACCTAGAAGTTTAAACTTTCTTGGCTTACTAGGTTTTCCAATCCTCTCAATTTCTAGGATAAAATTTTCAACTAGTTTCTCTTTATTACATGTTTTTGTTAATAGTTATACAAAAACAAGAGAATATTACAAAGAAAAACTATATGGTCATTTACAGTGGAGTATTCATGGGGTCAATAGCGTCATTTTCTGAAAATGAAATATCTATCTTTTATATTTGTTTGCCTTCCAGTTTATTTGAAATAGTTATTTTTGTAAATAAAAATATATTAAAAATTCAATGTAATACGAATTACCTTTTAAAAGTCCAACTTCATTAATAACAACCACGCAATTATTATGATTATTTTTAAAACTCGCTTATTTTTAAAGGGGAATCTGATTGAATTTATAATATTGGAAAAATGAAGAATGATTCAAATAAAGAAAGGTTACATTCCAATTTTGTTTGGTTTTTTTTAATTTATATCTATGCTGTAATCAATTAAGTTAGTTGATATTTCCCTGTTCTCTCCTCTCTTTAAACAAGTGCCATTAATTATTCTCTTTTTAATCATTTTTCTATTTCACTACATAATATGACTTATTTGAAGTTGGAGTATATACGATCGATTTTGTGCAATTATCATTAAGAGTTTTTTTTTTTTATGAAAGCGGCTGTTGTCTTGCCTTTTGTTTGATCAAAACTTGTAAAATACAAAATATATACACTTCATTTTTTGATCGATTTGTAATTATAATGTTCGTTTTCGCAATATTAAGGTCAATTAGTAAGCAAGGAAAATGCATTGAACGCACAATTAAATTAGCGCTGCAGCCACGTTTTGGTCTCTAAAATGATTGGTTAAAATGCCTGAATCATATCAAATAAGTAATGAGATTGACAGGCGAAAAATCTTTACAATAAATTAGCATATACGCATATTACACCACAGTACAGAAAGGTCAGGCCTGTTGCCATGAAAAAATAAATAAAAACTATTTAATAAACTAACTATAGCTGATACCAGACGTTGCTTGTATATATTACATATAATTTATGGGAATGGTTAAAAATGATTGAAAATTTTTTATCCAAACAGATCAAAGAGTTTGCGTACCTTTCTATTCCGTGTCAATAAAGACGATTGTATAATACAAATATATACGATTACATATGCGCATAATCAACATATTAAAATGTCTTTACTGATTTTATTTCATTGAAAAGGGACACTTTGCGCATCTTTTATCAAATGAATCTGATCTAAATGGAGTGCTACTGATAAAATGACCTTTGTGAATATATATTACAACCCTCTAATACAGGGGTTCTCAACCTTTTCTCCATCATTTACCCCCTTAACATTTTGTATTTCTCCATTTACCCCCTACTCCTATCCTATACAAAAAATTCAAAGGCATCAAAAATTATCAGATGAAGAATATCGGAAAAAACCCTATTATAAAAAATAGTATTATACATTCTTATCACAAAAATAAAGAAAATTAAACCTGTTCTAAATAGAAAATTAAAGTTTATTTGTAAAATCAAAATTAATGAAGAGAAACACCAGTAGCAATATCAGTGGGAACACTGCTGATTCATTGAGTCAACCAGTTTGTTTATGCGAGGAGCTGTTTTTGACAGTGCAATTCTCATATCATCATCGACTTTAAGGCGATTTCTGGCTTTTGTCTTTATTGCTACCAAACTTGAGAACCCTGGTTCACACAAGTACGTAGTGACAAAAGGAACAAGCACTTGGAAAGCACGCTGAGTAAGAAGCGGGAATGAATCTGTGAGTTTTACCCAGAAATTGACACCAACTTTTTCAAATTCTTCTTTAACCCTATTAGTGCTGGGCAAAATTTGTCCGCTCAAGTGCTGGGGGGGGGGGGCGTAAAGTGCCCCCCCTATTTTTCTCAGAGATTAATAAGTTTTTATAAATATTTTTAATGTTACATATATATTTCAACGATGCTGAATTCAGTGGTGATGTCCATTTTTTTTATCAAAATCAATCAAACCTGTCAAAAAATTGATTTATATTTGATAGCTCATCTCAAAAAGGAACTTTTTATCTAAATAAGTATATAAAGTTTTTTACACATGTATACCCATTTTCAAGTATGCTGAATTCAGTGGTGATATTCATTTTTTTATGAAAATCAATCAAACCTGTCAAAAAATTGATCTAAATGTGACAGCTCATCTCAAAAAAAGAATTTTTTATCTAAATAAGTATATAAAGTTTTTTACACATGTATACCCATTTTCAAGTAAGCTGAATTCAGTGGTGATATTCATTTTTTATGAAAATCAATCAAACCTGTCAAAAAATTGATCTAAATGTGACAGCTCATCTCAAAAAGGAACTTTTTATCTAAATAAGTATATAAAGTTTTTTACACATGTATACCCATTTTCAAATATGCTGAATTCAGTGGTGATATTCATTTTTTATGAAAATCATTCAAACCTGTCAAAAAAGTGATTTACATATGACAACTCATCTCAAAAAAGAAGCTTTTTATCTAAATAATTATATAATGTTTTTTACACACATATACCCATTTTCAAGTAGGCTGTGTTTACTGGTTAATTCCTTTTTTTTATAAAAAATTAGTCAAACCTGACAAAATAATTTAAATATGACAGCCCATGTCAAAATTAAAATTTTGATTCTTTTAAAGTTATACATTTCAAGTATGCAGAATTTAATGGTGATGTTCATTTTTTATGAAATCAATAAAACCTGTCAAAAAATCGATTAAACCTGTAAATCAATGCCAAGTATATAAACATAAAAATAACTTCTACTTGCAGTATTTCTCTGGTAATTATTTTCTTAATTTATTTAATAAACCAACTTTAGGTGTTTAATTCACTCAAAATATTTCATTCTACAGTAACTTATGTAACTCGATAGGACCTCCATCTTTTTGGCTACAAATTCGTTATCGGCTCGTAGTCTCTACGTCATATTATAATTTACAGTATGTAATTTTGGTATTCATTCTATGATGATCCTTTTTTGGTAGCTCTTTTTTCATTAAAAATTTATATTCTTCAATGTGTGTTCGAAAATTTTTTTATAAGGATAAAATTACTTTTTTCCTCTCTCAAAGCATTCTGATTAAAGAATCTTCTTGGTGATCCTAGACTTTTTTATCAGTATCGTGTATTTTATTATCAAGCCTGAATATTTGTTAACAAATCTTATTTCAAAGGATTTTTTTCTGATGAATCATTCGTGATGTTGATTGTTCAATTACAAAAAGTTGTCAACGTTCTTCATCTAAAAAATTATCTCTTTGACACAAAAGGAAAAAGATGGATAAATTCAATTTAAATTAAAAATATCTTGATAGTGATTAAATTCTCACATATTGGTACCTGTGCCATTTTTGATAAATCTGACCTATTCTAAATTTTCAGATTCCCTACGCATCTTAGATAAATGTTAACTGTAATCCTAGATGATAGATTTAAATATTTTTCATTTGTAAAAGAGAAACCTTTTTTTCACAGTCAAAATCTTTTTTGAAGCATCTAATATTATATAATTAAACCACTTCCTAGTTCATTAGAACATTGTAGATCTTCCATTTAGTCAAGATACATATTTTTTTTAATTATTTGTTTTGATCACATGTTCTCTTTCAATTAGTTTTCAACTTGGTTCCTTCTCTCATACAAATTTTCAAAAGATTTTATAATACGTTTTATTTTTTTTAATAAATATTTCATACCTAAGATGATTGTAGAAAGTATTATAAGCCAAAATATACAAAAAAAAGTATATTTTTACTATATACCTAATATGCAGCCATTTTTTGGAAATTTTTTTATAGAACTGTTTTTCAGACATACATTACTAATTCAATTGCCACTTCGAGATATTTTTTAACCGTATTATCCAAAATCCAGTACAGAAATAAAATAAGCATAGTCGATTTGGTATAAAACAGATATTTTATTTTTTCGAAAATATTTTTGAAAACAGTATCTAGAAGTAAACCGCAAATCTTATTCAAGCTTTCAGATATTTTAAAACCATAAATGCCAAACCTGAGTCCAAAAATGAAAGCAGCATCTTCAATTTGGCATAAAAACACATATATTTTATTTAAATTTCAAAAATATTTCTGCAGACATTAGACGTAAATCGAAAATTTATTGACACTTTCAGACATTTAAAACCTCTAAATGCAAAAAATGATTTCAGAAATAAAAATTATCATGGTCGAATTGGTATAAAAACATATATTTCATGTAAAATTAGTGAGAATATTTTGGGATATAGTTTTCAAACATAAACCGCAAATTTGATTGACACTAGCAGTAAAACCTCTAAATGCGAAAACTGTGTTCAGAAATGAAATCATCATGATATATTTGCTATAAAAACAAATTTTAGAACTAAACGCAAATTTAATTGATACTTATATGTATTTTCAAATTCAAACTGCAAAAATGTCCATAAATGAAACTAGCATGGTTGATTTGGTATAAAAACATATATTTAATTGTAAAATATGAATGAATGTTTTTGGAAACAATTTTTAGAAGTAAACCGCAAATTTGATTAACACTTATAGGTATTTTCACATCCTAAACGTAAAAAATGAGTCCAGAAATGAAACCAGCATGATTGATTTGGTATTAAAACATATTTCAAGAAAATATTTTTGGAGACAATTTTCAGAAGTAAACCGCAAATTTGATTAATACTTATAGGTATTTCCAAATCCTAAATGTAAAAAATGAGTTCAAAAATGAAAACAGCATGATCGATTTGGTATAAAAACAAATATTTCATGTAAAATTTATAGAATATTTTTGGAGATAGCTTTTAGAAGTAAACCGCAAATTTTGACTGATATTTTAAAACCTCTAAATGTGAAAAATGAGTTCAGAAATGAAAACAGCATGGTTGATTTGGTATAAAACATATATTTCATTGTAAAATTTGAATGAATGTATTTGGAGACAATTTTTAGAAGTAAACCCCAAATTTAATTAACACTTATAGGTATTTTCAGATCCTAAACGTAAAAAATGAGTCCAGAAATGAAACCAGCATATCCGATTTAGTATAACACATATGTTTTTATGTAAAATGTGAAGGAATGTTTTTGGAGACAATTTTCAGAAGTAAACCGCAAATTTGATTAACACTTATAGGTATTTTCAAATCCTAAATGTAAAGTCCAGAAATGAAAACAACATGATCGATTTGGTATAAAACATATATTTTATGTAAAATGTGAAGGAATGTTTTTAGAGACAATTTTCAGAAGTAAACCGCAAATTTGATTAACACATATAGGTATTTTCATATCCTAAATGTAAAAAATGAGTTCAGAAATGAAAACAGCATGACCGATTTAGTATAAAAACATATATTTTATGTAAAATTTGAAAGCATATTTTATTAGATATATTTTTGATCAATCAAAATTTTGATTGACATTTTCTAAAAAGTAGCCATGATTATTGAAAAAATTAAATATATAAAGTGTTATGCGTTCTAAACTGTATATAATTATAAATTTTCAGGGTATTATATAATATAGATCCTAAGTTATAAGGTTAAGTAGAGATAATGTCAAAATTTTGCTGAAAAATAAAAAAATTTTATTTTGATTGACAGTTTTGGACATGAAGGGGTCATTCAACTACCATGAAAATGGTTTCAAAAGATGCAGCTAGCGATTTTAGGAAAAGTCACAAAATTTGAAGGGATATGGTGTAGCCAATTTTCTACAATTAATTTTTTAGCCAAGGGGGGGCGTTTTACTCCCAGAAGATTGAAGATCAACCAGTTCATCGTTTACCGGGCTATTATCTTTTATTTCTGATAATTCAATAGCAAAAGGTCTTATTATCATCCATTTCTTTGTTAGGATCATGTCTTTTGAAAAGTAGCCAGAGTGAAGTGATTCTTCAAGATATTCAAATGGTCTGAGATATCTTTATTTATCCCAGATAACACTCCATAATTTTCACTAATGATTTCATCCAAATTTGCAAAATTGCTTTCGTGAACTCTCCGTGCCCATAAGTCTAGCTTTGTGCCGTTATATTTTCACTTGCTTCAATAATGGTTACTGATGTTCCTTGGAGTTGTTTGTTAACTTGGTTAAGATGAAAAATATGTCTGTCAGGTATCCCAAACAAGTGATGAACTTGGTATCAGCAAAATTTTCACACAGCTTTGAATTTCGCTCACGGAGAAATATTTTCACCTCATTACAGAGCTCAAACACACGATTTAAAATTAGTCCACGTGAGAGCCACCTCACTTCAGTATGCAGTAAAAGAATGTAATGCTCAGGGCCCATTTCATCACAAAAGGCTTTGAACAAACGGTGATTCAATGCTCGGGATCGAATGAAATTAACATCCTCAGCAACTTTCTGTAAAACAATTTTCAGATTTTCAGGAAGAGTTTTTGCAGCTAATTCATGTCTGTGAAGAAAGCAATGTGTTTTTATCACATGGAGTGCCTTTTGTCTTACAAGTGCAGCAAAGCCTTATTTCACTCCCATCATAGCTGGAGCTCCGTCAGTACAGATTGAGCCAACAATATCCCAGGTGAGATTGTGCTTGTAAAAGAAGTCTTATATTATCTTCAATATATCAGTAGCTTTTATGGTTTGCTGGAGAGGTTCACAAAAAAAATCATTTTTAGCTCTTTTCCACACACATAACGAACAAAAACAAGAAGTTGTGAAAAATTGGCTAAATCACAAGTTTCATCAAGTTGCAAAGATATTTTTGCTGGGCTAAATTTGATCTGTTCAACAACTTGTTGACAAATATCTTCAGACATTTCACTAATACGCCGATGAATTGTGTCATTAGAAAGGGGAATGGCTTGAATCATCTGCTTTTCTGGGACAAGGTTTAATAAGCTTCTCGGCAATATCATGAGATTTCTTTGCTTTTGCTATTCGCAGCGCTACATTATAGGAGGCTGCAAGCATTTGCTTCTTCTCCAATACAAAGCCAAGTTTGGGCAGTGTTCCTGCAGCCCTAAACCTAGCTCTTTTTTCCTTCAAATGGAGCAAGGCCATCGGATGCATGGACAAAATGTGAAGTTTCCAGACGCTGCTTCAGTATTGAAGGTTTCAGCGACCCATTTCCAAGAATTTTGAAGCACAGCAGACACTGAGGTTTCTCCACACCATCCACAACAACAAAGTCAAAAAGCCATATTGTACATATGAATCCAGGTATGTAATGGTAATGGTACCGTTGGATGTTTTCATCGAAAAGGCATAATTGCGCCGCTTGTATCGAACTATGAGGAAAGCAAGCTTGATGTAGGATCGAACCCAAGACCTTGAGTTATCGAATCCAGCATCTAACCAACCATACTCACGCCCTATGTACGTTTCTTAGACACCAATATAATTACTAATAAAAGATAATCTTATGTACAAAACAATAAAAAATATTTTTTAGGTTCCTTTTTTCATTAATTCAATTATTTGATTTTTATTATATCTTGTTAGTTAAAGTTTTAAGCTAAGATAATAGGAAAATTCGATTCCAAAGTAAACAAAAAGTTGAAAATAATTTTAGTACTTTCTTTTAAAGCTAATACTAAACTGAAGAAGATAAGAAAAGACTATCAAATTATTTTCTACAAACTATTAGCTCCAAAAAAACTACTAAAATTATTTTGTATTTTTTTAGTTTTAAGTAAAAGTATGCAGAAAGAAAAATACCTATTACTGTTAGTATAGTAATATCTTTTTTCTTCTTTTTCGTCTGCTTCAAGTAAAATATTTCTTTTAATTTTATTTTTAAAATAAATTCAACATTAATAATATTCTTTTATAGATAAATTTAATTTTAATTTTTAACATCATTTTTACATATTGATCCGAAATTAAAATGCTTGGAATTGATGCGAATTGGAAAAAAAATTTCTTTCGTTTTTATGTATAAGAAAATTATACAGTGGAGCCTGCTTATTGTCATACCCTCCGTGTATGAATAAATTATGACATAATCCGGGATATTCTAATATCCGGGCTTAGCTATTTTCATGATTATGGTGGTTATAACGATTTAACTGTGCGTGGTTATACATGTAGGGGCCTACACTGATAAGTGGCAACACGATGGTTATCAATTAAAACAAGTATTTATTACATTTTTCAGACATTATTATCACAATATACAAATAAAAGAATAAAAAATTTATCACTTTTTTCATTATTAAAATGTACAAATAAAAAATATATACACACGCATTGACAAGTAGGCCTAAACAATCCATCAGGTAAGTTTTTTTTTCATTTGAAGCTGTGGATCTGCGAATTGTCTATTTAGATTTTAAAAAAGTCTGTTATGCAGGTCTGTTTGGCAGATGTTGCAACCCCCATTTGCAGCTCACTTTCCAGAGTGTAGAAGGTGGTGAGATTGTGGCCGATGGCTTCCAGATAGGCACGCACAGATGACAGGCCGTCGAGGGCAACATGGGCCTTTGGTGGTGGAGGCAGTTCAGCTGACTCATCGTCACTGTCAACAGTGGGGCAGAGATCTGGCTGGCGTACTGTGTCACAGATGTCGTCATCTGTCAAGACCCCATGGCACTCAGTCTGGGAATCCACGTCCACGTAGGCCTGGAACTCTTCTGTTGTCATCCCATCTGGTGCCTGGACCTGGTGGTCTGCAGTGGGAGCATCTGGAGCAGAGGGGATGCGGAAGCCGGCATGGGCAAAGCAGTTTGCCACACTTCACTGTTTTACATCCTGTCATGCCACTTTCAACATGTGCATAGCATCCAGGACTGTAAACTTGCGGGCGAAGGTGCTGGCAGAGAACTCAGCTTCACCTGCGTCGATGTATGCAACAATCTTCTGGACCACCTTCTTCCTGTAGAGTGCCTTCAGGTTTCGGATGATCCCCATGTCACATGGCTGCATGATGGAGGTCGTATTGGGCGGCAGGAAGAAGAGGCGAATGTGGGGAAGGTCATCTGCTGCATCCTTGGGGTGAGCCGAGCAGTTGTCGAGGACAAGGGCAATGTGCCGCCCCTGCCTGGCCATGTCACCTTCAAAGTCTCTTAGCCAGTCTCGAAACAGGTTGCCAGTCATCCATGCGCTTTTATTGTTCATGTATGGGATTGGAAGCTGGGGGACTCCTCTAAAGCACCTGGGCTTGGCACTTTTGCCAACCACCAGTAGAGGACGCTTGTCACTGCCGTCCATGTTGGCAGTGACGAGGGCGGTGAGACGCTCCTTGACCTTCTTGCTGCCGCTCAGCTTCTGTGCTGCATCTGCCAAGGTGCCGTCAGGTAGGGCACGGAAGTAGATTCCCGTCTCATCTGCGTTGTAGACGTCACAGGGTTCATACTTCTCAAGCAGCTCGGGCAGCACAGTTGAAAGCCATGTGTCTGCAGCTGGGATGTCAGCATCACTTTTCTCCCCATGTGCCTTTTTATATTTGATCGAGAAACGGTCCTTCCAACGGCAGATCCCGCCATTAGTTGCCTTGAAATCGTCCTTTCCTAGGTTGACAGCGAGCTGGTTGGCCTTCTCCTCCAGGACTGCAGTGGTGATGGGACAGCCATGGGTACGGGCATCCACGAACCAGGTGTAAAGGGCCGTCTCGACGTCAGCTACCTTGCCAGTCCGCATGCGCATGCGGTTGCCGTTCTTGTTCTGCTCAGCATCTTGCAGGATTTGGGACTTCTTGCTGAGAATTTTTGAAATGGTGGACTGTGAAACACCATACGTTTTGGACAATTGAGTTTGTGATTGGCTAGATGACCACTTTATGATCTCCAGCTTCTGGGCAAGGGACAAGTCATTTCGCTTACGTTTAGCACTCATGATTAAAAACTGAAGAACTGAAGAATAGCTTAGCACAGTGTCCGTAACAATAGAACAGATCGGCAAATGTTGTTTTGATTGGGAAGTTTATTTAAGATCAAAAGGATGCATCCTTTCAAGACCTGTGTGTGCAGCTGTGTGTGTGTGTGCAGTGTGTGTGTTGCTATGCGTGCGTGGATGCATGTGCGAAGCTTCGTGATCACAATGTTGCTTTCGTGATCACATGTGATTTATCGACGCATTAACCTGTCAGATGTCTCACCAAATGGTTAAAGCCAAATGATTTTTAACGGGAAAGTGCGACCATGCGCGAACACTCATCATGGTGATGCTTATCGATAACATCGTCATGATCATGGTTAATTAAGGGATTAGACTTTGATGTAACTTATTGGTGCATTACTGTTGGTTTAGTGATAAGATAGGAGTTCAAGTTGATGAAAAAATGCATGTATCGGCGCGATAATCCTGCAAAATGTTATTCTAAAAATTAATTTTGGCTAATTTTCTATGACAATAAACGGGAATATCTATGACATTAAACGAGCAAATTTCTATGTTTTGTATAGGAAATGGTTTGGGATTTCAATATTTTATGACAATAAATGGGATATTCTATAAAACGGTATGATATTAAGTGGGCACTACTGTATATTTATTTATTTTTCTTACTTGAACTTTTTTACCCCCAACTAAAAATTTTTTACCCCTGGTTGAGGATCTCTGCCCTAATACATTATCTATAAATGAGTTACATCTACATAGGTATTTTAACTTCACTATAATATCTCTTAACGTTCAATCTCTAAAATCCAAATTTAATTAAATTAAGTCACTGATTCGTCAATTAATGAATAGTGACATATAGATATTCTCGCTTTTCAAGAAATCGGGATTTCAGATGGGGCAATAGAATTCAACATACCTGGCTATTCGAAACCAAGAAGAATATCTAAGCACTCAGGCTTATGCTTTTTCGTAAATACTTGTTGAAACCTTGCAGACAAATATACTATCTGACTTATATTAAGTGTTGGTGTCAAAATATGGCTAAGTAAACAATCAAGTATATGTGTTTTTAATGTTTATATCTGTCTGTTTTTAGTGTGGATTCCTTGGAAGATTTTTTTTCCTCTTTTTAAACTATTTTGGAAACGTATTCTGATAAAAAATCTCATGACCTTATATTTCTTGGTGTGGGTAAAAATAATAATGAAGACATGTGGGGTAAGATAAAGAAGAGTTTGATTTCAATGAGTGAAAAAGTCTTGGGACGCAATAAGTCTAGAGGATTCAAGCAAAAAGAAACATGGTGGTGGAAAGAAGATTTGAGAAAGGAATTAAAAGAAAAAAATGGCTTTTAAGAAGTGGCGAAAACAAACTTGAAAGAAGGCAAGGAAGCGTATGTAGCAAAGAAGAAAGAAGCCCAAAGTTTTATTTCGATTGCAAAAAATCAAGGGACCAAAAACTCTATGATGATTTAAATACAAAGGAAGGAGAAACCCAGATATATAGAATTGCAAAAGCAAAGCAGAAAGAAGTGGAGGAGATTCGAAATGTCAATATTATTAAGGATAAAGAAGGGAAAATAATTTTTGAGGTATAAGGAGTTAAGAACAGATGGGCAGAATATTTTGAAGAACTCCTCAATAAGGAAAATAGAAAAGAAGAGTTAGTTGTAGCTTTGAAAGTTGAAGGACCAGAAAAGATAATTAATGAAGATGAAGTATTGCAGCAAATCAGAAAGATGTAGAATTATAAAGCATCTAGGCTTACTAATGTAAAATAGGAGGACCTATAACTTTATCGTGGATGATAGACTTGCCGAAAAGAATTTGGATAAATGAAAAATGAAGACTGGAGAAAGCCCATTTGGAAAAAGAAAGGAGACATCTTGCGATGTAGTAGTTATCGTGGAATGAAGTTACTGGAGCATGGACTGAAAGTTCTAGAAAGAATAATAGACAGGCGAATCCGTTTGGTGATAAAAATAGACCAAAAACAGTTTGGATTTATGTCTGGAAAAAGCGCAATAGAAGGGATTTTTATCACGAAACAATTAATAGAAAAGAAAATTGAAGGAAATTCATCACTTTTTTGCGGATTTAGAGAAGGCATATGATACAATTCCTAGGGAAGTAGTTTATTCGTGCTTGCTTAAGAAGGGAGTATCCGAAAAACTTGTGAGATTGATTAAAGAAATGTAAAATAACTCAATAACATCTATTAAAACGGCGGAAGGAATGTCGAGGGACTTTGAAGTGAAAATAGGGTTGCATCAAGGTTCGGCATTGAGTCCATTGTTGTCTGCGTTGGTTATTGATGAGCTCTCAAAACATTTAAGAAAAGAAGAACTTCGGGAGCTTTTGTTCTCTGATGACTTAGCAATATTAGCAGATAATGAAAAAGAATTACAGAAGAGAATCATAAAATGGCAAGAGAGTTTAGAGAAATATGGATTGAAGATAAATTCTGGAAAGACAGAGACAATGGTATGTAGCAAAAGTGAGGATATTGTAACACATGTGAAAGATACGTACGGGAATGAGCTAAAGCAGGCAAAAAATTTTAAATACTTGGGAGCGCAAATTATGGATAGCGGAAGCTGTCAAAGGACGTCCAAGCAAGAGTGAATGCCAGCTGGCTGAAATGGAAAGAGGTTAAAGTGATCCTCAGCGATAAAAGAATGCTGATGAAACTAAAAATGAAGATTTACACTACAATTGTTCGACCGGTGTTGACTTATGGATGCGAATGCTGGAGCTTAAGGAAAAAAGAAGAAAGAAATTTAATGACAACAGAAATAAAGATGCTGAGAAAAATGTTGGGAACAATTTTAAAAGATAAAATAAGAAACGAATAGATTAGAAGAAAGATGGGCGTAGAGGTAAGTGTGTTGGCTATAGTGGAAAGTAGTAAGTTGCGGTGGTGCGGGTATGTTTTAAGAAAGAAGCAAGAGGATGTGGTGCGTCAAGCTCTGGAAAAAGTAGTGGACGGAAAAAGAAGCAGAGGCAGACAACGAAAGAGATGGAAGGGTGGGCTGAAGGAGTGACTGAAAAAGCTTGGACTAAACGAAGACGACGCACTTAACAGAGAGATGTGGAGACAGCGGATCTTAGCCACCGACCCCCAACTTGGGGATAAGGTGTAGACAAAGAAGAAGAGTATGAAAATGATCCAGATAAAATAATCAGTTCAATTAATGATACTCTTAACAATTGTGTTAAACAATAAAAAATGGTTCGCTACTTCCCAGTTGTTGAATTTAATTAAGAAACGTGATTTGCTTTATCCTAAATTTAAAAAAAATGAACGATTTTAAAATTGATTATTCTTTGAAAAGAAAGTATTATCACTATTGTAAAGAAATTAGATACATGTATAAAATTTTGAAGAGGAAAAATAATGCCCAAGAATAAAAACAGTAAAGAAATTTGGAAGAACATAAACAATTGTATTCAAAATAAAACAAAACGGTAAAGTCATTACTGACAACAAAAACCTTTGTGATATTATAAATGATTCTTTTTTAAATCAAACTCATGAGTGCTGTAATACTGATTTTTTGAAGTATTTACCTGAAGTTAAGTCAACTTTTACACTGAAAAGTATAAGCATCAATGATGTGCTCAGTTCATAAGCATTGATAGCTTGAGTAATAGTAAAATTGAAGATATATACGGCTTATAAGCATTTCATTTGAAAATTGTCAAAAATCTAATTGCTTATCCTCTGCTTTTCGCTTTTAACATTTGTATTAAATATTCAGTCTTTCCATCATGTTTGAAACTCAGCAAGTGTATTTCTATATATAAGAAAAAAGGTGACAAATTTGAAGTGGGTAATTATCGACACATTTCCTTAGTAAGTATAATTTCTAAACTCTTTGAAAAAATATAATTTATAGATTCTCAACTATTTCAATACAAATAAGTTATTGCATCCTCAAAAGTTTGTTTTTAGAAAAAACTTCTCCACAATTCTTGCACATTCTTTTTTGATAAATACTATTTTTGAATATTTAGACAACAAAGATGATGTCCTCATTATTTATGTAGCTATTTCAAATTTTATACAATTCCCTACCATAAACTCCCTTCCCAGCTAAAAAAATATGATTTTGACAGCCCAACTTTTAAATTTTTTGAGTCCTACCTTTTTTCAGACAATACATTGTAAATACCAATGGTTGCTTCTCTGATCCTCTTACAGTTGTAAGTGGAGTTCCACAGGGTTCGGTCTTGGGACCATTTCTATTTTTAATCTACAAAAACGATATTTTTTTCTCCAAGCTAACTCTGAAAATTATATCTTTCGTAGATGATTTATCAATCTTAATACCTTACTCTTTCCTTTCATCTCAGGCTTCAGTTTATAACACCCTTGGAAGATGTGTATATAAGAAATATTGATAAGGTGTTTGACTGCTGTGTTTTCAATGATTTTCGTATTAACCATAAAAAACTGTTCATATGTATTTTACCAACAAAAAAAGGTATCCTACTTTTTTAAATAACATTAGCATCGAACTATCAAAATCTCATAATTTTCTGGGCCTAATACTCACTGATAAACGTAAGTGGGTTAAACATATTAGACGTGCTTCCAATAAGATTAGCCATGTTATTGGAATTTTATATTTCTTCAAGTCCTTCCGGGTATACATAAAATTAGAAATTAATAGAGCACTTGTTTTACCACACTTAACATACAGTATAATAAATTGGGGTTACTGTAACCTTTCAAGTTTCTTAATTTTACGGTTAGTTTTCAATTTGAAATATAAAGCGCATACCTCTAGAATCTTTCACCAAAATAATCTTTTAAAAGTTCAGGATATTTACAGTAAACAACTTTGTCTTTATTTATGGAAAGCATTGCATGGATATTTACCAAACTTTATGAACGATTGGTTTGTATTTAATCATCAATTACAGCGGCATTCAGCTAGATACGTGAAGAATTTTAAAACACCGTTTTATAACCACAAATCAACTCAAAACTCTTTGAAGTTCAGATCAATAAAAATATGGAATAATTTTCTTCACAGTTTTATCGAGATACAACTTCTTTTTCAACATAAACTAGGCTTTCATTTCTGATTATGAAGATCTTTGTTCTAAACCTAATTGCTTTGTTTGTAAAAATTATATCTGATGATTGATTGATTAGTATCAGTCTTGTTTTTCTTTTTTCCCCATTTTCTTTTCTTTTATATAATATTATACATTTAGTCATTTTTCTTTTGTTTATTTTTTGCATTATATATTTTTTTCACTTTGGTTATATGGCTTCTCATCCTGGAAACTTGTAGTAAGTTCTTGCCAGCTACAAATGATAAGCACAACCTGCAAGCAACGAGTAAAGATTCCTTACATGGATAAATTGGAATTTACTCTGACAGCCATTGGATAAAGTACCTAAACAAGGAGGACTGAGTTTTTGGATTGGAGTGAGCTTCAAGATAATATTATCATAAGTTGTCTTAACCTATATGGCAAAGATGTAGGCAACGTATTTTAAACTAACCTATTCCATTTTTCTAAACATTATATTCGTTAAAGTATTTCTACTACGGCTATGCAACCTTTGAAATACTTATGCAAGATTTACTTATTTTTTTAAACTTGCCTAATAAATTCTTCTTATTATTACTAAGATGTTGATTAAATAAAGGCCAAAACTTCAAACTGATAATTAGCTATTCTCTGTAACTCATGTTGCTTGTATCTATATTTTATATTTCATCCCAAGGAATAAGATTGATATGTGAAATAATTCGTTCCATTCTTGCGTTATTTGATTGGTTAAAACAAAAAATTTTATCCATTCAGATCAAAGATTTTTAATATATAATATAGATAATCGTTTAGGGAAAAAATTATATTTGTTATTTATAACCCCTTAAGGAGTTTTAAAAGCTAATTGTGAAGTTCTATATATTTGAAACAGACGGTTACTATTTCTTGAAACAATGTTGTCACGCTAGTTATCATTATCAGCGATAAAATACGAAGGTTCAAGGTTTCCCTTCTAAAATCCATCAGTTCTTGTCAATTTCATATATTTTTCGTTCTTAAGTGGATATATCATGTACTTCTCTATGTATGTATTAAATTATTTAAATCGGAATTGAATAGATTTATTGTTCAACAACATTTCGTAAAAGCCGAATGATAGATAGATAGTTATTAACATAGATAGTTAGTTAGTAACATAGATAGATATATAGTTAGATAGATAGATAGTTAGTAACATAGATAGTTAGTTAGTAACATAGATACATATATAGTAACATAGATAGATAGATAGTTACATAGGTACATAATTAGTTGAATGAAAATTTCATTGAAAAATTTATGGGTAAACTATGTTTTTGTATATATGATTCTGCTGATATCCTTGATGGTGAGGGTCACAAACTCGAAATTTAATATCTTGAAAAGATCTTTAGATAGAAAGGGCAACATAAAGTTGTCCATGACTGAAACATGGTCCCTTTAAAAAAATACCTACTTTTTGAAAAGTCTATGAATTTGCGGGTTTAGTGCGAAAATGTATGATTTTTTTTTATTCTAAAAAAAAAAAATTTTCTAAGTTTATTTTCTTGAAATGATGTTGTCTAAGTGTTCGTTGGGTAGGAAAAGTTTGGGAAACATGGAATATCTTTCTATATATAGAAGGAGAAATTGGAAAAAGCATACGTGTCAAAGAACGCGCTCTCAAAGACGAGGAAAATGTGGTTGTGCATTTGAAGGAGAGGAAAAAGGCATGTAATTTTGGCACTTGGAGAAGAAAGGAAAACTACTCTTTCTTGTAGTGATTGGGTACTGTTATTCCAAAAAGAAGAAGAGCGCCAGATTATCTGCAGTGATTCCTACTTTCACTTCTATAATGTATATATTGTTGTTATATTGGTAGATGATAATGATTTATATAATCAGGGAATTGTTTGTTTCATATATACAATGCAGCAGCCAAATTCCCTTTTCTACATTTCACATAAATGAAGAAGTCATAGTAGCAAGCGTATAGAAGAAATGGTACATATAGACATTAGTAAACAGCATTTCGCGAGTGTATGCATACCAAGCTTATTATTGTTATTATTATTATCTGAGAAGTAATGCAATTTTAGCGATAATTCAATTAACAAAGTAGAATGAGTTCTTTGTGGGCTTGGTTTTGTTCTCTCGTTTCCTTTTTATTAGCTCTCATTCCATGCCTTCTACGGGCGCTGGCAACCTCTACCCCACTTCATGCCTGCAATGCTCTCCATCAAACAGTGGCGTAAAATCGTGCATTCATTAAGCGCATTGTTTTGCATGCACGCTCTGATGAGATGTCAAAATCTGAAATATATTGACGTATGATTGACAGGGGCAGATGAAGACCAGATTCAATCTGTCAGAAAATTTTCAGGTAGCTAGTTAATTTTCTTTTAAAAAGTGTATATATAAAATAAATATATTGGATCAGCATAAACTTAACATATCAAAGTTTGATTTCGTATATGTATTGTGAATTTAGACACTAAAAGGTGAGATTGCCATCTTGGTTATATTGTGGTCAAAGTTAACCACTCTAAAAATAATGTAATTGTAACGCAATAAAGTTGTCACCGATTTATATATCAAATAAAATATAGAGCAATATACATTTTATATGCCAACCGTAATTTTTGGGACTATAATTCTATAACTCTATAATTATAATAATACTATAATTCTAGGATTATAATAATTCTATAATGTAATTTGCTATAGTGAATGAAATTATGAGGAGATTTTCTCACGCCCTTTGATGTTTTGAAGAACAATAATAAAAAAAATTTGGCCGTGTCCAACCCTTGAGTTTTTGGAGGATAAATATGTATGGAAAAAAACTTTGAGGGATCTACAAAGTAAGAATAAAGTAATATTAGTCCGCCAATCAATTGAACAATCAACAAAATTCAAAAGATTCTTGCCCCTTCACTACTTCTTGGTTCTCTTGACAGTGCTAATTTTGAAAATATCCTAACTATGCACCACCGTCAATTTAAATTCGTATTGAATTTGTCATTTAAAATCACAGAGCTTCAAATAGCTCTAAAAACTAATTTAAAGCGGAAATAGCAATGTTGTTTAGAAAATAAAGAAATCAAATTCAAGTAAATCATGATTAGGATTATTGTGGTGCACAAATTGAATTATTGTGATAAGGAAAAAGAGGGGATAAAGGTTGCTCAAAAACAATATACGCTACAAATTAATTTTTTACTTACAATGGATAAATATAATAATCAATGCCTAGATTAAATAAACAGCTGGTAGAAGAAAAAAATCGAAAACGTCATAACGATTAAGACGAGAATTTTGTAAAGCCGCGAAAATCGATTGAATTTTGATAATAAATCTGGCAATTTTTGTTATCATTCAATAATTTCTATATACCTGATCATGATCATTGCGCGTTTAGTATTGTGTATATTTTCATATGTTGTCTTTTCAACTGGGAAAACAAGCGAATCTTTATGCTGCGCTTAGTATTTTCATATTTTACGGTTCTTGAACTCTGTGCTTTTTATCCGCGCAACGTTTTGCATCTCATTCAGTCAAAAATTTTCGTAAATTTAGAAAACATAATGTTAAGCTTCCAGACGGGTAGCCAGGCCGAGGCTAGAGGGTGCTTAAATGGGGAATTATTATATGATAGGATTTAAAAAATATTTACATCAAATTAGAGTCAGTAGCACGTGGTTTCCTCTTTTTCAATGGACCAATGAAAGAAATAATAAAAGCATAATAGGATATAAAGATTTCAACATGTTGGCAATATTTTTTAGTCTTAGCCACTCCTAATTTTTTTTCTAGCTACGGGCCTGTATGTGTCTATATATGTACATTCCAATCAGAATTTTATTTTTATGAATAGCACTAATTTCAACGTTTATTCGTTTTGCATGCATCGTTGTTATATTCAGAAAAGAATCTTTGAGGCACGACAAATTTATTAGTCTGACCAATTTTGCCTCTTAATTTTGTGTAACATAAACAGGCCATTTTGGCTGCGGGTTTGATAAAAATAACAAATTAAAATTCTTCAGAAAATCACCAGTCTTAAAAATGGAAAGTAAAATCAATGAAGAAACAATATTTTAACTACTAAGAAACTATCAGTTTCTATTTTATTTGCATTAATAACAGTCGAAGTAGTAAAAATATGTTTTTGCGATTCAAAAATTTCTCAAGAAATAGGTTTATAAACACGTACTTTGCATATACTTGAAGTCGATCCCAGTTTTGTCTTGGCTTTATGAACGCAAGTAGACAGAATGGTTGTTTTGATTTGAATCAACGCCTTTACAGGTTTAAAGTTTTCAATTTGCCATCTTGACAGATTCACTCCAGCGCTCTGCTAAGCTAACCGCTAAAAAAATCTAACCCTAACCCCAAAATTTCGTTCTGCGAGAGGTGGTATTCTCTTCGTTCACGGGTTGGGAGGCACTCTTCCCTTTATCGGTAATTTAGGAAGAAATAATTCTGGCAGCTCATTTGCCTTTTTATAAACCTTACCATATTGTATTTAATAGTAAATAAGATTATCCATAATGATCATTGTAGGTCACTATAAATCTACGGTTATAACTTAAGTGCATTATTATTACAGTATTTTTTAACTATTGTTCTTTGTTTACATCACTGTGCTTTAATGTTGTAATTGGAGACAGATGATATTTACTGCTTTAACATATTTATAAACAATTTTGTAAGAACTACAGGAAGCTTAAAAACACTCATTAAACAGGGCCTTTCTTTATGGGTTTGTTAGTGTCGGCCTGATATAGAAGGGTCTTTTTGAAGAAAGCTCAAAAAGAACTTAAAAAATGAAGTCTTATGTATAATTGTTCGAATGAATTGCTATGCAAATGGAAAAATGCATAGCTAGTTGAAAAAAATAAATATAACACTCAGAAATGCATACTTACATATTCATACTGGATATGAATCACCTATAAATTCACATACACTAGCTTTATGGGAATATGTTTTTATAAAAATAATATTGACTGCGTCTATGTTTTTACACATGCCCCAGGAAGCGGTTCTTATAATCTAGTAGAAAGAAGGACGGCTCCTTTATCAAGGGATGTTGCAGGACTTTGTTGAACTTGAAAAAAAATTTAAAGGTTATTTTTTATTATAGTTTAAAAGTTTACCAAATATGTTTATACTTCCCATTAAATATTTTTAATTTATTCATATTTATTTTAAATTATAGCTGCTGGTGAACTTCATGCAGGTGTATGGTCTGAATCAGTTATCGACACTTTTTCTGTTATTGCTAAATATATTGATCATATATATCTCCAACCTGTATATTACGATGATTCATCTCCAACCTGTATACTACGATGATTCATCTCCAACGTGTATTCTACGATGATTCATCTCCAACCTGTATATTACGATGATTCATCTCCAACCTGTATACTACTATGATTAATCTCCACCCTGTATACTACGATGATTCATCTTCAACCTGTATACTACGATGGTTTCTATTCCATGTACAAATAAATAACTAGGGAGACAATGTTCAACTTTCTGTTCACATTCTGCTAGATGTAAGATTTGATATACCTCATTCGGGGAGACGATGCTACATAAGTTATTACCTATATACATTATACCTGTATACTACGATGGTTCATCTCCAACCTGTATACCGCGATGATTCATCTCCAACCTATCAGTTCATATTTTGCTAGATGTAAGATTTGATATACCTCATTAGGGGAAGGGATGTTAGATAAGTTATTACCTATATTTTTGTAATTTTTTGACGATATTAAATAATATATTTTATCAAATAATCAAAATAAAATTCTGTAATCAAAGAATCGAAAAATATTCTTTAAAAAATCAAAAAATATGAAACTTTCTGTTCATATTTTGCTATCTCATACGATGTTACAAAAGTTATTACCTTTACTTTGCAATTTGCACGATTTTAAATATTATATTTGTCAAATAATCAAAGAATCGAAAAATGATAAAATCAAAAAATATTTATTCTTTTTAAATATACCGTTGGCTCCCCTTACTTTTAGTTTCGTATGTGCATAATTTGATAAAAATTAATTATTAAAGACTTGGTTTATCTTTCTATTTTAAAAGTAAGGGGAGCAAACGATATATTAAAAAAAACTTTTAGGAAGAATTTTTGAAATGTGGCTCTCAATATGTATGTAAAATATTTTTTGAAATTTTTTATTTTAAGTATATTTTTTTTTAGCATTTTACGATTTACACATTTAAATATATAATAAGGCTCGCAAGTTGTCTCCCCAGAGGTCTTGCCAGACCTCTGATATATATAGGGGACTAACCGGTTTGAGCGTGCATATAGGGAGATTACATTTACAAATCTCAATGTAACCAATTTTTTACACAGATGCTTCACCAAAATCAAAATCGCAACAAATTATATTTTATATGTAACACCATTATTGTTTGCAGTTTAATACATTATTATAATCTCATCTTCAATATAATAAATACCAAATCATAAAAATCAAGGTAGTCAAACTTTTTGTTATATTAACTTAAATTTTCGGTTCTTGTCTACTGTGTTTAAATTGCTTAGTGTCATCTACCTTATCGGGATCAAATGGTTAAGATAATGTTTTAGAGAGAAATTTACAGAAGGAAAGACTTCGCATGATAAACTTTTTCAATGCGAAATCTTGCAATTACGTAATCTTGCACGATTTCGCATTGAAAAAGTTTATCATGCCTCCGACATACAAATTGATCAATGCATATGGCGAATCACACAAAAGTTATTTGTGTTTCTTAAAAGATCTTGAGACTACAGCTCAGCCTCTTACTTTTTATTTTTCCAAAAGGAAATTCTATTGTATATGATCAAGTACATTTGACTCTGTTGTGTTGGCGCACCGATTACACAAACTCAAAGTAATTTCCACGGTTAAGCAGAAAAAGAGGGGCTGCCTTGACGATTCTTTTGGCCCTGGAGAAAAGACTGTAAGAGGCCTTAATATTCACTTTTCATATAAGTCGAGATGTATCTGTCTGTTTGTCTTTTTGAGTGTTTATTTTTGTCCATGGGTGTGTAAATATGTGTGAGTTTCCTAACTCTGTTAGTCTGTTTTCTTTACATTCAACTTGAATATTAAATATAAACCATCATTTTCAAAGTTGTAACTATCAAAAATTTAATATTCAGAAACTGTTCTAATTTTAGCCATGTTTTTAACAAATTTCTGTCATTAGTACATCCAAGGTAAGAATAATCCTCAATGCTTATAAATATAGGGATATCACGATCTGGAATTGAACCGGAATCGGTGAATCAATGACAGATGCTTTCCAATACCACCGATTCGAGTCAAACGTTCCAATACACCAAGTATTACACGTAGGAATTACAACAGTCGATGACGTGAAAGAAATTAAAACTAGTGTTCGAAATTTTGCAAAATTTTAATTATCCATAAAATACCTTTTGAGATGCATTTTTATCTGTTTTTTTACTAATTTTTAGATTTATAAGAAACAGGAAAGTTGAAAGCAATAAAATAAATTTTATTTTTCAGAAAAATATTTGTTTTTGAAAATGAGAAGCATGTAAAAAATTTTTGGAGATAAGCTAGGACGAAGCCTGGATAAAATACAACCAGTAATAGAAAAAGCTCTTTCACATTCTTCACTAATTGCTTTGACAGCTAGCTAATACGTTTTCAAGGGCTTTCTAAACAATCAGATATATTACCTGTTGCTGCGAAAAGTTTAATTTCTTTATTCATATCAAGATTTGAAAAAGAAGGAAGTTTAGATTTTTTAATTTTTATTGCTCACTTGACTTACCATATGATGTTGATTCGAATGTTGAAATTTCATCAGTATCATCTTCATTTGCTGCCTCACTTTTCCATCAAAATGATAAAGTCGTTGGAATAAAATTCTTTAACTATCTTTTTTTTGCTAATAAAAATGTTTCGTATTTTCTTAAGAGTTAATCATTTTCCAAATAAAGTATTTATAACAAATGCCATTCAATAATCTTCGAGAAGATGCCTTTCATTTAATGAATTCCTCTCCACAGCTACATGTAAACGTTGATTATCATGATCTTTTAGAATAAAGGCTATATAACTTTCTCCTTTTAGTGAATCAGTACATTCTGGGGAAAGTCCTTTTTTTCAGAAAACGATTCCAAAAGAACGTAGAATGTTGTTGACTAAGTTTTCTAAATTATTTCAGGAAAATTTGTATAGCTATAGGTATGCAACTTTTCAATTTTAAAAATCTAGAAATCATAGCAATAGTACTATTCTATCTTGCATTAGTGTCTAAGTTCAATTTCAGATATTTTTTCAATATATTTATTTTGAAAAGAAAGTGCACATTTTTTCGGTAATTTACCGATATGAGATTATAGCGATAAACTTTTTATTACCAGCAAAAAAATATAGGTTTTCGAACACACCTACACAAATACGAATGCATCAAGATAGAGTTCTATTTTCAACAAACCTTTTTAAATTCTTCCTAGAGCCCTCTGTTTTCCCTTTGCGCATACAGTTCCTTGGAAATTAAAAAAAACCGAACTTCAAAGTATTCAACTAGTCGTTAACTAAAATTGCATTTAAATATAATTGACATACTCTTCGTAAAATCTTATTTTCAAACAAGCATTTACTTCTCAATTGTCAGTAATATCTTTCAATTTCTGTATTTTGTGCTTCATGTTCTAGGCTTGTAACATCGCAATTATTCTTGTTTCGCGTTCTTCCATCTTATTATTCTTTGAAATGTTTTAAGGAACGGATTTATCCAAAAGATTAGCTAAAAGAAATTCAGCTTTCAACATGCTGCAAAAAATTGAAAATCTAGACTTGTGTGATTCAATCAATTTGGCAAACGTAAGAAGTGCTTTTACTTTTTTTTTAACTTTTTTATTCTCTCTTTTTAAAAAGGTTTCTAATAAACCAGAAGTTGAAATTGGAGACACGGTTGAAAAACGACCAAAGAACACGTATTCTTTATAATTATATGTAGTTAACTGGTTAACGACCAGAATAACGAGACTCTAATGTAAAACAGAAAATTTGCAATGCACACCATTTTTATTTTTGTAAACTTGACAAAGTCGACTCTGCTAGTTAACTCATTTGGTTTCATAAAAAGCAGAAAGCATTTAGTAGGTTGAAATAAAAGGGGCCTACATTTAATAAATCGCCTGAGACATTTAATGATCATGGCGGAATTGAATGGGTTAAAATATCAATCTGAGATCATCAAAAGATTCATCAATTTATATTAAATAGTCAATACACCACACTAGTTCTTTTCCGTTGTTTAATTTTTTTCAAGGTACGTCTATTTAAAAGTTAAATTTAAGAATTTAAACACCCAGATTTTTGAAGACTAATAGTCTGCTTGAGCGATTTTCATTTCATTCGGATGGACACTGGATCTCAAAGGTTTAATTTTTACCTGACATTTTCTCAACTTCTTGGTCTATTTCACTTTTTCTAATGACACACTTCGTGCTGTTGCGTATGATTCCTTCCTGTTGTGATTTTTACAGTTGAGTTCCTTTTTTAAATTTGAAGATGAAGTTTCTTTTGATTTATATTTTTTATTTCAAGTGTATAATAAATGTGAATCTGGTAATTGTTTTTAAATGAAGTTTTTTAACAATATTTTTTCATGGCTGTATTTTCTTACAGAGGTTTAACCATCGAAAGACGAAGTATGGCTTTTTACTCCATCTAAGTTTTCAACCTTGTTTTTAGCCTATAAAAATATATGTAACCCAGCCAGTAAATATCATGTATTTTTGCGTTTATATATTACCAATTCAGTATGCCTATTTTCACTTTATCAGGTAACGTAAATTTTCTTACAGCGGAGTGCTTCTAAATAGAGGTGTACAAAATGACAGGAGTGAAAAATGACTATTTTTTTTTCCAAAATTTATTAAAAAAAAAAGGCAGAACAAAAATTGTTTTCACTTTATGAAACATTTGAAAAAACCAAAGAATTTCGAATTTGAAAGTTAAAATATATCATTTCTTGGTGAAAATTCTAACAAAATTAACGCCATCGAAACTAAAAATTTTTTATGCTAAAAAAGTTCCAAAAATTTCATTTTCGTTTTTTATGAGGGACAATAGTTTATTCCATAGAGTTCCAGGTTACGTTGTATAAAAATGCTAAACAAAATGTTTACGATTTGACTTTCATATTGGTAGAATGACTTTTCAGAAGCTATGATTTATTTTATTAGTAATCAGAATTCGTTACGGTAAAAAATGGATGTAAAGACATTTTCCACAAAAATAAAAAAACTTGAGAAAGATAAAAAATTTTAAAATTTTACAAAATTTATTTCTAGATAAAACAGAAAAATGAGATTTATTGACATCTTGGACATACAAAACTAGTATGATTTTTACATATAAATGTATGACATATATCACATATTCTTGTTCCTCTTGTCCTAGGTTTGCAATTTTGAACTGAACAAAATCCTCGGGAAGACATGACATATGAGAACGATAAGAACCACATATATAATCAGGGATGGTATCTAAATACATGTATATATATGTGAAAAATAAGAAAAGCATTCTTCTTTTCACATAGGCAATTATGAAAATGAGAAAAAGGCACGAGGCGTAGTTGATGAACAACTACATATTGTTTACAATAAAAATGTACAATGCACACACTGTCATACCCAATATAATTGATCATTACACGTTCTTATAGGCACATGTGATAACGAAAAAATCACATACACACTTTCTTTAGTTATAATTACATATTAGAAAGATGTAAAGGTGTGTAAATAATCATCATTGTGCTAACTTGCTACTTTTACCTTTTTCTAAAAGTAAAAGTAAACACACAAAAACATTTAAGAGAAAATTTTCAGATCATACATACACTTCTTTAAAAACTACCCTGCCTTGGTACACGGAAGAAATGGCTACATTGAATCGCCTTAAAATAAAGAGTTATAAAAATTTCGCAAAAATTCTACACATGATAATCAAATTAACTATAAGTATATTCTAAAAAAATATAAAACTAGGATAAAATATGCTAAATCGCAATATTTTTTATCAAAACTTTCTACATGTAATAATAAATCAATATGGCCGACGTTAAACACTTTATTGAAAAAGAAAACTCTAACACCAAAAGTTCAGCTTGATATTCCAGGATTTGTTGATATTTATTGTCTTGAATCTGATGACTCGTGTCTTGAAATATCATTTGAATACATTGACTCTTTTCTACCATCACAATCTTCTTCTTTCTTTTTTAGTGATGTTTCAATTGATGATATATATATATCGCTGTAAATATGTTAAAAAATAAGAAATCTTTTGGACATGGTGAAATAAGTCTAAAATTACTCACTCTTAGTTTACCAGTTATAGGCACATTGATGGCTAATATGCTCAATTATTCACTAAAGCAAGGTATTTTTCCTGATAAGTTAAAAATTAGTAATACCTTTTCTAAAACATAATAAGCAACCTACTTCATATGATTCGTATAGACCAATCTTTCTCTTATCCAGTTTTTCCAAGGTTTTTGAAAAAATTATCTTTACCAAATTGGTTAATTATCTAGAAAATATTGATTTTTTTTACAAACATCAGTTTGGCTTTCGTCCCAATAAATCTACCAATGATGCTCTATTTGAACTTTCATTATCAGTAGCTTCAGCATATGAGCAAGATGAACACTTAATTTGTTTTTTTCTTGGACTTTTCCAAGGCCTTTGATTGCGTGAACCATAAAATTTTACTCTATAATCTTAACAAATTAGGAATTAGAGGAAATTTTTATAGATTAATGGAAAACTACTTAACCGCTAGAAGCAATTTCATTTCATATAATAATCTAACTTCTGATACTTATTATACAAAAGCAGGAGTGTCTCAAGGCTCTATATTGGGTCCCCTTTTGTTCCTAATTTTTATTAATGATATTTATAAAAGTCTGAAAAGCAAAGCCAAAATGATTATGTATGCGGATGATATCACCCTCATGTTCAATACAAATAACTTGAAGGATTTAAGCAATATACATAATTCATTATTAAGTATTTCGAAATGGTGCTACCTCAACAAAGTAAAAATTAATTATGATAAGAGTAATTTTATGATAATTTCTAAGAGACCTAAATAGCAACTTACTCCTATTTTTCACTTAGACAGTGTTGTCCTGAAAAGAGTGCACACGTTTAAATATGTAGGAGTAACTCTTTCGGAAAGTTTTCCTTTTAAAACCCATATCAATAATATGTGTCTGAAAATCTTAAGATTTTTCGGTTGCTTAAAAAAATTAAGCGTTTACTTACCCTTTAAAACAAAAAAACTTCTATATCATACTCATGTCTATCCACATATAAGGTATGCTAACTTATTATGGGGTTCTAGCCATCAAACACAATTGACAAAATTATCTAAAACATTAAGAAAGTTCCATAATTTCATAAACAATAAACAAAAAATTGAAAGCAAATTTTTGAATTTAGAAGAAAACCCTCGCATGGTCGTATAGGGCCTGAGAAGCCATTACATTTTTTACTTCATAAATTTTATCGACAACCCTTGAAATGACGGAAAAAAAAGATCTTGAAAATCTCAAATTATTAGTATAAAAGAACTTTTCAGAATAAACAAAAAAAAGTATGTTGAATATAAAAAAAACTAATAATAAGTGAACATGGCAAATTTTGTAATGATTTTTCTCCCTTGCATGGTCGTATAAGGCCTGAGAGGCCATTACATTTCTACATATATTTATATCTTGCGAGTATAAAATAATCAGTTTATTTTTCTAACAAGAGAGCGTTCTTTTATTTTTACATTGTTCTTTATCTGCATCGCCATGAGATGAAACGAAAATAGGAAAATCATATCATTCTTTCGATCTCTTTAGAATGGAAAAATTTTTTCCTAGCTCAGCCGTCATTTGACACTCTTTACTCGCATATTTCTTACCATATGCTCATATATTATATATATACAGGAAAAATATTAAAGAAAACCAGAATCTATCTATATATAAAGATGAAAAGATTTTGTGTAGGATATACTTTATCGTTATGACGCATGTATTCAGATACATATTATATCATAGATGAGGCATTCACATAATACGTTTTATAACTATAGAGTATTTCATATCTCTTCTTTTACGCTATTGCCGGAAATGTTTCCTCCTTTTCTTACAAGATGGAAAGTTCTCATTTTGAAGAAAGTACCTATGAAGAGTCTTCATTTTCTTTTTCAGCCGATCTAACTTCTTCATCTTCAAGTAATCATGATCCGAGTGACATAAATGATATTGATATTATTGCACCTGACTCTACTGTATACTTTTGACGCCCCAACAAGAAGTGGAAGGCCAAGAAATATAAATATTAGAAATATTTCAAGTGTTCCTGATGGTCCCAAAGGCGCTGCAAAGCATGTTACAAATCCTTTATTTATCTGGAAGTTATTTTTACCTCAAGAATTTATTCGTCAAGTTTTCGTTTTTACAAAAAAAAACTTAGAAGAATACATGAAAAATACTGAAAATGTTCCGAATGAATTAAAATCTTTCTACAATAATTTTAACGTGGAAAAAATTCTTGGCTATATTTCTATTCTTTATATGCTTGGAATTGAGGGTGATCAAACAATCCCATTTGATAGCCTATACAGCAGTCAAAGAGCACACTTTATGAAAACGGTTATGAGTAAAAATGATCTTAAGCTTATTATCAGATTTTTCAGTTTTGATGTTCCACAATAAAGAAGTTTAAGTTTTTCACCTTCTTCATAAAAGCCATCACATTCGCCTACTCAAATGTTAAACATTTCCTCAATGTGTGTGTAAAATTTTAAATTTATTAAATAAACTTAAACTTAAAACTTAAACAATAAAGAAATCAAAATGTAGATAAAATAATGGCAGTTCGCTTATTGAATGACCACTTCTACAATGTCTTTCATAAGTAATTTTAATTTAAATATTTTTTAAAAATACTGAAAGTAATTTTTTAGGTATTGGACACCTAAAGACTTTGTAACTGTTGATGAGCAACTGGTTAAGTTTAGAGGGGGGTGTCGGATAAAGATTTATGAACCTAGCAAGCCCGCTAAATGGGGTATCAAATTGTATCACATCAATGATTCTAGAACTTTTTATTATCTGGCTCCCGAAATATATGTCAGCAAATTAGGGGATAAAAATTATTTCAGTGGAACCCAAATAGTCAAAAGGTTAGCAGAGAAAATCGAACTACCTCAAGTTACTGGTATTTGCGTTGATAGGTTTTTTATGGACCATGAATTGTGTGATTGGGCGAAAAAGCTACACCTTTTCTATTTTAGGTCCAGTTAATTATAATAGGAGGTGTGTGCCTTTTATTTTCAAAAAAACCATTTGCAGAGCCTAAATCTTCAAGAATGCGAGTCTAGAACTATATACTCAACTAGTTCATCATTGGTTGCGTATATACCTAGAAAACATTCTATGAAAAATTTTAAAGCGGTCCTGATGATGAGTAGTCAGTATTACAGAGAAATGGAGCTAGTCGGACCCAAAAGATTATCAGAATCTATATATATTTATAATAGTGTAAAATCAGGGGTAGACAAAGGTAATCAAATGGTTAAATATTATACTACATATAGGACATCTAGGCGATGGCCAATGGTCGTTTGGTCTAACTATTTAGATATTGCTGCTTTGAATACTTATATTATAGTAGCACATAATTTACAAACAGAGTGGTCATCAACAGCTACGTCTATCAACTTTTTGAAAAAATCAAGTGGAAGAAAAGTAATTCTTTCTCAATTGTGTTTTTTGTTGGCTGAAAACTCAATGAAAATTTATGTTCAAAATACAAGAATCCCTAATGAAGTTCGTCGAAATCATATGGAATCTGCAATGAAAGTACCGACTTGGAAACATCAAATAAAAAATGAGGACCCTGCCAAATTTGCAAAGGCAACAAAAAAAGAATTTTTCAAAGATGCTTCAGATGCAAAGAAAACTGTTGTGATGAGCATAAAGTTCTTCTATGTAAAAATTGTTTCAAAAATATTTGAAAATTACTCAATAAGTGTGTATTTCTGTGATATTTTTTTACGATTATTTCTATTTATTTTTGGGCGCGTGGCGATTGGTTAGAGTGTAGGTCTTCGAATCCCATCATTTTAGGTTCGAATACTGCCTTTACCAAAATACTGATAGCTCAATGTCAGTTGCCCTAAGTTAACCACCTTTAACCTTGTTTATACATAAAATATAGATAAATAAGTAGTTAAATAATTTTGCTGTTAACAATCAGGGATGCGGTGGCGGAGTCGGAGTCGTAGAGAGTCGGAGATTTTATCTAGTATGAGTAGGAGTCGAAGTTTTATTTTTGAAAACAAGGAGTCGGAGTCAAAGTTTCTTTTTCCGACTCGGACTCCGAAAATTCATTTGATTCAACTTCAAAATGTTTTGAAACAACTTTTGTTTGTTTTTTTAACTTGTTTACTGTTTTGATGTAATGTAATGAAGCACAATAACAAAAACTTGTTAGTTGCTAACAATGATACTAAGTTTTCTTACCAAATGTTGTGAAAAATCCTTTACCAAGTGTTGATGATGAATGAAAAATCCTTCACCAAGTGTTGAGCATACATTTTCTCTCTCACGCAAGTTCGTCATTTAATTCAATCTTATATTTCTTGAATTGTTTTGGCATTCATTTTTTCGTGAAAACTTCAGCTCTTTCGATTTTCAACTTGCAACGTTTTCGCCTGTTAAATTTTGCCAAAAGTAAGCTTCTTATTTTTAATTTTTATGATCTTCAGTTTTTCACTCCAAAATAAAAGAGCAGTAATTATCATATAACTGATTTTCTTTGAATATTCTTTGTATTTCTGTGTGTATAAATGTTAAACTAAAGTGTTAAGAAGTCGGAGTTAGAGGAGGTATCATAAACAGAGTGGGAGTCGAAGTCAGAGTCAGCATTCAAAATTTAGGGGTCGGAGTCGGACCTTATATTATCCGACTCCGCATCCCTGTTAACAGCACGTTGTAAGGTAAAAAAAATACAAAACTTATCGAAAAATACAAAACTTATCGAATACACACCATTTTTTAAATAATCTACAGGATTTGCTTTATCCGAAGCGTAAATAAAAGACATGAAAGTGAGCAGCTCATGTGTTTCTTCTTATTATTTTAGCGTGAGTATGGTTGGTTTTATGCTGGATTCGATAACTCAAGGTCTTGGGTTCGATCCTACATCAAGCTTACTTTCCTCATAGTTTGATACAAGAGGCGCAATTGTGCCTTTTCGATGAAAACACCCTACGGTACCATTACCAATATTATTTTTATTTTTTCTATTATTATTTACGTTATATAAAATAAAACATAAAAATACGTGTAAACAAAAAGGAAGAATACAAGAAAAGTGAAATTTATAATGCGAAAAAAATATTTGAATAAATGTATTAAAATTTTTTTAATAAAGTTTGTTTTTGACAAACTCAATGATCAAATATTCTATTTAAATTTGAAAAAATTGTAATCAGTTATTTTCATAGATAAATAGATGGCGTTAATACTTTTTGTTTCAAAATAAGAATATTTCAAATTTTTGACATTTTTCTCTTAAAATTTCAATTATGTTTTAAAACCAAATGAGGCTATTTTTTCTAATTTTAATGAAGAAAATAAAAAATGGCCTTTGAGGCCACTCACGGCCAGCTAAGGTAATAAAATTGTTCGACCATGCGAGGGTAAATTTCTTCTTCTAAAAAATATAGTGAAGCTTCATAACAAACGAAATCATAAATTTTGTTTTCAAATATGAGACTTAACGCCATTGACAAAAAATTTGAAAATTTTTACTCGTCAAATTTTTGTCTTTATTGAAAAAAAAGCTACTTTTTTCCACAAAAAAACAAAATAAATTGAGAATACAACAAACAAAAGATTACATATATGAAAATTCAAACTTTCATTAAAAATAAAGTTCCTTTTTCCTTGATTCGTTTGATAAAAAATTTTCAATAATACATGTGGAGTTTTTTGCTATTAGTTCGTCTTTAGTGCTATACCGATAAGTCTCGTCTTGCGAGGGAAATATATTTTAAATTTTTATTACCTTAAAAATTAAGATATGGATGAAGGAAAATAAATTGTTTTAGCATATGCTAAAAAGACTTTAAATCAATAAATTTTCGATGAAATTTAACCTTAATTTTTTAAATATCAACAAAACATATTGTTTGGTTCTTTTAAACTTTTGTCTTGTCTCTTTTGAATATTGCCCATTTTATTATTCAATGCTGCCCCTTTACCCATTCAGACACAATGGGACACCTCTCATAAAATAAATATCACCAGCTTAACTTATATGAAAAAAACTCTTTGGAAAAGAAAATACACGATTAATTTTAAAAATCCAATTCAAATTTTTAAAAGTACTCCTTTTACGAAAAAGTTTTCCCAGTCTCTTTCATTTAATTTTGAAGACTCGTCGTCTGCTTTCTTTTTGTTGGAATCTTATATATTTAAAGCACATGTTTTTCATTTCTTATGACAATGAAGTCTCACTATTACATTTGTGTTTATTAAGAGACGATCGTTTGGAATTTGTGGAGAATATGCCGGGAAGTGCGAACTCTTTATCGGAAACAAGGATTTGAAGTTCTCAATTTTTAGAAAGTGATGACAGCTCAACACTATTGAGAGAAGTTACTCAAGGAAATGATTTTACTTATCAATTCCGAGATTTAGCAAGAGGTATAGGCACTTATATTACATCGTTTCCTTGAGTTGTATCATCCCCCAACCTTAGCTTTTCCAATGAAGTTTATTGCAAAAAAATTTTATAACTAAAAAAAGAATTTGTACATTGCCTTATGATTTCATTTGTCTCCAAAATTTAGCATTCCAAATTGATATTAAAATTATAATAAAAATAATAATCAAAAAATTCAACGCAGTAATAATCAATGCAACTTTTAAAAAGTTATGTATTTTTCCGATTTATGAAATTAGTTAATATTTAATCAAAGGAAGTTTACTCCATTCTAAATGGAAAAAACTTTACGATAAACCTGGCAAAATGGCTAAATTACGAATTCGAAAATCAGTTCATATGTATCTTTGAATGGCTTTTTTTGATAAAAATACGCTATTTTTTGTTAAATTAAAATTTTGTAGCGTAAGTTTTCAAGAAATTTAAGCTTTTTTTGAATTGATACATTTTAAATTCATCTCCGATAAATGAGCCCTTGGTTTATTTTTTAAAAACTTCTGTAAATGCATTCCTTTTCGAATTCTATACATAGTTATGTTGATCCGCAAGAATATTTTAGTAACGTAAGTTTAAATAAAAGGCAGCAATTTAGAGATCGAAAAACATGAACTAATCCACCCTGTCACATCCTTGAAGACTTTAATTGTTTTCTTTTTATTATTTCATAGACTCAGTTGCGGAGTACGCCGGCTTTTTCAGACAAAAACTAAAAAGTCTTTAAAGTAGAATGCTTTAATATTTAAGGCTGTAAAATATAAACAATGCTGACATAAGCTAAAGTAATTAATTAAGTCTATATTTCATTCATAATTATCCTTTATCATCAAAAAACGATATATGAAATCCAATACAAGGCTCTAAAGATGACATATTATTTTTTAATTTTTTCAAGGTAATACGGTCTTTAAGTTCAAGGTTCAAGAAATATGCATTTTTAGTTATTAAAAAATGGGCAATGAAAACGATTTCAACAAAAACGAAATATATCTGAAACAGGCGCGTACATTCTTGAAATTATAGGGGGCAGGGAGGTTTAAGTTAAGAGATTTAAGTTAAGTTTAATAAAGTATTGTGAATTAATATGTAATTTTTTTTACCTTGATGGTCCACATGAGTTCTATACATCCCTTTAAAAAATAAATTTTATTTTTGTTTTTGCTAATCTTTATGTTGGGATCTTATACAACCGGATGAATTTTTAGGAACAAAAAAATTGAACTTTCTTAGTGTTAAAGCGTAGTTTATTTTCAATCACATGTTACGTATCATTTCAAAAAAAAATTTTTTTTTTTTACTTTTTTTGTATTCATGTTTATGATAATAATCACGTATATAATTTGAAAAAGTGTGAACGTCTCAACATCTACACAATACTGTTTTTATTTAAGTTGACGAAAGCTTCTTCTCCACGCTAACTCTAAAACTGTCTAATTTGGAACTAACTTTTCTAGGCAACAAGCAAGGGCAAAAGCTACCACATCTGCTTTGGAGAGTTATGCATCATTGAAAAAGCCATATGATTGGAAAATGCCTGAATCTATTTTGAACGATTTTAATGAAAGTTTAATTTTTGAATAAATCTTTCAAACATTTTTTTCCATAATCATACGTACAAATTTTTAGCCTAATTGCACTCTGGTATAACGCCTTAACTCTTGATTGTATATCATTTTGTAGTAGCCAGAAGTATATAGGATGTCAGCAATGAAATTATCTTAACAAAATAAAGTTTCATGAAAAAGGTTATTTTTAATACTGCTTATACACTACAATACAATGATATAAATCTTTCGTCTTTGTAATTTTAAATAGGAAGAAAGTGGAAACGAAATGTTATTTATTGAAGAGGGTTAACTTTTGTAAATTCTCATCACTGTTCTACAAATATATACTTATCGTAATTTTAGTACACTGATGAGAATACCCTTTTCTATGAAATATTCTGCATAAGATTAATGAAGTGAATTTCTTCTTGAATCTGCTTATCACTTTAGTACAGGATTTTTGCTGTACCTTTTAATGGGTTAATTAGTTTGCTTGGGATAATATTTTTTATATTGAAATTAAATTTTCAAAAACTCGAAAGAAATTGATCTGTTAGAGACAGTATTGATATAATTTGAACTTTTTATTTATTTAGAAACATATTGGAATGCAATTTTGTTTAATTAGTAGTAATATAACATTGGCTTTACAAGTTAAATTTTTTTTGGCTCTGTTACCTTTTTTGAATTTTTATTTCATCACGTGAATTTAATTTTTTCTTTACATCCTACTTTCTATTCAAAATCATATTATTTGAAGGTTTATAGCTATTTTGAAAAAAGAAGTGTAAACATTTTTATAACAATGTCGTTTCTATATTTGAGGAAAAGGTTCTCTCTCATGCATTGAAAAAAAACTCTTGAAATTTTTTTAGAAATTTTGTGCTTCAAAATTTTTTAATCATGTCCTACACTTTTTTGATGAAATTATGGAAGCATTAAAATAAACTAGAAATTAAAATACATAAACCAAGCCAAGTATAGATTAGTAAACAAAGATTTCTCCAGCAGTTTGAACTTCCATGAAGTTTTCGCAAATGCCATAAAATATTTTCGTTTTTTTAATTTATTTACCACCCAATGAGAAAATTTATGTAAAGTTTCATGAATGGGTTGAAATATGTATAAAAAAATTCTTGAATATTTAGTATAAGAATGATAAACAAGATTTGAGTCATGTTGGGTTTGATTCTGATTGTAATCAAAATCATAGACATTCCTAGAATCATAGCCATTTAAAAAAGCCAGAAATCAAAAGCAGAACCAAAATAGGACCTAGAAAATCACAAAAATCAGATTCTTTCTGTAATTGTAGCGCTTAAAGCTTCGTTAGTATACATCAGAAGAATTTCGTGAAAAACTAAGAACTGAGCTCCACTGTACTTTCTCTATCGAGGCAAACAATTAGATGACAATCAGGATACAGAGTAGAAACCATGGGTAGAGGGATTTTTTTAATTTCTACTGTCCAAATGATACTACATATGCCATTTAGTGTTTGGCAGCTGTGACCAAGAACTATATAAATATTTTAGCTAATCATACCTCATCTCACAGATGATGATACAGTAAGCCAACTCGAAACTCGCTTACGAATATCTACAAAATAGTTTTTTACTAATCAGAATTAGAATAGTGTTTTCTAACTATCAGAATCAAAATTAGAATTTTAGAAATGAAAAATAGCTGAAATTGAAAAATTCACAGGATCATAATTATTATTTAGAATCGGACTCACCCCTCCTAACTCCTGTTAATTTTGCTATTCCTGCTCATACTTCATTTTTAATAAAACCAAGTTTTATATTTTTTAAGATTATAGTCTTAATCATAATTCATTAGAACTATGCTACATTTTAGGTTCTGTTGACCTACTCTCTATGACTTTTTGCGATTTATTTTTATATACACTTTTTTTCAAAGTTTAATAATAGAGAGATTTAATTCAAATTGAAAAAAAAACACAATTTGAAAAAATTGATAATGTTGTCTGCCGGGTGTCCCTTGCCTCTCCTGAACAAGGCAGAAGAGAATTTTTTTTTAATTTTTCAGTTGGAAGAAATATTTCAAAGTTGCAATGCTTTCAGAAAATAAATATTTTTTAACATAAATGTAGTAAAATTTTGTGAATTAATTTGATAATTCGTTTTTTTCCCTCGATTATCCACACTGATTTTATATTAGCGCAAAATGATAAAGTCTGAGATTTACATTTGTGTTCTTTTAATTTTTTAAAAGTAAAACGATATTTTGCATTTATTTTAGGATAAAATTTTAAAAATATTTTGTTTTTTGTCTTAGTTAACACTTATGTTGGCGTCGTTTACACCCCATCAGCTTTTTAGGTATAAAATTCGATTTTCGGAGTCAAAAGAAATTTTGTATAAAAACTAAAGCCTAGTTTAAGGGCTAACTATATCGAACGAGAAATTGAACGCATTTTAAAGTTATTCTTGAATCAAGATTTCCAATTTTTCCAGGTAAACCGATTCTTGTAAACCTATTCAAACAATACGAATTTAAAAATACTAAGAATGTTCATTTTAGAGAAAAGGAATAATTTAAATTGTATGACATACTTTTTAAAAGATCACCTCAGTTCGATACGTTTTTGTAAAAACAAAAACAGTTTAATTTCTTTCTTCAATTATTAAAAGAAATTTTAGTTCAAAAAATAAAATTATAATTCAATTAAAATGTTCAGAAATTTCTTAAACTAGTTTTCTCAATAGTTAATTTTGTTGAAATAACAAAAAATCACGTGTTAACACTTTTGGGAGCAGCTAAATTTAACTCAAAAATATTTTTTTAGTTATGAGTATGTTTTGTGAAAATGTAAAAATGATTCAAGGGTAAGTCGCTGAAAACAGAACCATAAATGATACATTTTTCCCATTTATATGAGTCAATTTAAAAAAAATGGAAAAAAATCATTTTTTCAAATTTTAACTAATACATAATAAAAAAACGGATTGTAACTGTATACAAAAGGTGGCATAGAGCTCTTATTTAAAATCAAGGCACTCTGGACTAATTAATGGACAGTGTAAGGATGAGAGCTGAATGCTAAAATTGGCCTTGCAACTCCAAATTGATAAGGTTCAACGCAAAAAATTGTGTTTCTCAAACTTATTCTGCCGATTACCCAAATTTAATATTTGGAAAAGTCAACTAGCCCCTCACCTCTCAAATATTTTAATCAAGTTAATTATGTTACTCCATATTATAAGTTTGAAACTATTGTATCTATGAATTTTTTATGCATTTCTTTTTAATATATTTTTGTGTTTGCGCCAAGAAGTAAGAAGTCAGAAACTTGATTAGTGTTATTTGTATTAATAGAGTTATAAAAATAAAAAAAGTGGTTTGGTCATATTTCCAAAAGACGCAGTGGTGAACAAATAAAGGAAGCATTGGAATTTTATGGCCCAAGGTTCAAAGTTAGAAGCAAATTAACATGGATGGAAAACATAAAAAAGATATGGAGAGTTTAGGGCTTATATTATAGTAAATGATAAAGACAGGCTGTACTGGGGACAGAAAATTAAACTAGCTTGACTTATCTTGCTTATTTGTCTCAAAGGCTTATCTCAGCATGCTGGGATTAATCAATGCCGTTAAAATGGAAGCTAGTTCTGATATTTTAATTCTAATATGCTTTTATTGATTCAAGTAAATAATAATGCAAAGGGATGTGGTGAATAAATGTGTGTCTTAAATTGAAAGCAAACGGTTTTCATTTCTCGTCACACTGTTGTCGCAATCGTCCTCAAGAGTTAAAATTGCACTTAATACTTCAAAACTTCGAAAAATGAAAAACACAAGTATCACAGATATGCAAAATAAAAAGTCAAATCGTGCAAACGATTACTAAACTTTTTTTTGTCAGAGTCCAACGTTTTTCATTAAAGAAAAAGGAATTCAATAAAGCAAAATGAAACTTTTGCCTCAATATTTTGTGGCCCATGGGGTAGCTAGATTTTTTGCCAGTCTCCTTGTATTTGTTTCTCTAAATATACCATTGAGCTTAAAAGATAATTGAAAGCATATTTCTAAATAATAATAATAATATTCAGTGAAAAGCTAAGACGGAAAATTTATCCGAGCTCTATTTCTTTATAAATTTTCACAGTGTTCCACAACGAGTTTTTATCGCAAATATGATATTATTTTATTCTGGAGATTATCCACTGGCTGTTAACTTCCAAAATTGGAATTCTTAAAGCTTCGCTATTTTTCGCGCTCATCGTTACGTCTTCGTTCATGGATAAAACAAGCTTTTCAAGAAGTAATTGCATGAGATGAGGAATGCAAATGCTTCCATTTTCTTGATTTCGCCTACAGATAAAACGTAAAGAAATATAAATTAATATCGCAAAAATTTATCATTATTTTTTGTTTGCATGGGACGATACCAAAATTTTGGTCTGAATAAGATGATTAAAATGTTTTACTTTAATTTTGGAAAAATCAAAGTTAATATTTTTTCAAAAGTCTAACAGAGACAAGTGCTATACTCGATTTAGGTATTTATTATAGTAAGAATTATATGCGAATTTTTAAAATGAAACTTTCTTCCATAAAATTTATAATGAGCATTTAAAAAATTGAAACAAGTGTTTCACTTGCCTTAACATGCAAAAATATACTAAAGTACCTTTTCGATTTAAAATACTTAGTATCCATTTATTTAAAGAAATTCATTAAAAATTCAAAGTAAACGATTCTTCATTCTCGATCAAAATTTCGAAATAAAAATTTAATGTTAGGCATTTCAGAGCCCTTATCAATTTCGAGGAATTAGAAAAATAGAATCGAAAAGGATTCTAAATTTTGCAGAGATTAAAAAATTGCCAAATACTTATGATGCCGATCAATTGACCCTTCACTAATTAAAATTCTTACTTATATTTAAATGAAGATATTACTTAATAATCATTTAAAAACGCAGGTGTTTGTGTTACATGTTAAGAGATGCAAAGAGATCAAACAAATTAGCGAAGAGCTACAGTAGTATCTCTAAAATAAGTCTGAACCTTCGCATGACGCCCATATGGAGTTTTACTCCACCCCCAACTTAAAAATTGAATTTCAAAAAACTTAAAATCCTTGAAACTTTTTTAACACTATGTATTTTTCAAAAACACACTTTTCAATGCTCTGAGACAAATTTTGAAAAAAAAAATTTTCCTGTAAAAGTATGTAGAAAAGATCAAAGAGTACACACAAAGTTTAATATGAAAAAATCAAGCTAAGCAGAATTTTATACAAAAATGCAACAGTAAATATGTCTTCTATTTACAATTTGGACAAATCGAGTATGAATGATGCTTGCAGACGCTCTTTTTACATTTCTGGCAATGTCTTGTCGTTCTACTTTTTTTTGAAGTAGGGCAAAATGTGCAAAAAACTCTTTTACTACTTGAAACAGGAGACGAGTCTTTGCTTTCCTCAAACCCATAAAAACTCAAAAGAGATTTTGTTTTGGAATCTATTTCTTGAATACTCGAACGTAGTTTCATCGAGTTGTAGCAAAGTTCTCATGCTAAAGCTTTCAAAAACATCTTTCTTCCACCTTTCTTTGTCGCAGAATAAATGCTTTCTGGACAATTGTAGTTCAGAATAATCATTGCATTTAAGGCTGATATGTCTAGATAATTGGAAAAAACGGCTGAAGACCATCTTCTTATAGGTTTGTAGGAGCGATATAATCTAATCATTCGATTAGAAACATCAACTCCACTTTTTGACTCATTGTACGCTATAAATGACTCAGGTTTTTGCTTATCTCCAATCAACTCCAGGCTTGTAGAGTGTTGAGATGAAAGAACATAAACGACTTTAAAATTTTTGGTAGCGTGCCTCATAGGAATGTAGGCAGCAAGGGAAGCATACTTTGAATAAATTATTCTACTTTCACATTCTTGCAACTTCAACGTCTTCAGATATTGCGGTCTTAAAATTCCAGGGACAAATCGTCGGTTTGCTTTTACAGTTCCACAAATTGTCAGGTTTTTCTCCGACATCCATTCAGCTAAATTGTGATCAGTGAAAAATCGGTCTGTGAATACACCACAGCCAATTGGTATTTCAGAAAGCCTTACTAGTCTCTTTACGATCTCATTGCCAGAGAAGTAGTTTTCACCAACACCTGGAACATATATTTCTGGTTTCAGGCAATAATAACTTTTTGAATCATTGATGTGATAGAATTTAATTCCGTAGTGGCCGGGTTTTTTGGGATCATAAATCTTGACTGGACATCTACCTCTAAATGAAACAAGTTGTTCGTCAACTGTTACTGAATCTGTAGGTGTCCAAAACTTATGACATGTGTTGAAGAAGTGATCGTGAAGGTATCTGACTGGCGAGATTCAATTATTCGGATTTCTTTGGGATTTGTCATCAAATCTCAAAAATATACTGATCAAAATATACATGTTTCTCCCGATAGCAGCTTTCAAAAATGGAATACCAAGAGAATCGGAAAAAAGATCTTGAACTTTGATTTTTTGATCGTTGGACTTTCCAAGGTATAGAAGACACCCGAAGAACGCAAGCAGCATATCAATAGTGAACTTCTCATAATATTTTCGCAAATATGCAAACTTTGGAGTAGATAATCTAAATTAAACACAACATTCATACTTTTACGTAGTAATTCACATATGAACAAGCATACAAAACTACAAAATCATTGTATTTCATCCTTACATGAATCCCGGTATTAGCATTGTTATATATACTAAATTTCGTTTTAATATATGATGCACAAAGTTTACTGCTATGTCATATAAAACTATAATATACTGAACTTTGTTTCAAACAGTTCTACTTTATGTTTCATAGAGAAGGTTAGTCTAAAAAACTCGAAACTTTCTAATATTGATAAAAAGTTTCTAATATAGGTATGAATAGCCTTTTTTGTGAGTATGAAACATCCAGCAAAAACAAGCATCCACACCTACACAAAATAAGAATACAAACACAATAACTAACAGATTGGCACACACACAAATTAACGCTAAAAACACACACTCAGACTAGCACTTACATACACACATACCGGAAATGAACATTCATATCGCTACACACAACACAAACATGGATACACACCTACACGTAGACAGAAACTTGCATGCACCTTACATAAACACATTTATACACATACATAAACATACTCTTTCACCCAAACAAATACACATATACACATATTCAGATGCACATTAGAGCTCTATAATAGGCGCGTAGCCCGTGCCGCTTTTTTGGGACCCACATTTAAAATGCAGGTATTGTTGTTCGTATCAAATTTCAGGTGGTTTTTGAATAAATGTCTTATGAGTGAAATTTTTTACAAAATATTTTTTCTAATTCCAAATACTTTGTTCTAAAAATAATAAGGGAAATCTGAAAAGAAATTTTCAATTTACTAACTTGAAATGTCATTCCTTACAATAAAAATATATATTACAGTGCTATGCAAATTAATTGGGACAGTGGTGAGAAAAATAAAAAAACAAACAAGTGTAAAGAGGTTATTATATCATTCATATTTAATAAGAAATATGCCCACCTTTGGACTGTATGACAATTCCCACACGCTTTGGCATTGATTTTACCAGTGTCGAACACATTTTCACCAGTTCTTTGTCATAGTACCATGTTTTGATAATGACTGAAATAAGCTTGTCCATAGTTGAACAATCTTCTCTTGCGATCCTGCGTTTAACTATAGCCCACAAATTTTCAATTGGATTGATGTCTGGTGAGTTCTCAGGCCATGGTAGAACAGTTAGACCAGTTGTTTCGAAGAATGCCATAATATTTTTCGATGTGTGACACCGGGCAAGGTCTTGCTGAAAAATAGCCCCTCCATCTGGAAAGTCTTTTTCTACAGTAGGAAGCAAATGTGTTTGCAAGATATCCATGTACTTATCGCTGTTCATCATTCCTTCGACTCGTATAAGTCTTCCTGGAACTTTAGCAGTGAAACTTCGCCAAAACATCTTTTTAGGTGGATGTTTTGGGGCTTGCTGAATATGTCCATCTCGTAGAGACTCGTTCACACTTCGTCTCACTACCGAAGATCGGTGGCCATGAACTTCAAAATGTGCTTCATCCGAAAATATGACATTGCTCCAGGTATCTCCATCCCAGTTTTTATGATCGCGTGCCCACTCAAGCCGTTTTCTTTTCATGGCAGGTGTTAACAGTTGCTTTTTCAATGGTTTTCTGGCAAGCCTACTAGCGGCGAAAAGCCCACGACGGACTGTTGATGAATCAATATTTATTCCTGATGCCGATAAATCTCTTGTAAGATCTTGGCTTGTCTTCTGTGGATCTATTTTACTGTTTCTTAGCAAGAATTTGTCATCGCGTGGTGTTGTTTTGCGTTTTCATCCACAGTTTCCCCTTCTCTCTGCCTCCACGTGACCAGTATCTTCAAACTTCTTTACAAGACATCCCACAGTCGATTTTGCCACGCCTAGACATTCAGAAATCTGTTTGAGAGTTTTATCAGTATTTTTTCTAAGAGATATAATAGCTCCACGTTTACTTGGCGTAACGTCCATAATGAATGATAAGCGAGAAATAAATATAAATCTAAATCTAAATAGAAATATATAATACAAATTAAATATAAATCACTAGAACATTCTACAATCATTAGAACATTAAGATATATACGTTATATTGCATAACCAATGATTTACCAAGGCATGCGGTAAAGCAATGATTAATTTCAGCACTGTCCCAATTAATTTGCACAGCATTGTATATTATTAAGTTAAGTTAAGTTGTTTGTGACGTTCGCACCCATCCTTTCGGATATCGTGGCCCACCCGGAATGCTGAGTCCAGGTCTACCTGGACTTTCCATCCCACTAAACACCTACCGGCCCTTGTTACTGCATAGCTATATCTTGTTATATATATATTATTTTACAAGAATTTATGTTACAAATATATAAATACAGGTGAGTGATCGATACTATCCTAACGCGAACGCTCCCAATTAGGGAAACAACCTTAATGTCTAGTGATAGCTTGATTACTAACCACGTAGAATCGGGTCGCCAGAGCACTACCTAACCGTAAAAACCTTTGATTTCTTCAGAGGAAGAAAACCAGGGTAAAAAACCGGCACAGCATTGTATATTATATATATTAAAGTAGATTATATTTTATGTCTTCAAAAAATTATTCAAAAATTAAATCATTAAATTGGTATAAGGCAAAGTCCGTTTTCATAGCTGAATGAAATAATATATAAACAAATCACGACTTTATTGTGTCCCAAATACTCCAATAAGAAATATTATTTATGCTCGTCTTTTTTTATTTAAAATCCAAGCATGTTTTCTTTTAAATACAATTTGAAGACAAATATAAAGATATATAAGAAAAGCATTTAGATGTAAAACTTCCTTTTTCCCCATTAGGATGAGTAAATATATTGCTTTTTTAAAAAATATGTCTTCAATTCGACTAAAGTTTTGGTGTCTGGCGACCATAGTGAGAAACACAGGTAATGATTTAAGAAACATAAGGAGCGATCTTACTTTTTAGAGACGAACTTTTGTATAACTTCAATTTTTGACTTGATTTTTCTATATAAAAAAAGTAAATTTGTATAAAAAATTTGTGTGCAATTTTAGCTATATTGTAATTAATTAAAGCATTTTTACTTTAAATTCGTCCTTTTTTAATTCAAGTTCGTCCTTTTTCATTTTAAGTTTCTCGTTTTTGAGTTTAACTTGTCTTTTTTTCATTTAAAATATGTTTTTTTGCTCAAAGTGTGTTTTGGTTTAATTTTTATTTTTTTTATAAAAAATTTCAGAATGAATCCTTCAAATCTTAATAGTTTGTTTAATTATTCTTAAAGTTTTGTTTGAAATTAAGATTTTTGATAGTTTTAACCTCATTATGGGTAAATTGAATGAAGTAACAATAAATTATTTGTACCTTGAAGAAAAAATTTTATGATGATAATAAAGTTATTAAATCTCATTTTGGTATTTCAAATGAATACCGTTATTTGATATTTTGTAAGAGATCATCTTTTTTTATTCCTATTTCATGATTAAAACATAATTAAAATAAAATTATTAGTATTCATTGTAAAATAAGCAAAAATAAAAAATTATTCAAAGTATAAAAAATCATAAAAAGAGATTTTTGTCTTATGTCTGTCCCATTTTTAGCTATTAATGTTATTCAAGTTTCTGATATATTCCAAAATAAAAAATTTTTACCTCACTTGTGACTTTTTAGAAAAAGTTTAGGCATAAAAAACAATAAATTCTTCTGAAAAGACATTTTAATTGAGAAGCTATTATACCTGTTAAAAATTTATATTTTTGAAATATAACATCTCTTCTTTAATTAAAATAAGTCTTTTGACGATTTTTCTTGATAGAATAATGAAAAATGTTATTTCCCATAGCAAAACAGATCGGAAGGATAGTCGGGATCAGGAATCGATTCTATTCTATCTGGATCAAAACTCTACACTCCAACAAAAAAGAGTAAATATTTCAAGAGACAATATTCTTTAAGTTTAGCTCTCTGTAGAATCCGTTCCATGTTAAATTTTTGATAAAATAGGAAATCGCATGTGTTTTGCGAAAGTTAAGTAAAACGGGTTTAAAATTGCTTTAACCTTTCTTATGAACAGGGTTGATTCCTCCTCCACTATATTCCTTTTGTTTCTTATTGGTTTGGCTCTAATCTCATGCCAACGGTTTTCAAACCTTTTGAACATGCGCAATCCATAACAGATATTCTTACCCTTTGTACCCATGCTAATGCTCACAATCTGTAAAGTTATACACCGTATATGCCATTTTATTGAGCACCTAAATTTTGTCTTTAAAAATAACGCTAAACTTATATACAGCTAACTATATTAAATGTCAACATTCTGTTTTTAGATTTCAGGGTAGACTTATACTGATCATTATCAAAAAAGTGACAAAGCGAATGAGTGGAATGACAAAAGAGGCCAAAAATAGAAAAATCACCAAAGACTTTGAACATCGGGAACTTGATTCAGATATTAGGTAGTTAGTTTCTTAACAACACCTTTTTGCCTTCATATCAAACCGATTGAATTTTTTATTTGAAAAAACTTTTATTTGTAAAACTTGAATTAAATTTATAGTCCCACCCAGTGCCGGATCTACGAAGTGCGGGGCGTGTAGCAGATCGATTAAATTTACAAATGATAGTCAGGATGTAAAAAATTTTTTAATAAAATTGATCTAGATTCTACAAAAAAGATAAAAACCACAAAATTCAAGTGCAAAAATTTATTTTAAGGAGGAAATATAAAAGAAGAATTGAAGAAAACTTTAAAAAATAACTTTAAAGGTTTTTTCGACGCATTTTTCAAGTAAGCGCGAAGCCCTTGTAAAGCGCGGAGCCTGTAGCAGCTGCTACATCTGCTACTATGTTAATCCGGTACTGGTCACATCCGTTGAGCATTGCAAAATACAGTGAATATGGATTGGCTATTTAATTTTTTAATTGCCTCATTTGATTCATATTTATCTATTGATACTTTTTATGAAATTTATATAAACTATAGAGCTTGTCAAATCGATTTCTGCATTATTAAAAAATGTTTTCTCTCTGAATTCTCTTTGAATAAAATGTTTTGAAGCTTTATTTTTACGCTTATTTTGACAAAATTTCCTATTCTTTAGGTCAAGTCAAATTCATAAATGAGAAATGTGCTTACCTGGTCGATAAAACTGGTAAAAAGCTTCGAATCCTGTGGCGTCAAAGATTTTATTTGATTTAAATAAAATTTTGAAAAAGCTGGAATCTGATTCGACAATTTTCGGTCTAACATTGCCGCAGTATCGGTGATATTTTTTGTCAAATGTTCGGTAGTTTGAAAGCTCAATAAAATCACTTTGTGTATCTTCAAGGCATCTATCCAAAAAATAAAATACATCATTACTTTGAATTTGTGCTAAAAAAAGAAACATCGAAAAGTATACGATATATCACTATAAAATAATGAATAATATAAAAATCAAAGTTTTTAACTTTTATTTGGTACTAAAAGGAGTAGTATTGTAGCAAATATTTCAACAGACTCAATCTGTCTTCTTCAGTGCGTTAAAAATGAATTCATTATTATCTCATATTTAACTCATTTTTAACGCACTGAAGAAGACAGATTGAGTCTGTTGAAATATTTGCTACAATACTAGTCCTTTTAGTACCAAATAAAAGTTAAAAACTTTGATTTTTACATTATTCACTATATACACAATGGAGTTTTCCTTATCCTACACTATAAAATAATAATAATAATTAATATATCGATTTGCAGATTTCATGCGTATGCAGACAAAAGTCCAGTCTCCTTTTTTCCTGTTCAGTAGACAAAATCCAGTCCAGACAATTACCAATAGAAGAGAAGTCCAGGCATGTGACCTTTAATCTAACACCCTCTTTTATTTAGTTAGTAAGTTAGTTAATTAATTTGTTTTAGATTAGTGTTAGTTATTAATAGATTTTAGTCGCTTTTTGGTAATGTAGTAAGGTTTAGTGATTGAACTTTCCTCATTTAAAACACAAAAATTGAAGTGAATTTTAATGGTAGACACAGAAAAGAGTAAAAAGTTTATTTTACTGTACAGATTAATTTTTTTTAAACAAATGTAAAAGGTTTACGATACTTTTACTTCAAAATGAATAAAGTGAGATTCCACAAACAAATTTGCTTATTCATTTTAAACATATGTTAAAATCAAATTTGCAACAAAAAGTGATAGTAAAGATCTAAAATCTGTGTCCATAGATAGAGGTACTTTACACTCTCATCCCTAAATATTATTGCACTCACATGTTTTCCTTTGCACATCAAGTTATTTTCGTTTGAACTTGAAAACTATATTAGACTTACATCAAAATTAATTCTTTATTTTCAACAAAATTTTTCTATTTTGTTCTAGATTAATCAATTTTTTTATATGTCGATAAATGAAAAGTTTTAGTACATCTATTATGTGTTTAGATCTTCAAATAAATGCATGTCTTTATCGAAAGCTTTTCCCTAACATCATTAAATGTGAAAAAGTTTAACTATATAATTACGTGAAAAATGGATAATGACATTTGTTTAAAAAATTGCTCTCAAAAATCGAAAACTTACGGAAAAATGCCTTCTACATCAAAGAACAAAAATGTGATGCGCACTTTTTCTCCTTGAGAAGCTCGGAAAAAATATAAGCACTCAATTTCTCTGGGATACAATCCAGGATAATTTGGACTTGTAAAGGTTCCATTGTTGCTAATCGAACTGTTGAAACTGAAACCACAAACTATGAAATACGTTTTAAAACAGAAAATTCAAGAAGAAACCTGAAAAGACAAAATGGCATTAAAAGGGTGACGGGTTAGGCTGAAAAAAACATATACTGAAATAAACTTGTTAAATATGTCTTATATATAGGATGGATGCGAGTATTTAGCACATTTGATATTGTTATCAAACAATAATAATCGATAACAATATAATAACAAATGTGAATAGCAACTTTCATCCAACTGATGTAGTGTTGACCACGGACACGAAAATTTGGTTCGAACGAACACGAACAAACTCAAGATATAGTCGAACGGACACGAACAATAACGGACACTAGCGAACATCCTATACTAGTGAATCTTACATACGGAGACAGACTCATTCACTCACACGCACACACACAATCACACAACAAACACATACACACACAAACTCTAAAATGTTGGCAGCTAAAATATAACCTAAAACAAACTCTAAAATAATAACCTAAACAAACTCTAAACTATAACTATAACCTAAACAAACTCTAAAATATAACCAGCATACATTGACAATAACAATGCTGTTTTATTTCACGTGTTTTTCTATTTATGCAAAGTTGAACATTGTCATTGAGACCATTTGTCATTTTTCACACCAAACTTCTGCATCGATTAACATCTAACTTTCATATTGATTTATACCCTAACTAATGAATATCGTCAAAATAACCAAGCATGAAGAAATAGTTAATCGTTTGTTCGATCCAGAGCGGCAACAAAGACGAGAATTGTGGCAGTTTATCAAACTTTTGGCTCCAACCGATGAGAAAAAGAAGTGGAAATCTAAAGAAACTATCGGTGCGTTTTGTTTAAAGTGCCAAAAAACAATCAATTATTCCGTGGGTACTTCAAAGCAAATATTGCGACACATGGAACAAAATCATTCAGAAGATCTGGGCACTAATTCCTCAACAAAAAAGTGCAGCTTCCAACAGCAAACCATTCAAAAAGCGTTCAAGAAATTGAAGCCAGTGAATGAATCATCGGCTCAAAAAGGTCATTTTCTTCTTTTGAAATGGATCGCTAAATCCTACCGGCCTTTGTCAATTGTTGAAGATCCAGGATTCATTGAATACAGCAATTTTTTAAATGCATTGGAACAAAAATACACGTTGCCTTCTCGTACAACAATAACAAGATTGTTGCGCAGTACATTTTCAGATACGCTTTTTATCATCAAGTCCATGATCCAAAAAGAATGTGATTATTATTCACTTACAAGTGATATTTGGACATCAAACATCTGAAGCATATATTTATTTGATGCTTCATTACATCACTGAGGATTTTGTTATGAAAGTCGTTACATTGAGATGTGCTCCGTTCAGTGAAGTAAAACACACCGGTTCCGAAATTGCAAACATCGTGAAGTAGTGGGTAGAGGATGCAAACATGTCCTTAGAGAATATGGTTGTTTATGTCACTGATAACGCATCCAATGCAGCAAAATCAGCGCGAGAATTGGGTGTAAATCACCAAGGTTGTGTTGCTCATTCTCTAAGTTTGATTGTGCAAAAATTTATTCAGTGGAAGGGTGAGAGTAAAACAGCTATCGATATTGTTTCCAAAAGTTTAAAGGAGATTGCAGACGCTATTGAAATACTCCGAGAATATGCTAAATATTTCAGTAGTAGCATAATTGGATTTCAATGGTTGAAAAAATCCATGGAACGGAAAAATCAGCCGCTGAAGAAGATTCCGTTAGATGTTATTACTCGTTGGAATTCAACTGTACACATGTTAAAAGTATGCTTGGACATTAGATTGCATTTGGATGCGATCTGTTCATTTATCCAGACGGAAGAAGGTCGTGCAGCTTTTTCAAACTGCGTCAAAATTATACAAATCACACATAAGCAGTGGTTTCTATTAGAAAATGTTTGCTGTATTTTACAACGCTTTGATGAAGCAACAGAAGCGTTGTCGGGGGAAAATTATCCGACGTGGTCCTTAACGCTGCCAGTATTAAGAATGATGAAGATTCATTTGATTGAATACAAAGTTTTACAGGGAGTTTCCCACACTGTTTGGTACGAGGATACTGCTGATACGGTAGAAGCATTCCGGAGAGAAGTTTTAAATGAATTCACCGGCCGTTTTCAAGGGTTACAGATTTCGCTGCTCTGGACAATATTGCTGGATCCAAGACTAACAGGGATGAATGGCTTTTCTATAGAAGAGCGCTGCACCGCAAAAGAAGAACTTAGTGCCACACCACAACTTCTTCATGTGGAGAAACATAAGTATCGTGATGATGCCGGTCCTTCAAGGACAAATAACTCCTTGCTTGGAGACATTTTCTCCACACCAGGAAGCGATGATGAAATGATGAAGGAAGATTGTTCCGATGAAATTGAACTGGAAAAATATTTATGGCTATGCAAGCAATTAAAAATACTTGATCCGCTTCAATGGTGGAACGCCAATCGCGATACTTTTCCTGTATTGGCTTGGCTGAGTCAAAAGTGGATGTTCGCTGTTTCTACAAGCGTGTCATCAGAACGTTTATTTTCACGAACAGGTGCAACTGTGACTTCAAGAAGAGCGAGGTTGAAGGATGATAACGTTAAAATGTTAACATTTATTCATGATAACATTAAATTAAGTTTATTTCATTAGTCCTTATATTAAATAAATTTTATTTTTACAATTTGTTCGTTTTTGTCCGTTACCAAAGATTTTCAGGTTCAAACGGACAAACGAACGAACGGCAACGGACGTACTCCAACGTTGTCCGTTTGTCCGTTGCCGTGTGCAACCCTAAACTGATGAGACGTAAAAAGATCGAAACTGCTACTGGATTGATTGTCTTGCCTTGTGTGATAGGGCGAATAAAGTCAATAAAGTCAATTTTTTATTTTGTTTTTTAGTTTGTTAGAAACAATTATTTATTATATATTTACTTAATTTTCGATTATTTTTAAAATTTTTTAAGGTCAATAAAGTAAATTTTTTTTCTTTTAAAAGTCAATAATTTTTTTTATGTCAATTTTTTTTTACAAACATTTTTGCTCAAGTTTTTCTCCAATTGTTACAAGATGGGCAAGCTGGCTGAACGCTGCTTCTAACTACTGCGATCACTTAACAAAAATAAAAGAAATTGTAAATTTTTTTGAATGCAAAAATGGAATTTTGGTTAAGAAAGAGGAAGCATCAGTTGTTTAAAATGACATAAACAACTGCTTAACATAAAAGAAAACTATATTCAGTTAGGGCAGTTTGTTGAGTCAACTTCTTTTAGCATAAAAGATGCATCAAGACTTTTTACTCTATCAAGTTTGATCACGATGATTGTGGAGTTAAAAATTATTTGAATAAAAGGTTTGAAAAGAACGATATTAAAGATATTATAGAATTGAAAAAGCTAAACATTTCTCCCAGTACTTATGCAGAGTTACAAAATTGTCAAGCTACAACTTGTCCTGTAGAAAGATCATTTTCGATGTTAAAAAAGCTTCTAGCAAAAGATGGAAATTTTTCTTCTAATATATTTAATTATTTCCTTGTGTATTTCAATTCTTCTAAATAAAAAAGCTTAAAATAATTTTTAAGTGAATTTTTTAACAAATAAAGTCAATATTTAGAAGTATAAGGGTCAATAACTTTGAAGTTTTTAAGTTAAAGTTTGTTCTTTTTATTATTTTTAGAAGAAAAAGAGGCCTTAAATGATTTTAAAAGTACTAAAAATCAGGATTGCGATGGCTGAGCCGCTCAATTTTTCTACATGGAATCGGAGGCGTAAAAATTTAAATACGCCTCCACTAACTGGCTCCGCATGATTTAACCACACACATTTCAAAAACGTTTTTTAGATGAAAGCTAGCGCAAATGTTAATTTCAAGTAAAACACGCATATATTCTCTAATCCTAACTGTTTTCTTGGTTATTTTTTATTAAATTTTTTAAAAATATACACTTAACTATAAGAGCGTGTTGGAACTCACACCGGAGCTAAAAAATATAACTCCGGAGCCAGAAATTTTTTTTCGTGGCTCCGAAACTCTGTTAAAGACGCTATCAGGCTTGTGTTCTTTTTTTGCAAGTTAAAAATACTTTTTTTTGAAAAAGTCAATTTTTTCTGCCAAAAAGTCAATATTTTTTGAGTTATTAGGTTAATTTTTGTTCGCCCTAGGATTACAATAGTCGAATTTGCTAACTACTCGCATTCATCCCATATATAACACATTTATAATAAACATATCATAACCCCTACATCATCTCTCTTCATGTATAAAATAAACTTCACTTAACAAGTATAGGCAAAGAATAAAAACACAGCTTCCCCTTGGGAAAATTGTTAGGGCCAATTCACATGTAAATTTCTGGCGACGCTACTCGTTATTCAATTCAATTTATTTAAGCAAAAACGAAGTGTTTGTGGTGAAGGCAGAATAAAGAAATGACTTTTGGAAAAAATATTAAAAGTATGTGTGTGTATATATATATAATAGGGTGGATGGAAAAATGTTTTTTCAAACATATGTAAAAAGTTGCTTTATTTAACGATATTTTTAAAAACACAGGTCAAAAATTTGCTTTTGTGATCGATTAAATAGCAGCAACTTTTTTTATATAATACCTTAACAAAAACGGTTTTTTTTGTGTTAAACATACATAACGTTCATATAATAATATAATAATGTAACTATTATTATTATTATAATACTAATAATTAATTTTAATAATTTAACAAATTTTTAAAATATATTAATTTTTTCAAAATATTTTTTTATAAATTTTAAATAATTTTTTTAAATATTTTTTGATCTTTGCAACTCTAAATGTTTATCTAAAGGAATAGAGATGGGAGATGAATGCAAATGTGCAAAATAAAAAGAAAGTTCCACAAAAATAATGAATATTTTGGCCAGATCAGAACCAAAGAGAAATTAAAACCGGAAGCTTACAGAAGCATGAGACGAAACATTTAAAAAAAAAAGAAAAAGAAATGAGCTCGCAGAAAACTATATTTCAAAATTTTAAATTTGCAAATAATGTTAAAAAAATTGAAGGTTCAAAGTCTGATAGCTAATGTGTTTCTGCTTTAAACATGGAAAGTTGGACTGTTCTAAAACTCTGTGATGATAGAGTAAATTATCCAAAATTATGTTAAGCTATGGATAGATCAAGAATAATCAACAGAGATGCTTTCTTAATTCTTAATTAAAAGATTTGAAACTGTTCAGCTGTAAAACAGTTCTTGTATCTTGCAAATTAATTCTATACAGAGCATTTTGAAAAAAAATGCAAATACCAAAGATCATTTGTATTTGCTTTGATAGGAAAATTGACAGAGCATTAGTAAAAGAATTAAACCAAAAGTATATTGATTATTTACAAGCTAAAACTTTCAAGATACTTCCAAAGATAATTTTGACCCTATTGAATGAAAGTGATTCTAAAGATTCCATTAGTGCTATAGAGTATGATGGAACAAGATTCAAAAATTCTCTTATCAAAAAATAAAATTTTATTTGAAAAAACCATTGCATTATTTAGTGTCTCCTGCAACAAATCAAAATTTTTTAAAGTATACCAAAGCAGTATATAGTTCCACTTCTGCTCCAAGGACGTCTAAAGACTCAGTTTTTAACGGTTTCACTTTTGATCCAAAAGACATTCTTAACTCTTCGTTTCAATAAATTAAAGACAAAATCGATTAAATTATTATTTATTTTTTGAACTACTTATCAAATGATCAAAAAATATTTTATCAATATATGTTTGTTAGTTTAACAAGTTCTAAACTCACAAACCTTTAAAACAAAAGCACAAACCGCTCCTTTAAATCAAAGATATATACTACGATTTTATGTAAGTGTGTCAAATCCACAAAATAATTTAACAAATTTCTTTTTTTTATTTTAAACTTGTGGGCTCCTTGGTTTAATTTAAATAATTGAAAAATGAAGATGGAGCAAAAAATTTAGTGATTAAAACAATCCTTAGTTTTATCATGCAGAAAACCTTTTAATTGCTGCAGCGATAGATAGGCAAAAATTTTTGTTGTTAAAATGGGAAAAATGACTTTTCAATTAAAAAAAAGAATGCTCCAGTTAAAATTTTGATAAAAATATTGATATTGATTTCTATGACATTTTCAAGTAGTTGAAAGAAATAATTTTTGGAGAGGTTTCTTCTGCATGTAAAATGAATTTTTTTTATGATAAAATCTGCATTTTTACATTAGTATTTAAAAAAAGAATCTTATACAAAAAATAGAGCAAAATTATGCCTACACTCATAAATTTAAATAAAAGTTCTAACATGCTAACAATTAATAAAAAGGTCAATTTTTTCAGGTAATGTTCTAATGTATAGAAGCAACTTCTGTTTTTACAATTTTTTTTAGATTTTTTCCTCACACCGTAATATATAATCTTTTAAAACATCTAGAGGGTGGACAAGGGAGACAACTCCTCATCATTTTTAGTCACCATCTTCCCAAGAGGATGAAGACGTCCAATAACATCTCATAATTTTATTCATTATAATCAATTACATATTGCTGCCATTTAGGATAAAATTTTTGAATTTTGCCATGAGTGTTTACATTGTGTTAGTTAACCACTAATATATGCATATAATTACATATTAAAATTTTGTTAAAATTTTCATTTACTATCTAAATCAGTGATTCTCAACCTTTTTTCTCTTATGGACCATTTTCAAACTCGAAAATTTTTGTAGACCTTTTATTTTTATTACCACTAATAGTGGTATTATTCATCAAAAATATATGAATATGTAAGCCCGTTCTTAATCACTATTTTTTATTTGGTAGTCAATTAATTTTATATTGCATATATTTTAACTCTGCTTATATATTATTATAAATTAGTTAAATTTCAAAAAATCAAATTTTAGTTAAAAATGAACATTTTTATTCTAAAAAATATATTGTTTAAGGTGAGCCTTGTACTTCATGCTTTGAGGATAAACATGATAATTTTTTATATGGAACCTTTGCAAAATTAGGTGGACCTCTCATTTGAAATATTTTTGGGGCTCAACATGGACTACGTTGATTAAACAAAAAAAAAGCTGAATAAAAAATTAAGGTGATACAAAAATCTTTCCTTGTATCTTCTTTAAAGATGTATTTTTTTAGAAGAGAAAATAAATTAAACTTTTACTTCGATGATAATATTACGATAAAAATTATTACCAAAGTATCTTAATAAATTTTTTCACTTTTTTTAAAAAAATACTTTATCAAAAGGGTGTATGAAAGTAAGAAATTCAAGTTTCATTTGTAGAAATATAATTTGGAGTTTAAATGATGTATTACCCAAATTTTTCATTTGAGCACCAGACTTCACGCCAAAATCTAAAATATAAGTAATTATAATGAAGTAAAATTGGTATCTACAAAAATTGAAATTTATTTTTTACGATGAATGCTTTTAAATGATATGTGTTTGGAATACGTGATATGATTCACACACTACGATCTATTATAATGAAGGACTCTACTTGAAATATCGGGACCCTCTGAGGGAAATACAATCAAAAATGGTTCAATGAGAAAAAATAATGGAGGTAGCAAAGTATTAAGCTTGAAACAAGTATACAACGTTTCAAGTGAAAGCTGTGTTGCGATGAAGGAAGGTTTTAGGAACAAAATTTAACTATAGTTAGTTATGCATTTGTTTCACGGTCCTTAACTTCTGCCATTTTTATATTTTAATACTCATTCTAGTAAAAATTGATCATCATTTTCTCAATATGTAGATAGAGAAATTTGGATGGAGAATCGAATTTCAGCAACTATCTCGTTAAATAGACACGGGCAGTGAGGTATTCAAAGGGAGATAACGACCTTTTATAAAATGAAGTATCTATATCTTTTATATTTGTTTGCATTCCAGTTCATTTGAAATTGTAGTTGTTTTTATAAATAGATATACTATATTAGAAATTTAATATTTTGAAAACAATCTAGAACAATTCCACTAAAACTATTAAAAAAGCCTTTAATAAACACTTTGCTTTCTCACCATCGTCCCATATTGAATCTATCATAACCCTTTTCTAATAATAACACTTTAGAAATTTTGTTACTTCAGCGAATTTCCGCCTACAAATTAAAAGCATTATGTGATTGGTGAAGGAAGATATGATTAATATTCAATGAATTAATTCATCATATTTCCTAGATGAGAGGAGATATAAATCTAAAAGTTATTTGCATGCCATGAAAATTGCTCTTTCTTTGTAGAACTTAATCCCTCGCCAGAAGTCTTATACTCGTGTATTCAATTCGTTGCCTTCATTTCTCTCTCTTCATGTAAACGGCTTGTACAACACAAGCATACATAGATATTATATTCTGAAGATTGTAAGCGTGAGAATAAAATAGATTAGTTTGATATTTGGTATTGATTTGTTCAAGTTTAGAAAAATGCACATATTAAAAATTTTTCAAGGAAAGTTTATTGTGGGCATTCTATTTCCAGGTCAAAATATTTTATAGATATTTTTTATCTCTAATCAAAGATATAAAATAAACTGTATAATTTATACTACTCAAAATGGTTTAATATATTTCTAAATGATGCTAACGTTTACTAAGGAATTTTACATAAATCACATTAAAATTTTCGTGTTTTTACAATTTAAGACTTTTTTATGAGTGGCAAAACATATGTTGTTCAATATATGGATAAAATTTTTTGACTACTTGTAAATCATTTTATGTAATTTCAAGAGGTGATAAAGAAGAGAGGAATCTTTTGATTTATACATTATTTTAAAAGCATTTGATAAAACAAACTTGGTAACTATGGTGCATGAAAATAAAGATTCAATACGTCTTTAAAGTTTGTAAAAATGATAAATAAAAGTTTTAAAAAGTTTGCCTCCAAAGAAACTATTTTGAGGACTACCTGAACACGTTACCTACTCCTTTCAGCCATTGAATTTCAAAAATTAGTTCGCTTTACTTTCTGAATGAACTTTGTTAAAAAAGACGACTTTTATTTCCCGGGTCATTCAAAATTTTTTTTGGGTCGAAATTTTTGGGGTTATGAATACACATTTTATATTTTGTGGATAAATTTCTCATTCATATGTCGATGGATATTTTAACAAAATTTGGACTCCGAAAAATTTGATACAAAATATGAAAAAGTTATGTCAAATGGAATAGAATATTGATAAAAGAGCACACCTTCAAGGAAACGGTAGTGAATCTTGAATCCTCTAACGTTCCCAGAAGTGTAAGCTCTGAATGTTAATGTCAATTCGGATTGTGAAGACATGATCGTAGGAGGCAGTTTGGAAGCGCAATACTCATCTATGTCCGATTTCATGTTGTTCACTTCCACCGTCACTTCCAGAACATCTACATCGACACAACTTAAAAGGAATGAGTAAAAAAATTTCTATATTATATATTCTAGACAGGTGGCTAGCACACTTTTAAAAAAGTTCAAAACTAAAAAATGTTCCTTATGTATAATTCAAAAATTTTCAGTTATATGAGATCTTAATCCAACTAAAATATGAACTTAAACCAGAAATATTTTGCACTTGTATACTTCTTCGCACATTAAAAGTATGCATTTTAGTTATTTTATTTTAAATGGCTTTTTATACTCATGTTCATTTCAAAATTTGTTTTTTGCCAATTTTTTTAATGTTAAAGCGGGGTGGGGGTATATAAGCGTGAAAAATTTCATTATAAGGCCTCGCCAAAACAAATTTTTTTCAATGTGATTTATTTAAAAGTAAAAACACGCTTTATGAGGAATAACTCATTAAAATCCATAAATTAGAAAAAAAGTCTAAGAAAGGATAATGAGCAACAAGTAACAAACTATCGATCATAAGTTTCAAAAATTTTGGAAAATATCTTACATGCTCAGATTGTTCATTATCTAGATTCTAGAATCTAAATGTTTTTTATATGATTTACAATGAGAATTATTCTGGGTTGTTACACTCATTTTATATTAAAAAAATCTTTAATTATCTTGAAAATAAAAAAGATATTGTGTTTGTTTTCTTCGATTTGAGTCGAGCTTTTGACTTTGTATGCCATAGTTTGATACTTAAGAAACTAAATTCGTATGGGTTTGGGTAAGATGCATTAAAATTTTTCTTCTACTATATCTCCGTTAGAACACAAATAATATTCATCCATAGCTGCGAATCTTATGAATCTGAGTTAATCTAAAGTTCTGTTTATATTAACCGGTTATCGACCACAGTCAACATATGTCGACTTTACAAAAATGTGAATCGTCTGCGTTTATTAATGCTTTTAAATACTAATCTTCTGCTTTGCATTAGATATCCTCTGATTATTCTTGTCGATAACGGGTTAATCTAAGTTTTTTATTTAGAAAGATAAGTACTTAGATATTTGATAATGCGTTTTTATTTTAAATAACTTATAAATATAAGTGAAATGTAATTTTTTTGCAACTACTTTTATATTTGTAGTTAAAGATCCGCATGTCGCTCACAAACCGAACTTTGCAGACTCCTGTTGTAGACACAAAGCCAAACTCCATTCTTCTTTGACTAAAATAATGACTATTGATTGAAGCGGAAAGAAAGAACGACATTCTGTCAATCAATTTGAAAGTGAGTTGGAAAGGTGATAAAAAATAAAATTCTGTTTTTATTTAATTCATTCAAAAGTTAGTGTGAGTGAGCTTTAGTATAATAAAATTTAGGTCAATATTTATAGAATAAAACACGTTGAACAACATACAAACTATAACTTACTGACCTTTTAATTAGGGTTGCACCTAGCCCACTTTGCCAATAAATCCGTCTCTGTTATTTTAGCCGATATATAGGCTACACGTATCCGCCAATCATATATGCTGTGATATGGTTGGTTGATAAGAGTATGACATACGAGTTGGTATAAAACACATACTTATGTGATGGCGTCACAGTACATTAACTTTTTCTTTTTTTTTCATTTCTCTCAACAATGTGAATATTACAAGATAATATAATTTGCTAGAGATATTATTTATATACAGTCAAATCTCTCAAAACCGAAAAGTCTTAGGGGTAACAAAAATATCCGCTTTGTTGTATATACAGGGTTTTGATTGGTTCCAATACAATCGTTATTATTTCAACTCTATATCAATCTAAATCTCAGGAAGATTAAAGCAACATTAAAAAGATTTGTTTATATACCCTTATCTTGGTTGAAATAAAAAAATGAATCACAAAACCTTTTTCTTAAATGTAAATAATTACATCGATTTTAACAAAAAAAACAAACTATAATTATTAAAAGAGTTTGTCTTGTATTTAATTTACTTTTAAGTTTTAACCATGGATAAATTGTTAATTTTTGTTAATTGATTGAGATGTAGCAGAATGCTAGGATCTTGTGAACAGGCAAAGTCTTCAAGTTCTTCCAAAATATTTTGTACTCTTGTGAGAGTTAATCTGGGGCGTAAGGTGACTTCAATGTGACATGAGAAAGGTGAGTTGCAACATGTCGCGTTGTCCAGAAATAGCAAGGTTTTTCTTTTTTTTGTCGTTTCATCTCTTTATTAAGCTCTGTTAACCACTCGGTAAAAATTAGAGAGGTCATTGATGTTTTTTGTTGATTTTTTGAAATTTCATGAATAATGAAATTTCTCCAATGAAAGGATCAAGAAAGTATAAATAATGTTGCTTGAGTTTTTTAATTTTTTAAATTGTGCCCCTAACCCTGTGCCCCCTATCAACTTTTTCTGGCTACGCCACTGATTATATATCATTTTTAATTCTATTTTTTCTTTTTCCAATTCTATATTGTCTAATTAAAAATGAAAAAAATTAAGGAAGAAAAAAAAATTGTAATCATTTAATTGATAAATTCCTTGTGAAAAATTCATAAAATTTTATCTAAAAAAAATAAAATATCGAAAAATAGTATAAATATAAATGACACATGCCAATAAAATGTAAGCAGGACAAAATTAAAAATCATTTTCAAATAGAGTTAAAAATGACAAAATAGAATTAAAAAAGAAAGAATTTAAAAGTAAAAATTCAGAAACTACATATGTTACTTATCATATATTATACCACTTAAAATACGTTGTTCAATCCTATTTAGGGATTGCACCCGAAGGCTTTTTTCCCTCTTCAGGGAGCGGGGACTCTGAAGTAAATTTTTTCTCACCCCGGGGATTCCCCTGCGAAAAAATAATTTTTTATCAAGAAGAACACTAAAATTTTGAAATGATTTATTCAAAATTGTTCAAATAATAAAATTTTAAAAACAATAATCCTGAGAGAGTCTGTTTTTTTTACAATTTGAATCATGATGAATTATAAATAATACATATAGCTTTGAAATACACCTACATAATACATAAATACCACCCCATATGAATTGTTTACAAGTTGATTCACATAATACATAAATTATCTATCATATAATGTAAAAATATGATTATAACTGTGAATTTAATCTTGTATTTTTTCCCCCGGGAAAAAAGAGTTTTTCCCCTAGGAGCGGGGAGGCTTTTTTTTCGTCTTTTCCACGGGGAGACGGGGACGGGGTCCCCGGGATGCAATCTCTAATCCTATTAATAAAAATACAATTAATATTATATGTTCCTGTGTAATTAAAATTTCTATTTTTTGTTATTTCATATATATATAATGCGTAAATACATTACTTTTGGTCAATTTGCTTATCAGTGTACCCTTATTTTATAGATTACTATTTTTTTTTATCGTTTAAATAAAAAATTTTTTACTATTTATTGGTTTTTATTTTAAGCTTGGAATAGTAAATACGCTAACGTCGACAAATGTAGACAGTAATTGTCGTTATCGAATATATTTTGCACTTTTGATCTAACTTATCTCAAAACATTTTTGTCATTTATGTTTCGTTAAAAATAAAATATATCATTTTATTGTCGTGTGCCTTATTTCAGTTTATAAGTATTTTCTTTTGTTTCCATAGCATCTATGACTTAAATTTTTCCATCCACTTTTTTTAACTTTTTTTATATGCATCGATAAAATATTTTTCCCACTCCAAACTAGTCTTTGGAATAATTGAGATGAAGGTATATACAACTTTAATATGAAAATAATGTAAGTTTGGAGTCAGAAAAAAGTGTGATAAACAAGAAACAGATATTCTTGGACCATAAATTTAATAAAATGCTGAATTTTTTTAGAAACATGAAAATTTTCTTATAACGATTAAGCATGGCCTCGTTAGTTTAGATCCTAAAAACAATTAGCAGAATTAATTGGAGAAAAGAAATAAGTTTAACTATCAAAACAAAAAAAGAAATATTTTTACAAAACCTACTCAACCTGATCTATGTTTTTTGAACATTTTGTTTGCAGAAGATCAATGTTGGTATGCTCAAATTCTGAACATTATGAGTAAATGGGGAAGAAGTTTCAACGCTGTTATGAAATGGGAGCGTTAATAGGCATAGTGCACGCTGAGAACAAAAATTTTGAAATGTTTCAATTATATTCATATAAAAAAAAAAGGAATCGATTTATTGATTTTTCTAACTTCTATATAAATAATAAAATTCAAAAAAGTAAAATATATGCAATAAAAAATTTAAAGAGCGCATGAAAGATAAATAAAGGAAATTAAAATACAAACTGGCGATAATCTACAATCTACATCAATAGTTCTAAAGAACAGACAAACTCTAACTGAGGAGATCAGAAGAGATAAACTATAAATATTTTATTTAAGTATAAAAATCATGAAGCTTTTTTATCTGTTATTAAATGTGTATAGGTCTACTATTAAAATATTCTATCTTGAAGCCTTGAATCTGTTAGCCTTGACTGAACACTGATAAGGAAGAAATTTGAAAATTTTTGATTTGAAATTTATAATTATTTTAATGTAAATTTTTTTAATGCAATTTTTTCAAATCTAAACTTTACGCCAGATAATTTTGGAAAGGAAAAGTGTGGAATTAAATTTTGATAAATGATCAATATGGTTGCTGTAAGTTATAAGGGTGAGCGCCACAGATCTACACACTACGTTTTATTCCGTTATTTCAAGTTTACAAATAGATTTAAAGGGAGTAATTCCTTAATTATATTTCCTGCAAAGTCTTAACTATGAAATTTGAAAGTAAAATATATGAGATATGTTTTCCTTATTTACCAATGAGGAGTAAAACATAAGAAGATAGTTAACAAATCAGATATTAGATAAGAAATTTGCGTTTCTTAAATTATGGCCCAAAGATTGCGAGCATTCTTGGTCCTCTTTTAGCCTGCTACTTCTTTAAATAGTATCATTAAAGAGTCTATGATCTACCAAACATCTTTTCAAAAAACAAAACACTTTCTTATCTTCGTAAAAACAGATGATTTGTCATATTATTGAACATTTTAACTTATGTATATCATTTACTCCACCGTCCATTTTTCGAAGTCAAAGATTGATAAAACAACTCTATAAGTTGAATAAAGAATTTAGACGTAGACGCTAAATTTTTAATGTTTTATACGTGGGGTGTTTTAACATTTATAGTTAATTGGTAAAAAGATTAGTATTTGAGAGCAAGAAATGTTTGGAATATTGAAGGATATAGGGGCGTGCATTGAAAAGTTTGATAGAACATCATCAACATCATCATAACAAAGTGAAACAAGTTTTCAGGCAAGGTAAATTTTGTCTTTGTACAACTTCACATTGAAAAGCATATAATTTTTTTTAATTCTTTAAAACTTTTCAAAAAAGTACGATTTATTCAGAATCATTTTTAATAAAATGTATATAAAATGGGGCTGGGTCATCTTGAAAAAAGGAATGAAACAAATTAATAGACCGTAAAACTTTTGTTCATGGAAAAAAAGAAAACAAAAACCATTTTAAAGATAAATTTTCGAACACTATGGTCATCAATAGATCATCATACTGTTGGAAAATTAAATAGAAAAAGCAGTGCGAGGAGTTTATATTTTTAGTTATACCTCCTAGCACTTAATTTTCCAACGCTATGATGATCTGTTGATGACCATGGGGGTCGAAAATTTATCTTTAAAAGGGTTTTTGTTTCCTTTTTTCCATGAATAAAAGTTTTATTGCCTATTAATTCATTTTTAATAATAATATTAATAATAAAGAATAGTAACAAAAAATGGATAATTTAAAATCTTTATGATAAAGCAGCATTTCGTGGAGTTCTAAAAATCATTTGAATGTACGATCCTACTGTAGATACAAAATTTTTGTCCCTCAGAATAGCTTTGAGTGCAAAATATTGTAATATTTAAAAATTTTAAATAAAAAATTAGGCTTCTACTGTTATTTAGTAAGGATTTTACAATTTTTTTAAATAGTTCAGACAAAATTAGATTCCTTAGAAAAGGAAAAATGAATGAAAAGTTTAACTTCGATACTAATTGCAACAACGCACCATTCGACTGACTTATACAACCGCTATCAATTGAAGGATTATTATTATAGATCGATAGTCATCTGAATATAAGCTATTATTATACATGATAGAATTATCTGAAATTGAAATTACAATACCTTACTTACAGACTCACATTTTGTGAATTTATTATCATTTAAAATCAATAAGTATTATCAATACCATTCTAAAGTATGTTATGTATTTTAAGAAGTGTGCTAATTTTGTTCATACCAAGTAATCTTTTGATCAGAGGCGTAGATAGAAATTTTAACTTGGTACAGGAGCTATATATACCATATTTATAGTTGTATTTTATCTTTTTTTATTCTAAATTACTATTTTTCAATTCAACTTTGTCTTTTTTAAATTCAAATTTGTCTTTTTTTAATTCTAATTTATCTTTTTTTAGTTCCATTTTACTTTTTTAATTTAATAATTTGACTTTTTTCCATTCTAAAATGCCTATATGCAATTCGATTTTATTATTTTTAAATACCAAATATCTTATTTCATTTCAAATTTTTCTTTTTCAATACAAAAGTGTATTTTTCGATACTAAACTGTAATTCTATTTTGTCTTTTTCTAATTATAATTATTTGTCTCTTTTGGCTATATTTTGCCAATTTTCAATTCAATTCCATTATTTTTCAATTTTATTTTGTCATTTTTTAATTATATTTTGTCTTTTGTCAATATTAAATTGCATTTTTCTTATTCTACTTTATAGTTTCACAAACCAATTTGAGCGTTTAACGAATATTTCATTTTTTCTTGTGTTTTTAAAAATATTGCTATATAAATGGGTAAAAACATGAATAAAAAAAATTTCACTAAAATTTGAAAAAGTTTCAACTTAAAACTGAAAGTTTGATCGAAATATTATATAAAATTCCGTTTTGAACTGTCAGTCACAAATCTTTTAAAGTTTAAAAAATATCTTATATATTTTTTTCGATTCAAAAAATCTTGTAATTTAGTTTCTTGCATTTTTAATTTCTTTTATTTTTGAATTTCTTTTTAAAATAGAGTCAATTTTATTTTAAGAAAAAATACATATGATTAAATTTCTATAATTTTTATTTGGTTCAAATTCAGGCTAATCATTATAATTCTTGTCATGGCCTACTTTCATTTCACATCCAAGCAGTGAATTGGGTTTTCTAGAATAAAGCTTTTTTCTCAAGGCTCTGGATTTCGAATCCCAACATTACAAATTCACTGCTGCAATGTAAGCACCAAAAAAAGCTCTTTTTCGATAAAAAATATAAGGTTATAAAATATTTACGTTTAAAAATTAAATTTTATCTTTAAAAATATATATAAAAAAAATATAAGTTTAGTCCTTATGTTTACATCGTAATTTTTCTATTAGAATAAAGAAGAAACAATTTTAGTGCAATAAAATTTTCATTACCATAAACAACTCCATTAGTTAACCAATTAAATCTATTAATTATATTATTCTTTTTAATACAAATCGTCTGCTTTACATAACATATCGTCTGGTTATTGTGATCATTAACGAGTTAAGGTATTGAAAGTCTTCTCTTTCGCATACTTTTTTTAATCATACCTCTTTTATGATGATATATTTTTTATTTAATTAAATATTATTGGTTATCATATAATATGATAACCAATATTTGGAAATCAGTCCTTATTTTAACCCATTTAAGGCCAAGCAAAGCAGACGATATCTAAAAAAAATCAGACGATTTATATCAAAATCATTGAAAAAAGCAGACGAAGATGAAATTACTTATGTTCCAAAATAGGAACATTGGCCGTAAATGGGTTAAGTAAATGAAAGATCTTAATATCCCATTTACTTAGTTACTCATGTTACAAACGGTGCAAGAAAAAATCTTTCTAGAAAACTCGCTCCCAGAAAACTAGGTCTTGGAGCACTTGCTCTCAAATTCACTTTGAATATCAAAGTCTGAAATTGTAAACAAATGTTCATGTCCTGTAAAAAGGGCGTTAGAATGTCAAATAAAATGTATAATTGATAATAAATGTAAAATGATAATATTTTTTAAGATTCCAGTATATATAAAAAATAGGAAAACTTTGTCTAAGATTATTCGTTTTATCACAAAACTGGGTCTATCAATTGACTATAAAGTTATCGAAAACTAGGCAGTTTGAAAAATCTAACTAACTAATCAAATAACTAACTTAACTAATCAACTGACTAACTAACTAATCAACTAAGTAGCTTCTTTCCTAAATTTTTCTTAAAAGATTTTTAATATCAAATTTTCTTAGATCAAATTTTCCAAGACTTTTCTAAGACATAATTTTTTAAGATAAGGTTTTCTAGCCACTGTTACAAACATTGATGTATTAAGTTACATTTTCTTTATACAAAGCCTAGGAAGAGGATAGACGAACGGGCCATTTCAATTCAAGTTTTCAATGTAAAGAAGAAAAATAATTTAAATGTCATTTTATCCTATAAAAAGTCTTCGCCATTCTTCCACTTTTGTATACGTTGCTACACTTCTAACTTAATGTATTTAATTGCTAAATATTGATATATTTTCCACAAATTTGTTTGAATTTAATTAATTTGAAATAAAATGGAAACGAAGTGCGTTCAACTGATAAAAATAAAATTTAATCAAAAATATATCCTTGAGTTTAATCAATACATCTATTTATATTAGATGAAAGGTTTTTTAACTGCATTTGATTGAGCTTAAAAATACTGAACTGAAATTTTAATTGCAAATAAATAAATGTGAATTCTCTACATTCCAAGTTAAGAGTTTAGTCTCTGTTGTGAATACATTGAGATATATGAAACAGTATTTATAGATGTCGTCATTTTTAAAGGCTGGGTAAATCCGTTTACAGCTGATAAATTTGATAAAACCATACTCATTACATAACAAATTGCCTAGAATTTTAGCCACTGTGGGGAGAATGGTTGAGCACCCAAGGATAATATTTTTGATAAAAATAATCATTTTTTTACTGACGATATTCAATAAAATATTAAAAAATTGACTTCAAAATCAAACAAATATTTATCAAGATAGCAAATTTTACGCATCAAAATCAACATTAGGTATTACAGCGGGATTGCAATTTAAAATCTATATTTAAAAGATTAATCCTTGAAATTTTCATTTTTTTAGTTTAGCAAACTTCTTTCAACTTTCAGCTTTTTACGCCAGAGTGTTTTTGAATGATAAAAATTGTTGAGAAAAATATAACTAACGCATGGAAAAAATCTGATAAATTTTGTTTTTTATTTGAAATCACTTTTTAGAAAAGAAAAAAAGTATAATATGTCCTTATTTGATAAAATTGCAATTATTATCTATTCTTTACATTATTTTACCTAGATGGCGTTAATACAATTAAATTAAAAAAAGACAAATGTAAACATTTAGTAATAAATGCCATGTTAATTTATGCTGGTTTTTGTCCTGGTTTCCTTCTTTCGAAGGCTACATAAGTTTTTTCTGGTTGAGCTAGCAATAAGATCTAGCTCAGCTAGTATCGAACCACCCAAATAGATAAAATTGTTTTTTCGCCGTAATGGGAGCGTTCGAATCTATGATTATATAAGCAGCATATACATACTGATATCCTACATCTATTAAATTCTAATAGTTAGATATATATCTAGGTCTAGGAATTATATAAGTAATTTTCCTCCAGAGAGAATATTGGGATCAAAAGTCTAGGTAGATCCTGGACTCCGAGAGGCAGAACCATTGGGTGGATTCGAGAAAGCACAAATAAACCTTAACGTAACGTAATGTATTTAGTAATAAAGCTCATATGTCCTCCAAAGTACAATAAGAAGGTAATCATGAACATATGAAATGAAATTTGGACATTTTATCTAGAAAGTGCACAAAACAAATTTTGCTACGGCTATATTTATTCACGCAAAAAAACATATTATATTCTTTAAAGGAAAATATACATTCTAGGGAACTTATTTATCGATATTATGTATATATAGGCCATTAGTAGTTAAATTATCCGGTTAATGACGCGAATCGAATTTTGTCGAATTTATAAAAAATATTATCGTCTGTGTTTATAAATTCATTTTAATAAAAATCGTCTGCTTTACATTACATATCGTCTGGTTATTGTGATCTTTAAAAAGTTAAGGTATTGAATTATCTTTTTCATACTTTTTTTATCATACCTCTTTTATGATTATATATTTTTTATTTAAAAGAAAGCTACATTTCGTTGTGTCGGTATTTTATCAAGATTTTCTTTCTCTGAAGAATTCCTAGTTTTTTAAATTTAGGTTATTTCAATTAGTTACATCTGGCGATCCGATTCTATCATTGTAAAAATCAAGCTAACCTCTTGATATAAATATTGTTTCCCAAATTGGAAGCGGATTGTATCGATCTATAAGTTCTTGTAAATTAATTTATGAAGTTTTGCAGTACAAGTAGCCGTTCGTGGCTATTACTCTGATGGAAAGTCCACGTAGATCCCGGACTCAGCATGATAACCATAAAGATGGACTGGAAACGCCACATACAATTCTTAACTTAACTTAACATTTTACTTTGAATTGCAAGCAAAAATATAAAAATTTCATACATTGTTATAAAATTATATAAACTTCATCAAATTTGCAAGTATATTTTAGTTATTGACACCGTGTACATATGTATTTTCTATAGTTTTTTATATGTCTTTTACATGAGTCTCATTTTCTAGTATCTCTACTTCTAGAATGACCAACATCCAAATAACAAAAACCTCTCGAAGTTGATGGTGGTGTCATCGTTGAGGATTGTTCTTCACACCCATTAAGATTAAGCGCCTACGAACTTCTAAGGGGGTGTCCGTACTATTAGTACATATCCCCATAGAAATCCAGTAAGTTTCATAGATAAATGTCTAATAAAGCATACTCCCAGCCCCCTTTGGTGATTGCGAATTTGTTTGGGTAGGTATTTTTAGACATTATCGAATTTTTGTGGCAGCTATATAGAAATTATCCGTTAAAACTGCTAGTGTTCATCTTCTAATAGTTCGATAGGGTAAGTAGATCCTGAGCATTTAATTCATCCTATTTCTCTTTTGTATTTGTTGTATAAGACCATTGTCTCTGGCTTAGGCTTGTCTCTAAGTAACTAAATTTCCATTGTGCTGACTAGACATAACAGAAACTAGATTGAAATTGCCATGTGTACGTCTCGGGGTGTACGTCAAAGAAGCCTATTGTGTGAATATAAATTTGGATTCTGTCTCATGTACACGCACCTACTGCCTGTGTTGGGGTCTGTAAAAGTGAGGAATATAAGTATGATTAGATCGTCAGTAAAGATTTCACATTGGATATAGGTAAGTTAATATCAGTATTCAAACTTTTTAACTTTATTTGTCCCACTAAAGTAATTTTATCACCCAATCCTCAAATATATATTTCTCATTTCAAAACTGATTTATTTTAATACAATAATCACCTGATTAGGCGGGTCGCATATTTTAATTCTAAAACTACCCCTAAACTTCACCAGCTGTTCATCAACGGTGTCGTAGTTCAACGGTAACAACATTTAGACCCCCTTGAAACTATCCTAAGAAAAGTCTTACCTATCATTGAAATAGAAGCTTTAAAAAGGATTCTTAGTTTTTTTCAGAAAATACTTAATTAAAATGTATTGATGCATCTTTCGACTAGCTCATGCGAAGAAGGGAGGCAGTATCGCAAAGGTGTGAGGACGTCCATTTTTCCATAACAAAATCTAACGGATATTGATACCTTAGGGCTTAGACATTCTCTACTGAAAAATGAAACGTAAAAAAAACTATTTTCAAATTAAGCGAAAAATTTTAATGCTAACTCCAAGCTTTTTATAAGCTTAATTTTGCAACCTTGAAAATATTGCAACCTAATTTTTTAGTTTGAAAATTTCAAGCGAATAAAAAAAAAATTGTTGTAAGACCAACTGCCCAGAAGGATTTGGATTGAACTTCATTATATGCTGAATCAAAGTACGACCTTGATTTGGATATGCAGAGAGAGAGAGTAAGGCAAATATCCTCTTCCGAATTTAAAAATATAGATGTTTATCCTCAGAAAGATAGGACGAATCTAAAGAGCTCATTTGTAAAAGATAAAACAAAAATCAATTTTGAAATATTTATGTTCAATTGTGGTTTTATCGCAAGACACACAAAAGAACCAGAAATAATTAATTCCATAAGTAAAGAAAAGAGGTGCAGAATAATAATTTAATCAAAATAAATGAATCAAATATCTTCATCCATCTAACATTTATCGACCATATTGAATAAATTTCTGAATTTATTTTTTTGCAAATACTTTTTCAAAAATGCAGAAAATATCTATCAATGTATTGGATTGATTGATATAATCATAATTTTTACAAAATAAAACATTTATTAATTTTCACAGAATTTTAAAATGTTTGAATTTGGTTCTTTTTCAATAAATGTTAGCAAACTATAATAATTAACTATACATATATACAAGACCATAACACTTAGAAATAATTATCTCATTATAACTGATATGAAGTATTATGGTCCTGCATTTGATATATTTGCATTTTGCTCTTCGCTTGGAAAAGATAGAGGTGCGAAAGTTTTCATAATAAATGATTTTTTCGCTATAAAAATTCTTAGGCTAAATGTTACAAAAATTTGTAAACAAATTCAAAGTAGAATTTTTTTATTTTTTGTTTTAAGAGGCGTTTTTATGAGAAAAAATTAAATATTTGTTTTTTTCACTAAACCTATTTATTGTCTTCTTTCTATTTCTTAAACACGATACTATTTTTGGAAATCTTTTTCTCGTTTCATTAAAAGTTACTGAGATCCTAGGAAAGATATGAGATTGAATTGGAGCAATACCAAAAGCACTGACTTTTTGTGTTTGAGTTTTCGTATTTTTTGAGGGTTTATGTATTTTAAAGTGCAAAAAATGATTTTTGAATTAGAAGGATTATTATAATTTAAAAACACGAATTTATATTTCGCTCAAAAAGAGAAAAAAATAGGATTTTTGAGCAGAAATATGGTGGTTTATTGGCAGTGTATACATAGTATTGAATTTACTTGGTAGGATCATTTTCTGGATGATACAGGTCAAAATCATAAAAAGTAAGTTGAACGCGTTCTCTGCCCACTGCGATGAAGTGATAGATGCATTGCAAATTTTCTGGGTATGGATTGGGGTAGTTGGGGCTTTGAATGCTTCCGTTTTTCTTTGTTTTCGACAAAAATGTTCCATCGCACTCTAAAACTAAAAAGATGAACTGATAGCAAGAGCACACTGACACAACTACCCACACATACACGTAGACATACACGCACAAGGAGAAAAAAACTTTACACACTAGTGTTGAAACCCCGTTGTATACAGCTTTCAGTATCAAATATCGGAAAGGGGAATCGAAAAATTTCAAAATTTTTACAAAATTTAAATAAATGAACAAAAAATTTCAAATTTTTTTTTGTAAAATTAAAAATCAAGAACTTTTTATAAAACTCAACAAAGGATTTACTTAAAATTCTTTAAGGTAAGTAATTCAAAAAATAAATTTGAAAAAAAAATCATAAATTTTATTACTTTTTTTAATATATTTATGGTTTTTTTTTTAATTTTTTTTATTTTTATTAGACCTAAATATAATGTCAATTGGAATGGTTTTTCCATAGTTACCAAAGATAGTTGAGTGTTTAAAATGCAAAGCTACTTAAAAATGTTCTGATGGTTCGATAGCAGGAGTCATAAAACATTATCGAACAGTTCACAATGAAAATATCGAAGAAGCAAAATTTTATTGATGGATATTTATATTTTTTTATCTATTAATAAAAGATAGAAAAGTTAACATGCAACAATGGCTTCTCATTCAAAGTATAGCTAACAGACAGTTAATTCAAAGAAGCTTGAAAAAACAAATAGCTTGAAAAAAACAAGTATGATATAAACCCACACATTCTTCAAATTCTAGCGTAAAGGAGTGTATAATTAAAAACAAATTAGCTGATTATATTTTAAAGATCAAATTAAAAAAGGAATGAAATATTTCCTTATTAGATGAATACACCTCAACCCAAAATAACCGATATATTAATGTATGTGTTCATTCAAAACTAAAACTTTGGAATTTAGAGCTTTAAAATTAAAGGTCGTTTCAGGATTTTCTGTATGGTTGAAACTGTTTCTTTGTTTATAAAAACCTTCAATTTAGATTTAAAACAAGATATAGTTGCTTGTACAACTGATTGAGAGTCAGTAATGTTAAAATTGGAAAAACTTATTGGCCCTATTCATTAGCTATGTTTTAATCATGGATTTAATTTAAGTATAGTGAAAGTTATGTATGGGTTGTGTTGGCAAAAATATAAAGAATATCAACAATTGAAAGGGAAAAATGATGATAGGAAAAAAGGAAATACAAATAATGATGATGATGCTGATGATGATGATGATACTGAAGATGAGAAACATGATGATGTTTCTGTGAATGGTGAAAATAATGCAGATGATGATTATGAAAATTTTGTTACAGATTCAAAAAAATTACTACTCTTTAATTGAAAATGTCGAAATTTTAAAATTCTAACTTTTTCCAAAAATTGTTACAGAAGAAAATAATGGAATAACGTTGAAACTGCTATATGATGTTAGAACAAGGTAGAACAGTATGCTTCAAATGTTAGGACATTTTTTATATTTGAAAGTTTGCATTAAAAAACTCTCAAGATAATAAAAGATGAAAAATGGAATAAAATTGAATTAAAATTTTTGAAATAAGTTGAAATTACAATTAAAGGCTTGCTGAAACCTCTTATAACTTTATTGAAAAGCAGTTAAAAGGCAAAAGGATTGTTTTAGCAAAAATTGGTAAAAATTATTCATGATACATACTTGATTCGTAGAAAAAGTGAAGTATATGATTAAATGCATAATCTAAATAACTCAGAATGTGAATTGAACAATAAAAACATTAAAAACTTCCGTCAAAATTTGTATCAAATAATTTTTCCTTTCTCTGAAGTTGAAGAAAAAAATGTTAAAACCCTTCTACAAGTTCAACGACATCAAAGTATCCTGATAAAAATCTTTTGAACGAGTTTCATTTAGAAGTTAAAAAACTAAAGATGCCAAGCGCAACAAAAAAAGTTTCAATCAATATTGAAAGTAATTTTAAGGTCTATGAAGTAACCGGAAAGCGTACAGAAAAACTGGATCAACTCTATGCAGCTCTTTGTTAACAATGAAGCTAACAAGCACAGAATCAGAGAAGGCTTTTTCAATTGATTCACTATTTCTCTCAAAAAAAGAACAAGACTCTCCCATAAAACTTTAAATGCATTAGTTTTTTTTAAGTTACTTTATGAATAAAAATGTATAATTGTATTTATTTTGTCATTTTTTTTACCTGTTTTCCAAAATTCAATAATTTTAAGTTGCGATTCTCGGTTTTTCCGGTTTCTATTGAACAAATCGACAACCCATTCCGGTTTATGAAAAAACGGTATTAACACTGCCACACACATGCACACACATATACTACACATATGAACGTTATAACAAATATTTTTTTACGTCATATTTAATATTTATAACTATTTGTAAAATCAATATAATTTTTTTATAGATATTTTCTTTATATGGTAAAATATTTAAGAACAAATAATAGAAAATCCAGGGATATGACTTTAAAAAGATATTCGTAAACAATTAAAATACAATATGATCAAGAGAATTTTAAATAAGTAACCATCTAAATAGCTGACAAACCAACAATCTTCGTAACTAATTAGCTAACTTATAGGCTAACGGCACTACCAGTTGAAGAGTAGAGTTTGGACCAAGTTTTTCTCTCTTTGATTCCCGATTGTGACATCCCTGTCATTTGGCCAGTTATGGATGAATATTCATTTCTTGGATTAATGTGGAGAGAGCAATGGGAGATCAAGTTTCAAAAAAAAATTTCAGATTTTTGCAAAGCTCTTTTGTTTATTGATAACTTTGATGAATAGGCTGGACAAATTTTTCAAAAGGTTTTTTTTCTTTTTGCAATTCTATTTTGTCTTTTTGCCTTTTGTAATTCTATTTCGCATCTTAGATAGGCAAATGTTAAAATTCAAAATAGAATGGCAATTTATAAAGGCAATAAAGTGAGTGTGTATATGTTTGCGTATTTGAACATGTATCGAAATTTATATATTAAAAAGTTTAATCTAGAAAATTCATGTATGGAGAACCTCATAAGCATTTAGCCTTTAAGGTGTGGAAAGGTTATAAAAGTTTGAAGGTCAACGTCTTAGTCATGGAGGTATTAGAGGTTTTATCAAAATGTTGTATGATTTTTACATCATCCATAAAGCCTCAACTCGGGTTGGGGTCTATTGGCAAACTAAATATTTGGCATTTACCTGATTCTTTTTCTCTGCTCATCATCTTGTTAAGAATGGAGAGTGTAAAAAGTATGAAGTTTAGGAGAAGCATTTTAAACTCAACTTTTTAAAATGAAATAAAGGGCTCAGATCAGGTGGAAAGGAAGCAGACTTTTGAAAGTTGGAAAAAACAGTTGATGCGCTAACTCCAAAAATTCTTCTCCATGCGAGTCAAGATGACAAAATGGAAGATGGAATTGACTGAAATTTGTGTTTACAGTGTAAGGCGACGTGTCTGTTGAAACTTTACGCTGTTGTGATCGTTAAGAAGAGTTTTAGATCTTTTTGATTAAAATTAGGCACATTTTGTTAGTTGCTCATGTATTCTATATATATAATTACTATATATTATTTTTATATCCTTACATCACTATGGAAACATCAATGAAATCAATCAATACAGAATCATTGAAGCACCGTTTTTCACTACACAATTTTATATATATGTGAGTATATAATATACTTAAACTGGCAATGATAATAATAATAACAATAGTCATTGGTGTGGTGGTGACATCACAAATTGCAGAATTTAGTGTTGTCATGAAGTGTATGTGTTTGTATGTGTGTGTGTGCAGTTATAAGCCATATTCTGAATTATACTTGCTTGATAAATCTTAGAATTCTTCCCACATTAAACGGAATGGATTTATGAACAAAAAAACGTTGACATAAATCTCTTATTTTGTTTGAAAGTATTTTTTTACAATAAAAGCATACCTTGCACTAAAATGAGTAAGTGAATATAAACATTAAAGTAAAAATGGCACATTCAACACGCAAGTAAGAAAATCATGCAAAGATTTATACATTTTGTTAATTCATTTTTAATGGTAAAAGAATTTTTAATGGTCAATTTGCGCATGCTTTATATTTTCTTAATTATTTTAATGATGATTCTCTTTGCTACAAAAATATTCATGATATATATACAATTTAATGGTGTAGGACTGAACTCAAGAGCTAGTTAGTTCGTTAGTTACTAAGCTTGTCAATTGGAAGGGGTTAACTCATAAGAGGTAAACCCGAAAATTTTTCAGACCTATTATAAGGTCCTATAATTTCTTTTAATAATTATATAAATATGTTGAAAATTTTTGTTTTCTACCTCTTCTTTGAAACTCAGCAATACTTTAGCTTTGCTTGAGCAGATGGAGTAGCAGTGAAACCGTTTGGTGTTGATCCAGTCTTGTTGTAGACTCGATTCCCTGTCGTTTCAAAAAAGTTCCTGTATTTTTTAAATCATATCATACACAATATCAGAGATAAGAGAATCACATATTCAGAGACACGCAAAGACAAAAATACACACTGATCCTAGACATAAAAAAACAGATATAGATTTATACAAATGAAAAGTTGATATTGCGTGTCATATATAAGTGCTTATACCCCAGCCCTATGAACGTTAAAGGCGGCTATGAAATTAATTAGTTAGTTAATTAAGTAGAATTTTATATCGCTTACCCCTTTTTATAATTAATACGGTTAAGTTGCTTTTTAAATCATTTCAAAAGTGCTTACATGAAACAAGATATCTGAAGACTTTTGTCTGCTTGAGACTAATCCCCAGTTACCATCTATATACTGAGCACTTTTTAGGGAAGAAATTATCCACGATATATATTATAAAGAGGTGAGAAATAATTATTCTCGATTTTTATTCATTTATTTATCAATATTTAATATATTTAATATAATTTCACTATGTTATAAAAAGAGATGCAGAAAATTGTGAATCCAAACAACTTATTAGGTTATAGTCACATCGAATATATAATCAAGTGAAAATGACATAAAAGATTAATTGAGTAACAATGAAAGATTTTCATTTAATTAGTACAATTAAGAGAATTTCATACAGTGAATATAAGATAATATACTTATATATAAATATACATATAATCAAACCCGTCACCAAGGAGGGGGGAGGGCTTATCACTGAACATAATTTACGTCATTACTCAATCTTACTTAGATAAAGTTGTAAATTTATCTTTAAGTAAAAGTCGAAGAATAAAGGTTCAAGGATTTCTAATAAAATTTTATTGATAAAAAAAATTTTAAAATTTGTTTATAAATAAATTACAGAATTAATAAAAGAAGTTCAATAAAATAATTCTGCGCTACTCGACCCACCCCTAAGAAAATCTTTTAGTAACGGGCTTACATATAATCATCATTCTAAGTACCAGGTAAATATATACGCAGAGTCACCCTATGGGGTACTCGCCAGGGCCGTATCAAGGGGGAGGGCACTGGGGGCAGTTGCTCCGGGGCGCCAGACCTAGGGGGCGCCATTTCATTGCCACTGACGTCAACGCAGCAGAGCTTGAAATGGAAATTGAAGACATTCAAATGTTTTTGAAACCTCGGAAGGAAAACCCGGCAAACGCTATGAAGTTACTTAGTTTCCTGTCCTCGCACTCAGGACTCTGTCCGTATTTACAAGTGGCTCTGAGGATCATGTTGACAATTGGGACTTCTATTGCATCCTGTGAAAGTTCATTCAGCAAAGTAAAACTTATTAAGTCCTACTTAAGGAGCACTATGGGGCAAGACCGCCTCCAAAGTCTGGCTCTTATGAGCATTAGAAGTTCTCGATTGTGTTGATTTTGACGAAGTCATCGATAATTTTGCGGCTGCTAAAACACGAAAAATGAACATCTAATGAAGACTGTCTTCGACTCACTCATTATATATCTGAATTATGTGGCTCAATAAAAATGTGAGCATTTTTTTTCTAAATCACTTTTTAAGGCAGAATGGGGTGGGGATGAGTGAGAAAAGAAAAAGCAAGGGATGAGAGGCTCCATTCAGGACCTTTGCCCTGGGGCGCCACGATCCCTTGATACAGCCCTGGTACTCGCAATCTTTTTTAGAAAAAATATTTTTCTTTAACAGAGAATTTACCGTATTTAAGAGCTTTCTTATTGGAGAAAATCTTCAAGATGATCTTAGTCTTTTTTATCAGTATCATAATATCAGAATCCAATAATGTGAAATAGAAAAACCAGACAAAAGTTTTTCCTAAAATATCTATTTTAGTTTTTTCTTATCTTGAAGATGACTCCATTATATCTTCAATTGTTTTAAAAAATGACGACCTGAATTCTTTACTCAAAGAAGGCGCAATCTTTGAACTCCTCTTTTCAAAGCCGGCAAATAATCCAAATCGAAAACTTGCGGCATTTAAAATTTCTTCATCTATTTATCAGTACTTATGTAAAGGGAATTTTAGGTTGTTCTTGAACTTTTACCATTGTAGAGTTTTCTTATTACATGTACAAACATTGTTCAAACTGTTGTATGGTGGACATATCGCTCTAAGTGTATAAATTCCAGTGTCTCTAGATTTTGTTCTTTAGCGCACAATGGATCTAATTGTGATGCCAAAAAATTAAAAGAGTTTAAATGCATAAACTATTTTAATGATGGTTCTTCTGAATTAAACCACTCTGCCATGAGAAATCATTGTAAATTTGTTCAGAGAGAAATAAATTTTATTAAAAAATGTACTGTTTATGATGACAAATGAATCGAATTTAAATAATGTAAACTTATCTGATTCGTTTTCTTTCAATCACTATCTCTAAATGTCCAATCTCTAAAATCCAAATTTTGTGAACTACAATTATTTGTTCATAAATTGAATTCAGGTCTAAAATCTGCAGTTTCAATATTATGTTTATAAGAGACATGGTTAACTGAATTTGACAGTGGTTGTTTTTCACTTAACTTTTATACCTCAGTATCATCTCCGAGGATTATTTCTAAGCATGGGTGTCTTAATTTTTTTATTTTTCAAACACTTCTTTTTAAGAAAGGTAGAGCTGGCACATTTGATATACTTTGTGAGTTCCTTTGTCTAGAAATTACTTTCCGTAGTTCTCCAAAAATTTACCTAATTTTCATCGTCTACTATCTAATATTCGTGAAGAAATTGAATCATTTAACACTCAACTCGATGAATATTTGAAAAACCTATCATTAAATGGTCAAAATGTTCTATTAAGAGATTTTAACTTTAATCTTAGAAATTTCAAAAATCGTAGTTGTGTTGCCAACTTTTTTACTGTAATGATTTCAAATGCATACTTCCCTACAATTACCACTCATATTCGTCCCTCTAGTTCCACACTTTTGGACAACATTTTTATTCCACTAAATATATTTGAGTACAAATTTTACGTAATAAACAATCCTTTATCAAATCATTTTCCGATTCTTTTCTCATTGAACAATCATATATCTGTGAAATATAACAATAGATCTTATTATAATAGAAGTAAATTTTTAAGTTTTGTTGCCAAATATGAGTGGCTAAATTGATCTCTTCTTTAAATTACAATCCATCAGCCTTTTTAGAGCATTCAAATACTAAACTTGTAGATTTCAAAAATTTAACTAAAAAATAGTTCACTTCAATAAATCACTTTTTAGTAATAAAAAAGGAGCTTAGATGACTGTAGAACTATTGAATCTCATCAAACTGAGAAATAAATTACATCATAAGTGGAAAAATTTGAGAAAATATGATATCAGAGAGAATTTTGTCAATCTTAGAAATAAGGTCAAGTCTTTAAAAAGGAAATGCTATGAAAATTTATAATTGATTGTAAGGATGGCAAGAGCACTTGGAAAATAAGTAACACAATCTTAAAACCTCAGTATAAAAATTCTGAGGCTTTGTCTATAAGTGTTTGTGGTTTGGAAATTAACTGCCAAAAAACGTTGTCTACTATTTTTAGTGATCATTTTTTTAACAACTTCGCTAAAGAATATGATCATTTATTTTGTGTAGAGCCTCTAAAACAAGAAACAGAGTTATTTTCTTTTCATAAAATTTCTTTGAATGATGTACTTTTGGCCATTAAGCATATAAAAAGTTCGAACTGCGTAGATATTTATGGACTTTCAATGTCTGATCTAAAATATATCCAAATATTTATTTCGCCTATATTAATGGTGGCCTTTAATTCCTGTTTGAAAATGAATATCTTTCCTAGCATCCTGAAAGAAAGCAGAATTACTCCGATTCATAAAAAAAGGTGACAAAAGAGATAATAATAATTATAGAATAGACCAATAACTATAATTAGTTCCATCTCCAAAATTTTTGAAAAAAATTTACATACACAAATCATTACTTATTTCATTTTGAACAACCTTTTTTCATGTTATCAATTTGGTTTCACAAGTTCTTATTCGACTGAACTCTTTCATGCTTATTTTATTAATACCATAATTAATTGTATCAAATCTGAGAAAGATGTTTTTCCCTCTTCTTTGATCTGAGCCATGCATTTGACTCATTGTCGCATAGAGCACTACTGACCAAATTAAGATATTATAGTTTTTCTGAAAATTCTCTTAAATTTGTTGAGTCTTATTTGACTGATAAACATCAGTGTGTTTCTTTGAATGTTTGCATTTCTCAAAAAAAATCGTTTCTAGTGTTCCAAGGGTCTATTTTCGGTCCTCTCTTTTTCAATATTTATATTGATCTCCCTAATTCTCTTGAAGACATAAAATTACTTATTTATGCTGGTGATATAATTGCTATATTTTCTATATTTATATCTTTTAGAAAACCTAAACCTAATTCATAAATGGTTTCGAAACAACAACTTAACTGTCAATCATAATAAATCATTTAGTATGGTTTTCTCGTGCAAGTTCAATATTAAAAAAATTGATGACTTCTTAAATGGAATCGGATTCAAAAAAGTTTTTAATTTTAATATTTTGGGATTAATCATAAATCATAATTTGTCTTGAAATACTCATGTTAACTCTCTATAAGACTTTGTTTTTGCCCCACATTACATACAGTATGCTTAATTAGGGTCAAACTAGTGATAATACTCTCTATCGTCTACAAAAGAATTTGCTAAGACTGATATTTAGCTGGGAAAAACATTCTCATACTAACTCTCTTTTTGTATATAACTCAATATCGAAATTCGAGGATATATATCATATGAAAGTTGCTTTATTCCTCTACAAATTATTGAATTTCTTCTTCCAAGTCCTTTCGATGAATTCATTTCCGTAAATATTGGAAAAAATCGAACATCTACTCCACATCCTATAACAATGATTCTGCCTTATTACAAATTAATCGAGTTACACTTTTTCCTATTGTTTATCTATTAAAAAAAATCTACTAATTGTGCTTCAATTTTATTTGATTCAGTTTTTGTTCTATTTTTAAAACGAACTCTTCTGGATTTGTTCTGCTTATACAAATTCCATTGCGCATGGTTAGTGTCTTCAAGCGGCTGAGTGGCCTTTGATGCTGACCTTCAAAAGTTCCTTCTTTTTAAATTTTTTTGTGTTTCCTCTTGGACTACACTCATAAAAGTTTTTTCCAAATTTAACTTTTGTAAAACTATTGTAAATAAAGTTATTATTATAATATTATTATTAAATAATAAATTTTTATTATCAGTGAACAAATATCACTCTAGGTATTTGTTAACCGATCGTACTTCAAAAATTATGTTTTTCTTGAAATCATTCCTGATCCTTTTTCTTCAATTAAAAAAATTACCCATCTTCATCATCTATCTATAAAACTCTCTCTTTCACACCAAAGAATTCACATTATGAAATTATCTTGACATTGGACATATCTTGACATATTTGCATCTGTGATAGCTCTGGTAATTTAATACGCTTGAAAATTTTTTAGATTTCCTATATATAGTCTCTCCATCTAATTTACTGGCGATCATCTAAAAAATGAGATTTACAAATTAAAAAAAATAAGGAACCTATGTTTTAACAATATTCTTATTGTAATAAAATAAAGCAAAAAAAAATTTTTTTAAATCGAAATATAGACCAATCAAATCGTTTAATTCTATTAAAATGTGTAATAAACCTGTAATAAGAAAATACATTTATTTCTTTATAATAAAAAATTTACTCGTAAGAATGGTGCAAGAGAAATGTAAATAAGAAAACGTCATATGCACAATGAGTAGAGAAAGTAAGCTGTTATAAGCAACACTGGATAATTTAATTTCAGATAAAACATGTAGGTAAGTGTATACACATTAGTGACCCATTGAGCCAACTAAAAACGCGTAAAAGTGGACGTAATGTTTTTTTATTGTAGATTTTTCAAATAAAAAAATAATTTAAAGTTTTTTAAAATATTTTTTTATTATTATAACTTAGATTAAATCGTTCATCCAATGTAAAACTTGCATTTTATGGGGAAATATTTTATGTCATAGAGATTCGTGTTTTTTGCAAGCTATGTTTGTTAACCTTGTTTTACTTACATATAATCTTCATTTCTCAAATGAACGCTTTTGCACTGAATTATTTTAGAACATTTTGATGCAAGTAGGAATACTTTGTGATTTAAATTGAGCATTGTAATTTTTTCTAAAAATAATAATCTATCGAAAAAGTATGGCTTTATTGAAGGAAGTCGCAAAATGGAAGAAAAATTCCACATAGAATTAGTTCGCTAATGGATATACCTTTCAAATATTTTTGTTCACAAAAAAGATCCAATATATTCATTTTTATCAACAATACTTCATTACCTACCATAATCCAATTGCAGGAATGCAAAAACCTAAATAAAGGTTTCTTTCAAAATAATTCCTATATATGAATATATTTTATGACAATTCCTGATATGGAAAATTATATTCAGTATAAATTATGAGTAAAAGAAATGTATGGTTTAACGCAGCTAAGCTACAGAAGCTAATGCTTGTCGACAAAGAACTTAGTGGTGAAAACGTGGGGTTGGAATCAGGCGCATCCTTTGATTTCTAATCATGACAATAATCATTCAATTTTTCTAGGAAAGTTCTCTCAATATTTCTTCAGAAGTTGGAAGCTCTCCAAAGATGATTGTGTGCAAAAATGAAATAACAAAATCGATATATGTAGTTGGAGATGGAGTTTCTTTTTATTTAGGACATCTGATAAAAGAAGCCTTGCTATTTTTGCTGAAAATATATTATGTATTTGATCTTAAGTATCCAAAAAATTTTCAAATACTTGGTTTCTTTCAAAACATGATTTTCAACGACAATTATCCATTTTTTAAAACAACAAAATTAGTCAAGTTTGAAAAGAAGTTTTTGGAAAGCATGTAAAATGTTGGAGAATATATTTTGTGTTTTTTTTAAATCAATTTTCAATAAATTACCTTGAATTTTAAAATTTTTATTTATTTTTTCAAATTGTTTTTTTTATTTTTGGAGCGGTTATTCATCAATTACACATATGAATATTTTAGAAGTTCAAATGGGGTATGTTTTTGAAAGCATGTCCAAACATACCTTTCATCATTTGGACTAAATTTCCACCACCTAAGCGCCTCATAGTTAAAGTGTTTAGAATCTTGGCGTTTAGAAATAAACTTATAAGTGTTCAGACGCTTAGAGTTTAAACATGTTTACAATTTTAGGTGTTCAAAATCGGTGACCAATTTGGTGTTTAGTTTTGTGTTTAGTCTCTAAACACATTTTTTACAGTGTACTTACTTATCCCTGACAAACTTTTGAAAAGAATGCTGACAAGATAAAAAAGACTATTCGAAAGTAATATGCGTTATATTAATTTTTTTTGTTGAGTTTAGGCATAGTAAAGAAACTAATGTAACTATAAATATTTCATCAATAGATCTCAATACACAGAATTATAAGTAAAATGGTATAAAACGGGAAAGTTATTGATGTCTTGATAAAAAAAATTTCTTTAAAAGAAAAAAGACTACGATTTTACTACGCTTTCTTTAAATTTTTTCGATGTTTACGAAGATTGAGCTTCTTTAATGTTTAATTGGTTCCTAACCCTCATTGGATCTTAACTAACTGTATCCTAACTTCCTCTAAAAGGATTGCTCTACTCATTTTATATATAAGTGATCAAACGCACTCCTGATTTTAATTTGTGCATCTAAAGATATTGGCATTAAAAGTTTACTTGAAAGCAAAGCCTTAGATTGTTATTTAGAAAAGTTACATCTAAACCAATATATTATATAGAATCAAGAAAAATATGTCAACTATATGAAAGAAGTGTCAAGACTTGATTAGATAAAGAAGGTTAAGAACATTTTAGATGCTTATCATCTATTAATGGTCTAAGGCTTATATTAAAAATGTTTGGTAAAATGGGAAAAGAATTGCATAGGTATAAAATATCTTCAATGTTTCACCAAAGAACCGTCAATGATCACGATTGGCCTATTTAAACAGTGTAGGAATGTTTTTTATATAACATTTTTGGTTTGTGTACCTAATATTAGGAATTCAAATTGATCGCTAAATACCCATTTTCCTTAGCCTGTGGGATAGGCGAACAGATGACAAATACTACCAGCATAGTGAATGGCTATCAAGAAAGGAACTCCAACAATGGCTCGTACAATGTATATAAAACTTAGATTAATGAAGAATTTAGCAAAGCCATCATTAAAAGTCAAGTCTCCATAAGACAGATATTTCCCCAAGTCAGTAATGCAAAATTGGAAGCAGACATTCTCAATAGGCCTCAGATTAGAAGCGTAATGAAGAATGAACAGTTAGATAGAGTGATGAGTGAAACTGAGAGGAATGTTTGAAAAGATTTCAAATCAGTTGTGAATAATCTCCTTTGAGCAAAAAGATATTAAGATATCTTATTCTTCAAGATGCAGAGTTTTAAGACTCTGAAAGCACATGCATTATCTAAAATCGTAATTTGGATTACTTTCCTGGTAACTGCCTAGAGTTGGATTCCACCGAAATATTCGCACAATAGAATAAAAGCATCATGGATGAAGGTAGATAAACATTTTTAGAAGATAACTCTTGGCCTATGAAATGTGACTTGCCCAGTGAAAAAGACAAGAAAATATAAACATTTAAAAAGTCTTTTCTTTTACACGAATGCATATTATTGTAAATTTTCAATGAAAACCAAATCAGTGGTAAATCAAAGGAAAGAATAGGGTCCTCACTCCTCATCAATCAATGCAACAATGGAAGAGAAATGCTCTGCAAAGTTTAGAGTTCTGCATATTTTCTAGAACCATTTCGAAAAATGATACTTGGAAATATCGTTTTGCACATAAAATGTAAAATATATTTATTCGCCAAAGTGTTACTTGCATCGAATTGATGAATTTGAAAGAGATGTTGTTTGCTGAATGTGAATTCCGCCAAGAACCCATGCTCCTGAAAGATGGCATCACTTTCGAAATATACAAGCATGCTTTGCCCACTGGATCGAAAGACTCTTGTTCCCTTCAGTTTTTGGCAGAGTAGAGCACTGACCGGAAAAGTTTCGTCTTTGCCATCAATGATTTTGATGAAATCGGCTGCATTGTGACATGACCTGAAGAGAGGATAAAAAGAAAGAAATTAAAAAAGAGAGAGCTAAAGAGTAAGGAATAGTTCACCATGAAAACATTAGCATAACTTTTATTACGTATATGAGACTGTTCGAATTCGGGTTTAAAAATTTGAGTTATATTCGATCTTGAGTATTAAAATTTTATGACAAATTTTATCAAGCCCCAAAACCGGTTTTTAACGATTTTTATAAAGTCTGAAATTAACATTTTATCAGTTTTTGTCTTTCCTTTTTTCAATTAATAACAAAAAAATATTTTTGGATTTTTTGATAACACCTTAGGTACCGCTTGGCTTTTAACATGGGACTTCAAACTTTTATCAGTTCTCTGCTAAATTGAAGATCTGATATCATTTTCCATATTTTCGTATATTTGGAGCACTTAGAGAAATGGCCTTTCAACAGTAAAATAAAATCATAAATTTTTGAACTCCGATTCAATTTTTATTGTGCTTTTAATTCATTGAATCCACTTTTTTAAACTGTTCCAATATTTTAATTGTTATAGACATCTTATATTTTTACTGTCATTATTAATAATAAAATATAAAAATATACAATATACACACCGTATCCAAAGAAATTAAGGAAAAATTGGAAAAAATTAAAGTTTAGAAATTTTTATAATAAGTATAGTTTTAAAAAAATTTCCAATAAGACTCAGGTTTAAAAAAACTCAAACCCTTTTTAAAAAACCCTTGCTTTTAAATCATAGAACTGCGTAGTTGTTTCCACGACATTTATCCCATAGTAAATATATATATATATAGTATATATATATATATATATATATATATATATATACAATTTTTAGTTTAAAATTGTCTTTTACAAATTCAAAATTGTCTTTTTTTTTAGTTTAAAATTGTTTTTTTTTATTCAAAATGGCCTTTTTTAAGTTTAAAATCGTCTTTTTTAAGTTTAAAAATTGTCTTTTTTTATTTTAGAATAAAATAATATATTTTTTACTTTTAAACATTTTTTGAATTTTTGTGTCAAAATTTACAAATTTTTAACTTCGAAAGAAGGTAAAAAAAATATATAAATTTATTCTAAAATAAAAAATAATTTTTTAATCCTCAACCGAGGATCTAAGATCTACTGTAAGCAAAGTTCAACTAATAATTAGCCATTATTTATTACGAAAACAATCCTTCTTTCATTTCAAATTCTTCGGAAGAGAATAGCTTTCGTTAATGTGAAATTCTTTCGCATTTACCATAAAACCCTTTTTAATAAATTGTTAAAAACTTTTGATTTTGGTGCAAGAGATACTTGCTAAGATGAACTAATATACTCCCTATTAAATTAAACATAACCATAAAAGTATTATCGTTTCTATTTACATATTAATTGAAAAGGATTATTTATATATTGGAGAATTAGAAGGAATACGAAATAGCTTAAACTTTTCCAGATATTTTATGCTTCATTATATAACGAAACGCAATTTATTTACGTGATACTTCCCACAAATATGCGCATATATAAACTATGTCTTTTATCTTATCATTATCATTATCATTATAATTATTATTATTATTAATATTTATCTATTTTGCTCTTTTTATTGATTTGGAAGTTACAATGAATTTATAGCAGTCATAAAAATGATAAATGGATATACATTAACAAGTTTTGCGATTTTCTTGTAATTTATATGCAACTAAAGGAAATCACATGAAGGCAAAAAGCATTATTATAGTTTCAATATTTTTGCCAAACCTTAATCTATTTTCCAAAATGGGAGAAAAGGAAAAAAAGATTTTATGAAAATGACAAGATAGATAAAAGCTTAAGTAGAGTAGGGCTAACATTTCTAGCAAGTACGATACACCACTTACATTATTCATTTTTAATAAAACTAGACTCGTAAGTATTCGCATTCGATTTTACGAAACAAATTTAATTAAACATCACATTTTAGTATATATATATATATATATATACATACCATTTCCAGCTACATTTTGTCTTTTTACCATTAAAAAATTTTCATTTTTCCAATTAGAATGATCTTTTTTTATTTCAAAGTTATCTTTTTTAGAAGGCTCTTTTCCAATTTTAAAATAGTCTTTTTTCATTACAAAATTATCTTTCTTTTAATTTAATTTTGCCTTGTATAAATAAGGCCGCAATTTTTAGCAAAAATAAATTTACGTAAAAAAATAAATTAAAATTTTTTATATTGTTATAGCTTCTTTTTAAGGTTTTGGAGATATGATAAAAACATAAGCAATTGTATAAAAATGTATAATAATAGTTAAATAATTTTAACTTATTTTTAAATATAAATTAAACAAAAAAAGTACAGTTTCAAACGAATTTATTTTTAAGTGACACAAATTTTCTACTAATGCTTTTACATCTACTACTTTAAGTATTTTAACTTCTAAAGGCTCGTGGAATCGAAAATTAATTTCCCTTAAAAATAAATTTGTTTGAAACTGTACGTTTTTTATTAGGTTATTTTTATTTCAAACAAATGATCCTTCAGAACTTTAATTAGAAATATTAATTAATTAATTTGTGGTTTAATTAGTTTAGTTTCGAACACCAAAATAATAAAATAAAAAAGGAAAAGTTTTCCTTATATTCTTTTCAGTTGTCGGTATCGCATTCAAGTGAAGAATAAACTTTCATAGGTAGACGGACAGATGGTAAGTTGAATTTATTAATATGATTATGAATAATTGAGTTATAGCAAATTTATAAAAGTCTCATTTTTAGAACTTTTATTTCGTATAAAAAATATTACATCTTCATATTTCTTGATTAGGGTGTTCGGGATAAATTTCACAGAATAATATTTGGATTTTTTTTTCAGATGTTAAAAATTTTTCACACATAATACTCCTTTTTTGAAAGTTTGAACCTTTTTTTTTAATAAAAAAAAAAAAAAAAAAAAAAAAGGAGGGGACCCCCCTCAAATTTTGAAAAAAAAAAACGTTTTCATGAGGTGTGGGGCGCTGGCCATCAAAATGAAAAGATTTTGAACGCTGCTCAATGATCCCTAAACTCTGTGAAAACAATCCGAAATAAGCTAGAAAATTACATTGGAGGCTACGAGGCTGTCGGTAAAAGAAAGAAACATACCAGGTTATTTGATTGCCCTCGCACAGCAGAATTTCTTCAAAATCTCCAAAAAAATGTGTTGGAGGATCCTGGCATTGGAGATCGAGCTTTATCTCGTGAATAGAATGTTTCAGCCTCTACCATGAAGCTTGCTCTCAATGAAAACCTTCGATACTACTCATACAAGCGTCGCGGATCTGATAAAGGCCAAAAAACTTTTAAGCAAAGTGAAACATCCTACTAAAGCACAAACGATCTGGTTCTTTTCGGATGAGAAAAATTAGTGCAAAGATTAAAAGCACAACATGTAAAATAACAGATGACTTGCATGCAGTCCAAATGACACTTCGCGAGTCACGCAGACTAAAGTTTGCCAAACTGTGATGGTTTTCGAATGTGTGTCCTCTGAAGGTCATGTAATGCCTCCGCATTTTTTAAAAATGGTCCCAAGTTGAATTTAGATACCTACGTGGAATTGCTGACTACTGTAGTTAAGCCCTAGATAACAAGAGTGGCCAATAACACAGGTCTACAAAAAAAAATTTTTTTTTCTGGCATGGACATTAAGAACTGTTTTAGACTAATATTTGTATGCAGAATCTAAATCTGATTTCAGATTTGTTCTATCACATCACTTTTTTGTGCTATAGGTGCACCCCATTTTCCTAAATCTTAAAGTTTTGACTTCTAAATGTGTTAAGTAATAGTGTATTTAAGCCATGATAATATATATTTTTTTCAATATGAATTTTTGAATATATATTGAAATATACAAGTTTTTTCTTTTTATAGATTGTATTAATAATTCTTGCTAATTTATGATTTAATAATGGCCACAACATCGCTAAGAAAGTGCTCAAATGATCGAGATATATTTTGCTATATCTGTGGAAACTAATTTGAAGACTCAAAGGCGCAACATCACGAACTTTCATAAGAGTGTGTATCTAGCATACTTTAAAGTACCACTTGGAGACGAAGAGAAAATTTGGCTCCTCATAAAGTGTGCAAGTCTTGTCTAGAAACTTTACGGGCATGGTCTCAAGGAAGCAAAGTTAAACTAAAGTTTGGTGTGCCCGTGGTTTGGAGACAACCCACTCACTTGGATAACTGTTATTTCTGCCTTGTCAAAGTAAAAGGTTTTAATAAGAAAAACAAACAGCATTTGCAATACCCAAGTATTCCTTCAGCTATTCGGCCAGTTCCACACAGTGAAGAAATACCTGTGCCTAAATTCATTAAACTTCAAAAGATTTACGACACAGATCTCAGTTCAATTTCCTCTTTTGAGGAGGAACTGACAGATATTTTTCAAACATATGATACAGATCGGGAAAAACCATCTCTATTTACCCATTCTGAGTTAAATGTCTGGTTAGGGATCTATATCTGTAAAAAAGTCTGCTGAATTGTCGGCTTCAAGACTGCTAGAAAAACGAATGCTAATACCTGGTACAAGTGTTTAGTTTTATCGCAACAGGGTAAAAGAACTGCGTATGTACTTTCATTCAGATGACCAGCTTGTTTATAGTACTGATTTAAAAGGGCTACTACTCTCTATGGGACTACCGGCATATGATTCAAAAGATTGAAGGCTTTTTATTGATAGTTCATGGTTGGTTGATATGTGTTGATCTCAAAATGATTAACTTTCTTCTTGGCCAGCAAGGAGGATACACAAAATATCCTTGCTTTCTATGCTCCTGGGACAGTAGAGCTACTAAAGAACATTGGAAGAAAAAAGATTAGCCACTTAGACAGCGTTTAACACCAGGAGATAAAAATGTGATCAATAAACCTCTACTTGACAGAAATAGAAGTGTTTCCTCCTCTACACATAAAACTTGGGGTGAAACAGTTTGTAAAAGCTCTTGATCACAATGGGGAATGCTTTAGTTATATATGTTCAGCATTTCCTGGACTTAGTGAAAAAAAAGCCGAAATATTTGATGGACCTCAAATTAGAACGTTGATGAAAGATCATCATTTCCTTGCAACAATGACTAAAGAAGAGGCAAGAGATTGGACTGCGTTTTGTAACGTCGGGCAAAATTTTCTTGGAAAGAAGAAAGCTGAAAACTATAAAGAAATTTTTGAAGAGCTACTTGTCTGCTTTATGGGTTTTGGATGTAGAATGAGCATCATAATTCATTACTTGAATAGCCATTTTGACAAGTTTCCAGAAAATCTTGGAAATGTTAGTGAAGAACAAGGGGAACGTTTTCATAAAAATATTAAAACGATGGAAGAAGGTTATCAGGGCCGATGGGACTCAAGCATGATGGCAGATTATTGTTGGAGTTTAATGAAAGACAACCCAGAAGTTGTATATCAGAGATCAGCTAAGAAAAATCGCTTTAAATAATGGTCATTTTGCATTGTTTGTTAATTTTTTGTCATGATAATTTTTTCACTTGTAAATAAATTTATATTTGACTTCATTTAAATAAATTAAATACAATTCTTTTCTATATATATATATATAGAAAATATAATATATATATATTATATAACATAAGCAAATTTTTTGAAAATCTCAAAAAGCTGATGTGATGGCAAAAAACTGAATTCATATTTGAATTCTATGAGTAAAACTTGGTTAGAATCAGCTAAAAAATCTTTTGCCAGAAACATCGTGTTGACCTGTGTAATAATAGGCCTTATGTGTGGCAGCAGGATTCCACGCCTTGTCACACCTCAGCAAAAAGTCAAAAATGGTTGTCAGCTAACTTTTATGACTATGCCAGTCCAAATGTTTGGCCTACAAACTCTGACCCGATGGATTATTATGTATGGGGCGCTGTCGAGAAAGACACCAATCGGTGTCCTAGTACTACAAAAGCCCAGTTAATTGACAGAATTAAAGCAGTTTAAGACCCTTCCGAGGGAAAGTGTAAAATTAGCTTGTTCTATATTCCGAAGCCGAATAGAAGCTGTAATAAATGCCAATTGCGGTTATTTTAAATATTTTCTTTTTTTCTGATGAAACTGTCAAATTTATCCCGAACACCCATAATGAATAAATAAAAATATTTTGTTCAAGGAGAAGTCAAAACATTATTGGCTATATATTTACTTTATGATTTATATATTATATACATAATATATTATTGAATTATTATCACTATTTTAAAGAATGGAAAAACTTTTTTAATTTGTTAGCTCAGATTCAATTTATTATTTAAAAATTTTAGTTTGTTCTAAGACACCTGAAGAGAATATTGATCTATTTGATCAATGTTCAATTAATTTTTTGCCCAAAAAAAAATCTTTTTGACTTTATAGTAAAAATTTTTAATTTGTTGAAATAATTCACCTATTAAAATGATTTCTTATTTTTACGTAAGATTAAAATGATTAGTCTCTTTAATTAAAATAAACAAACAAAATTTTTAATTAACTTTAATAATATTATTTGTAAAAACTGTAAGAAGCATTTTCAAGTTATATTTCTTATACCAGTAAAAAATTTAACCATATTTAAAATAAGTTATTTTTTCCCGTTACATTGGCATAGATTTATTTTGACTTTACTGACCTACAAAAAAGTTGTCAATAATTAAGAATATTTATATAAAATTAGTTCTACTTATTGTTGACAAAAAATGGGTGTCTTTTTCGCCATGATAATAGCGAATTTTGAATTTTTAAAATCATGAATGAATCTTTTTTTTTAAAAAGACAAGTGCTAGCTTAAAAAATGATTCTATCAACGATATAAACTTTATAAATTCCAATAAACACACAAATTGTGATATAATTCAATAAACTTAATAAGATTAATTGAAATTAGCGATACTTTTGTATTATCGCTCATTCATTATGATTATAGTATTCAAGACAGGGCCTGATGGGATTCAAGTTAATGTCAGGTTTAGTCATTTCAGATTAGTTTATGCCTCAAGATATTTTGTTTTTCTAATAATTCTTTTCCTCTAGGAATATATATTATAATTATAAAACAATTTATTGCAAAAAACTCTCAATTTCCTACTAAAATTACACAATTTGTACATGCATACTTGTATTGATGAAGCGATAAACCCCTTGAAATCCTTTGAACGTGGAAAGATGATGATGCTCTCTGCTTGAATTAATGTAGAAAGTGATTGAGATGATATTTCTCTCGCTGTACATTCGCTCATCATCCTTCACACAAACCTTTTTTCTTTTCCTATCTTCAGAGTTGTCCACGGTGACATAGTCGATACATTTCTGGCTCCTAAAACGAAGTGCAAATATCCGCTAAAATAGTTCATATCATATTTAAAAACAAAGCAAACTATTGAATGTCAAGAAACTTGACTGAACCACGCGTATTCATCCATAAAAAAATTTCAGAAACTGGGGTTTGGAGACGAAGCTTACCGATTTGGGGCCAACTTGAGTTGTAGTTGGAATAGTGATTAAAATCAAATTTTACAACTCCAATTCTTATCATAACTGATATTCGTTAGTAAAGAATTAGAGTAAAGTATATGTTTTTAAAGTCGGAGTCGGAGTTTAGAAGGTCAATTTGGCCTTAAGACAGTTTGGTCTATGGACAATTTAGCCTCTAAATATATTGATATTAGCATTTTCTTGAGTTTGCAAACATATGCTACGTCAAAATTATATGTGCTAAGAGCATTAATATTATCCACTTATCTTTTTGATCAAACAGATGTCATTTATCTTAGCATACAAACAAATGTGAAAAATTCATTCTCACATTCTTTCTTCTAGGAAGAATATTTTAATTATATAAAAAGTTCTCCTATTTTCATTTTATCAAAATGAATGATTTATCTCAGAAGTTAGTAATCATGTTTAGAGATCTTCTTTTTTATGAGTTCTGTCCCTTACTTTAGAAAACTTTCTTCGTAAATCAGTAAGCTTCGTCTCATAAGGTCAACAGGAGAAATTTGGGTTCAATTGAAATTTTATGTAAAAATGAAATATTTGAAAGCATGCAATGGTTATTATAGACATCGATTTGAGAAAAAGTATTTTCACATTTCAACAGATAAATCAATGCAGTGTGTGGATACAGGTTTTAAAATTGAAAAAATATGATGATAAATGAGAAAAAATGCAAAATGCCTAAACAATATTGGTTCTGGTTTAAGCGTATTCACAAGAAAAAAAATATTATCAAGACAAAAGCTTTGATTTATAATTGCCAATGAGCGTAGGAATATTTTTCCTACATTCTACACCAAAATTATAATCCAATTTCTTTTTATTGGGAAATTTTAATAACTTTTGCAATAAACTCACGTTTTTGAAGTTTTTAAATTACATTAGATTTTAAATTTTATAACTTAATAAGACACTCATTTACAAGTAGGTAATACTCCCCATGTTCTAAAATTCAGAAACTTACGTCATATCGCTTTATCTGCTATGAAACATTAACTTCATTAAATATAGAGCACACTAATTCCAAAAACGTTAAATCTTTATGAATTTAATTAACCTACTTATTTTAAGCAAATTTTATAACACTCATTAAAATGATTTTTTTAACGTTATCAATGCCATTTGAAGAAGGTTTACAGTTTTGCACATAACTAGATAAATCTTTGGCACTAAGCCTCTATCATTCATTTTTCTAAAATATCAAAAAAATATATTTGGTTTTTATATAGTAAAAATGAATTCTCTAGACCGTTTAAATTTCGCACAAAATTGTTTGCAATAAAGCAGCGTGTTTCGAGTATTCAAAAACATATTTTTAATGTTCAGTGTACGAAGCCAGCATAGGAAGAATTGTTTGACAAGTTAGTTGGATATTACACTTATAGACACACTATGATACATGAAGAATGTTATTACAAAAGGAAATTCCCTATTTCTATTATATATTTAGCAATAATAAATAAATATCATCATGATATCAAAAAAGCATTATAATAAACAAATATCTGGAAATTATATTGGTGATTTAAAAATCGTAAATTATAAAAATTTCAAGCCATTTTTATTAACTTTATTAATACACAACAGTGGTCCGGCAAACAAGCAGGGAGACGAAAATGATCTAACTTAAAAAAATTTAAAAAAAGGATAAAAATGTTATTGTACCAAATTGGGAGAATCATATTGCTTCAAATTTCTTGACTTTTCCCAAAAGTTCTGTCTGCATCTTTCGATGCCATTTTCTTTATAGTTGAATGACACTCTCATGTCAAAAACTCTCAATCAAAATCAACAATTCAAAATTTTCAATAAAATGTTGATATTATTTGTAGTTTATATCTTAATGTCTATAATAGATACTCTGTTGAAAATGCATATTTATATACAGTTTTGAACGCATAACACTATAGCCACTTTTTTTTATAAAATGTCTATCAAAATTTGTTTGATGATAAATATATCTGATAAAATATTCATTCATATTTTACTTAAAATGTACGTTTTTATACTAGATTGCATATGCTGGTTTAATTTCTGGAGAACATTTTGCATTTACGATTTAAAAATATTTCAAAGTGTCAATCAAATTTGCGGTTTATGTCTTAAAATTGTCTGCAAAAATTTTAATTCAAATTTTACATGAAAAATATCCTTTCATACAAAATCAACCAAACTGGTTTCATTTCTGGACTGAGATTTTACATTTAAGGTTTGAAAATATCTGTCAGTATCAATTAAATTTGCGCTTTACATCTGAAAACAGTCGACAATTTTTTTTTTGAAATTTAGGATAAAATATATGTCTTTATAGCAAATGACCAACTAAATAATTATTATCTAATTAGCAAACTAATCATTCAACTAACTAACTGACTATCTAATTAAGCAAACTAACCAACTAAGTATAGGGAACAAACCAACTAACCTTTGATATGTCATTCCTTTCAACATTATTTAACAGGTTAAGGACTATTGTGACACCGGTGACTGTAGCATGAATAAAAACTATAACTATGTAAAAAATACACCTCTTAATCACATTTGCTATGATATTAGAAAAATGACAAAGTTCAAAAACAAATATGCTGTGCAAATGTCAACTTAATTTGTAGACAAAGTTGACATGAGTGAAATATTTTCTCTCATACTGTCTCACAGAAGTTTGCAACAAACTTGATTGCATTCACAGAATTCTTAGATCGATTGAAATCTTTTTAAATCATTGTTTTTACTGTCTAAGCAGTGCTTCTCAAACGGTGCCCGCGGAGTACTGGTGCGCCCTTGAAGATAGCCAGGTGAGCCATGAAAGGTAGCCATGTGAACCCTAAGATTCAATCTAGATCAGCGATTCTTTTCACGCAAAAACGACCAAATAATGAACAACATATGTAGTATGTTCTCTTAATATTTTTTATTTTAAAATTTTATGACCGATTTTTCCATATCAATTTCAATAGCGCGCCCCAGAGTTTCAATTATTTCATAGGTGCGCCCTAGGGTAAAAAAGTTTGAGAAGCACTGGTCTAAGTTGTGGCAACATTACTTTTCACATGAGAGCCAAAGTAAATATATTTAGATACAATTTTCCCCAACGTGGTTCAAAAACTCTCCAAGTGTACTCGTCAACAACCCTCTTCAAATGTTGATGTCGAGATCGAGAAATAACTCATACTTCATAAGAACAAAAAGTAATGAGTTAAACTCACTTGTAGGGATGTATCGATAAATTGTCATTTGCATTGAAATCAGCAGCCATTTCAATTTAACGATACTTTGAGTCAAGCTAATTTAAAATAAAATAATCATTATAACTATTTAACTGTGACAATTATTATATGTGTTAAGTTTTGCAACACGAACACGAGATTTCTTCAAAAATTTAGCAAAACAAACAAAACACAATTTTGTCAAAAGCTAGGACTTTTCAAGGATACAAAATATATTATATACATAAAATAATGAAAATTTAAAGTTTCATATTTATTGGCTAAATCTCGTTTTGGATGTGGATGAAATCTAGTGGACTCATTGAAATGATTTTTTTAACGTTATCAATGCAATTTGAAGAAAGTTTACAGTTGTACACACAACTGGATAAATGTTTGGCACTAAACCTCTATCATTCATTTTTCTATATCAAAAAAACATATGTGGTTTATACACTCATACAATGATGATATACCAGTTCCATGTTCAATGACTCATATTTGTTTTTAAAATAAACAAATATCAAAATTGGGATCTACTAAATTATGCAAAGTATTCATATTAAAAAAATAAAATTAACATATTTATTAAATAAAAATTTTAATTTGATGAATTGTTCTGAAATTGAGAAAAAATGACATATTATGGCAAAAATCTCAAATATATGTGACTCCTTTTCCATCTTCATTACTTATTGAAACCGGTTGGATACTAAAAATGATTAAAATATCATTCATTTATAATGTTTTAAAACGTCTAATCGTGTTATTTATCTGCATTCAAAAAGTCGAAATCCACTTAATGTTATTGATAGAGGATATTTAAGTTCGTCATTAACTTCAGTGGAACCTGACATGTATCAAGTTTAGCATCAAAGCATCAAGTTCGACTCTCGCACTAAACAACATATATTTTGGAATAGATATTTCCATATAAAATTCAATTAATTTTTGATAGCCTAACAGAGTTAAAAATATATACTATTAAAAATTAATTGAGCAAACAAATAATAAATAGTGATTAAGAATGGCGTACTTATTCTTATACTTATGATAGATATATCCACTCAAAAAATACAATTGGTAGCAATATAAAATAAATTATCCGCAAAAAAATTCAGTTCGAAAATGGTCCATACGAGAAAAAAGGTGTGTAGAGTATATTTGGTATTGCACGAAGGATGATGATTACTAAAACCATCTCACAGATCTGAAGTACTGATCTTGTTTCAGATTGCCCAATCACCCTCTCTAAATCCGCCACAATCGTCAGCTTTCGATCATTCAGACGAATTGAGTTCTCTACGTATTTTTTGTTTAGTGATTTTTCTAGCTTAATGAGTTGTATATAATTTGGTTAAATGAAATAATACATAGTTATCAAACGTAATTTTACAAGTTTGATCACTACTGTATTTGAAGTTGCGAAATTGCTTTCCCTAAAATGGAATCATTTTCCATAATTAAAAAATTAACCATCCTTTAAATTACTGTTTCATTTGAATATTTTGAACATTTTTTTAATCCGTTTCGCTTATATTTAATATTTTTTCTTTTCGCTGAAGAGATGTATATGGAGTTGTAAGTCAACCATTTTGTTGCTAATGTAAATTTCATATGAATAGTGAGTTTCCGTATTTATTATGTTTCGAAGTATGCTTTAAAAGTAAGTTTTATACTAATTTTAAAGTAGTTTTAAAGCAATAGTTGGCTTGTTTTTTATTTTATCAGTTAGTTAAAGTGTTATTTGTTTATTATTATTATTAAAAGTATTAATTATAAATTTTTAAAGAAATAAAAATTAATTTGTTTTTTAACTAACTAAATAATAATCAGCCAAATTATTTCTCCTCTTGAGTCTTCCCATATAAAGTTCGAAAGAATGGAAAGGTTTTGATTCTGATAAATGCAAAATATGAGTTACTTCGTTTTTCGAAAGTCCATTTCCAACCAAGAAATCTCGACTATTTCGCTTTTATTAGCGATAAAGAAGTAGGATATGCAGTTAAAGTGGAAAGATGTGTAGGTTGCAGGATAGTTCGGGCTTTGGAAGATTCCAAATTTTTTGAACAAACTGGTGTAGAAGAGGCGTTGTAGGCAAACTAAATGAAAAAAAGGCAATTGTAACAAAATACCCTACGTCTCGTAATAAGACACCAATTATTATAATTGCTTACTTTTGCAAATAATTAGAAAATTCTCATGATAATATATCGTTGTGAGAAACAAGGAAAAGAATCGGATAAAAATAGAAGTTTGTTTGGCAGTAAGAGAAAATATATAAGATTTTGTTGATTCTTCACCGATTATACTGACTAGAATAGTCAGAAAATATCTAATCCATATACCAGAAGATTTATATCAAAAAAGATTATTTATAAACACAGTAGATTTTATTTTTACAAAGTCATCAATGATAGACTTTGGTAGTTTAGAGATTAAGAAAAGCTCAGAACATTTTGTAAGCTATAAGATTCTTAACAAAAATCACATAAACTAATTTTAAAATCTGAAGGCTTAGATTCCAAAATTATAATGATATACGATTCGCAGTATTCGTGTATCATTTTGGAATTTTCAAGAAGGGGAGGAATGATCTGGGGGAGCGAAGGGCATGTTCAAAAAATTTAGATTTTTTTAATATTTTTAAAATGTGAGCACAAATTTTCATATAGAGAATGACAAAAATTAATTCGCTTGCAAGGAAGCTACCGTGATTCTTCAGAACTCTCTGACTTCCGCCTTTCTAGTTACAGCCCGAATATTTAAAAGAGTTGCTTAAATTATCATGATAAGTGATATCGTATTTGGATATGTTCAGCTAATTTGGGGTAATGCAGTATCCCTTCACTTATAAATCAAAGTGGAAAGATTGATAGGGTAAATGATGAAGTATTTTTAAGTTATACTTTATAAGCCTTTGTCTATTATACTTTATACAAACAATTACGCGAAAAAATCGATGACTTGTGTTTAAAATAGCCAATATCAATATATCGGCAAAATTCTGGATCACTTGCAGGTAAATCGACCCGAACCAACCCATTTATACCTTTTGGCGTTAAAACATTCATTATGTTACTTTGAAATTTTTCATAAGGTAAATCACAAAAGAGTTGAATAAAATGGACAAACTTCTCAAAATTAAGCTTACTCGAAAAGATGAAAGAGTAGAAAGAAGATATGTGAATGAAGAAGTAAAGAAATTTCATCACGCATTGATGAAAGCAAATTGCCAGTCCTACTTCGTAGATTGTGAAATATTGAAATTGAGAGAGATATGCTTGAACCTAAAAGTGAAAGAGGCTGAAATTCACAGTCAAGAAATATTCATGATATGAGTGCTCAAGATGAAAGTGTTGTTCATTCCTACACCATTCTCTTCAATGGAAATCTTTATCAACGTAACCTTTTATATGGAAGGAGATTAAACCTACCGTTGAATCTGAAGCACTAGATATTACCTCTACTTGATTGATCTCATATAATTTACAATCTTCAAATCTATCTATATTATACGTAACTTGATGTAAGGTTAACGACCAGAGTTAATAGTTGGTGTGAGTATCTTTTTTGTAGTGAGTGGACGTAAGCAATATTATGGAATATGGCCTCTATAATCTACTCATTTAAAATGGAAAAAGCTTTGCAAAAACTTTGTTTATATTTCAATCATCATGCTGGTCAATTCATAAAATCAAGAAAATTGGCTTTAAAGCAATGTTTCTAAAAAACGTGGGGTGCCCCATCCTCCCAGAGGGAGGCGCGTAGGACTTATTTGAAGGGGCGTTAAAAAATTCCAACTTCGCACGGCATTTTAACTTTAATCAAACAGTGTAAAAATTATCAGGTATTTTGATTAATTTACAATTTTCATCGTTTTTTATTTTTATTTAGTTGACATTTTTATTCGTTGAAATTTTATTCTCATAATTATATTGTAATCAAAAAGGTTGATGCTACAAATGACAATGTAACATCCGTTTATTTTTTTTAACTAATATTTATTTGACCGTGGTACATAAAAACCGTGGTTCGAGGAATATGGCATAAATTAGCAATCTAAATGGCAAATGTGCAAAATATAACCATCACGAAGAGAATATAAAAAAGTTTTGAATGCAGACAGGATGCTGAAGTAGGAAACACAATTGACAGGCACAAAATTGATTGATTGATACAGACACAATTGATTTTGTGTGTGGCAAGATGTTAAGTAGTGTAGGACAGCGCGAAAAAACAGAACGGCGATACAAAACAGAGAAATCACTGATGTGTTGGAATAAAGAATTCAATATATAGCATTTTCACGTTCGTCCTTTGTCATATTAAGTTCGTCCTTTTTCACTTTAGGTTCGTCTTTTTTCACTTTAAGTTCGCCCTTTCCAAACATTTGCCTTAATGAGTGGTTTGCCATACAAATTTTAGTAAGTGCCCATGAATCCTTCTTTTTACTTTTCATTATTCGTATTAGTATGCACTGTGATACAAAGTAAGCCGTCTAAGTTTTGACCGTCCTTTCTGCCATAGTTAAAAAGTCGCATTTGAGGAAAAGTCTCTTTAGAAGGTTCTTTGCAAAATATAAACATATCGGAACTTTATTTGTCCCCAACTTCAGTTTCGTGGAAATATTCTTACTATCAAAAACAACACACAAGGACTGATAACTTTAAGAATGGAAAAATATATTTTTTTATGATTTGAATTAATTATATATAAATTAAAGTGTAATTATAAAATCAATTTATAAAAATTATAAATATACTTGCCATTTTTATAATTCCTTAGTGTTGAATTTGACGTGAGAGGCGAAAAATTTCGGCACAAACAAAGTTCAAAAATTTTAAACCATTTTGCCAATGGACAATGATACATGAAAGTTGGAAACATTCGTTATCAAAGCAAGGACTGATATTTTTAAAAGTGAGTAATATTGTGTTATATTTTCTTTTATCAGTAGCAACAAATATTCATCAAATATTAATTTCAAAGTATGCAAAACCCAACGAAGCTTTACATTTTTTCATAATAGGCCTTTAACTGTAGCAAGGCGGATGAATTTATGCTAACACAAAATACAGATATATGCTGTAAAACTCCCAAAAGAAAAATTTGTTATAAAAGGCAATAATCTTGCGAGGGTTAACTAACCTTCAAACATCTCTATATTTTCTTTATGCACTGCTTTTATCTTTGAATTTCATTATATTTTTATTCTTGTTGTTAAGTTGCTTTTTCCTTTTTCTCTATTCAGAATTATAAACAAAAAAAATTCATTAAAAAAATTTTTTTTACATATGGGTAAATATTTCAATTTGTGTTTTACCAGCACGCATTTGATGAGCAGATATGAATGCGTTTCATACTTTCCTTTTGAGGCATCACAAATTTTATATAAAAAATATTTTGGAAAGATCAAAAAAAGATTTTAAGACTTGAAAACTAAAATTATGCAAATTTACTTCTTAGTTCAATTGATTACCCAATTGAAAGTGTATATTTTCATATCGCACACAGTCAGACACAAGTATATAGAGGGCGACATACGTAAAATTACATTTTAATCACGCAACCATTTATCAACAGAGTGTTTATTTAGTATCAAACAATAAGGATTAATGCCTGCACAACAATCACCCGTAGTCACTTAAAGCGAGAATTCATTAATTTTTAGTTCTTTTTTTATGTAAAGAATTTGAAATATAAGTCCCAAAACATACCCTAATTTTTTTACCTAAATCAATAACTGAATACAAAAAACGAATGTTTTAAATGAGAGCTTGGATGAGTAGGTCCATAGAGGTAGAGATAATGAAAACATCGCCAATGCAAAAAACTAAAGTCTTATCTCCACTCAAGTCGTATTTCAGAGGGGTCGTATTTAGAAGAGTTTACTGTATACACTTTTCAGATCTTACACATCCTTTTAAAATGTAAGCATGCCTTTTTGACTTTCAAAATAATCATTTTATATTCAAGCACATCTTTCATAAATTAAAATAGTATTCGAAAATGTTTTTAAAAAATCTATCAGTTAGGTAGATAATTACTTTTTTTTACTTTCTTTCAAATCTTAGAATATGCATATAATGAAATTTAGATGATATTTTAGGATCAAATCCAGATTTTTCTATTTTATAGAAATAATAAAAAAAGTACATACCACTTAAAGTCTATTCTACGCTTTTTAGCAACACTCCAATTGTAAAAATGGAAAAATTTGTCTTGCTTTTCACACTCTATCTTTTGTTTCAGATTAAGAGTTTAGTAAGTTTAATAGTATATGAGAGTATGTAAAAAGTACGTATAGTACATACATATATATATGAAATAAAATGGATGTGTTACTGTCGGTGGCGCTAAATAAGTTTAAACGTTTTTGAAAGAATTTCACGATCATTATCAAGTGAGAGATTGCCATCACAACCATCTTATTCTTCAACTTCATCGACACATCTTTATCAATTAATGTGATTGGATAAGGAAAGAGTATGAAGGAATGAATATCCAGGGATTGTTGTGTTTGTGTGTGTAGAAGTAGCTGAAGACACAGCCATGGCATACCCTTTCTTCATTCAAACTTGTGTCTTAGAATATTTTCTTTCGATACTTAACTCTTCATCTTGAAATATCTTTTCCTCTACTACACCAACACAATAACTCGTGTAATTGTTGTCATTACAATGAGGACTTTTCTCATTTTTGTGATTACTATAAGCAACTCTTTGTCACAAAAATACTCCATCTTCTAACATTTTTTTATTGAAAAGATTTTGAGACACAATTAAAAGGCAGTCTTTTTCTCACAAACCACTTTGTATTTATTATTTATATAGAAGAGCTTTCATAGAAGAACGTTACCAAATAATACAAAGTTGTGCCATCTTGATCACAGAGTCGTGATAATAATATATATATATATATAAAGAAAAAGTTCGCCTTCTTTTAAAATTTCTCATATACATACGCACATTAGCTCTCGTCTTGAAAATCTTTTATATATTTCCTACAAATTCATTTCATTGTGCTTAAACTTTTTTGTATACTTCTTTGTATAAGTATACAAAGAGTATGTATCAAAAACAATATAATACATATTATATAGATAGATAGGAGCGTGTGATATAATATGTTTTGAGCAAATAAACATAATGGCAAGCCAAATACATCAATTGATCTAATAGTATGAAGCTTTGGAAAAATCTTTTTGTTATCTTTCTTTTTCGCTTGCTCTTTGTTGAATTTCAATCAAGTCCGTTATTGTTTCGCTTGAAAGGAAATTCGAGCTTACGAATTTGTGATTGGCATGATCGAAGAATCCCTTTATCTCTTTAATTTAAGATGAGTGTGAGACAAACGAGTAGCAATTACCGAATAAAGAGATATTGGAAAAGTAGTTGGAGGACGAAGTCACAACTTCTCTATGATTAACACAATTCATTACGATGCTGAGAATTGGTATGAAGATTTTTTGCCAAAATACTGAAGCATTTGAAAGCTTTCAGGCGGAATGCGACAAAAGTGCTCCATATAAAAATATTTTGTTTCCTGTTGTATAAAAAAGTAACGAGAAGATTGCCTTTGAAAGCCCCGAACATTGACCTCGGTTAAATTCCATTGAAAAAGAAAGCAAACGATTAGTCTAAAAAATTCTTGCGATTTAGTTATAAAAGTTTAAATGGTTATTTTGAATGAAATGTAAAGTAGAGTTAGTTAAGCAATTGCCTCCGTAAAAAGTTGAAAAGCTTATCGACCCCGAATTTATAAACATTTATAATGCATTGAAACAGTAATGTCCCACACGCAGTCAAATTCTAGTGTTAAATCGCCAAAAAGCATCCTCTAAAGTCTAAACTGTTGCCATAAGTGGAAAAAGAAGTTAAAGTCCTTTAAAGATCATTTAAACAACGAGAAAATCAAACATTTTAAAAGCATTGGAATTAATTGCACAAGCATAAAACTCTTAACTCTATTCTGACATAAGTGTTGATCGTTTATTTTATTTACACCAAATTTTAGGCTAAAATATGTATGTATTTTTTTTGACTGCAAGATTTTTTAATTTTAAATTTGTGCAACATTATTTAACATAAGATAGAAGCTTAAAGATGATAAATGTATAAAGTATTTAAAATTAGTTAATGATTAGATTAGCTATTGTCCCAGCAACTTGGAGATTACAATTATGGATGAGATAATTTATTCGGCATTTTGCTCCATTCTTCTCTGTTTTGCTCTTGCCTAACTTTTAGTCCTCTTTTTAACACATCTTTTTTAACCACATTTTTCCAAGTCATTTTCGGCCTACCTTTACATTTTCTCCTTGTTTTTTCTTCGTGAATTTTTCTAATAAACTCTTATTTGGGCCTTCTCATTATGTGGCCAAACCACTTCAATCTTTGTATTACGGAATTGATTTCATTAACATTGCAAAGTTTTCTTAATTTTTCATTGTTAATTTTTGACTTAAAATTTTGTCTGCACTAAAGTCAGAAAATTCTCATTGAGACTTTGCACCCATTTATTACAGCTTGCACAAAGAATTGAATTCCTTTTAACTCTTTTACCACAAACTCCGCAAGGATATATATGACTCTACAAATTCTGCTTTTGAATCATCACAAACTTTCATCTATTTAGTTTTGCACACGTGTATTTTTAGTTTTTTTTTTCTAAAGTCTCTTTTTTTCCAAATAGCTCTTTTGTTTTCCAGATCGTTAGTAGAGTTTGCTACTAAAACTATGTTGTCAGCATATAAGATCTCGCTCATATATTCTTTAATTATATCTTTAAGAATTTCATCCATGATAACGTTAAAAAGGAAAGGGCTTAATACCAGAGCCTTGATGCAAACCTATTTTTATTTCAAATTTCTTAGAGAGAAAAAACATGAAAAACATGAAGAGAGCTTTCATATAAACTCATCACAGCTCTGACTAGTCTTTCGTTTGCGTTTTTTTCTCAAAGCCCACCGAATCAAGATCCTTGAAAGTGAATTAAAAGTCTTTTCTAAATCTATAAATTCTAAATAAAGAGCTTTTCCATTTCTTGTTCTTTTTTCAAGCAGTTGTCTTAAAGCAAAAATAGCAACGTTAGTACTTTTTCCTTTTGTAAATCCAAACTGTGTTCTGCTTATGTTAACTGTTTTATTCAGCCGGTTGAGCAATACTCTTTCAGCAATTTTCATATCTTCTTCCAGTAGTTTCACAGTTCTATAATTATATAGAAAAAGAGTATAATAATGGATAAATTAGCAAAGTTAATTAATTTATAGGTGTTATAGTTATTAATTTAAATTATTGTCAATTATTAATTAACTAGTCAGTTAGTTAATAAGCTTACTTAGTGGATTTGTAAGATTTTTGGTTTTTTAGTTTGAAAATTAATTTTAACTATTTATTTTGAAGTTTTTTAGTTATTGAGTTAGTAAGTAAATCACTTACATTGAAAATATATATTTAAAATTTTAAATTATTTTTTATTATTCCTAAACACTTTTGAATCCTAAATATTTTTTCCATAATTTAATATAAATATGTATAAATATATACTATTTTGCAGTTGTTAAAATATACTTATTCAGCCAAAATATGCGGTAAACGAGTTCTAAATTTATAAATAATTCCATATCACGTAAAGGAAATCACATGAACATTTTTTGTATTAGAATAATATAACGTTGCACTTCTCTAAGTGGTATTTCTTCAAACTTTTCCTAAGTAACAATTTTTTGTTCCCATCAAATATTCCCGGCCTTAGAAATATTAACTTCCCAAATCTAAAATGCTTGAAAAACTAAAAAGTTAAAATATTTCATTGTTTTTTCCAACTGAAAAATTTGGAACAACCTTATTGAAAAATATTCATACTCTACTTTTTTTATAGATATTGTAAAAGATTAGTCTTCAGAGTATTCAAAAAATTTTGTACTCACTCTGATTTTTTTGTAGCCAATATTGGAATTTATATACTTATTACTTGAGCACGAAATAATATGGGCGCAATATGACTTGCACCCTTTTAAATATATTTCAAAAAAGATAGAAAGACCTTAGGGGTCGTTCACAATTGACGTCAACCTTTTTTTGATAAATTTCAACCCCTCCCCCCTCATGTCAACTTTTAGATATATCATCACTTAATAAAATCGACTTATGTCAACTTTGGATACCCCCTCCCCCCCTGCCCAGTTTTAGTTGACGTCAATTGTGAAACGACTAAAAGAGAAAAAGACATTTTTAAATTAAAAAAGTCAAATCAAAACAGTCATTGAGTAAGGAATGAATTTTCATCTATTTCCCTGACCATTCGCTAGGATGGATGAGTTGTGAATATGATTTGTTGGAATAGTTACTTATTTATTCACACATAATTTAGAGTGCTGTGTATTGCTTGGGAATTTTAGAAGTACATAGCTACTTTTTGCTGATAAGAAATCTAAATACAAATGTCGAAGTAGAAAAATTACATGACAAAATTTATCTCAAGCTTTATTTCGCTTAAGCTGAAGATAATATGTGGAAGAATATAGGCTTATCTTAAAAAATAATCAAGAACAGTCAAAAATACTTTTATATAATAGATATTTATAATTTAGTATCAAATTTTTTTGAATTTGTAATAAAATCTATAGTTATCATAAAAGAGGAGCCTTGAGTATATTTATATTTGATATATATAAATTTTTTATATATTACATAGAAATAAGATAACACTAATAGAAATAAAAACTATTTATTTAATCACCATCATCATCATCATCATGCTCAACATCATCAACATCATCATCATCCAAATCATCAACATCATCAACCACATCATCAACATCATCATCATCATCATCATCATCATCATCATCATCATCATCATCATCATCATCATCATCATCATCATCATCATCATCATCATCATCATCATCATCATCATCATCATCATCATCATCATCATCATCATCATCATCATCATCATCATCATCATCATCATCATCATCATCATCATCATCATCATCATCATCATCATCATCATCATCATCATCATCATCATCATCATCATCATCATCATCATCATCATCATCATCATCATCATCATCATCATCATCATCATCATCATCATCATCATCATCATCATCATCATCATCATCATCATCATCATCATCATCATCATCATCATCATCATCATCATCATCATCATCATCATCATCATCATCATCATCATCATCATCATCATCATCATCATCATCATCATCATCATCATCATCATCATCATCATCATCATCATCATCATCATCATCATCATCATCATCATCATCATCATCATCATCATCATCATCATCATCATCATCATCATCATCATCATCATCATCATCATCATCATCATCATCATCATCATCATCATCATCATCATCATCATCATCATCATCATCATCATCATCATCATCATCATCATCATCATCATCATCATCATCATCATCATCATCATCATCATCATCATCATCATCATCATCATCATCATCATCATCATCATCATCATCATCATCATCATCATCATCATCATCATCATCATCATCATCATCATCATCATCATCATCATCATCATCATCATCATCATCATCATCATCATCATCATCATCATCATCATCATCATCATCATCATCATCATCATCATCATCATCATCATCATCATCATCATCATCATCATCATCATCATCATCATCATCATCATCATCATCATCATCATCATCATCATCATCATCATCATCATCATCATCATCATCATCATCATCATCATCATCATCATCATCATCATCATCATCATCATCATCATCATCATCATCATCATCATCATCATCATCATCATCATCATCATCATCATCATCATCATCATCATCATCATCATCATCATCATCATCATCATCATCATCATCATCATCATCATCATCATCATCATCATCATCATCATCATCATCATCATCATCATCATCATCATCATCATCATCATCATCATCATCATCATCATCATCATCATCATCATCATCATCATCATCATCATCATCATCATCATCATCATCATCATCATCATCATCATCATCATCATCATCATCATCATCATCATCATCATCATCATCATCATCATCATCATCATCATCATCATCATCATCATCATCATCATCATCATCATCATCATCATCATCATCATCATCATCATCATCATCATCATCATCATCATCATCATCATCATCATCATCATCATCATCATCATCATCATCATCATCATCATCATCATCATCATCATCATCATCATCATCATCATCATCATCATCATCATCATCATCATCATCATCATCATCATCATCATCATCATCATCATCATCATCATCATCATCATCATCATCATCATCATCATCATCATCATCATCATCATCATCATCATCATCATCATCATCATCATCATCATCATCATCATCATCATCATCATCATCATCATCATCATCATCATCATCATCATCATCATCATCATCATCATCATCATCATCATCATCATCATCATCATCATCATCATCATCATCATCATCATCATCATCATCATCATCATCATCATCATCATCATCATCATCATCATCATCATCATCATCATCATCATCATCATCATCATCATCATCATCATCATCATCATCATCATCATCATCATCATCATCATCATCATCATCATCATCATCATCATCATCATCATCATCATCATCATCATCATCATCATCATCATCATCATCATCATCATCATCATCATCATCATCATCATCATCATCATCATCATCATCATCATCATCATCATCATCATCATCATCATCATCATCATCATCATCATCATCATCACGCTCATCATTTTCATCATCATCATCATCACGCTCATCATCATCATCATCATAATCATCATCATCATTATCACGCTCATCATTTTCATCATCATCATCATCACGCTCATCATTCTCATCATCATCATCATCATTATCACGCTCATCATTTTCATCCACATCATCATCACGCTCATCATTTTCATCATCCACATCATCATCACGCTCTCAACCATATCATCATCATTATCATCACGCTCATCATCATCATGATCTCAAGATGTAACTAATAATATAACTCATCAAACATATGATCTACATCATCTCAGAAGGAGAAAAATGATCAAATATCTTTTTTTTGTTTAAGTTTATATCAATTTACGTAATCATCTTCTAAATTTGGTAGAAATTTCGGAGATGCCAAATGAAAGAATTTATTCAATCAATCAAAGAATAATTCAACAATGATTCCTATATTTTTATAATTTTAACCAAATTGCACACACGTCTAGGTCATAAAATGAAGGAAATGCTACGAAAAATTAAATTAATTTTAAATGCTGTCCTTTTCGTGAAATAACCAATCATTTCTACGTAGCAGACTCAGCATTGATTTATAACTTTCTTATCTTCCAAAGTTATGAGCTAATTTAAATATTTAAATGCATTTCAGTCGCAGTGTAAAATTCCCATGACGTGGCCACCATTTTTCCAAAAATTGCAAAAGATTAACTTAATTTATCTTTGTAGTTGTGTTCATAAGAGTTATGAGTAGCATTATTTATTATGTGCAAATATTAATTTAGTTCACATCATAATCACACTTTATCTAGCTCACAGCTCTTTAAGCGTTTGTTCGCATTTGTCAGTGTACCATTAATTAAAAAGTCAAGCAAACGTAATCCTCATTTGTCCACATTAAAACTTTCATTTTTATACTTCGCTATGACAAGCTCCATACTATAAATTGAGTTTCATACAAAAAATTGTCAACATTGATCAAAATTTATTTCCTACGAAAGGGAAGACTTGGTTTCCCGCCTTTTTGTGGATAAAATACTCCAAACTATGTACTCTTAATATATTATTAAATATGGTAATATTGCTCTAATGACGATTTGTGTTGTTCCAAATAGTCCAATGCAAATTGCAATAGAACAATTCGAAAGAAGATATTAAATCTAAAACTAAATTTTCACTACAATTTTTATCTTTATGACTTATGAATCTTAATTTTTGACTTTATTATTTAGTTTTTCGAAAGTTAACTACTTTATTTTTTTCCATTTTTAAATATGCAAAATTTAATTTTTTTTTATTATTTTGAGTTTTTTTTAATTACATAAAACTTTTGTCTATATAAATGATTTAACAAAACTAATTTTCTCATTATTTAATAAATTTTAGTTTTGAAAAAATTTGTTCAACTTTATTTTATAGATATATACACATACACATTAAAATTTATTAAAAAAATAAGAAAAAAATGTTTTGTAAAATCATTTTTATACTAAATTTTATGTATATAAAAAAACTAAAATTAATTATAAAGTTAACTTTTCAAAAAAATCAATTATAATGAGAATTTTCCTTTGATAAGTTATAAAGAATGAATGTTGTAAAGAGGTATCAATTCTATCAGTGTTAAGGTGGTCATTTTAAATCACCCTCCCCTCTTAATTAAAATATGCATCGTATAAAATTAGCTGAATTTTAAAAAAATCTTTTAATACCAGTTTCATCCAGTGCGTGCGGGGGCTGTAGCAGATAGATTAAATTTACAAATGATAATCAGTAAGTAAAAATTTTTTTAATAAAATTGTTCTAGATTCTAGAAAAAAGATAAAAACCATAAACTTCAAGAGCAAAAAGTTATTTTAAGGAGAAAATATAAAAGAAGAATTGAAGAAAACTTTAAAAAATAACTTTAAAGGTTTTTTGACGTATTTTGATATCTGCAAACTTATTAATTATTTCAGATGAGTTCAATGACTTCAGGACGTCATTTTCAATGTTTAAGAGACTTAAATGGTGTAGAACCTCTTGCCCCATTGTATTACGCAAGTAGTTTTTTTTATCAACTTCAATTTTGAAAATGATCGTTCTCCAGTAGAATTAGTTACCATCATAGATAGATAAATGCGTAACAAATTAGCAATGTTGGGAAATATGGCGTCATTATTGTTTTCTTTAATTAAAGTGAAATAGCTGAGCTCTGGACAGGAATAATCAAAACAAATTTACTTTATAAATTCTGAAAACTGAGGTAATTCAATATGAGCATAATTTTTAATTATATTTTTATTCAAAATCTATAGATGGTTTCATTTTTAAGGAGCCCTAACATTTGGGGTGAGTACTGCTTTTTGCGGAAGAAGTTTTTCATTATTAAAACGAATTTTGTCAGATCAAAGGACATCGATGATTCATAAAAGAAAGCGTAACCTCATAATTTTGACATACTTGCGGGAATACACAAACAATATTAAAACTATGGTGAAGTTTTGAAAGTTTTAGCAAACAAAACTCGTATAGGCTTCAATTATTTTAAAGTACTTTTTCATTATTGTACAAGAATTCAGTTTTCATGAATGTGTGCTTTTAGAGATTAATAAATTTGTTTAAATTGAGATGAAAAAAATATAAAGTTATATTTTAATGTTTCAGCCTGTTTTTGATTCATTTTTCGAAAATTTCTCCAATGAAAGGATCAAGAAAGTATACATAATGTTGCTCAAGTTTTTTAAGTTTTAAATTGTGCCCCCCCCCCTTTATCAACTTTTTTCTGGCTACGCCACTGGTTGTAGTTATTTTAAGAACAGTTAAAGATACTGATATTTTCTAGTTATCTTAACCAGTTTTTTATCATCTAAATTTATTTAAAAATACTTACTTTAAAATAATTTGTTTAGCAAAAGCCAAATAATATATAGATATGTAATAAAAAGATGAAAATTAAAATTAGCTAAATGATTAAACAAATAAAATAATTTAACAGTGTATATATTTATAGGCAAAGTGTCCGTTAGCAAATTTTCAGTAGCCAAACTATCAGGCCACGGGTTGTGACAACTGGTGACAATTTTTACACGATTTTTAGCGCTCTAATCCCTTTTATAGAAAATAATATCATGATTTATACGAGCTTTAGAACAACAATTCACGATTTAAATTCTAGACCTTTTTGTATAGGAGCGATATCTAGATCAGACGTCAAAAACATTTTGGTAATGAAGGGGCATTTGGTGTGGTAAGGAGGTTAATTAATTTTAACATAAAATCATAATCTGTACTGCTAAACAAAAAAATGTTTTCAAAAATAGGAGTTTACAGAGTAACATTAAAAAACAAAAATTCCATTATTTTTCATCTAAGTAACAAAAAAACTACGCTTAATTTTTATGAATAAATACAAGTTTGCGTGCCATTGTGTATTTGTCCGTGTGCTACACCTGGCAAGCGTACCATAGGTTGCTGACGCCTGGTCTAGATTACTGATATTATAAGGTCCTGGCACTAAAATCTACTTCCACTTCTTTATAGTTCCATGCATATCTCTTTTTTAAATGTGTTTCACATTTTGAATGAGACTAAATTTAATATGTTGTTAAATTCTATCCGTGCTGTCAAAAATATATTAAATTTTGCAATGAAAAAGTTGTTAACACAAGATCACATTATAAAAATTTCTGAAAAACGATTAAAGACAAAAAATGGGAGTATAGATAAAATCTTTATTTCATAAAAAAATCGGTAGTAAAAGAAAATGCAAAAAAATATAATATTTTCCTCAATTTTTATATATATTTTATCAATATAAATACTATATATATATATATGTTCGTATTTGTAAAGTAAAAAATGGAGGAAAAATATAAAAATTCAACCGGAAATATGTTTAAAAAACTTTTTGTAATAAATTTTTTGACCAGATAAAAATATAAACCTTTTTGATGACAACCTACTTCCTCAAATCAGGATAAAATATTTCAAAAACTCGGGAATATGAAAACTCTTGACGACTTTCTTCATGTTTTGAGACTTAAGATTTTTTCGGATATTATGTTTGCACATGTCTTGAAGAGACAAATTTTTAACTAAAATAGAAAAGTTAGAGAAAAATCATTTCATCATAATATAAGAACGAAGATAAAACATTTTAACCGAGGTCTACCTACAAACAAACGTAATTTTGCACTATACGCGACTCAAATTTGTATTCATTAAATAATTTGTGATTCACTTTTTTGATTGCTTATTGAGGACAAACAATGAAAAGGATTCACTTTAAAATTTGTAAGGACCTCTTTAGGATCCTTCTGACCGATCAAGTCTTTATTGAACTCCAGGAGCAAAAAACTTATTTCGATAACTTTTTAGAGTTAAATCTTTTACAATAAATCTTTTGTTGCAGTCATAGTTCGTACTACCGCCCACTTTGGGAACCACTGGACTGAGAGATCTTAGAAAGGTCCTTACAAAGCATGAACTAGCTCTCTTTCGCGATTGGTCATCAATAACCAATCAAATAAGATAAACAAGAATCATTAAATCTAATAAATTATTGGCAGTTTAACATACTTTCTTCTTCAATATTAAAAAAATTTTAATTTTCATGTACTATGAAATATTTCTTAAAATTTTAGTCACCATTCTGCCTCAGGCTAAAAACGTTCTGGATCCGCCACTGAATAAACTTAAATAGTTAGTTACTTTTAATATAAGTACTATAAAAAATATTTATTGGCAACGACATTCAAAATTAACTCAAAAAAGCAAAATTTTAATCAATCCAATATAGGAGTGTAGCCAGAGGGGGCAGTGCCCCCCCCCCCCCCCCCCCCTCCAAATACTTTTTCTGCCCCCCCCCCAAATACCTTTTCTGCCCCCCCCCCCCAAATACTAATTATTTTATTTACAATATGCTCCCCCCCCCCCCCCAAATACCTTTTCCCCCCCCCCCCCCAAATACCTTTTCTACCCCCCCCCCCCCCAACTTCCATTTTTTGGCTACGCCACTGATCCAATATAGGCACATAATAAGCTTGCTATCCAAGGCACAATTGATGGATATTTATGCTTGTTTTATTGTAAGGATCTGAGAGACGAGTCGCAGAGATACCACATGTTCTAAATTCATAGCGTGTAAATCTGCCTTCTTGAAGAAAAAGCGCTACATTCCCGTTGTAGAAAAACTGTATCTATTGAAACTCACAGAAAATTCAAGGATCGGTCACGGATTCATGAGGCCATTGTCTTGATTTAATGCACGTACAGCAGCAGACAAGACATATGGACAATGAGTTCTATAGTACACTGGTCACGAAAGGGTTAAAAAAAAGAATTTATAAACGAGACGATCATAACTTTATAAAGTTGACTTTGGTATTAATTGGTTAATATTACACGCTTTCTATTGTCAATGGAGAAAATAGAAAAAAAAATAAGATAGAGCTTACCAAGCAATCCATTGATGTATTGAACGGTGACTTGACAGTGACCCCAAACTGCGCTTGCGGTGAGAAAGAGGGACTTGCCTTTCAGCCCCACAAATGCGTCGCCAAGGTAATATCCTTTGACAATGAAGCCGAGCGTTCCACGATTCATGTCCAAGACAACAAGGAAGGTTTTTGGAACTGTGAAGGAGGGTGCAAATTTGGAAAAGTTTGGATATCTGACTTGGCATTGTGCGTTGTGACAAATGAGAAGTCTAGTGATGTCCCAACCCCAAGAATGCTCATTCGAGCCGACTAAATTCTCGTAGCCTGTCATGTTGAGAGGAGCTAGGCTCGTTGACAAGCCGACAACGGCGTGTGTTCCTCTTTGATGTCTTGGCCACGTGATGCGCCAAACATGAATGCCTTGTGTGTACGCTTGCCTACTTCTTACGGCATCGGTGCTCAAAGCAACAGGATTTCGCTCGAAAGTAGAGTCATTGTGTGAAAGCGTGATGTTGGGCGATTTATCCATACTGTTCCACACGTGTTCCGAAATGTTTGCGGGCAAAGGCGAATCCAAAAGCTGAGCCAGAAAAGGGGGTGAAAGGCTCTGCTTTTTGAGTGAACACACATTTCGGTGTTTGAGGTTGTTTGTATGGTGGTTGTTGTTGTTCGTGATGGAGAAATCCGAGAGGACTTTGCCATTTCGGGCATTCTCGCTCCTCTTGTTCTTAGGGCTGTGTTTGGAGGCAGAGGAATTTAGACTAAATGAGCAAAAGCTGCTGAGGAAGTTCATGACGGATATTGAAATGAATGTCAATGCCTTGTAAAGGTTGGAAAGTAAGTGAGTTCGTTATTGACTTGAGGAAGGCCAATTAAGAAAGTGTCAGGGCACATTTACAGCCGTCAATTTTTAGCGAATCGTTTTAAGAGGTAGAGGTAAAACGAACGTGCTAAAGAGAGAATGATTATTCCAAATGCTGCGTACGGCGCAGATAATATCATACTTATCACATTCTCCAGATTGGCATCTTTTGTCAAAGAGACTGTTTATTGACAGTTATTTCGTTTATACTAAGATTCAGCACCACATCCATCTTCATTATTATTATTACCGAAAGCCTCTCGATTGCTGTTCGCTTTGTTATCGTAACTACTGTGCTACCGCACACACACACACACTGAAGCACTTATTTCACTCGTAAACAGCAATTCCTACGCCAAGGTGAGAAGCGTTAAGACATGCATCACCTTGAAGAAAAGTTTCATGCATCCTCGCTCAATGTTTCTTAGAAATGGCAGATTCATATGGCTTTGCCTTTAAATCCTCCATATGACAGGAGGTATCACTTACATCTTAGAAAGCGAATTGACGAGAGAGTTTATTAACTCGCGTGAATCGTAAATTTTTAGAACACGATTGAATGTTATTGACCGAGAAATGACATATCCTTTATGTATACACACATGATATCGAGTCAAAAAGCATAAAAATCATGTTTTATACGAAGAGATAAAAATGTAAAAAAAAAACGATTAAAGAGTTCTAAGCACTGCATTGCCAAAACGTGCATGAGTTTAATTGATGAAAGAACTTTATCACGAGTTTTTATCCATGGTTAAATCCTCTTTATAACAAAAGCGATAAAAAAAACGCATTAAATTTGTGATTAGAAAAAAATATATTGAAAATTTTCGTGCACCGAACTAAACTAAAATGTGATTGGGGAGAAAGACACAGTTAAGATACGAAAAAGAAAATACGACGGGTCATTTCTACAAAAATAAGCGTTACTATTAATATAGCGGTCGTAGCTTCTAACTAGGGTGTCCACCCCGGGATTCCTCGTCCTAGAGTCCACGGGGAATCGTGAAATTTCAAAATCCTCGTCCTCGAAAGAAATTTTTTAATTTCCTCGGGGAATTTTTGAAAAAAAATTTTTGTCCAATCCGACGACAAAAATATCGAAGTAACGGAGAAGAAAGATGAGACATTAATCGTTAGCAACCAAAAAACAGAGAAGAAAAGCGTGAAGGAGGAATTGGCGAATTTCTGAAGATTAATGAAAATGAAGAACGTGAAACTAAAAGCAAAATTTCAAGCATAGAGGAAATAATGAAAAAAACATTTGACCTTTATTTAGAAACAAATAGGAGGCCCGAAGTTTTAGAAACTTCATTCAAAAATTTAAAGAGCATAAAACCAACTTCTGTGGATGCCGAAAGAGTGTTTTCGTCAATGGGTTATTTTTCTACAAAAATAAGAAACCAGTTGAATGATGAAACTTTGAACGCTCTAATTTTTCTTAGATATTTTTTTAAAACATAAATCTTTTATGCATTAAAATTTTTTTCAATAAAAATCCTATATGAGACTTTTAAATTTTCTTTTCTGAACAGTTTTTACTGTAAAAAAATCGCTTTTTCTTCCCCGGGGAATCCCCAGGGAAATTTTCAAAAATTACAAGGTCCTCTTTCCCCGGGGAATGAAAAAAAGACCTTAAAGTGGACACACTACTTCTAACGCATTAACGGCCAGAATGATCAGATGATATCTAATATAAAGCAGATGATTTGTATTTAAAAGTTAACCGATTAATTTGCACTAACATGTTGGTCGTAGAGAGGCTGAAACCCTCAAAATAAAAATGGATTATTTGAATCTAAACATGCTCTATGCATCAATCAAGCAATGATAAAAAACTTTGAAGATCTTCAAATATATAGAGAAACAAAATTTGGAGAATTTAAATGAAAATACTTTTGGTTATTTGGTTAGTTATTTAGCTAGCTATAGTTAGTAAGTTACTTCGTTTTACAAGTTAGAAAAGTTAGTTAGTTAAATTATGTTGATCATTTCTCTACTTCCTCGTCTGATGAATCGATTTTATCCAAACACAAGTTATCTTCTGTTCATCAATGGTATTGGAGATCCTGTTCTCTTTGAATCTTATCATGCCATTTCACCCACTCTTATGTTGTGAGAATGCGGGGCCGTTTGGAATTTTTATAGTTGGTTTTCTTAAATTGCGCGCTGACCTTACACGCGCTTCACAGCTGGATGAAACACAGTTGAATGCCCTTATGATCGACATATATATCAGCTGCAGGATTGGACTAAGGTCTTCATGGATAACAAAGATATGAGACTTGTAGCTGACTATTTCAGTTAGATTTTTCACTGGCCCGGATAATAAAGCAAGGTCGCATTACTAGGAAAACCTTGTAATCTTTTAATAATTTTATATTGTCGCCTTTTTCCAATTACGTGCATGTGACGTAAGTAATGTTTCTTATACGGAATGGCCTAGGTGGGGTTAGGAACGCTTTTTATGTGAGAGTTTTTGGAACATGCCCTTTCTACCGCAGACCCTTATGGCGCAAACACTTTTTGGCATGGAAACTTTTTGGTGCATTACTAGTAAGTAAGTAAGTTAGTCAGCTGAATGTTTGTTATTTTAATAGAAGAGTCACTACACAAATTGACTACAAAAAGCATTTTTAAAAACATGTAAAATTCATATGAAAAGGGCAAGCATTAAACTGGGGTATTGCGTGTAAGTAACTTTACTCACTTAATATACAAGTAAATATATCTGGAAGAAGGTGTATAATATAGATTTATTAAAAGTCTTATAAAATCAACTTGTATTTTACTTTCCTTTACAAGATTTTCTTAGTAATGCCAGATCATCTTATATTCAGGTCAGTCAAAAATCAAAGTGAATCAGTGAGAAAAAGGGTGCGCGCCAAAAAGACCTCTAAACCATGCTTATATCCCTATATGGGATGGAATTTATATTTTTTAACTTTTGTTTGAACTATTTATTTATAAAATCGACAAGTGATTATTCATTAACGTTTTCTTCAATTTAATGTTGGAAATTATTTAACAAAATTCAATAGTAAAATACAAAATTTAAAGTTATGTAATATTTTTTCAAAATGTTTATTTAAAATCAATATATAATCAATCTCTATAAATGGTCATGATACATTCAGATAAAAAAAAGTCAGAACATACAAAAAATGAATATTTACTCTTTTAAATTAGCATACCGTATTTCCTTGAAAAAGCCAAGTACGTTTATTATTTTAGATTTAGAACATATGAAAACATAGCATTTTTTTTGGAGATTTTTTTCAAATACCTTTTCTTTTCTAAACTTGTCATGAAATGCTTATTATATAGAAGCCTCATAATTATCTAAATTTTTCAAAAAATATTCCATAAACGAAATGATGTGCAAAATAGTAATATCAACCATTATTATTGATGTCACAATCAGTTAAAAAAAATTTTATTGAAGTAAAATATTAAATCAGTCGAGTTATGAAACAAATAACGACAAAATAAACATTTTGAACACAACACACGAGTAACAACACACAAACTTACATACACACACAATGCTTTTGCTTACTGTGGTAGGAGAACCGGTCATTAAATTTGACTCAGAAGAGGGTCACATAAATTTGTGATTTTTAAAACTTTATCAATCAATTATAAATATATACATAAAGTTAAATTCTCATGTGAAATTTATCATTATCTATTAAAAAAATTTATTCTGATTATAAAAATTATATAACGAAAATTACTATATTATATTTATTGAAAAAAAAGATTTTTTGCAGACTTATTGTTGAAAACGTAGGTAAATTTCCCAATACATACACCTTTTTCGACATAACCACTTAAAATTATAATGGAAAAAAACCCTCAACTCTTCAATACTTATAAAAAAAAACTTGTTTTTAAAGACCGCATATGTTTTAGATAACTTAAATATTTTTTCTAATATTATATCATTGAAAAAAATTAATTAAATATTTTGGAATCTGATTCAAATGTAACATTGGAACTGGAAGCAGGTGTCTCATCAGTCCGATGATTTTGAAGTAGTTTCAAATGCAATACTTCTCCTTCTACCCATGATTCTATATTAGAATCAAAACTTTCATCACAACTTATATCGTTTTCTTCAACATCGTAAAAAACAATTTGAAACATTCTTTTCCTGATCGCTTTCATCATCTGCAGAGTCTTCATCGGTTTCAAAATTTTTTGATTCATTAGCAGGAGGTGTTATATAAAGTGAAGCTTCTTGATTATTATTAATAATTATATCAAGGTCTTCATTCAATTCAAGATTAAACCCTTTTTCCATTAACTTTTGCAAATTACAACCAAGAAACTGTAAAATACATATAAACAGTAAAAAGATTTTAACTTTCAAAAATGTAAAATGAACTCAATGTGCAACATATAGTTTGATAGAAACACGTTACTAATGAAGATCCAAAATATGACGTGCAAAACATTCATTCAGTACACATATAGTTTGACAAAAAGCATCAATAAAACAAAACAAATATATAACTTACATCCGAAAAAAAATAAAACACAATATAAAACACAATGGTGATGTTATAAACTATTCAAATCATTGCAACACTGTTTTGTACACACTAAGCCCCAGTGTTGTGATACGCAACAGTCACACGGAAACATTGAACAATAAATAAGGTTTAAAGTTGGTATTTTTTGAAAGTTAAGCCTCAAATCAAAAAATAAAAATTGATTTGGAGATGAAAATACTTATTATCACTTCATTCCTTATGAAAAAAAATTATCTTTTCAATCTTTGATATAAAGTATTTACCGTTAAAAAAAATAATTGAAATAAAGTAGCACAGTTATCAGTTTTATTTTTAAAATATAAATTCTATGATAAAACTATTTTTTAGTGAAAAAAGAATAGGTTAAAACTTTACGTTGCGTTTTTGCAACAGTGGTACATTTCATAGACATTAAAATTTTATTAGGCCAAAAATATCCAATGATCTACTATTAAAACTAATAAAGATAGGATCTGAAGTTTTTCAGATGAGTGTTTGAAAATCTTGTGGATTCCGGGAATGGAAAAATATCAGAACATGAAGAAGCATTTTTATCATCATGCTTGATTGAAAAGATTTTAAAAGAGACAATTGGCAATGTAAGATTAAAATTTATAGAGGAATAGAAAAAGCAGTGGATAAATCTTCTTTTACTTTTCTTAGACACAAAGAAGTAGTTACATGAACTAACCCTGGCAATTTTGTTTCACTTGTTACTACTTAGTAAATATAATTCTTTGCTGCTGTTTTATTTAAAATAAAATAGGTAAAGTCTAATTTAAAGTCAATATCTTTTTTATCTAGTAAGATACAAAATACACTTATTGAATTATTAGGTAATGAAGTTCGCTATTCTATTCTGAAAAAGAATCAGAAAAGCAAAATACTTCCTTATTATGTTTGACACAACTTCACACGTTTCACAAAGCGATTTGTTGATATTGACAACTGCTATAGTATAATAAAGTTTTTATTGATTTTATCAAAATTAAAGAAAAAACGATGAAAACTTATAGAAAATATAATCTTAAACTTAAAAAATTTGCGTCGTTTGTAGTTTATACTTTGTAGGTTGTTTGATGCGCCACATACATTAGAAACTGCCAGTGTTGATTTGAATTACTGTCGTGGACGGAGGTACAATTCACCAAAAATAGCTGATAATATTTCCCGTGTTAAAAAACCAATATTACAGAAAAATCCTAAAGCAATTTTTATGAATTGTGATAACCATTCTTCAAACTTGGTTGGAGTGAATGCAGCATCAGAAAATGTTTTGGCTATACCATTTTTTGTTTTGCTTGATTCTTTATACAAGTTTTTGCCAAATCAACTTTGAGATGCAGGAATTACCGTAAAAAGGATTTCCCATACGAGATGGAGTGCTAAAAGTGATGCTAAACGTGTTGCATAAAGTAGTGGAATATTTCAAAGCTAAACAAAAAATTAAGTGCGTAGTTCCAATTTCCGATCAAAGAAACCAGAGTATATTAAATCAAGTGTTTACTGGGCGCACAGAGCTCTAGTGCGTATACGTATTATGGACACAAATATGGTGAAGGTACATTTCTCACATGCCAAAAACTTTTTGGTTTTTGCTTTTTGAATGACTTAAAATTTTATCACTATTTAATTGTTCGCATTTAAAAAATTTCACAATTTCTACTGTTTCGATTATTGAAAAGTTTATTTAATTTTGCAGAAGAAATTATAGTATCTTGATGCGTGTCTTGATACTTCGGAAGATTCCAGAAAAATTTTCATTAATTCTTCTCTGATTTAAAAATATATTTTTAGTTTCAAAAAATCAGACCTAGCACATCCACTATTTATTCAACAGTATGAACGTTTATCAGAGCAAGTGCAAAACTATGGCCATTTTAAAATTAAATTTGAAATATAAGATCTTTTATAGTTTAGCCATTTATACATCTATGCAAAGGCGATTTTGTTTTAGATTTAACACTTATATAGAGGAGCCAATTGTTTATCTAGAAAACCTCACTGCATTTTCATTGTTTTTCTTACCCAGATGTTATCTTCTTTTCAAGGCAGCACAATATAGCTCATCAGTTATTTTTTTTAGACACATAGATAGAACTAAATTTTTTGAAATATAAGTGTAAGGATAAAGTAGATTTACGAAGGTATCATGTTGTTTTATCTCAAAAAAACAAGTACCCACTGATAACTAAGAAATTTTTATAAGTGTAATATATTGATATATTTTAAACGGTGTAGCTCAAAAAGTAAAGAAAAATATATGCCTCTACATTATTATATATATTATAGCACTAGTTGTATAGGGATTGGTTGGTTTGAGATATCAAAGCACTTTCAACCGTAAGGCTATATGCTCGCATTATGCAAGATGGTTAATCACAGTTTTTGTGAATTTGTTTATAGAGTTGGGAGCCTTGGGGATCGAACCCCTGACCTTCAACTGTTAAGCTTCTTCTAAAATTCATAACCGAATTTTCATTTTTAAACATTAAAATTTAAATATCGTATGTAAGGATAGGATAACTTTAAGGGTTGAACCTTTTTACATTTTGAAGGCTGAGCAGCCATCATATGCAACCTGTCAGAGCCCTTATCCATTTCAAGGAACATGAAAGGGCAGTAAATTTCCACGTTACGATTTCGATAATTGTAAAAAGCATAATTCTCTTGGATTAATTCTAACATCACTAGTTCTTTCCATACGATATATACAATACAAGTGCTATATGTTGAACAACTTGATTTAGTCCGACTTATAAGCACGGTTGTGGAGTTGGAAATTTTTTGCGACTCCCGACTCCGGTAAACAAAATTTTCGCCTCCGAGTCGGGTACATGAACATTTCCGACTCCGTTACACAAAATTTACGACTCCAATTCCGACTTAGGTAAACCAACTTCTACTAAAGAAAACATTAAATTTTAACTGTGACGTTAGCGTACATAAAGCTTTACTTCGATTTAGACTCGAGCAATCAATTAATATTTACACTGATTCTGATTTCTTCATTGACAGAAAAATTGGCTCCATTTTTACAAAAATGGTCTCCAAATCAAACTTGAAAATTTTTAACTTTAACTCATTTAAGACCAAGCAAAGCAGACGATATTTAAAAAACGAAGACGATTTATTTTCAAGGTCATTGAAAAAAGCAGACGAAGATGAAATTACTTATGTTCCAAAATAGGAACATTGGCCGTAAATGGGTTAAATCTAGTCTACATAATTTGTTTAAATATCATTTTTATCTATACTGCTATTTTAATATCAACATTAAAATGACTTAGGTTTGAATTAAAGCTCTAATAGTTAAAAATTTCTGAAATAATTCTGTGTGAAATTAATATCTAACTATGTTACAAATAAAAATATGATTCAAAATTAAAATAAAAAATTTATTAGAAATAATTTTTTAAAAAAGTATGGCTTCCAGCAAATCTTCTTTAACTCTGCTACGTAAATCTGATTTAATTATTCTGAGTGCAGAGAATAATCGCTCAACACTAACTAAATAATATAACTCTCCTAATATAGAGGATCTAAATTCCAAAGGGGTGTGGAAAAAAGATTGACAAACACTTTCTAATACTTGTCTATATGCAAACCATTTTAATTACTAAACTAATGTATAAAACTACAATTAATCGCTGCACAATCAAAAAGTGGAGTTTCAATTAACCGGAGTCGCAACATTTTCTACGACTCTGACTCAAAAAGTGCGATTCAGACTGCACAACCCTGCTTATAAGGTCTTCGGTTTTTTCAATATTTGTGTGGGTCTATGCGTTCTGATATTTCAAAAACATTTGTCAAGTTTAAAAATAACAGCATGCCCGTCCTTCTTTTAGTAACTACTAAAAAGGAGTATTAAAAAAATGAAAAATAAACGTGGATAATTAAGAAATCATATTTTTGTCTAAGAAGTACATTGAATGAGACATGAGTGTATACGATAGGATGTTTTTAGAAAAATTGCCATCAAACCGAATTTTAATTAACGCCTGCTAAACCTTAGGTTTGACTTCATTGCAGCCTGCAGATAAAAATTAGTATCCATCCCTGTGATAGTAACTTATCCAAGTTGTACTGTAGTTAGAATTTTTTGATTTAAAATCTTATTCCAGGTGTCTTAGAAGGAAAACTTAACTTAGATTGATAAATTAAATCTATCCGTTGTTATTTGGGTGAGATCTAATAGCAGTTTTATTTAAACGGTATTGCCGAGTTAACAGATGATGTTATAACCAAGTGGTACTATATTGTCACAGACTTTGCTAAAGACTCGTAATCATTTTATTTTTATATTTACTTAAAATTAGATCTACTTATATCATTTATGGCCAGCATTGTACGAATATAATTTTGATTAACATGTGTGTAAGGCATGTTTATTTCATAATTTATGATATAGTGTTTTATTTAAAATTAAACATATTTTATTCAGAATTTTAAATGTTTTATGTTCTTTCTGATATAAAGAACTACAATGGTCCCTCCAGAGTAGTTCGTTATAACCATGTTTTACTGTACAATTTTCATTTTCAATTCAATATAAATGAGAATAAATTTAAAAAAACAGAAAATATTGTTGTCTGTTTATTTTAAAATTAAGATATGTCATAATGAACCACATGCCTTCAATTCTTTTAAAAACAACCATCCTTTCTGTGCTCTTTAGTGGGAAGGCTCTTTAAATTATTACTTAAAGGAGATTCATTTAAAAAATTTCCCATGCTCTAAAGAAAATTTTCAGGAAATAAACATTTTATAAACATGCTCTGAAAGTAACAAAGTAGGGTAGCAAATGTAGGATAACGTATACTAAATTTACACATTGGTCGTGAAAATATAACAAACTTTTCCAAAAAAGGGTTCCATGTGATATACTGAGTTAATTCTTTGTATATGGGATGGAAAAAATGGTTAAGTAGGGGAAAATGAATGCTTCAATTAAATATCTCGCATAAACTTTTGAAAGAGTGGGGATCAGTATCGTGATTCCTGGAAGAATCAAGGCGAGTGCAAGCATCTCTGGAATCCTGGGTTGACAGCATCTCGCTTACGTGCCGCTCGCTCCTCTCCTCCATCGTGGACATGCGGGGAGTGGACGCGTTTTGCTTTGATGCAGGTCGCATGCCCTGCTCGACTGCGTACCCAATGAGGCCGACCACGAAGGCAGCTGGATAGAAGATGTAGGGTCCGTAATTGGTGACTACCTTTCTAGTCAAAATAAGCAGCGGAATCATTAGAGCGTTCAAGCGAGCATCAGTGCCAAGCAAATTTCATAATATAAAAATTATTAACGATCTTTCATCTAAAAATATTTTTTCTATAATAAAAGTTGTGAAAAGCAGGATTGGAAAATCAAAATCAGAGATTTTAAAGAAATAAGTGTTGGAATCCGTATTTAATAGAATAAAGAAGTCCGGCCGGTTTTTTAAGTATTTCAAATAAAGTAGAAAATAGTTTAATTCTTGAAGTATATGGAGTGACTCTCTTCATTGGTCGAAGTGGGAAGAGAAGAGTTGGAGGTAAATTTATTAAGTATTCAGAGTCGAAGCGGAGTAGGATTTTTGTAGGCACTAGAAGTCGGAATCGCAGTTGGATATTTTCTCTCTGACACGCCAACCCTGGTAAAAACCAATTGAGTTTTATGAATAGAATAATAGAAAGAAAAATTAAGTAAATTATATCATTCGATTCAAAAAAGTTATTAAAACTCAACTATTATTAGAGTAAATAATAGAGATAATTTTATCTGTACAGTGTGAAAATATTATCTAGCATACAATAACCAGAAGCGTACATCCAGGAAGGGGGAGGGGGCGACACCCTCTCCCCCAATGTGATTTCTTTTAATTGGTTTATTTTGCTCATGAGTAATAGTTTTATTCATTTGAAGATAAAGATTAGACACAAAAATGAAGAGAATTAAAAAGTAATAGAGGGAGACGGATTAAATGGGGACTGGACTATAAGAAAGTTTCAGCGAGGATTCAGTCCCCACCCATACCCAATTATCGACAGGTCTGTTTAATGTTCATTACAAAATTAATTTATGTAATAAAATCATAATTAAATCAATTATTTATGTAAGTTAGTAGCCATCAACCGCAACAACGTCGTATTAGATCGAAAAACCCTGAATAAGCTTCCAAGATATTAGAAAATAAATTACATGATCATATACATTTTATTTACTTATTTATATAAGAAAAATAGTGTTCACTGTTACCATATAATATGAGTCGGGCCAATACCTTTTCTGCATGTCACCAGTGTAATGGTAGCATTTCCTTTAATTACAGTTCCTAGTTTTGACAAAAATTGGGTTCAGTAGACGTGAAAAATACTAATTTCAAAATTATGGCTTTTAGAATATATGATAAATAAAGTTCCAAAAATAGAATATGCTCAATTTACAAAATAACATCTTTATTTGCACTACCCTTTTAGAAAGAGAGATCTAACTCAGAGTAAAAAACATAAAATATATTTTAAAGCTTAAGTAAGGGTAATAAAGAAAATTCATATTGTAAAAGATTGATAGAAAAATTTTGTAATTTAGACATTTTTGTAAATTCTTGATTCGAAGTAAAAATATTCCTAAAAGCTAAAAAAAATTGCTATTTGCTAAATATTTTGATTGAAAATTTAGGTAAATTATTTATCTATAAGGATTTTTTCTTTGTACTCTAGATTAGGCCTATTTTAGATAATAAGCACAAACAAAACCTAAATAAATACTACCCTTAATCAAACTGTCTTTACCTTTTCTTGTATGAAATTCTTTAATGTTTTTTATATATTATCACCTTTGGCTCATAATTATTTTATTCCGTTTAAAATTTTTATCATATTTAGAAGTTTCTATTTCTACCCCATCAAATTCCATCTTACAGTAGTCAGATAAGACCTAAGGATCATGAGATTAAAATTTTGGCATCTAAGCAAAATGTAGGTTAACTAAGACGCATATAGAAAGGTTTTTTCAAATTTGATAGAAATTATACATTTTTTATGCTATCAATTTGAGTTAAAAATAAAGTTTGTTTACACATATACTAAACAAACATTTTTTATTCTTGTAATATGTAAGATCTTTAAACTAGACTCAGGACAAGGACAAATTTATTCTGAAATCAAAAAGAAAATTGAAGAAAGGAAATAAGAATCCATAAACTGGAGTCTAACAGTCGAGGTCAAAAAGAAGTTGTGATGCTTCATCGGGATTTCAACAGCTCCAAGTTGATAGACTATAAAAATTATAATATAAAAATGGAATAAATATATATAAAATCCTTTCTTATACGACTTAAGTTTTTTGACATCATTTTGGTCGTATCTTACAGGGAGTCGTTATAGGGAGGTATACGTTTACAAACTAAAGTTCGTATTATTAGAACCTACACTACATTTAAGGCAACATAAATACGTGTTTTTATTATGATAAAAAACAAAATTTAAAACTATTTATTTAAAAATGAATCGAGTTTTATTTGCCTTGATTTACAAAAACGATGTTGTTCCACGCATTCCATAGCTATTTTTTCATTAAATTTAAGTTAAGGGAGATTGAGAGCTTATTCCATTTTAATCATAGCAAAAACGAGGAAAATATAAACAATTCTTATATAGGACTTATATTTTTAGACTTTAAGAAAAAATAATCACAAAGGGCATAGTGCATTTCACAGAGATTTGTATATTGCACATTAGAAAAAGTTTTCTGGAAGTGGGGATATAACCAAATTTTTTAGTGATATAATTATTTGAAGAGACATAATTTCTGTTCGCATTAATACCGAAGATAAACTTATTATAGTTTTGTATGTGCATAATTTGATAAAAATAATTGGAGACTAGGTTTATCTTTCTATTCTAAAAGTAACGAAAGCCAACGATATATTTAAAAAGAAATTTTAAACTTGAAAATTATTTCAATATTTATTAATTAAAATTTAAAACATCTAAATTAATTAATTTCTCCCGGTTAATTTTCGCTTCTGGCAGGCTCGTCTCGCGAGAATCTCGCAAGGTTCTTTCTTGTCTTTTCCATGAAGTATCTCCATGTTTCCAGGATGAAGTTGCGCCAGTGCTCGGATTCCAGGTCGATGACGCAGTACCAGATCTTCATCCTGTGTCCTTCGCGGAAGGTTCGGATTTTGAACGGCTGGTTTGTCTTTCTATTTCACATAGTCCAAATTCATCCTGAGAGAGTCGGTCCAGTCAGAGCATTACTTGCTTGTTGAAGAACCTGGTGAGACTTGCTTCCGAGTTTCTTGACGCATCTGATGGCTGCCATTGAATCTGAGATAATCTTCATTGCTGGCCATAGGTAGTTCTGGTGGAGTGCAATGGTCCATTTCTTTCCATCTGCCACGAGGCCTAAGCCCGTTAGGCATGTCCACGTGACGGTCTCTGCCAAGCTCCAGGGAATCAGGATGATGTCGGTGATGTAGGCGACCGCGAGCTGAACCAGTTGTTTTCGGTCCTTGGCGATTTCCCATTTGTATAGGGTGGAGATGATGCGAAATCTTACGGGTAGGTTGGCGGCATAATAATTCAAGATTCCCATCACATTTTGTTTGCAGCGTAGGGGAACCTCCTCCAATCAGTGAGCCACTAGAAATGCGAAGAGAGGTTTAGCAGAATTTCTTTTCTTCGGGGACTCCCATTCTTTTGTTATCGAGCTGGATGCGAGTTCCGAGGAAGCTAATCTGCTGGGTTGGGAGAAGAGCCCATTTTTCTTTGTTAATCAGCACTCCACATTTTTTTCGAGGAAATGAATGAGGGCTTGGGTTTTTTTGCTCGTGGCTTCCTCGCTGGGACCCAGTATGAGGAAGTCGTCGAGATAGAGGATAAAGCGGAAATCGCTGTCCCCGTGGACCTGGAGGCGGGCTTTGAACTGGGCTGATTTGATGCAAAAATAGCTTCTCCATGAGGTGTCTATTTTGATTCCATAGAAAGCATTTGTTAGATCCAACCGCTTTACCCATCGGAGTTGGGGGTTGATGTAGTGGAGCAGGAAGGGGGCCGTGCGTTTAATGGCGGGGGTAGCGAATAACTCCCGGGTGAAGAAGTTCGCAACCAGCCGGTTCTTTCCCTTCGTTTTGGGGACCAGAAAATATGGAGAGGTGATTCTAGGCCTAGTCGCTCTTTTTAGTATGCCTTCTTTGATCATTCGTAGGAGAACCTCCCTTTCTAAGAAGGTTCGATTACCTAGACAGGGTTGCAAACTTCGTGTTTGCTATCAGCTTGGGCCGGTAGCCTCGTGCCAGAATTCTGGCCGTTTTTTGGTGCTGTAGGTCCTGTGGTGATTTAAAGTTTGGCGCCGAGACTTTGAACGAGGCGTCCTGGTCTAGTCTCTTTAGCCTGGCCGAGCTGGTGAACCTGGATACGAGTTTTTTGCAAGACACCGTGTCTATAATAGACTGAATTTGTTCTTCATCCGAATCGGGGGAGGGGTTATCCTCTGGATCAAATAATAGTACCTGACTAAAGATCGCCTTCCAGAAACTAGGAGGGAATAACTCTTTGTTTTTGTCATAAAATTCTAGGAGTGCTCCAGGGTTGGCCGGGATGAAGAAGGATCCCTCTCCAGTCGTGATCTGAATGGATCCATCTGTTTGGAAAGTGAAGTAGCAGTACGTCGAGAGGGAGTGGGAAGACCACGTCGTCCGGCAAGACCAGAGTGGGCTGGGCGTCTATTATTCGGATCTGAGTGTGCCCCCCTGGTTTAGCGACGCCCTTGCGGGTGCCCGTCGAAACAGGAGTGGGAACTACTGGTGGTTCCCTGGTAATCCTGGGTTGACCCTGTGAAATATCGATGTCGAAGGATTTATTTAAAATTTAAAAAACCTAAATAAATTAATGTTTTAAAATTTAGAAAAAAAATCTATGAAAGATAGAATTTTCGTTTTTTATCTTTTACTTAGAGCCTATTTATTTTGGTTCTTTTTTGTTCAGAAAGAATTTTTGAAAAGAGTTTGGGTAAAAAGTAATGCCGGTGAGAGTTGTTTCAATGGTGTCAATGAGGGTTGCAAAGTATTTTAGTATTGTTTGGTGTAGCAGATGAGGTGGCTGTGGTGATATATTAAGCAAATAAAGGCAGCGTCTTAGAAGATCTTAGCGATGATAAGAGAATATTTGACATGTAAAGATGAGATGGAATGACGTTTCTACTGCGTCACATCCAAAACGACATTATGGGCTTTCGCTAACTATGATTCGGGAGAGATATGCTTTGGATGGGCAGTGGCCTGATAGCCAACGAATAGGTGAACGCGGTGGTGTAAATTTTTTGTTTTTGAAAGTTGCGTGTATTGTGCTGATGTGCGGTAAAGAGAAGATTAGTGCATTTTGAGATGACGATATGGAGATCTACTATTCTTCTAGAGAGGATAAGTGATGTGGGTTCGAAAGTTTTTGAGAGGGATGTAGGAGGTTATGTGTAAGTTTGAAGTTAAGTAGTCTACGAGGGATTTTTCTGTTATGCAGGGCACCAGCATAGGTGTATGTGGAAATGTTTGTAAAATTGATTAGGGAGAAGGCGAGTTGAAAGGAGGAAAAGGGGATATTGTGTGATAGAGAGAGATCGCAGATCGGTAAAGAAATGTATGGTAGTAAAGTGGAGGAGAAAGTTCGCATCCGGAGACTGAAAGTAGGGGCTTTAATCGAGATCGATGGGTGCGAGTGGAAGTTAAAAAATCTTATGAGATATACTTCGAATGCAAAATAGGAGAGCAGGATAAATTTAGTTTATTTTCATATTCTTTTTCCAAATGAATAAATAATATTTTATGAGTCTTTAACTATATATAGGATGGTAATAGATTTATGTTGCAATTCGAAGGAATTAAAATTTAATTATGGTTGGCAAAATATTATTAGAATTGTTTTTTTAAGTCCTAATTATTAAGTTCAGCAAAAATCGTTGAAAGATTATACAGTGCAGCCAATACGTTTCATGCCAGATTATTCTAGCTATACATTCTTAACATCACACAATCCTATGCCAGCGTTCTGTTTCAATATTTATTGCCTTTCTGGAGTTTCTCTCTAATGCAATTGCGCAGGCAAAGTTTATAAATCTGTAGAAGCTACAATTAACTTCTTTTGGTGGTGTCAGAGGAAATACAGGGTCAGTACGTTAGCACCAGCATTAGCTGAAGGAAGTGTTCATTGGCTTTTAGAAACTAATTAACTTTTTAACAGGTATTGTTTTCAGTCCTGCAGGGTCTTCAGCACCCTAAGCAAAATTGGGAAGATGATTTAACTAGTAATACTTTACATGATGCCAACGTAATATGTACCTTCTTTAAATGCTTATATACCTATATATATTAAAATGACATCTAAAATGTATAAATCCCAAGATTATATTTATTAAATACTATAGATTTTGAATGAAACAAATTATTGATTAATTATCAAAATTTGAAGATAAAATTAGTAATCTTGATTAAAGCCTTTTATTTAAAATGGTGAAAATTTTAAAACACTTCTATATAAATATAAATAGTGCGATTTTGTTAAAATAATAATTTGAGAATAGATGTTAAAACCATTATCAAATTTTCAACAATCTAGTTCCTCTCTCCTTATTACTCAAAACAACAAAATATAAAACTTTAACATAGAGATTTTTTAAATGAAAATACACACAAACGTCATTTCATTGAACACAAACTCACACACAGGAATTTATGTATATATATATATATATGCATGATGGATATAGAAGCCTTAACTTATGTGAGTGCTAAATTTTATAGAGAAATCTAAAAATAAACAATAAATGTATGCTTCATGTATAGTGGAAAAATAAATTCACCAGCTCAATTTGACACAAACAAGAGTGTAAAAAATATTTTGAAAAATAATATAAACTATAGTTTTTCATTTTTCAAACTATAAGATACAACACCTTTTTTTAATAAAAAAAGGAGATGTTTTGCACAAAATTTTACCGTGACATGATAAAAAAAGAAAAATAAAGACGTCACAACTCCCGTATAAAAGTGAACACGAACTATGACAGTCTGGATAATATCATAAAGAGCACACACTAAAACATACATCATCACTCATCACTACCCCACCAATCATTCTGTGAATTTTTATCCTCATTTGCATCTTTGTTGCCGCCAAATTTGTGAGGAAAAACTCGTTTATCCTTGTTAGCGCCACTCTGGTAAGCATTTCCATATGAAGGAGTATAACTTTGCTCATGATTGTTGTAACCGCGTTGATCGTAGAAGTGATTGATCGATTCACTACCAAAGCGATCTGTATAGTTGTTACCGCGATAGGTATTGTTGCCTCTCATTTTGTTGCCTTGATTTTCATAACGATGATCATAAGAAGAAAAGTTTCTAAAGAATAAAATATTTTACTCAACATTACAAATTAGGTCAAGGGCAGTGCTTCAGCAAAAAAATTGCAAGCTTTTTTTGCAATCCCCTATATTTATAGTTTTTATTGGTTGAATGAGAAAAGAGTAAAATTTCTCAAACACAAATAATGACATTTCTAAATTATACTAGCAAATTTCTAGGATCAAATAAAGTTATTAAAAATTAATTTTTTCTTATCTATTTAAAAAAATTAGATGAAGAGTGGCGATAGACCGAGTAAATCAATTTTGTTATTTAGAAAAGCAATTCAAATAAGCCTAATTTGGAAGAAAGTTAAGCCTAAGCAGTATATTTAGTGTAGTAATGCTTATTCTATAAGTTTAAGAGGTCAAATATACAAAGAATTTATTAGGTATAGCTTAGTATATATTTGTCAGAGTTTGGCTTTGGAAAAAGGTGAGAAATCTGGATTAAATACAACTGAGATGAGAAAGTTGAGAATAATGTGTAAGGTTGAGTTTAAAATACACGGTTAGTAATGAGAAAATAAGAAGTCTTTGCCAAGACAACCAAAAACAATAAAGTCATGGAAAATCAAAGATTGAAATGATTAGGGATAAATCGGAGGCTTATTTTAGCTGCGAACCGGAATGCAAAAGACAATGCCCTAATTGGTTTCATGCAAATCATCGAAAGCAATATCCACGCTTTCTCTTCTGAAGATCTGCAAACCATCAACCACTTAGCTACAACAGCTTGCTTGGGAAACAACTCAAACTGGGACTATGCTAGCAAGAAATTGAGCTTCACAGACATGCCTGGCCTTAATATTTCGGTGGAAGACACAGCATTCTTTCAAAGAGAGAAAAGAAGGCAGCGCCAAAGAAATGAACGTTTCTTCCAGCCGCTTTCAAATACATATCCCCACATACAGAGCCAAGTTTTTTTTAAATTATGTTTGATTATATTTTTTTGTAGAAGCAGATAATATTTAGAGTTATTTAAAAAAAATTCTAGTTTTAAGGTACTTCAAAAATGATTCGAGGCCGCTCCGGGTAGTTTGACCATGCGAGCGTGTGTGCAAAGATCTTTTGAGAAAGAAGCAAGATAGCCAAAATTATAATGGAAAACCTTATTAAAAGTTTCCAAAGTTTAGGATGCAACATGTCACTAAAAGTACACTTTCTACATTCTTTTCTTTCTTTTTTCCCAACAAACGCAGGAGATACAATTGATGAAGGTGGAGAAAGATTTGATGAAGACATAGGCGCAATGGAAAAAAGATATAAAGGAAAATGGAGAGCTGTTGTTAGCTGTTTTTTTAAATCTTAAGCCGAACAACACTGCCACATCTTATAAAAGAAAAACTAAATATAAAAATCTAAACTTTTCATTTCGTTTTCCAAATATATATTGAGGAACTAATTTGGAAAGAAAATTAATGCCCTAAAGGTCAACTTATGTACAAGAAAGTACAAAATAAAAAACATTTAACATAAAATTGTGACGTGATGAGCAATTATATTATTCAATTGTACACCCTTGATTTTACAAAAGATGCCAGTGAGTTCTGTTTTTTTCAATTCCAAATTTTGTTGTACGGTGTTATTATTAATATTATTTATCGTTATATTTATAATTCAAAAATTTTATGCATTTTGGTATATTCTATGAAGGGGTCGACGGGTAAAAAAGTTTGCCGATCCCTGGTATAGAGCTATAATAAAAATTAAAATACATAAACAGTTGCAGCATTTTTACTAAAATTTGTCAGTTATTTTAAGAAATAATAATGGCGTTTAATTCAGTTTTTTTCTGGTAAATGCTTTAGCCAATAAGTAGCATGCTATATTTACCTGTAAAATACGTATTTAAAACTCGACAGTGTTAAATTATATCAATTCTAAACTTGTTAGCTCTTCCAAATAAAGAAGCAGAAAACTGTAGCTTAATTTTATTATTTGATTTTCTTCTAAATGTTTTGAAATAAGAAGCTACAAATTTAGAAAAGAGAAATTTTGGTGTATTTTTAGTGGAAAATGTAACTATATATATTATTTCAAAGCAAGTTTTCTAGGATTTTTGAAGAGAGTGGAGATAACTATTGACTATAAAAGCTTTAGCCTCCGTGCAGAGGAATCAATGATTATCTCCTTCGTGACCGGACATTTAGCTGAATTAACATTTCACCGAAAATGTACATGCACTTTGAAAAATTTCCCAAAAAAAATTTGAAAGCCTGTTTTCAAAGTTTCATTCTTATAATTCCGATATGTTGACAGAAGACAAAATAAATACAAAAAGGTAAGAATGTTGTATGATAAGTTGAATTCCAAGTTTCTTCAATATTCACCTGAGTACCTTATTTTGATAGGCATTCGTGTAAACAATTTATTTGAATGAAAGCAATTAGATTTGGTTTTAAAACATGGTGCCTTACATTAAAAAACGGATATTGTGTTTCTTTGGAACATTACTCAAGAAGAGCAGAAAAAGTAAAATCTGATTATGATTTTGGTGTACGTTGACAACTATTTTGGAGAAATAATTTCTCAAAGATACAAGGAAATTCTCCCGATATGCATAACAATTGACAATTTTTTTCCTATCTGCATCTTTTTGAATACCTGAAAGTTATATATAATATATTTTCTACTGGAACTGTCAGATCTAACAGAGTCGTAAATAATCCAGTCAATGAAAAGTACATCAAAGAAGCAAAAAAGAAATACTCAATTTTTAAAGCTTTTAATGATCTATCTCTTGTTACATAGAATGATAACAAACCCATTTACGTTTTAGGTTCTTTAGATTTTGGTTCTGAAAGTTGCAAAATCACTAGATATTCTAGAAGGAAAAAAACAGTTGACGTTTTGTGTCCAAATATTGTAAAATTTTACAATGACACGATGGGTGGCGTGGACTTATTAAATGGTCAAGTTAGTAGAATTAGAACTAACGTCAGATGAAAAAAGTGGTACTATCCTCTCTTCTTCATCTAATTGATGTCTCTATAGTGAATGCTTGAATATTTTAAAGAATCGTTATGAAAAAAAGCAGTGAATCTTTGAGTAGTTTCAGAACATCTCTATCAAAAAGTCTTTTATATAAAAATTGTAAAGAACACCAAAAAACTTTTGTTGCAAAAGAAAAAAGATTTGACAGATTGGGTCATATCATTGAGTATCATCAAAAAGAAGGGAGGTGTAAGAATTGCAATAAAAATGCGCATTTCTGGTTTTCGAAATGCGAAATTTTTTTACGCCCAAAGCTTTTTTCAAGGAATAACATTATTCTTCGTGATAATATTTGTTATAGTTCATATTTACTATCATTTATTTTTAATAAAAATTGTGAAAAAAATAAGTTATAATATAAACTCGAAATTTTAAGCGCAATGCTTGTTTAACGAAATAGGTTAAAAAAACCAAATCAAAATTTTTTTAATACAGTAAATGCTTTTTCTGAAATCAAAACAAGGTTTTATTCAATACTTCAAAAGATTATTGTGAAATAAAAGGAATTAAGTATTGTGAGCATGAATGGGTTTAGGTAAATCGAAATAATATTTTTAAATATTTTACTGTAACCTTCAATATATACAAGGAGCTAACGATAGAGATAATTTTTCTATAACAAAGTATATCAATTAATAGAAATGGAATCAAAAATTTAAATGGGGTTTTCATGAAAGGGCTCTTAAAAAAGGTATAGATAGGATTGATTAAACGAAGAATACATTGAATAGATAGTCAAAATGAATGAGACATACCTTTGAGGTGCAGACCGATAATTGTAAGAACGATATCGCGAAGCATCTGACTTAGCACCACTCCCTATGGAATTGGAACGAGATTGCAAGCATTTGGGAATTGTCAAATTTGATTGAACGAATAAGCTTGTTAAGTCTTTCAGAATATTATCATTCGATTCATTGTAAAAGGAAAGAGCTAAGCCTATTTGAGCAAAATATAAGTGATATAAGTATACCTATATATACAAAGGGAATTATACAATACAGAGAGAATATTTTATGGAGGTGTCGAGTTAAAAATCCTTTAAAATGATACTAAAAAGGAAAACTGCAAATTTATTATGAATTTTTTTTAGATTCGGTTTGAGATGGGATAGTATATGCGCTTCATATTGTTTCTGTAGGAATCGATTAGGATTGTATCTATTTTATAATACAGTCAACCCTCATTAATCGTGACATCATTACTCTGGATACTTCATTATTCGTATAGAAATAAATTTTTTATCTTAAAAGTTTTCCTTCTTTTTTCACCTCTACTAAATGCGAGAAAGATAAAAGAGCACTTAACGTTTTTGGTAAAATATTAGAGTTATATTGATAGTATTCCAGTGATATTATGATATTAACTGCGCAATTTTGTCATCAAAAGCATTGTTTTTCTCAACCTGGATAATTTCATTATCCAAAAAGTTTTCTTAATGTTCTGTTAAATCTATTCATATTAATTATATGCATTTGATAATATACATACTAATATTAAAATTTTAAGTATCCATAATCAAGTCCTAGGCTTATACACAAGAGCATATCAATACAAAAAATAGAATAAATAATTAAAATGAATTACCAAGATTTCCAACACGTCCTGTCCTGCCAATTCTGTGGATGTATTCATCGATGTTCGAAGGCAAGTCATAGTTTATAACATTTTGAACATTTGGAATATCTAGGCCTCTAGCTGCTACCGAAGTGGCTACCAATATAGGTAATTGTCGAGACTTAAACTTATGCAAAGCTTCCTCCCTTTCAAATTGCTGTCGACTTCCATGAATCGCTGTCGCAGGCAAATTTTGGGAGCAGAGATAGTTCATCAAATTGTGGGCGGATTTCTTTGTTTGAACAAACACCAAAACCAAGGTATCTGCAGACTCTAAAAAACACAACTTTATAGCTAGTAAAAAAAGACGTTTCAATAAAATCTAAAAATATTAACTCAAAAAGTTATCTTAATACATTTCTACTAAATAATATTTGCACTAAAACACATCTAATGCACAAGACATAATCAAAAAGTATCAAAAATAGATTCCTTTTCTCAGTCGGATGAAATGTATCTTAAGCAATACAACTATTTGAGAATACTTTTATCTTAATAAAAAAGAAAATAAATGTTCCTTCTACTTTTTACATTGAGTGAAGCAGTTTTACGAACTAGTTTACTCTTTCAACAAAAAATCAGTAATCTTTCAAAATATCATTGCATTTTAATTTTTCAAATACACTTCTAAGCACACAAATGCTAACAAACTTTAGTGTATGCCTCCTTAAAATTAATATCATCTCCTTTAACACACAAATGCTTTCACGAATGTCCATAACTTTGTATGGATTATTAGTTTTACAATGGAGCACACATAAAATGCCTCCATAATTCTACCCACTATGTGGTTATGTAATTAAATATCATAACCTATAAAGATTTGATATTTTTTTTAAATTTCATTCAAAAGAAAATTCAAAATATTGTGTAATTTTTTTCTCAAAAAGAGAACTTTTTAGGATACCTAATTACTCAAACTATATAAACAACCAATTTTAAACTGCTTTTTCATGTTCACAAAGCATCAAAAAAACAACCGTAAATTCTCTACAAAGTTTAATTTGCAACCTAGGAAAGGTATAAATTGAGCTTCATTTGGACGTTTCCTTGAGAAACGAAGTTATGGAAAAAAAATTATAAACCAAAAAAGCTAAACTCGTTTACAAATAATTTAATTTAAAAGTTATTTTTTAAACTTAACAAGCAGAAAAATTGCAAATATGAAGTTTCATGAAAATTTAAGTTTTATTCTAGGTAATATTAATAAGCTTAGTTAACGCTTTAATTTGACATGTCACTTGTCTAAACGGTTAAGAAACAAAAAAGTTATAAACTAAATAAAGAACGTAAAAAATTTAAACTAAAAGGCTAAAATTTAATAGCACATCTAACTCTTTATAGACCAAAGACTGTTGCATGCATATGCAAATTTTGCCACTGGATCAATATTTCGCTGGTGCCTATACGTGTGGTGTATAATTACTATGGTAATAGCTAAGCGCTTCATTGATAAAGGTATATATAATATATAGCAAAAGGATCTAAAAGTGGAAAAAGTTCTGATGAGTTGTGAAATTTTGTATATAGACCTGATGAGTGAATCTTTAGTTTTACGTTAAAACTAAAAAAAATTTTCGAACAAATTTGGAGATATGCAATATATATAACTATAGTAACCTATTTATACCAAATTTGAAATTTTTTTTGTTTGATCCTGCAATTTAGTTAGAGCAACAAGAACTTTTTCTGTGTACTTAGCTTATGATTCACTTCTTTTAAGTTGCATTCATAGACAGACTAGACCCGCCTTGGTTAGTATGTTATGAGGACCGGAGAGTGAACAGGGCTACTTGTGACATTAGTTTTACCTCAATGGAGAAGGGGAAAATTCGGAATTATTTAGATATTCAAACAGGAGGCGCACTATGGCAAAAGTTTAACATTTCCATGAATAATAATAATAAACTAATATAATGTCTAAAAATCGCCTCTAATACATATATGATTTATGTAGTTCATTTACCAAATATATTGCGTTTCACTATTATTCTCAGCAAATATGTGGTACACTTATTAAAATGCTGATTGAATGATCGATAAAAACTTAATGATACTATAGATAGGCTGCACCCAATCTATAGACAAATTCATAGAACTGACCTTTGAAGAAGGAATCCAAAACTTTGAGTAAGTATACACGTTTTTCTTGTTCATCCACCCAAACAATTTCTTGAGTTATATTTTCAGAGATCGAACCCAGCTGCCCAACACACAAAAAGAGATAGGAACTTAAGAAGTCTTGGGCCAAAATTTGAATTTCCTTAGGAAACGTAGCGCTAAACATGAGAGTTTGTCTCAACATTCTTCCATCTTGGTCCATGATAGGAGGCAAATCTAGATTAGACAAAACACTTTATTAATACAATAAATTGGATATATTGGATGTGTATGTTCAGAAGAAGAAATTTACAAAAAGTAGTGAAGGCAAAACTTCTTTTAAAACAAATATACAAAGTTAAGTTCAATGCATAAAGTTGTTAAAATTGATCAAACACACAAAAAAACTACCAGATATAAAAATTTCCCGTCTTTCTAGTCTTAATGAAGATTTTCCTTCTAATAGGCTTTCTAACTCAAATTTAGGAAAATTAAAGTATTGTAAAAATCATTGCTTCGAAAAAATGTCAATTTATTATTTAGGTATAACAGAGTTTAATTTTTAGAAGTTAAAAAACACACTTTATTATCCCTTAAATTCTGTTTAAAATTTGAATTTTTAATATTTTTTTTTCGGAAAAAGCGTTTTTTTTAGTTAAAAAATAAAAAAGATGAAAGATAAATCAACAAAAATAATTCGTATATGTAATATTCAAATTGTGCAATTCCTTTGTGTGATTCTTTTCCACCTTTATTTGAATGCATGTCTTTTCTATAATTTTATCATTTGAATGTTATATATTCCCTATCTATCTCTGTTATAACTTTTATAATTCCTAATTTAAATACTACTTCGATCGTCCTTTCTTCTGCAACTTTTATTCATTTTTCCTTGTATATATATGCATGTTATTTTGATATCACTCACTTTCCTTACAACGTTCTTTTGTTGAATAAAAGCTCCAGCTTTTCACTTTTGTTTTCATTACAATTTTATTCAACAAAAAAAGCTATTTTCTTATGGACAAGATCATCAAACCTAAGGAATTCACTATATCAACCGACGATGAACAAAGCGGAAAACATTGGAAACACTGGTTTAGAGGTTTTGCCTACTATCTCGAATGTTTAGAAGGGCTTAACCCAAACAAACTAGAATTATTACTTCTGCATTTGGGAGCTGACGTTGCAGAGACTGTTCAAGACGCTACCAGTTACGAGTTGGCTATTGAACAACTAGAAACCGCATATGTCAAAACACCCAACGAAGTTCACGCAAGACATCTTCTCGCAACAAGAATCCAACAACCCGGGGAAACTATAGACTCTTTTTTTCATTCATTAAAGGTTTTATCCATTAATTGCAATTTTAAAGCAGTTACTGCGGATGAACACAAAAATCTATTTATAAGGGATTCCTTAATTTCTGGTCTCAGGAATACTGCGATCCGAACCCGTTTGTTGGAGAATCCAAAGTTGGACCTTGAAACAGCAATAAATCAAACAAGAGCTATGGAGCAAGCAATCAATAGAAACGAAAGTTATGATACAAATTCCACACAATTAGCCGCAGCTTCAAAGGACGAGCATCTTGAAGATTCTACTAGTAATCAGACTGAACAAGAAGTTTGCACCTCCTTTACAACGCCGTCTAAAGTTGGTAAATGTTATTTTTGTGGTGGCAAACGACATTACAAGGACCAAAGAGAACTCTGTCCAGCAAAAACTCAAACATGTTTTAAATGCAAAAAGATTGGTCATTTCAGCAAGGTTTGCAAATCATCGCAAAAAATTCTCTCGATGCTAAATTCAAGCTTTACTCACTCCAGCTGGAAAAGTGTTGTATTTCTAAATGGTGCTAAATGCTACGCACTCTTGGATACAGGGAGTACAGACAATTTTATTGACAAAAAGACTGCAATATCTCTAAAACTAAAGTTGCTCCCATGCAAAGAACAGGTTAGTATGGCTTCTTGTCGTTTTAAAATCCAGGTACTTGGAAAAGTTAAGGCGTCGTTACGTGTTCATAACCGGTTGTATGAAGATGAAGAATTCTTAGTCTTACCCGATTTATGGAAACAAGTTATCTTGGGAATGAGCTTTATGAAAAAGCATAAAGAGGTAAGGATTTGTTTGGGAGGAAAGAATGCTCCTATATCTTTTTCGTTTCCTTGTGGAGTTAATGGTCCTCAAAAGAATTGTGCAACTAAGAAGTACTCTGAAATAAAACTTTTCAAGTTCCTAACTCCCGAGTGTAAACCTATCGCTACAAAAACAGCAAAATTCAACATAAAAGACGGTGAATTTATTAAATCTGAAATTTCTCGATTATTGGAAGCTGGAGTCATTGAAGAATCAAATTCTCCGTGGCGAGCCCAAATAGTACTCGTACCTAAAAGTAATGGAAATAAAAGAATGGTAATAGATTTTTCACGTACTATAAATAAATACACCTTACCTGATGCTTACCCCTTACCTGATTTGAACGAATTGGCTGCTAAAGTGTCAAAGTTCAAATATTTTAGTTTGATAGATTTCTCCGAAGCATACTATCAGGTCGAGTTAAGAGAGGAAGAACGTATGTATACTGCGTTTGAAGCATGTGGCAAACTCTTCCAATTTACAAAAATTCCCATGGGCGTGACAAATGGTGCTTCTGCATTTCAACGCTATATCAACAATTTTATTTCATCAAATAAACTTGTCAACACTTTTTCATATTTAGATGACGTGATTGTTTGTGGGGAGTCCTTGGAAGAGCAAAACCATAATCTGAAGCTGCTTTTTGATGCGATCAAGGCAAACTCCCTTAGGATAAATTGGAACAAAAGTAAATTCTGTCTAACGCATATTAAATTTCTCGGATATGAAATTAGCAAAGGACAATTAAGACCTGACCAAGATCGTGTAAAGCCTTTGATGGAGATGCCCATTCCAAGATCTACTGCTGAGCTAAAAAGAATGATGGGATTCTTTTCATACTACGCGAAGTGGATTCGCGACTTTTCGAAAAAGATACAGCCACTTACAAAAGTTTCATCCTTTCCTTTGGACACTGAACAAAGAAAAGTAATAAAATCCTTGAAAGAAGAGATTAAAGATTCCACTCTAAGAGCAATTGAACAAGGTAAACCACTCGTGTTGGAGACTGATGCATCTAATAAAGCAATTGCTGCTTGTCTTTTACAAGAAGGGAGACCAGTTGGTTTCTTTTCAAAAACACTAAATTCTGCTGAGAAAAATACACACATAGTGGAAAAAGAAGCTCTCGCCATCGTTGAGGCCATACGCAACTGGAAGCACTTTTTAGTTGGGCAAAAATTCACAGTGGTGACGGATCAAAAAGCTATTTCTTATATATTTGACCCACGCGGTAAAAGCAAAATAAAAAGCGACAAAATGCTTCGTTGGCGCTTGGAACTTGCTTCTTATTCCTTTGACATCAAATATCGCCCTGGAATAGAAAACGTATCAGCTGATGCACTATCAAGGTCTTGCACCGTCTCCAAACAATCCTTAGATTTACAACGACTGCACAATCATTTGATTCATCCAGGAATCCGACGAATGCACCACTATGTAAGAGAAAATAACTTACCCTTTCGATGGAAGAAATCAAAGTTTTAACAAATAACTGCCAAGTATGTCGAAAGTGTAAGCCAAGATTCTACAATTCTGACCAACATCACATTATCAAGTCTACTAAACCTTTTGACAGATTGTCGATTGACTTTAAAGGTCCCTTGCCCTCTAACAACAAAAACAAGTATATCCTAACTATCATAGACGAATACTCAAGGTTCCCTTTTGCCTACGCTTGCAAAGATCTATCATCAAGTACTGTTATTAGTTGCTTACAAGACCTGTTTACAACCTTCGGGTATCCAAAGTACATACATTCTGATAGAGGTAAGTCCTTTCTTTCTGACGAACTTAAATCGTTTCTCTTAGTTAGAGGTATAGGCTCGACATTTACTACTGCTTACAATCCTCAAGGAAATTCCCAGTGTGAACGTTATAATGGTTTGATTTGGAGGACAATAACTTTAGCAACTGAAACTTTTGGTCTGCCGATTGAAAGGTGGGAAGAAGTTTTGCCTGAGAGTCTGAAAGCGTTAAGAACTCTGCTCAATACGACGACTAATAAAACGCCTCATGAAAGAATTTTTACGTTTGAAAAAGGCACAGCAAACTCAAAACTCCCATGTTGGCTCTCTGATTCAAAGACTGCATGGATAAAGAAATTTCCTATTCTTTCTAAAACGAAACCTCAGGTCGAACTAGTGGAGTTTTTGGAAGTAAATCCGGAATGCGCACGCGTGAGGTACCAAGATGGAAAGGAAAACACAGTTGCCTTGAAACATCTAGCTCCAAGTGCCATAGATGATGAGCCCTTACCAGATGAAAATGAAGAGACATCAGTACATGGTGCTAATCGAAAAGATAATGTTGAAGAAGATGCTGACACAGATAGTCCAAGGCTGAGGCGTTCGTGCAGGGAGCGGAAACCCATCAGAAGACTTGGGATCGAGGATTCTTTTTGAAGATGGGGAAGATTGTAATATTCAAATTGTGCAATTCCTTTGTGTGATTCTTTTCCACCTTTATTTGAATGCATGTCTTTTCTATAATTTTATCATTTGAATGTTATATATTCCCTATCTATCTCTGTTATAACTTTTATAATTCCTAATTTAAATACTACTTCGATCGTCCTTTCTTCTGCAACTTTTATTCATTTTTCCTTGTATATATATGCATGTTATTTTGATATCACTCACTTTCCTTACAACGTTCTTTTGTTGAATAAAAGCTCCAGCTTTTCACTTTTGTTTTCATTACAGTATAAATAATTTTATTTGGACAATTCAGGAAAATATCATTTATTTTATAAAGTGTGTGTAAAAGTAGTTCAAGGTTAACAAAAGAAAACTTTTTATTAAAATGACGACCTTTTTTAATAGTTTAAATTTAGTTATCTAGGTTTTATAAAAAATTTCAACAGATTTGAAATGGTTTTTTTCTATGAATTCAAGATTCACAATCTAACTAAAAAAATTTTCATTTGTATAAAACCTTTTTAATATAGTTTCAACTTCTTCTCAGAAAAAAGGAAATTGTAGTTATTTACTTTCAAATAATGCTGCCAATTATATTTCAACTAGTAAACTAAAAATTAAAACACATTTTCTTGCAGTAAATGAAATGATATTAAGTAAAAGGAGAACAAGAAAACATCTTTTTGACACTAAGTTTTTTTCCATATTCTGTCTTAGTGCTAAAATGTACTCACTGGACAGTTCTCTAACGAAAAAATTGGGTTTACGAATTCTAACTCTAATTATAAATTTTTATAAGAAACATAAAATTTTGAAATTACTAAACTTACAAGGAATGATTTGTTGAAAAAATGTGTATTCTTTATTTTTTATTCAAGTTTAAAATGGCTTCGAAATATAAAATTAAAGTTAGAAAAAGAACAAGGATTACTATTGAAGAAAAGAAGGAGTTACCACGCTATGGAAGCAAAGAACTCCAATTTTAGAGAATGTATAAAAAAAATTTATTGGTTTGGATAACAGAAAAATAGCTTGTTGGAGAAAGCAAAACTGAGAATCATATACGAGAAAGCTAAATAACTGCAGAATGATTTAACTAAGGCTGGTATAAATCAAGATGGTACAAAAGATTACAAAGTAAGTGCTGTTTGGTTTAACAAATTTGGCCTACGAAGTGGAATTCACAGTGTTATAAGACACGGAGAAGATACTATTACTACTGTAATGAAGGCTTCTGGAATATAGTACTTGATAAGATTTGTATTGAACTTGAGAGATGATAGCCAATCGATCATCTTTTCCTGTCTATTTCGATAATTGTCGAATCTCAGAAAAAAATTCAGTCTATTTATACCATCCACAGCTCTATAAATCAAGAGACCGAAGCAAACAACAATTTCCTCATATGTAAAATTTTTCATATAGTTAGGATACTTTTTGTTATTTCTAACAGACATGAAGCTATATCTGATATAATTAGCTTTACGATTGGTGAACTTCTGAATATTTATAATAATGAATTCAGAATAAAAGAGATGAAAAGTTTCTTTTTCATTCATCAGATTTATTAACGTTTTTGAAATTAATAATAATGACCTTGATTTTTTCATCAAAGGGTCGACTAGAGTAAATGTCGTCATCATTAATCTTAGAATCTTCGAAAAAACATTTATATCACTCTCACTATCTCCAGCATCAATATCGTCAGCAGAAATATCATGTTCAGAAACATCAACCAGTTCCTCATCACTCTCTTCTTGACCTTCATCGGTATAAATTTCAGAAGAAATAATTTATTGGAACGAGAAAGAGTTATAATGCATTTTCCACAAAAAATAAGGAAGGAAAAAAGAAACACTATAAAGATGTGGGATGCAACTACAAAATGTAGTAGCCTATAGGGATGAAAATGATTTATAAATTAACCTGTCAAATCAGACTTTTATGCGTGTGTCTTTTTCACAGACAAAAGATGAAGATAAATGAGACATCGTCTTAGCAGGAAATGTTTGTAACGGTAAAAACTTTACGATCGGAGATAAATTTTGACAGCCAAACTAGAAATTGTGGTAGCATATACGCTTAAGGGTAAGTATAGGAAAAGTATTAATAGATTGATTTTTTCAAGATATCAGGTAAATTTTAAAGGATTTATATATCAACTTCGTTAGTTACCACTTACCGATTTTAAAAAGGAACAATGTTTTTAACTTTTATTCTAAAATATTTTCTAAAGTCTATCGATTAAATATTAATGCCTGAAATGCACCTTTATGCCTCTTACATTTACTCAACGCAGGTGGGATTATAAATAATTTCTTTTTATTTTTTCAATATATTGCATTTATGAATAGAAAACTTCGTTTATTTGAAGCAAAGAAAAGAGTACCGGAATCTTCAATGATTTCTCGAATCTGTGGTTCAAATCCCATATCAAGCATTCTATCAGCTTCATCCAAAACCAGGTAGCGCACAGCTGCCAAAGACAACTTCTTCTTTTTCAACATGGCTAGAAGACGGCCAGGAGTAGCTACAACCACATCACACCCGAAGCGTAAGCTGTTCATTTGAGCAAGCATATCCGATCCTCCATATATCACAGATAACTTTATCTAAGCGAAACAATAGTAAAGAAATTTATTTTCATTTTTACCTTTAAAAATAATTTGGGCTACTATTTCCAAACCTCGGTTCACAATAGGATTCGCGCATGAAGGAAAATAAATTATAAAAAAACCTTTGAAGTGTAGGAGAGCTTGAGAGCTTCTAAATGAATTTGTATAGCGAGTTCACGAGTTGGCGCCAAAACCAAGACATTAGGCGTTTGAGTGCATCTCATGCGAAAGTTCTTAACTTGGTAGTAGGGCAGTTGAGGAGGTCCATCTCGAAACATGTTGGAGAGGATGGGGAGAAGAAAAGCAGCGGTTTTGCCAGAGCCAGTTTGGGCACAGGCCATCAAATCGCGCTTCATCTTTATGATCGGGATTGCGTGCTTTTGGATGGGCGTGGGCGTTGAGTAGCCGCACAGTTTGATGTTTTGCTTCAAAATTTCTCCGCAATCAAATTCCTCAAATGAGGAAATGGGGTCAGGACAGTTTTCTCCGGTTGTTTGCACAGGGATGTCATCATACTTCGAAAAGTTTATTCCTGTCAGACTTACTGTGAACAATTGACTTAAAAAGAAAGAGCGTTTTTAGAAAAATATAGATGACCGTTTCACTTTGAAAGATTTAATAAGCATAGCAAAATTAAAGTTTAATTTATGTGTTTCCAAGGACACATAAGATGCTAATAAGAATGTCTTTAAGGTTTCAAGGAGGGTTGTGGAGTCGAGTATCAATCACACTAAAGTACTTACAAAAATCTCACACCAAGACTTCCACTAAATAAATGCCACTCTTCATGCTTGCAAAAATTTAGCTTATTTTCCCCAATATTTTTTAAAACTTAAAAAAATCCAACTGCAAAATTTCATTAAATACCTACTACGACCACTATCCCTTTTAAATCTCCACCGAGTACCAACTTCACAGCCCTTATTTCAAGAACATTATTCTCACAAATGAAAAGCAGTGTATATGATTAATTTCGTATATCGTCTACTCAACATCAAACTAATGATACGAGTCGCCTACGGCAAGTAGCAATATTGAAGATTTTACAAATCATAAGAGACCATTTTTCGCCTGTGCTACCCAGTTGTGTATGATTCGAGCAAAATGTATACGTTTTTCTTCTTCTAAACCAGGGGTCGGCAAAGTGGTCGATATCGACCCATGGGGGTCCATAACACATCTCTAGGGGTCGATAAGATAGACAAACTTACCAAATTGTGATATGCTTTTTTTACTTTATAGTAGAAATAAATGTCATTATTCTTTTAAAACATAGCTTAGGACATTGTATAGTTTAGGATATATGAAACATTTTTCGTTTGTATTTTTTCTCTTAATTGTTGTACATTGATTAATGTTTTTATTAAACATCTCTATGTGGGGTGGGGGTCGATGTGAAGACAAATGTTTTATGAAGGTGCCGGCGGGTAAAAAAAGTTTGCCGATCCCTGTAATCTAACCTCATGTCTCATAGATTTATTAAAAATGTCACTTAAGATATTAAGAAGAATAAAACTAGTGATTGATTTAAATGAATATTTTTACTCAATATAATGCATTTATGCATAGAAAACTTTTTTTATTTACAGCTAATATTTGAAAACATCAAATCCCTCTCATCATTATATATGTATTTTGACTTTTTGTCTGACTTTCATGAATCTAGAATCCCATAAGTAATCCTGCACTTTTTAGCAGGATTACTTTCGATACTGAGACTAGCTTTGAACCTTTATGAGTGTGGAGTAAATAGAGATGTGGCGTTATTAAAATTAAAAATATCTTTAATGAGCACAAAATAAACCTTTGATAATTGTTGACTGTTTAGATTTAAAATAAAAAATGGTTGTTGTACAATTTAAAAAAAAAAATTTTTAATTCATATTTATAACAAATTAAAAGCTATCTGTACTCATCAAAGTTGTCGTCAAAGCATCCATGGATCATACGTAGAATAAGAAAGGTATAATAAATTTTTAAGCCTTTTTAAAAAACGAAAATTACTCACTAAATATGGAAATAACAAATAAAACACTAAAAATTATTCACTGGAGATTATGTTTAGTAGACTTACAATCGTTACTACTAAATATAACTTCACTATAGTTAGCGTTACTTTGAATAAAAAAGTGTCTCGTTGTCATTATCGTTTATTTCTTCGTTACTTTTTGTTTTCAAAAAAAAATGTGTAACTATTTTTTTTAGAAAATAACAAAAAAATACATACTTCTGTTGAAGGTTTTGTAATTTTGAAATATCGCATAAATTTGTCGAAATGGATTGAAATGAAAGATTAAAATACAAAAAAAAAAGTAAAATATTTTACTTTATTTAACATCAAAATTAAAAAGTCAAGAAATAAAAAGAAATTTGTCAAATTTTGAAATACCTCATAAATACCCTAATATAAAATAAGTTTTTAAAAGAATTATAGGTCGAGGTATTGAAATCGAGTTACAAATTTGGGTTTAAAATAGTAAGGTAGGTGAAAATTTTGATGAAAATGTTGGACTATACTAGTGTTTCTGAAAATTCTAATTTTTGAGGGAATTTTTTTCTCCCAGATTTGATCCTATGATATTTAATTTAAGTGCCTTTCCAGAGTTTCTGGTGATGAAGATCTCAAAGTTTTGTTTGAAATGATGAATGCCAAAGTCGAATTATACATATCGAATAATATATTTCGAAATATATATCGCACCTTGATTTTATGCTCTTTTAAAACACAGGATATGAAAATATATATAACGAAAAATGAGGGAATCGCTAACGTAAGAATGTATTGTCGTTATCTTCAAAAAATTTTACTTCGTTATCGTTTAACAAAAATGGCGTTATTTTCCCTACTTTAATATTTGGTAAAAATTATTAAAAAAATCGGGCACTAAAAAAAATTGACAAAAATAAACCAAAATCGGAAAATTTAGAAATTTTTCGCCAAATTGGAAACAATGAAATATAAGTTATACTATTTTTTTCCTCTATGCTCATTTGTTATAAAGTATTTAGGTAACTAAAAAATGTGTTATACAAATAGTTTGGGGGGTAAAACATTTAAAATCGTATCTAATTTAAGACTAGTGGCAAAGGTAAAGATTTAGTATGTCAGAATTCTAAAGTTAGAATTCTTTAAAAAAAGTAAAAAAGAAGTCCAAAAGATATTCTCTTCAAAATAATTATCGCAGTTTTAATTGCTATATAAAAGATTATAAATACCTCTTGGGAATTCTTTCATTACCATTTTTATGCAGAACAAGAAATGTTTTGGTCAGATAATTATGATGTGGGGTCAAAACTCTTAAAACAAGCCATGGCAAGAAATAAATTTAGAGAATTGAAACTATTTTTTTAAACGTTTTCAGAATTCGTCCTTTGATAAATATTTTGAATCAAATTTTTTTTTAATTAAAGTATCTTGACAATTATTACTCTTCAGTAGATAAAAAATGTGCTAATATTTTGGACGAAATTCTCTAAAACAGTTTATAAAAGGCAAGCCTATAAGATTTGGGCAAGGCAAAAACATGTTGTTATGGTTCGAACCTTATCAAGGAAGAGACGTTTAAATCAAAAGACCCTTTAGTTTCCAAAGTATTGAACTCCTTAACCTCTAACTTACCTGTTGGAAGTAACTTTTTTTTTACGATATTTTTTACTTCCTTCCTTTTACTCTTTGGCATGTGTAAAAAGATCTTTTAGTGGTTGGATGTTTGAGAGCGAATAGAATTTCCAACTTTTCTTTGGATTTGAAGAAACTATATACAGATGAAAGGGGAAGTTTTATATCGTTGCATGACACTAAACACAATGTCTCAGTGACAAGCTGGAAGGATAATAAAGTAATCACTTTACTGCATTCCTTGTCAAAAAATAAACAGAAGACAAAAAGTTAAAGTCTAATCAGTTCAAATTCCACAAGTTTTCAAATCATACACCTCTTACATCGGAGAAGTCGACTTGAACGATCGTAATATATAAACTATAGGTGCAACTTTGGTGATAAAAAGTGGAACTGAAGACTTATTACTTACATGTTCGATATGACTTCAGTCAATTCTTGGAATATATTAATAAAGAAAAATCTGATCAATTTCACAGCTTGAATTTCGAAGGTATGTTGTGAAAAGCTTTCTGAGCTTCCAGACGCCTATTCCAAAAAATGTAGGTTTCAGGACTTAATATTGTTAATGAAGAAAGTTTTAATTCAATTTCCTCAACGAGTAAAATTCCAAGTAAAAATATTTCAGGTGAAAGAAGATATTTGGTATGTAAAAAGCAGGTTAGAAAAGAATGTAAAAAATGTGACGCGGGATTGCATATAGGAAAGTGTTTCAATACTTTCCATAAAAAATAATGCGTCTTTCCTGACTTTTCTTTCTTGTATAAATATATTTATAAATAATTTGATAATAAAAATGAATTTACTTTTTCCTACGTTTTCGCACATAGTCGACATATGTCAACTCGAACTTTTTCTGTTTCCAAACATAAAATTATAATGAATTCCAACTTAAAATAGTAAAAACAAATTGATTTTGTAAAAATAAAAAATTTGGCCAATAATGGGTTAAACAATGATATAATAAGGACAAAAATGAAGATATACCTCTCAACTTCTGGATTCCTATCCAAGTGCTGAGACCAAATATGTTCATGAACAGAACCAGAAGATAAATGAGCAGCAGTGTTTTCTAGAATTGGTTAAACCAAAAAAGAACACTATAATAATGAATAAAACGGCAAAAAAAATATGAAAGTGTATTGTATTAGCTTGAAAATAAATAATGTTTGATAGTGGTTTAAAACATACATACTTATCAATATTTTAGAGTCTTCATGGCAGATTTTATCGCTTTTTAAATCGAAAAAGCGGCACATTTTATCTTTTAGAATATCATTAGTATTTTCGTGCATAATATCTTTCATAAGTTTTAAATATAATAAAAATAACAATAATTATTATTTTATTAAAAATTTGAAGGAGTTACATTAGAGCAGTGGGGGATCCAGAAATCTTTTGTGGGGGGGGGGGGGGGGGGGGGGGGGTATACTAATATTATCAAAATATTTTACACATTTTATTAGGGAAGAAATTTGAAAACGTATGTAAAATAAATGATTAAAATTGTATTACAAAGTCTTTTAAAAAAAAAAATAAAAAAAGGGATTGTGTTTTAGTGTTAAGTAGGCATAACGAAATAAACAAGGATATTATAGTTTGAAAAGAGATTCGAATACTTTTAATACAGATGTAGGAAATCTAAGTAATTTTCTAACTAAAATACGTCTTTTGTCTGAAAAAGGTATAAATATTATTTGAATGATATTGTTTAGTAATGATCAAAAACAATATTTTTGAATAAAAAGCGAAAAAAAAAATGAAAAAGTTTTTAATGTTTAAAGTTGTTATAAACTAAAACTTTTCATATGTAAGCTACATTTAACATATGTGTATTGCTGGTGGGGGGGGGGGGGGGGGGGGGGGGTATGCATCCCCCTATCCCCCCTCTCGATCCATCCCTGCATTAGAGATATATCGGATGTGAAATTTTTTGTATTAGGGGATGCGAATATCAAAATTCACATCCTAGCGAATTCGGATTACAGAATTAATTTTTTTAGCGGATGAGGATATCATAATTGCTATTCTAAGCAATTAAAAATATTCTTAAAAATTTAGGGATAAGATGTCAATGTAAACTTGTTATCATAAAGGAATATTTATCACAAAAATTGAAAAAATCCGAAAAATTTTAGGGTATATCGAAAAAGGAAAAATGTTTGAAAATTGTGAAGGTTGAAACTAAAATGATCCGCGGATGAAGATGTTAAGAGGATGTAAAATTTCTTGCATATATCCGATACATCTCTATATAACACTTAATTTTTGTAGGTTGTTGTTCTACTAAACAAAGCCAGCATGATAAAAATATGCATATCATTTGTATTTTATCATAGGGCAAAAAACTCAAAAGATGCGATATAACAATTTTTGAATTATTTTCATTGTTTTTTTTGCAAAAAAAAGTTTCGGGATAACATTTAAAACTTTAAATAATAATCAGGGATCTATACGTTTACATTATATTTAAATTTAGTTGATTTTTAACAAGCACGCCAACTACTTTTGCTTGTCATCTTTTCTATCAAATTCGGTACTTATTATTTACACTTATAGCAAACAAATTAGATTTTTTCCAATTTGATGCAAACAACTCAAGTCCTGTTTTAGTAAGTTTATCATTCACTAGCTGGTAAGCTCTTTTTAGTCTGGAAAATTAAGCTTTTGTTGTAAACTTAATTCTTTTTCCGTTCTATTCATCAAAGTGATCCGACATATCAACATCCGATGTAAGTTTCTATGCTGAAACTGGAGATTCAAGATGAAATCTTTCCATAATTTAGTATTTGTACAAAAATTCAACCATGTAAAAATAGAAATCATTCGAGTGATTTTTTGAGCCTCGCCAAATGTTGAGAGTTGCGAATGGAAACTATTTGCAATTTTGCTGTTACTTATCCTTGTAGATTTAACCTACAATAATTACAGGCTACATGAGAAATCTTCATGTTATTCTGATCTCTGATTTAAACAAAATATTCTTCATATATGATTCAATATATAGTAGTACTTAAAATTTTGTATTTTGCTTGCTTTGAACAAATATATTCCACGAAAAAATAATTTGTTTATAGCTTATAGTGTCTTTTAGCAATTTTGAACATAATTACTGAAACAAGTAAAAACAATGGAAATATAGGTGAACAGGTCCCCAAAAACTAGATTAATCAAAAATGATAAAAATATCATTGTTGCAAAAAAATAAATAATACCATTATTTTCAGTGGAGTAGATTTAGACAAAAAAGTGACAAAAATAGACTGAAACATTTTTTGTTATATAGTAATAAATATTGCATTTTAAAATTTTACCATAAGCTTCATTTTTAAATATTTATTTTATTTATATCATTAAAAAACGCAATGTTGGATATGAAGGCTTTGTTAACAAATGGTATGATGTAGTTTCATCAAAAATGAAAAATTAAGAAATATTTTGCTCAAATTGTAAAATGTATTATGGGAGTATTTTTCAATAATTTTACTAACAGCAGAAATATTTACTGAAACACCAATTGCAACATTAACTAGCTAAATTGTAACCAAACTTATATTTACGTAAATAACATATTAACTAACCCACCAACTAACTAACATAACAATAAACTAAATGCCAATAAACTAAAAACTAGAAATATTGGGATGTATAAAAACAAGAATATTTGGAAATCTAGATATATTTTTGAGCTGAAAAATAACATTATAAATATATGACTTATTTTGACATAATATGCACAAATATATTTGTTATGTAGGCGATAAAATAACTTTTTCAAAATTATCTTAGGCTGGGAAATTCTAAATAAGCCGATGTTAAGGATAAACTGAAGGAGACACCCGCATTATTTGTTTTTTACCATATGAAATGATATAAGTTTTATTAAAATAATGCACTAAATATATCGACTTGAATTTAAAATTCTCAATATAGGGTTTGGACACACAGAGTGAAAATAACGAGACTTCATTAGCCGAAAACGATCTTTCACAGAATTTTCGGTTAGTGATGATGACCAAATAGGAGAGAACTTACAATTCTGTATGCACAATTATAAGTAGATATTGACTCGTAATATAAAAATATAAGGAAAGAAATGTAATTACAAGTATAATTAAAAAATAGGGTGTATTAAATACGTTCGTAATCTGCCAGTTTTGAGTCTTGATTTCTGTCACCACCTCCCTGAAAGTGAGCATTGTTGCTGGTACCTTCTTTATAATTAGAAGTTTCTCGTCTAAAAGATATTTTAATGCGTAAAACGTTTTTCATGCATTCGTTTTCTAAAAGTAATCGTCTGCTATTATTTTTCATCGAGTTCATATATATCATTAGACAATTTTTATTTTATGGGACACTGCTTTCCAAAGTGTGACTGAAAGCGTTAAACGGCATAAAATATGTTGCTTCCAAAGCGTAGTGCACAAAGTAGCAGTTATGTATCGGACATAGGTATCCTTATGCGTCTACAAGACGTATAAAGAATTAAAATTTCAATTCAGCGAAAACTTATAGATCTTTATTTATACAAGAAACAGGTCTTCTTTATGGGAGATTAAGTGAAATTAGTGAGCACCTCCATTAAAAAATTACCTTCTGTAGGAGTTGTAGTTATTTCCATAGCTTTTATTATTGTAATTGTCATCATGATTCCTGGGTGCATTGCTTCGGAAACAGTTATTATTTGTCATTTGATAAGCTGGGAAGTAGCTCTAAAATCAAAAAAATTCGAGTAAAGGAAATGAATAAATATCATATGAAAAAATAACTCATTTCAAATGTAAATAAATTTGTTTTAGACTTTTAAAACTTTAATGAAAACATTCAAGTGAATACCAGAAAAATCAGACGATATTTATTAAAAAGCAGAAGATTCATATAAAAAACTATTTGAAAAAGGAGACGAAGGTAAAATTGTTTATGTATCATATATGATACACTGGTCACGAAAGGGTTAAGATTAAAAAGATTTTTGCGAACCATAAAATGTTTACCTGCCTCATTTCGTTAGTACTTTCACGTGGTGTAAATGAAATTATACAATGTAATGAATTTAAAGGCCTATACTGTAGTTAAAACTATCATTTCTTACCAAGCCGGCCGTATATTTGTTAAGACAAAGGGAGGGATTGGTGCAAAGCCCCAGCACAGGTTCAATATACGTGTACTCACGAAGTGCCGGTTCACCAATTTGGTGATTGCAACTATGTAATCACTAAAGAACGGAAAAGTCAATAAAGTCCATTTCTATAAAATTAATCTGTAACCTTTGAAAAAGTCGAAACAAAGATTTAGAACCTGATAAAGTGTGAATCAAACAAAAATATAAAGCCAACAAAGTCAATTTCTCAAATTTAGGTCAATAAAGTCAGTTTCCAATAGTTTTTATTGAAAAAAAATTCAAAATACCCTGACACTGATAATACACATAATTATGAATATGTTGATAACGGTTTTATATTAACATTGAATGAGTATGAGAGTATACAGATTTGTAGAACATTTTATAAAAGTAAGTTAAAACAAGACAAAAAAGTGATTAATTTCATGAATACTTTCAAAAAAATTATAAGTTTTGGAACGGTCATTTTTGTCAAAGTCATGTAAAACTTTTGGACAAAACTGGGTTAATTGCGCGTCTTTGTTTGGTCGCATTTGTGTGAGCGTGGTGTATACAGTGATGGGGTAGGAATTTTTTCTATCACATGCATAGTTGTCAATGAGGCCAAAAAAGGGCCAGCTCAAAGAGAGGGGGTTAACTTTTCATAACTGTTATCTAAGAACAACGCTTTGTGCATAAGTGTGCTTTTTACAAAGAATTTGCGTTGCGATATTTGTGTAAGCGTCACATTATTGTGAGTGAGAAAAGTGACAGAGAAAATGTAGTACAGGGGAAGATAGGCCAGCTAGAGAAAGAAGTTACTTACTTCAGAGATTTTCAGAGTTTAGATTTTCGGAAAAAGACTAGAGCTCATTTTTTCGCATATGTTTTATCTTATATGCCTGATGTGACTGAAAAATGAGAAGCATGGAGGAAGTGAACATTTGACACATTTCTGTATTGACACCTTTTGTAATTTCAATTGTAAAGTCGCATAGAATTCTTGTTTTTTAAAAATACTTATTTTTTCCCTTGCCTTTAAAAATTATGCCAAAAACTCTGAAGTCTTCTTCAGAAAAAGTTAAAGAAATCATATTTAAACTTCCTGAAAGTTTACTTCAACTCCTAAAAATGAACTCTATTGAAAACTTTGTAATTGCATTGTTAAGCACAGCATTATTTTTTTGTTGAAAGTGATAGAAGGACTAAAAAACAGTCAACTAAAAAGAATTCAAAATTTGATACTTCTTCTGTTCAAACGTTTATTAGTGATAATAACTTTGTAAAGAAAGTAACCGAATCTTTTTTGTCAGCAAATATACCTTTGAATAAATTGAATCATCGTTCGATCAAAGATTTGTTCAAATATATGGGGTACAATTGCCCAAATGCAAATTCTTGTCGATATTACATTACAAGTCTTGCAGAAAATATAAAAAAAAGTATCAAGGAAAAGGTAAAAAGTAGTTTTTATTTCTAATTATAGATGAGTCCTCGTTTGGAAATAAGTATTATGTAAATTTTTTAGTTGGAGATCTAAGTTAACCAAAGAAAGCGTATTTAATTGATTCTGTTTGCTGTTCTACTTCAGTAAATAGTCAAAAAATTACTCAAATAGTTGATGACAAAATAAAGTACTTAGAAACAGACAGAGAAAATTTTATGCTTGTCATTAGTGATACAGCTACATACGTGAAAAAAGTTACATATTTTGTACCCCTGTCTGTTTCATGTTTTTTGCATGGCACATTTATTGTATAACTCTTGCTTGAATGTGAGATCAAAATTTGAAAGTGTAGATAATTTGATAGCTAGTATCAAAATGTGATAATTGAGAACAAAGAGAGACAAAAGATTTTCAACGAAATAGGCTTACCACCTATACCCATTGTAACTAGATGGGCACCCGGTTAAAGTCAGCGTTTTGATATGTCGAAAAGTTTGTTGAAGTCAAAAGAATTGTGTTGGACTTATCTGATGCTGGGGATATTATTGATAGAGCAAAAAAGCCCTTGTTGTTTCTTCTCTAACGAAGGATTCGAAAGAAATTTTGAAGTACAAACCTTTACTGGATTTGGTTGAAAAATGCAAAGATGAGGGTTATTGTGTTCAGAATGCATGTGAAGATTTATCCAAATTGAACATACCAAATAATGCGTGTGATTTAAATATATATATACATTCAGAAAAGATTAGAAAATAACGACGTTGAGAAAATAATGAAAAAACAAAGTATGATGTTAGCCCTTTCCTATACTGTTTACTTGATAATGGATAAGCCATACCATTAAAAGTAGAAAGAACTTTTTCTATGCTCAACAACATATTAAGTAAAAATTGCAGCTTTAATGAAGAGATTGTTTGTAATACCTACTTATGAATTATAATTACGATATTTTACATGATATCAGCTGATCTTCGTAAAATAAAGTTTTTATTTTGTTAGATTAACGTTTTATAAAGTCTTTTTTTTGATCAATTTTTTTGTTTTTAATAAAGTCAATATTATAAGGGCAATTTTTCAACTTTTTAGGTCAATATTTTCGCGCTCTAGAATCACAAGTCAGGGGGAACCACGAGAACATTGCGACACTTGGTTAGAAAACTGGACATCATATTTACCACCCCTTTTACTCTACATAACTTGGATCCTTATAGTGATTTTAGAGGCCTTGGTCATGGTCGGACATGTGGGAAAACTGTATAGTCTTACCCACATCATGATCCCAGTTAGCCTCCCTTAGAGTACTGTTATTGTGCTTACGGAATACTGCAAAATCTTTGATTAATTCTTCTGATTCTAGTTTTTTTTCTTGGAAGGGAGAACAATGACCTCCTGATGCACATTTCTGTGGCGATTCCTGAGAGGAAAGATTTATGGACTTCTCATCCCTCTGCCACTACTATTGTTATGTTGACCAAATACAATTCTTTGAAATCCTATCCTGTACTCATCATTAGATACCAGGCTGATGAGTCCATAAGAGGGACCCCCAATCAAATCCTGGTAGATAGCAACAGCCTTAACTAGCATCTCGGTAGTATCGTCTATATCAGTGGTGGGGAACCTATGGCACGCGTGTCAGTTGTGGCACGAAATGAGATTTTAAATGGAACGCTTGAAAAATATAAAAATTTAAATCATATGAAAATTTTGAATTTTTTTTGTTTTTTCTTTTCCAAAACTTTAATAGTACATAAAAACCGCTTCAAAATTTTCTTTCAGCTTGCATTCATTCATTAAATATGTTATGGCTAAATTGATTTTTTTAGTAAAGTGGAAAGTGTTGTTACTTTTTATTTGTCTCAGTTTAATATCTTACTTATTTTATTTTTTAAAAGAACGTTTTTTCTTTCTAATAATAATCTCACCCCATGTAAATTTTAACTAATAATCAGATACACAAAAAATATCAACTGTTTTTGCGTTATTTTTTTTGTTTTTTGCAAATAAAAAAACTTTTTTTAATCTGGCACGTACAAAAATTTTTTGAGACGAAAATTTTTTTGGCACGCAGCATAAAAAAGGTTCGCTATCACTGGTCTCTATATCTTCACTAGCGACATCTGTCACGTCCTTAATTAGCAAAAACAAGATGATTGCGAATTGCATTGCAGATGTTGGACGGTTTTATGCATTGTGCCAGTACAGCCTGGACTAAGTTAGCCTTGATCTTGAGAGAAATAACGTCTATTCACACTCAGGACACTAATGCTATCTGTTTAGCAGAGGTTCCTTTGCTTCATATCTCATCCATCAGTTTCCACTTCTGGTTTGTTTTTACAACTCATTAATAGGACCAGAAGACTGTAGCCCTCGCCTAAGTAGCAACTTTATCCCACCTTCTTTCTTATGTTCTTGTCAGGCTCAATCCTTGTTTTCTCATTTGACACATAAGACTCCCCTACATGGGAATCTTCGACACAAACAAGAATGGGAGGCTATTCGCCGTTTAGTAGTAAGTGAGTGGGGATCTCAAACACCAGTTCTTACATTTGACATATAAGGGTATCACAGCGATTACTCCCAAGTTTTTCTCACCTGGATCATTGCTTTCTCCTATGGAATCCGCGATTAGGAATTATAAAACTCAACTTGGAGCATATCATTGATGGCAACTTCGATCTATTGCTCTCTAATCTTAAGCACTATTATAATCTTAGGATATAATAATCTTCTATATAAAGAATTATATAAAGATTATAATCTTCTAAATCTTCGGAGTCCACATCAAATCTGTTTAGAACAGAATTATACCTAATTGTTGAACCCAAAATAGGAGGACCAGCTCAAGATGTTCCGTCAATTATTATCAGTCTCACCTTGCTGAACTGGACCACATCGTTACTCCATATTACTCCTGAAATTATGATGGAAAAGCAATTGATGGTGGCTCGGTATATGAGTACAGTATTCCTTTGTCAACTATACTATCCCAGCTCTTGTTCAGTTAACCCGCATATTCAAAATACCATTCTGAAGTTAGTCGATGATTTGGGAGTGTTAGTGTTAGAACCCTGCACAGAGGGATCTTTATAATCATTAGCATCATTAAAATCATTCAGTTCAGATATATGATAAATGGTAAGTGGAACACGCAGATTGACAATCAGGAACGTGTGTAAATGAAATGATCTCAAATTGAGTTCATAGACAAGCACTTGAATTTAAAGGCCTATACTGGAGTTAGAACTATCAGTTCTTACCGAGCAGGCGCTATATTGGTTAGGAAAGGGAGAGGGATTGGTGCAAAGCACCAGCACAGGTAGTGTACTCAGAAAGTGCCGGTTAGGATCGTTAATCACCAATTTAATGATTGCAACTATGTAATCACCAATCCTGGGGAACCACGAGAACGTTTCTCCATTTGATTGGAAAGTTGGACATCATACTGACCACCCCTTCTACTCTACAGAACTTTGATGCTTATAGTGATTCCCTAGAGGCCTTGATCATGGCGGGTCAGCAGAGAAAACTTTATAATCTTGCACGATCTCTAGCTGTGTGGCTCACAACATCATCCCAGTTAGCCTCTCTTAGAGCACTGTTATTGTGCCTACGGAATATTGCAAAATCTTTGATTAAATCCACTGATCCTAGTTTCTTGCTGATGGAAGGGCGAACAATGACATCCGCATGGACATTCCTGAACCAGTTTAATCATAAGTGAAAAGATTTCTAGACTTCCCATCCCAATGCCACTACTATTGCCCTGTTGACAAAATACAATTCTTTGAAATCCTATCCTGTACTCATCATTAGATACGAGGCTGATGAGTCCTTGATAGAGGGCATGATGGCCACAAAAGATGATGATATTCCTTTTTTTAGAGGATAGTGGTGAAGGAACCATTCAATGGAATCCCACTTATGACCCTCCCCCATCAAACCCTGTTAGATAGCAACAGCATCCACTAGCATCTCGGTGGTATCGTCTATATCTTCCCCAGCGACATCTGTCACGTCCTTAATTAGCAAAAACAAGATGATTCCGAATCGCATTAAAGATGTTGCCAGTACAGTCTGGAATATGTTGGCCTTGATCTTGAGAGACACGGTCTATTCACACTCAGGGCACTGATGCTATCTGTTTAGCAGATGGGTGCGGTTCCTTTTCTTCATACCTCGTCTATCAGTTTCCACTTCTGGCTTGTTTTTACAACTCATTAATAGGACCAGAAGACTGTAGCCCTCGCCTAAGTAGCAACTTTATCCCACCGTCTTTCTTATGTTCTTGTCAGGCTCAATCCTTGTTTTCTCATTTGACACATAAGACTCCCCTACATGGGGATCTTCGACACAAACAAGAATGGGAGGCTATTCGCCGTGTAGTAGTAAGTGAGTGGGGATCTCAAACACCAGTTCTTACATTTGACTTAATATAATCTTATTAAAATATAAATAATAAGGATTAAATTAGGTGTATAATTTACACTTAGAGTAATACTTAAATGTAAATTGTAGTGTAATTTACACCTAGAGTAATACTTAAATGTAAATCCTTGATATACGTTTACGCGCACATCACTTTATACTCCTAAGGCACTTTTGTTATATATAATATATACACTGCTGTTATATTATGACTTTAGCATCATTATAGTACTTTTATAACTTTGCCATACCATTCTAAATAAATCATCTTATTATGTTGTTACTAAAATCAATCGTCTTATTCTGTTTTACTACAATTCTTTAAAGTGATCATGGACAATTCTAAAGCCGCCTATTCTTGATATTAAGCCCACTGATCAAGACTCTTATGAACAGTGGAAGCATTGGCGCGTTCTTTTTGAGAATTTTTTAGAGTATATACATGAAGGTGAGTCTAATAAAATTAAAACTTTATTTTGCCATATAAAGCCTCACATATTCAATTGCATCGATCAGTACCCTTCAATCATCAGCCCTACAAAAACTTGAATAGATTTTTTGTAAAGAAAGAAATTCTCTTTACATGCCTCATCTACTTGCTACTAGAAAACAAAGAACCGATGAAAGCATTGACGAGTTTATTCAGTAACTGCAAAACTTAGGTAAGTACTGTAACTTCAATGATGTCAGCGCCGAAGTTTATAAAGAAGAAATGATCCGTGATTTTTTAATTAATAGAATTAATTCTTCATTTACATGTTTGCGTTTGTTAGAAGATAGTAAGTTATCCTTTGAAAAGGCATTTTTAATTGCACAATCTAGAGATTGCATTCAAGAGTTCTGCTGATTATGGTGTAGAAACCACGATGTCTGCGGCATCTTGCAGTAATAATGGTAGTTTAGATGCTACTGATCCTATGAACGTTGTCGTTCAATCGAAGACTGCTTTTAGACCTAAAGAACAAAGCCTTAATTCTTGTTGGTTTTGTGGAAATCAACATCACCTTAGTGTCAACTGTCCGGCCCGCAATTCATATTGTCGAAATTGTAATAAACTAGGTCCCTTTAGTAAAGTTTGCCGATCTAAAACATCTGCTTTTGTTCCTAATATTGCTCTTATTAACTCATTCTCAAGAGAAGTAATGCTCAAGGTATTAATAAATAACGTAATCATTGATGCACTTTTGGACACTGGAGCAACAGAACATTTTATCGCTCAAAGTTGTGTCAAAAAATTAAATTTAATTCCTTTTCAATTTTATGGAAACGTGAGTATGGCTGACACGACACATAAATCTCAAATTCGCGGATTAGTAACTTCGGATATCAAAGAAAAAGGAAAGTTTTATCGAGGTATTACTTAGCCCCCCCCCCCCCCTCCCCCAATAATATTCTATAAGTAAGAGTTGCTGCTTGTTTATAAAGCATGTATCATGATCGCATTATAGGATGTAATGATCATTCAAATACATGATAATGTAAGATAAGAGATAAAAGAGGGAATGCAGACTTTCGAATCAAACACCATGCCAAGCTGTTCTGAAATTCCTATCAAACATATTTTACAGACGATGCGTGAGAGCGCAATGTTTATCACAGTGTCTCCTCCTTGTAGTATTTTTGAGCAAACACAAGTTGATGATCCACTAGATTTTCTCATCTTCTGTCAGTGATTCTATTTCTCTTTCTGTCTCCTGTTTTTCTCTTCCGCTTTCTCTGCTAAAACTCAATCATTCACTCAAGCTCTCTTTTTTCACTCAAGTTCTCTTCTCTTGTTTTAACCCTTTAATGACCAGCGATTCACATGTGAATCGCTCTTAAATATACCGTTTGTGATCAGCGCATCACATGAGATTTACTCACGTTTTCCATCATTAAAACTCAAGTGGGATGAGAAACAAACTCATTTTCAAGAATATGTTTCTGAAAGTCTTAATAAAACTTTATCATTGAAAATTTTCAAAGTTGAAAAGTTTTTTCATTATTTTTTATGTTCTCGAATCTGAAATACTATTTATTTTTAGAAACATCAAAAACAGTGCAGGCATAAACTGTCTGAAAAATATTAGATTAGTTTAATATTAATTAAACTCTAATATTAGTTTTATTAGAGTGTTCCTTCTGCCATATGCCAGTATTCATTATTCACATATGTTTGATTGATCATAAAAGTTAACGTATCACATGTGAATCGCTAGTCGTGACTAAATGTCTACATGCAATGCCCTTCCTCTCATTCATCATTATATTTCATTTTTTGTTCAATCAATTGCTTCATCATTTTCTTTTAAAGCATTTTTTTAATACGTTTGTTTTATCGTGAAATTTAACGTTCTCCTGGTGAATCCTCATCTCAAGCTTTAACTGTTTTCAAAATGGTATTTTATACATTTACTTGTTATTTTCTGATTCTTGTGCTAAAGATAACTTTTTCAATATTTTACATGTAATTTTAAGTATCATAAATTTCACTAAATTTATAGCAAATCATTGACTTAAAATTTTGAAAATTTTTAATATTGATTTTAGTACGAGATTCAAGAAAAAATGAATTTTGCAGCCAGTTTTTGTCCACGTTTATTTTAGTGATTTTTATTATTTCGTCTTCAATTTTTAAGAGAAAAGTGCAAGTTAAGTGTGGAACTTACTTATCCCCTCAGATGCGACCGGAAGTTTTATGCTCATTGTACTGTTTAATGAATATTCTCTAAGATGACAACCTTATATTGAAAGAAAATGATGTTATCGCATGTAAGTATGTAAAAAGGTGCTTTATATGTAATCATTAAAACTAGCAGACGAGTTTATGTGAACTTGTTGCGCATGAATTGTTTCTTATTGTGTATGATATTAGAAATTTTTTCTTTAGTTTTATTAGAATTGACAATGTTTATTATGCATTTGAACTGTGGTTTGTAACTAACCTGTTTTAAATGAAAATTTAATTGGTTCATATTGTTGATACTCAATCTAACTAACGTACCTTCATTCTGTCTTCACGTTATCAACGCTTACTTTTTCATGTCTTTAACAAAAAAACGTCTTCACTTGAGTCTGAAACAAAAAGTAGAAGTCATCAAAAAATATGATAGACATGAAGTGTTTGCATATCGCTAAAGAAATGAGTGTGGGCAAAACTCAAGTGCAAAATATTAACCGAAATAGAGAAAAAATGAAAGAACTATGGGAGAATGGTTCGAATCCTAAAATAAAGATAACCAAACTGAAAGAAACAAAAAATGATTGTTTGAACAAGTTAGTATTCAGGTGGTTTTGTGAGGCAAGAAGAAAACATATTCCTATATCAGGTAAGTTAATTCAAGAAAAGGCACTTTTACTGTCTAAAGATCTGAAGTTAGAAAGTTTTGTTGCTTCAAATGGTTGGTTAGATCGATTTCAAAAAAGGCATAATATCTCTCGCTCCATTTTATCTGGAGAGAATGCAAGCGTAAGTGAAGAGACGATTGAAAATTGGTGTTCACGTTTGATGTCTTTATGTGCTGGATATTCGCTAGATGACATTTTCAATGCAGATGAGACGGCTCTATTTTTTCGTGCCTTGCCTAACAAATCGCAAGTGATGAAAGGAGAAAGTTGTAATGGGGTCAAGAAATACTCAAGAAATAGGTTAACTGTTCTTTTATGCTGCAGCTCATCTGGTGAAAAATTGACTCCTCTGGTGATTGGACGTTCATGCTTTGCTAAATGTGGTTTTATCTCAAGAAGAAAATTTTAACACGGATGATGATTTACTCACTTTAATGTCAGAAACGGAGTGGAAAAACTTTGTTGAGTTCGATTCGGCCATACATCCTATAGCTACAAGTGAAACTGACTAGGAAGAAAAAATGAGATCTGAAGCTAGAGGAGAGCATCTTTTTGACAATGAAGAAGATTTTGATGATGATGAATTGATAGAAGAGTAAATAATCAACAAAAAAACAACGGTGATTTACCTTGAGAAGATCAGAGATAGAGCTCTCCAATCACAAGATGAAACATTACTTAGTTTAATGTCAAAAGCTCTCAATCACATGAACAACTCCTTAGCAAAAACTCTAAAATAGATCCTTTTTCATTTATGAATTTTTTTAATTATTTTTCAATAAACCATTGCTTTTCCATGTTTATTTTAAGTAAATTAACTCCTAAGTTCCTATTACGAACGTAATATTGTAGTAACTTTATTTTTTTTAATAAAAAAGTAAAACCCCTATATAACGACTTCCTTGTAAATACGACTTTTTTGATATGTCTGAACGATAGGTCGCATTTGAGGGGGTTTACTGTACTGAAAGAGCGGTGATTCAAGATAAAGGTTTTTTTGTGATTTCGCGTAGGTTTATTTACTTTCATATTTCGCTTATATATCATAAAATTTTGTTAAATTACTTTCTCATTAAAATTTTCCAAAAATTTTTGCTGCAACATTGATTTTTGCGAACGTTTTCAAGTTTTGTTCATAGTAATAACAAAAACTTTTTAGAGTTTTAAAATATCTAACATTCTCGGAATGATGGAAGATGCTGATATAAATGCAAACGAGATTTATATGTCACCCCTATCAATTCCTGATCAATAGTGTCAGAGGAAGATTCTGGTGACGAGGAAAATGTTGAAATCAATAATTTTCCAAATCAGTTAGCGGCTGAAGGTATATTGGAACCCCTCAAAAATGAGGAGACGGAAAATGAAATGGAAATTTGTCAAACGAGCAAAAGGGTTAAAAAAATACAATGGATTAATTTTGATGGTAGAAGTCATTTAACTGGAAGTTTCAACCCTGAGTTTGGCCCATTTTATTATGATAAACCTATGACAGTATTTGACGTGTTTTCTCTCTTTCTCAATGTCAACATTATTTATATGATTGTAAAATTTTCTAATTTGTACGCTTCAGAAAATAAGTTTAGTTTAGAGGTGACAAGGTATGAAATTCTTTGTTTCATTGGTATTTTACTGTGTTCTAGTTACGTAAAATTACCTCGTTCACGATTGTATTGGGACAAAAGAATGTTTTAATTTCAAACTCTATGAAAAGAAAAAGGTTTGAAGAAATTAAGCATTATTTTCATGTTTGTGATAATTACAATTTGTCTCAAAACGCTCAATTTGCTAAAATTAGGTCCTTGATTGAAGAATTAAATTCTGTTTATATGAAATATGCCCCTTCAAAGAATACGACAGTATTGATGAAACAATGATTCAATATTTTGGTAGCCACCCTACCAAACAATTCTTAAAAGGGAAGCCAATTTGTTTTGGTTACAAACAGTGGTCTCATTGTATATCTCCAGGATACTGTATTCAGTTTGATATATATCAAGGAAGAAACAATGAAAAATAAAAGAGAAAAGATTTGTTTTATATGAAAGGTTTTATTGAATTTTATTGAAAAGCAAACTAGTTTTTGTCCTAACTCTTATCATTTTGTGTGTGACAACTTTTTTACTTCTCTTAATACTGTGGAAGAACTTAAACAAATGAACATAAAAATTACGCAAACGATAAGAAACATCAGGACAAAAATTTTTCCATTATTCACTACAAAAGAATTAAGATTAAAAGGAAGCAGCTTCTATAAAATTCTGAGTAATGAGGGCATAAATATTTGTCAATGATTCGACAATAGAACAGTATTAGCTATTTCAAATGCAGTTTCGCACTTACATGTTAGACAAACGATTCGTTACTCTACTAAGGAAAGTAAAAGAATAGGTGTAGATCAGCCCAATATATTTCATATTTACAACAAAATGAGATGGGTGGATCTCATGGATCAAAATATTTCACAATATAGAACCTCTATAAGAGGTAAAAAATGGTATTGGCCGATAGTCACACATCTCTTCTACATGAGTGTAACTGAGGCTTGGCAAATATATAGGCTGCTGACACCAAATGAAAAAAATGATCAACTATCTTTTAAAAGATGTCTTACTGATATGCTACTAAACAAGTATGGTAAATCTCCTGGTATAGGTATAACTTTGACTGCTTGTAATTCTAGTGAAAATATCAAGTTTGACAAAAGTGGACATTTTGTTTCACCGTTGGCAGAAAAAAAAAGATTGCGTTGTCGACATTGCCATACAATGACTCCAACTAAAGTGTAATGTAGGCATTCATGTTAAGTGCTTTATTGAATATCATACCCCTTCCTGATAAATCAAGATTTTATTTTTTTGTTAAATCATGTTCTTAATTTTTACACTTGGTTTTTTGAAATAAATTTTTATCTATTATCGTTTGATTAATTACATTTAACAATAGTTGTCATTCTAACAAATTTTGTTAATAATGATCAAGTTAGTTTGATAACTTAATTTCAAAAAAAATGTAATATCGTCATACTTTTTTTCAGTAAGTCTATCAAGTAGTGACTAGCGCATCACATGCGATACGCCTAGTTTTGTAGCAATGGGGAAAAAAATTTTGATTAACCAAAAAAACACTTAAATGATACCATTTTACTATTATTTTTTAATATCAAAGTTTTCTGAAAAAAAAATTTTCTTTGTCACAAGGGCTATATAAATATTTAATGACTTGGGTAATCGTTCCCCAAGAATTTAAGGTCTTGGGTAGCTCTCCTATCTCATTCAGCTCTCTTCTCTCCAGTGACGTAGCTAGGCTGCGGCATGAGGGGTCGTGCCCACTCTCCTATGTACCTCATGATGCCCCCATGCATCTTATGCGATATCAGTTTTCGGAAATTTCTCCAATGAAAGGATCAAAAAAGTATAAATAATGTTGCTCAAGTTTTTTGTTTTTAAATTGTGCCCCCCCCCCCCCTATCAACTTTTTTGGCAATGCCACTACAATCCTTACAATTTTATATCAATGAATATTGTTAGACTCGCGCTAAGAATTTTTTTTCAACAAGGGTCACTCAATCTTTATCACTACGTTTGTTACATTTTGTAACATTTGAAAACTTTAATTTTTTCAAGTCAAGAAATTTTTTTCAATAGCTATTTGGGAATGAATATGACTAGCTATTTTAAAAGCAAGAATACTCTATTTGCTTAATATATGAACAGAGATATTTTTTATAATGTTCTATTGTTAAATTTTGTAAGTAACACTGTACATAATTAATTAAATCATTTTTTTAAGAAAATTTGTTGATTATTATAATAAAAATATAATATAGAAACAAAATGTTTCAGTTGCTAAAAATGTACTTAATCTATTTATAACAGCTGTCAGAATTTTATTTAGACAGAAATATTCAAAAAAACGCAATGATTTTCTTTTCTCGTATACTATGATTTATGTTAGTTTAAATAATTTTATAAAAAGTGATTAAACTACAATTTTTGTATACTATGATTCCCTATAATATGTAAAAAATACAAGTGCTACCAAATCACCCTAGCTTTTGCTGCTTATAAAAACTTGAAAATATCAAATAAACACTAATTCTTTATGCCTCCTATTATTTTGAAATTATTCTGAGAACAGAGGGTTCCATTTTAAAATAGTGAAAATTGCTTTATTAGTTTATTTTGTCCCCTTTCTCTCTTATGTTAATTATGTAGCAAATTATTTTTTAATTTTGAGTAAAAGGTAAGGGGTGTATTTTCATTGACAAGCCACTGATGTATCGCTTATGTCAAACTATGAACAAATTCGTATCGATGAGGAATCGAATCCAGAGGCTTCCGTGCTAAGTCAATCATCTCAACGAACCTGTCATGCCACCCATAGAGTATGCTGTAAGGGATACGTAAAATTAGTTTTCAAAAAACTTAAGTAATGATGAAAAAATTTTTAGTTTTTGTTGAAGCTCTATAAATTTTTCCGATAGACTTTTTTTTCCTTAAATGTTATTCTTATCTTATTCTTAAGTATTTAAGTTATTCTTAAGTATTCTTAATTATTCTTAGTTATTATAGCATATTATAAAAGGCAAATCATTGCAAAATGTTAAGTTATTACTTTTTTTAGCCTGCACCAATTTAGCTTTTAAACTATTTTTGAATGATGCTGAGAAAAATGAAATAATGCAATCTTAATTTATTGTTTTATTTTTGTTTGCACTCACTCATATAAAACTATCCAACCTTCAGTTATTCGTTTTCAGTTGTTTTCTCTATGAATCAAATATCGTTTCATCAATTCCTGTAATGTGCCTGATAGACTACTTCATTTTCAAATGAAAAACTTATTGCCCCCCCCCTCCTCCAACAATTTTGGATAAACTAGTGTATATTTGATATGCAAATTTAATTAAAATATTTTTGCTGAAAGTATAGTATTTAAATTCACCAATTTTGTAAAAAAAAATATAAAGTAGTCTTATAAATTTAGGACTTTATGTATGCGCTGAATACACTCTATTTTAAAGGATTGCTTGAATATTTGGTCGCTCGTGAACTATACTATCTCAGCTCTTGTTCTGTTAACCTACTTATTCAACATACCATAATGAAATTAGTGGATGATGTAGGAGGTGCTAGTGTTAGAACCCTGAACAGACGGGCTTTATCATCATTAAAATCATTCAGATCTATGATAAATGCTAAGAGTATGGCGCTGATTGTCAATCAGGAAGATTTGTTGGCTATAACTCACATAGTTTCTTGGTATTTCAAAGTGACAGATTTTCCCATCATCAATGATAGTCACATAGTAGAACAGCATCTTTATGTTGGACAAGCGAAGAGTGTTCTCTCTGTCATTGATGGCATAAAGGAAGAGATCCTCGGATTGCTTATTTAGCTGCTGGGTCGTGGGAGTGCTGACTCTAGTCTCCGACAACTCAACTATTAGAGGTGTGTATAAATTAATCTTGTAAGATGATGCTAGGCTGGTTGCCATCACACTGGATTCAATCTTACTTAACCGCCTTACCAGATCTCTCAATGCTAGGAATAATTGGTTCAGAAAATCAGAGCAGAACCCTGAAATGGATGAAATCAGCCTTACTGTTCCCTACACAGTCGGCGCTATGCAAAGCCATAGACTGACTGATTACTAATATATCCAGTTCCCAACTGAGATTTTTATCTTCTGATCCCTTATATGCTGTCTTTTTGCAATGGGCATTCCCCCTTGATCATGCTGCTCAGATATCCTCTACTCTAGTGTATGTACTCCTTGATGACAATAGAGAGGAATCTGATCTCTCTACAACAGTGGTTCCCAAACTTTTCTGCTTGACGCTCCCCTTTTGACTTCCATAAAATCCTCACGCCCCCCCCCCATATCTAACGAGCATATATAAAAGATATGCATGATATAATAAATTTTATATATTCATAATAGTTTCATTATATAATTTTTATATGTTTAGGAAGTTTTGGAAAGGGAGATATATCCCTGCCTGGTGCACATGGATGAAAACAAATAAATTCATTTGTAATACAAGCATAAGACATTTATTATGCAACAATAATCAGTACGTGTTCATGCACATACATGGCCAAATTGTCATATATATATTTATATAAATAAAAAATATTAAAGGGAACTTGCAACACTATCACTGAAAAAAAATTGAAAGTTTCTTTTAGCTAATACTAAATCCTTGAAAAAGAAATAAAAGCTGAAATAATTTCAATTATGAGTGGGATGGATGATGTTGTTTCTTTTTCACTAGATCAGAAATTCTAGGCCTCAAAGAGGACAACGCACAACGCAAGTCACTTCCTACGAGCAGTCGATTTCGTGGTTTTGTTTTCAGTACAACGAGAGTCGAGAAACCCACTTCACAGAGATAGTTTGATGAAAAGGGAATCAATAAACGAAGTGCTTCTTCTCCAAGTTTAGGGTAAATAGGGAGATATTTCACTGAAAATTCTTCCAGCTTCATGGTCGTCTGAAAATTATCTGCCGCAGTTGAGTCAAACTTCAAATCTATGGCTTTCTCTTGCAGATGATCGCCCAGCAAGTCTACAATAATATTGAATGGGTTTCGTATCAGCTTCCAAATAATTTTGTCCATGGAAATATTTTGAAAATAGTGCACAAATTCTTCAGCAAGGGAGTCTAAATGAGTTAAAATTTTTCTTCATGTCTGCACCATACTGTTCAAGGTTATTCTCCATACTGTTCAAGGTCATTATTTTCAGACATAAGTTCATTGAGATGAGAAAATGAAAAGAAATTCCCTGCTTGTACTTTACGTTTCCAAAGTTGGATTTTTTCAGTGAAAGCATTGATTTCTTCATAATGTGCAATAATGGCTACATTCCTCCCTTGAAGCTTTAAATTTAGGTTGTTGATTGCCTCAAAAAAATCAACAAGATATGCAAGTTTATGGTGGAACTTTTCTTCTGAGAATGCATCATGTAAATTTTCTTTCTTCTGGCTTTGTAGAAAAACTTTCACTTCATTCTTCAGCTCATATAGGCGACTCAGCATATTTCCCTTGGACAACCAAAGGACCTCTTTGTGGAAAAGAAGATATTTGTGATCAGTCCCTAAATCTGTACAAAGAGCTGTAAAAAGCCTAGAATTTAAAGAGCACTTTTTCACAAAATTTACTACCGGCCAAGTTTAGTGACAAGCGTAGTTCGTCTGGTAGAGTCTTGGCAACTAAAGCTTGCCTGTGAATAACACAGTGAGTAACAGTTATTGTTTGATTCTTTTCTTTGACTAACTTCACGAATCCAGAACGTAATCCAAGCATTGCTGGGGCACCGTCAGTTCAAACACCGACTAACTTTTCCCATGAGAGATTATGTTCTTGAAAATTTTTTGAAACTTTTGCAAACACATCTGAAGCCTTTGATGTTGTGTCTAGTTCTGCTGAGAAAAGTATTTCTTCTTTCAAAGCGCCCATCCCCCAATTTGGAAATCATGGCTCTACAATATCTAAGTGTCACTTTGTGCTAACAACTATTAAGTCTATTGATCAACTCTTCAACTTATTTGTTAAAATAATTTTTTTAATTTGTACATAGCATTAAATACACTTATAACAAGACTTTACATGAGGGTATCAATGATCCTTACGGGAGGCACCAATAATCTTTACGGGGATACCAATTATCTTTAGGCACCAATAATCTTTTCGGGGGTAGCAATGATCTTTTCGGGGGTAGCAATGATCTTTACGGGGGTACCAATGATCTTTACGGTACTAATGATTTTTACGGGTAACAATGATCTTTACGAGTAGCAATGATCTTTACGGGTACTAATAATCTTTACGGGTTCTTTGAGGGGATCCAAATCTAGGTCCCCGTACCAACGGTCTAATAGGCGATGTTGATTAAAGAAGCCAATGATATCTGCGGGGAGCTAGAATCCCATACCAATGATCTTTTAGGGGACCTAGAATCACAGTAACTAGAATTGAGAAGTATCCTTCTGGGATACTGCGTCAACAGAAACGAAACCGTAACACTTACCTCTCGGGTGGTTTTGGAAATTGTGTCACTTATGTAGACTCAAATTTTTTTAAGTTTCATAAAGCATATTTTACTTTTAATTATTTTTCGTTACAATTTATGCCATTATGAATAAATCCTCAACCAATTCTACCCATACCCCTTCTACTATTTCATGCCAATGATCTTTGCAGGTAACAATTATTATCTAGGGTACCTAGAATCCAATCTCTCGAGGGAAGCGAGAGACGAACAGGCTTATCCTAGTAATAATAATAATCCTTCCATGGCTGGGGAGTCGGAGGGAAAATACCCGGCTCCTAGTACTTTAAAAAATCCGACTCCAACTCTAAATACTTAAAAACTCGATAAATTTAACGCTTCCGACTTTGAGTAAAGAAGGGTGACATCTAGGCCCGTAGGCAGGACGGGAAAGGAGAATAATTTGGTTAATTAACAATTCTTCATAACATGGACATAAAACAACTATAAAATTTTACTCTCCGGAAAAGAACTAACTGAGTAATTAAATAAACATTCATATATTTAGAGGTGTTTAAGTGAACTTTTCCTAAATATTCTTCGTCAAAAAGACAAGGATGTCCGTTACGAAATCGAACCAGGAACATATACCACGCTTCCACTGCTATGCTAGTTGCCGACATTTCTATTTATGCGAGAGAACAGATATTGAGGTTTAGATAGTTCACTAATGAAAAAGTGCGAAACTATAGCTTTATGTAAAAATTTTTTTGTTTTTTAATCATCGATAGTTATTTTGCATGATTTTTAACACTTTTTTTTAATAACTTCGAAAAAATTGAGTATTTTTTATTAACAAAGCTTTCACGTACTGTAAAAATGGCAATTTTAAGAGTAAAAAGTTTATTTAGAAATTTTTAGCTTTTGCACTTGCAAGTTTATGAAAAATATTTTTAAAAGATTATTTAAAGGTCGGAAGAGTTTACGAAAAATACTTTTAAATAAAATTTTCCTTCCAAATTATAACTCCAGTGAGGGCCAAATAGAAAGCGTTCACTGAACGCATGTAGCCCGGGGATTTCGGTTTGTCGACCAGTATAATATATCAATCAATTTAATTTTTAGTTTTCCGGGACACTGACAGAAACTAACAAGTATTGTTGTTGATCCATAAACTACACTATATCATTAAAAGAGTAATCTGCTAGTCAAAACAATTCTTTTGGATTGAGAAGTGTTGTAGAGGCATAAGGTAATAAAATAAAAACCTGATCTTCATTAGAGGAATAGAGCGGAGCGATGAACTTATTGCCGGAGGCAGTATTAGGTGAGTTATTTTTGCCTCTAAAGTTATTATTGTGGCCGGGAACATAGTGGGAGTATGTGAACTGTTCGGCGGCGTAGGGAAAAGGAGGCGGAGTAATCATATTAGCATTGGGCATATGGGCCGGGTTACTGTTGGCGTTCATGAAGGCTTGTTGCGGCGGAAGATTGTGAGGAGACATGTGATGAGGAGGATAATTAGGATTTGGGGGGAAAGCAGTAGGTTGAGAAAATCCACGATCATACAATGCTCCATATGGTAGACCAGGAAATTGTTGAGCAGGCTGTTGCTGTTGCATCGGAATACCGCCATTTCGATTGCCATAATAGTTGTAATTCCTGCCACCATTACCAGGCCTTAAAAATAATACATGATCGCTGGTTGTTGTTTTTTGAGACCAATATATGTGAAAAATTTGAAAATAAAGTTGAAATCTCAAACCCATTGTTGTTTCTGTAATTACTTCTCATTGCTCCACGGCGAAAATTCGATTGATCTAAAAAAAATTAAATTTTATTCTCAAAATCATCACTGCATCTTAAGTTCAAGGAAATAGTTTTCTGCTCCAAATAAAAAAGATTCGTAGAAGTATCAAATTCAAACAACAAAATATCAACTGAAATCAGCAAATGAAACGGATGTCAAATTAAAAAAGCTTTAAATAAATCGAAATGTTGAGAGGCCTGATATATTTTTTCTAAATTCCTCATTCCTTTGGTTATTAACCCGTTAACGACCAGAATAATCAGACGATATCTAATGTAAAGCAGAAGATTTGTATTAAAGAGCATTGATAAACGAAGACTCTGGTCGATAACCGGTTAATAAAGTCTTAAAATCATTCTAAATTGTTACACTGATTGAATTTCATATTATTCCAATTACCATTTTAATTACATCAGTCCTGTTTTAAAACATATAATTTAATAAATGCACAAAATGTTCATTTTTTAAAATACTTGCACAGCATACTTAGTAGTGATGTACTGAACTCAATTTTTCGACCGATCCCGCTCCAGATACCGATTACATTTTAAATTCGGATGCTCCACTGATACTAAGAAAATATTAATTTGCTTTTACTCGTGTGATTCCTCCTCATGTGTTTCTTCTAAAGGAGTAAGCTTGCCCACCACAACTAAACACCAACTAAAAGGGCTACGGAAAAGGTAAAATAAAATTGGCTTACTATGTTTTAAAGTAGAAATACAGATATGCAAAAGTTGAAAAGAGTGGTCAAAAATAAAAGGGAAATTCGTTGACTTTATTTATGAACGATTTCTAACTTAATCTATGAATTTAGTATATTTTTTACACCAAATTGAGAGCAAAAAGGCAGCTTTCATTAAAATGCTATATGTGCAAAGCGCTACTACATAAAGTAATGTTTATAAAATAACAAATTTATTTGTTTTTATTTTTATTGGCTATGAAAACGATTGTGTTTGAAAAATACAAAAAGAATTTTTCGTCTTAACGATAAAAATTAAAGGAGAATGTAAGATTTTATAGCTTTTTTCAAAAAAAATAAGTCAGAGCAAAAAGAGGAGCTACATAAATAACCGTAATTGATTATGAGTGAGAATTTTGAAAACGAATCGTCTGATTTCTTTTTCAATGCAATTTTTTATCTTTTGCCTATATTTTCCATAACTTTATTTATCTCATTGACTTGAGAAAGACTTCTTATTTACTCATTACTAATCCTACATTTTAAACTTACCTTACACATTTTTCTCAATATTTTCAACGGAATTGTATTTAGTCTACACTTTCTAGCCTCTTTCAAGGCCCAATTCTAACCAATATATACTAAAACAGACCTAATACAACCTCTGTACTACTACACAAAATACAGCCCATAGAAGCGAATTACATTTGATGAGCCACTGAATTGCTTACGATACCTAATGCGTCAAGTTTCTCTTAAAAACAAAATCGATCCACGCTTTCTATTTCTACTCCCTGAACTTCTATTCTATTTTATATAACCACGAAAAGTATGTTTATTCTCTAAAGTTGTTTTGAAGGCCAAAAAATCATAGATCAAATTTTAAAAATTATTCTAATGGCAAATAAAATTGAAATGCAAAGATGGCTATAATGCATACATGATACATTTTAAAAAGGATTGTAATCATAAGGTAAGTCACAGAAAGGCAAAATTTTGAGAATCAAACGGAAAATTTTTTTTTAGCACCACCGCACGGCGAATAGATTTAATGGCGCCCATTCTTACATACTGTAACTTCGTTGTTCAGTGCTTTGGCTCACTTTATATTTTATCATTAGAGAATTTTAAATACCATTTCAAAAAATAATTTCACTAGATCTATGACGGATTTCAGATTATGTACAATTACATCAACATTTTGTATTTTACTATGAGATAAGTTTTTAATAAAATCATCAAATTTCATCTTTATTGGATAAGTCGAAGTCAGATTTTTAAATACTAGTTGGAGTCGAAGGGGGATTTTTGTAAGTACTAGGAGTCGGATATATACCCCCCCCCCCATCCAAATGGCAACCCACTGTGGAAAATACCGTATATATTTTTTTACAGGATATATGTATTCCTTCGATAAGTGTGACATGGGTATGTCCCCTTGACATCCCAGCCTATTTGATTGCCCTGATAGTAAAGAAAATATTGGCGCTTAACTAGCAACATAATGTTCAAAATTTTGGACTAGGTCCAAAAACACATGCTACAAGCCATGAAATTTAACTTTTAAGTTTTTCTAAAGGAATCAATGTTTACAATTATTCAAGGGGCGATGTTATTGCGATCCAAAGAGTAACCTGATCTGTTACATTTGAAGAAGGGAAAAATTTTGGTCTCATATTTGTTCATTAAAAAACACCTGCCAAAAGTAAACGGAATCACCATGCAAAGTAAGATGCACGTAAATTCAATATGTGGCTAATGAGCAGTGTTACAGAATCAGAGGAAAAATATCAGACTGCGACTTCAAGTACACTTAATAAAATCAGCAATAATTAAAAAATGCGAATGAGACTACAAAAACTCAAAAATTTAAAATATTTAAAGCCAACTCTTAGTAACTTAATTTTCTAATTAACTCGTTATCGGTCAGAATAAGCAGACTATATCTAATGTAAAGCAGACGATTCATATTTTTGTAAAGTCGACATATGTCGACTGTGGTCGATAACCTGTTAATCTTATATTGATTATTCAAAATACCTAAAAAAAATTCCACTCAGAATTAAAAATTTTTATTATATAACGACTCTGACATCTAAATATTATTAGACACAGACACCGAATCAAACTCCTATATTCATCTCGACTTTCGAATGCTAAACCATGCTGATAAGTCTGATTAACTAGGTTTTAAATTTTGAGTGTTTACTGATGTAGAAATTAAATATGTTGAATATGAAACTAGACATTTGGGAGAGATAAGAGGAAAGTAATAATGTTAATATACAGACAAATATAATTCTAAAACAAATAAAAACTTTATTTAAAAAAACTATAACAAATGTTATAATTATTATTTAACCTAGTTATGTCTATTCTTGCAACTTGAAAAGCAAAACTGGTTTGATAAAAATAATCAACAAAAAAGTTAAGAGTTTTCGTTTAGAAATAGTAGAGAAAAGTGTGGTTCTTATCAAAAAACTGTCTATCGAGCATATGAGATAAGCAGGACTCGCGCACCCTATTTATTTTGGGGGCTTAAGCCCCTTCCCCCCCCCCCCCCCCCCTTCACCCCTCAATTTTCCAAGCCTCTCCACTCAATTTTTCAAGCTTAAATAAGTTTTAAATGAATTACATCCGATAAAGTGCGCTTGTGAAGAAGTCTTTTCTTTGTACATTGGTAGTTTCAATAAATATATTATAAAATTGTCTGGAGTATTTTTTAAGTATATGAATATTTATTCAAGCTGCTCTACCAATAAGAATCAGCACTGCATCCTGTGAGAGAAGTTTTTCGACCCTTAAAAGAGTTTTCGAACTATTTCAACGAAAAGTCAAGAAGGCTGAATGTTTGACATGTAAATTGCTTTATTACTCTAAAAATGATATATTGTTAATAAATTTATTTTCTTCTTTCACTTTTGTTTTATAATAGTTAATTATACTTCTAAATCCTCATCACTTTACTTTTATGACCTTATTTAGCTCTTGTTTCCGATGTTGATCGAATTTGCTTCTAGAAAAGAAAATTTTATAGTGTGTATTTTCATAATATATAGTTTCAGCCCCTTTGAGCCCCCCCCCCCCCATTTTGGTTAGCGCGGGCTCTGGAGATAAGACGTTGTAATGAATGATTGCAATTTGAATAAAATCTGTTTTCTTTTAAAACATTGAAATAAAATTGTAAATTTTTTTAAATATTGATTTAATAAACATGTTTGTACCTTTTAAACCAATTTATTAAAACAAACGATAGCGATCGAGTGGAATGTTGAGTGAACACAGGAGACATATAAAATCAAACAACTTAATTACATATTTTTATCCTTAAATATGAAATCTAATTGCAGTTAAAGTTGTCAGCATAGCAATTACAAAAGTAGAGTTAAGTATTTAAAGTGTGAAAGATGAAATAATAAAAATATAATTAGTCAGATCACATATAGAGAGAAAAAAATGACATCCCATTTCGATAAGAAACATCATATAATAAAATTTAAAAATTATACCTCCATTTTGATAAGATCTGTAATAATTATTTTTATTATTTGCAAATCTATAATTTTTACTATCTGCATGTAGATCTAAAAAACAATAAATGAGAAATTAACAAATCATATTCAAAAGCAATACATTTGACAGATATGCCCATATGATATGGATGCCAGATTTTTAAATTATCTAACGGATTAGATACTGACTTGAAAATAATTAACCGGTAAAGATAATGGCTTTAAAAAACTTTTGAACAAATTAAAGCGACACCTGGCAGCCTTATCAAAGGAAAATAATTGTAAAAGAAACTAAAAATTGGACACCTCATCCTTAAAAGATAGTAACAAGTTTAGAAGTTTGAACTTATTTATTAAAAAAAACTATAAAAAAATAAATTCGTGTAAAACAACATAGTTTTCTTAATAAAGTGTCCAATTCACAAGTGTACTTTGCTATATATTTATAAAGGAAATAAAATTCAAAAAAAGAAAATATAATATTAAATATAACCTGACAAATTATTGTTTTCTATTTTATCAAAACCATTATGTAATTCTTTATCTGAGTCTTCAACTTTGTCAGTAGTTGTCAAGTTTTTAAACTAAATCAATATATTAATTATTAAAAAAAGGTATATGATTATAAGATTTATCTAGTATAAATTTTACTATTCTATAAATAACATGTTAAAAGTAAAATATAATTTTTTACATTTTCTTCTAAAGCTAGTTCGGACATTTATAAAAGTATTAAATAGACGAAAAATAAATTTGAACAGAACCAAAAAATATTTATTAAAATAATAATAAAATTAGTCCCAGCAGGAGTATGATTGTGAACGTTGGCATTAACGATAAAACAAATTGTTTAGGTGGTGGAAAAGGTAGAGAGAATTTAAAATAACATAAAAGAATAAGAAGCATCTCAACAGTCAAGTCACAAGAGGAGAGGCAAGTTCAAAAAATTTGAAATTTTCTATGTGGATGAAGAAAACACTTTTTATTAGGTTTGGTTTAAATAGGCCCAAACGTCCATGCAGTATTTGAGGATGGTAAAGATGTAGGCATAACAAAAGCATCTGACAAGTTGGCTTAGGAAAAAATCATTGTATTTGTAAAAAAAATTTTTAAAACATGTATGTGAGAGCGAAAACAGAATTAATATGTCTGACGCATGTAAGCTTATCCATCAAGACTAAACCAAGAAAGTTAAAATAGCTAATCTTCACGTTTATGACTATGTTTTTATTTTTATCAAGTATCTCACTTTTTTTTCATTGACTTTTATTGCATAAACTCAATCTATATGACATTAGGCTTTCCCTTCTTTATTGGATTTCTTCATTTCTTTCATCACGTCCTAATTATGTCCTCTCACGATTCTTTCCAATTCATGAAGTAAATTTAGGTATTCCTGTTTGTTATTTTCTTTAATGATATTATTAGCTATCAATCTTCATCTTTTAGTTTCATTCTATATGCCGATGATAACCCATCCTTTAGAACATGCTATGCCTTTAGAGTGCGAAAAAATAAATGCCTTTCTAAATTTGATTTATTGCTGGTCATTGAGTAATAAACTTCCATTAAATGTGTCAAAATATTATTATATGCTTTTTGCAAATAAAATTGTTGAAAGTAGTTGTGTTTTAAAAATCAATAATTAAGTCTTGGATCAGGTTCACTAAACCCAATATTTGGGGGTTGTACTTGACAGTAACCTAAAGTTGAATAGTCACACATCACATATTATCACAAAGTTTTCTCGTACATATGATATTATGTTCAGGTATAAGTCTTATCTCAATAATAAGTCACATATTAAGCTCTTTAACGCTCTTATATATACTCATCTGTTGAATGCTACCAATATTTTGCACAATTCCGGCAAACGGCATATAATCATGCTTGAATCTCCATTGAGGAAAATGCTTAACTTTCTTACCTACTCTTTTTTGGAAAAATTTTCTCGTTCTCTATATCAATTGCTTTTAAAAATTATTATTTAAACGGATGTTTTAATTTTTTGTATTTCCCAAACAAAGTTGTGCATACTGATTCTACAAGATATAAAGATTTTTTACATATGCCATACCTCAAAAAGAGATCTACATTTGCTAAGATTATTACAGAAAGCATAAATACTTTCAAATTTCTCATCTATATTCGGAAGGCTGTAACTCTTTTCCTATAAATCTGTGTATCTATATACATAAAATTGATATATTTTGTATACATATTCAAATTGTTAAAAATCCATATCCTTATTGATTCTTATATATTATTTTCATACAAGGAACCACTGATCTCGATCATAATATTCATGATCCTTTCACCTTCTTTTCATATTTGTTTTTTATTTCTTTTTGTGAATTTTTCTTTTATATTTGTGTTATTTTTAATATAAATCTTTGTGCATAAGCGATATTAATTTTTTTTGTTGTTTTTAATAAAAAAACAAAACTTTAAATTTTGAGGAAAAATCATGTATATTTATCAATGTTCAAGTAGAGATTATTGCGAATATATTTTATAATATTAACATAATATTAAGTTCGATTCTATATTTTAATAGTTTTTTTCTTTAAGTTCTTGTAAAACGATTCAAACGTTATCTATAATTTAAAATTAACAACTCATATTTCGATACAAGAGTCAGAAATTACATGACGAGAAAATAGCAATGTAATTTTATCTTTAATTTTTAGGGCTCTTCTCCAATAATAAATATCTATAGCCGTGATATGTGTGTTTAAAATAATATTTCTATAATTATTGGTAAGTTTTGATGCGCCACCATACATAAACCACCTGCGCTGGTTTACAGGCAATCCCACATTGCCCGGTTTATTATTGGTAAAGATAGTTTGATGTCCATCAAATTTATGTTCTGTAAGACTAAATTGGTATTCGATAAGATATAGATCATGTAGATTCAATTATGATTATGTAGAAAAACGATGAGAATAAAAATGAGAAAAGATTATGCTTCTTAAAGAAAGTATCAATTTTTAAATATAGAATTTCGATGTATATATCTGGCTAGTTTTACAATGTATATATTTTCCATGACATTTAAGTGAACTGGGTAAGATAGATATATCAATTGCAGGGCGGATCTAGAAAATTTCTATGGGGGGTGTATAATAAAAATTATGGTTCAAATTTTTGGAGGTTCACACATTTACTATATTTTTTTGTTTCAAAAATTCATCCTAAATGAACCCAAGGTTTTAACAACGCTCTCCGTTTGAGGAACATGAGGCCAGGTGTAGACAACAATAGCTACCGATTAGACGTAGATATGGATAACAATTCAATATTGATAAACAGGGCCTGAGATTGACTTTCTATGATTACTGGGCTCAAAATATTTTTACTTTTATCGAGAATCTGAGAGCCGAATTTGAAGAATGATAACAAAAAAATAAAACTTTCCAAAAAATGCAATATTTTTAATGCGTAAATTGCAAAAGCCAAAGTATAATTGTAGGCCTTAATACGTTATTTACGGTAAGACTTGATACTGTTCGTCTGAACAAACTGATAGTAGGTTAGTTTAGGGTCAAAAAGTGTTGATGCCTCTATACGGCGTGGGTATCCAGAGAGAAACTGTTTACATATCTCCTCGGTCTTAGGTTGTATACCCATGCCATTCATGGCGATTACTGCAAGATCCGACAGTCGTTCTGTATTCATAGTCGTTCTCAGCCACGTATGTATCCTCTTAACAGAGGAAAATGACCGCCCTGCTTCAGTGCTACCGATTGGAAGGACGGCTAATATTTTGAGAAGTTCTCTCACATTTGGAAAGAACATTTCATCAGCATGATTGGCCAGGAGAGATGTCACAGATATGTCGCCTATGGTGCCTTTGTTCATCCAGTAATTTAACCAGCGGAACATCTCGCTATCAAGAGCAGCAGGTAATGGTAACACATGAAACCATTTGTCATGCAGATTTTCAGTCAACTTTGGTAATGTTTCTTTGGTCTTCTGAAGAATCACTTCTGGAACGAGACAGCATAGTTCATAATGGGCACATTTGTCATCACAGAAACGATATCTCAGTTCACTGCAGGTAGTATCAAGGAATGGAATAACCAAAGTTCTCTTCCAGTCGACGAAAACTGTATCTGATGGATGGTTATCTCTCATCTTTTTTTTCCTACAGATCCTTGGTCTCTGTTCACGTGAGCCAACAAGACTACTTAGTTCTAGCACTTTACGATATACACGATCAAACCAGACGTCTACTTCTAATCGTATGTCTTGATATGTTGACATAACCTCAAGACTCAATAAGCTCAAGACTTATTTTATGATGGCTTTTCTTTTCGTGAGCGTTCAATAACTCAGTCGATTTATTGTAGTTACGATATGGGGTGATGACAAATGTCCCACAATTTCTCTATTCATCTTCCCTGAGAAACAAGACACATAGAAGACACCAGCCACCTCTAAAATCTTCATGATCAATATAGGCCAGCAAATTCCTTCTTTCTAACCATTTTGACTGGAATGATATCTGTTTCTTGTTGGATACTCTCTGAGTGTCAAAATTAGGTGATGGTTTAGGTCTCCAATGTTTTTCTACGAAGTTAATCTTTTTTATGTCGCTAAAGTCTTTGAAGTTTTTTACGGCTTCACATACATCAATGAGTGATGGTGCTCCTTCCTTACTTTGGAACATTATTGGTGCTCGGCAATGGAGATGTTTCTAAGCCTTTGTAAAAAAGCAAAACCTATGCTTATTCCATTTATGACAACTTACTTGTGCAAGTCCGGATTTAGTACCCTTTTGTCAATAATGACTAAATCTAAAAATCGGTTGAGTGCACAAGCAGATATGCAAATTGCGATCAGTAGCAAAGTACCACGTTTTGAGAAACTCATATGCAAAAAACAGGAGCAAAATAGTCATTAAATTTGAGGTGGACTTTGTATAAAATTATTAGCTTTTTAAAAGAGAATAAAAAATTGAACTATTTTTTAAAATGGAAGTTGTTTGGATGCAGATTGTTTCATTTTATTTCCATATATTTCATTTTTGTTAATATAGTACCTCATAAAAAATGATTATGGAATTTTTTGTCGTTTTTTTATTTCAACTTTTCTTTTAAATAAATTTGTAAATTTTCATTACATAAACTGTAAGAGGTGCAAAAAAAATTAAAATTTTTTAGGGGTACGGAGCGTCAAAAAGGTTGAGAACCACTGGTCTAGATAGATATCTTTTCAAGTATTTGACTATATGATATAGAAATTGCAATAAAAATAACTTTAGCACATGTAAAGAGGGTGGGTGGCTAGCCACCCAATCCACCCCCTGTATCCGCCCTTGCAATTGTTTCGTTAAATTAAAGATAAAGTTTAGGGTATTTTGCTTTATTTAAGTATTTTATTATAATTTATAAAATAAAAATGTTTAATGCTTTATAGTTTTGACATGATTTAAAAATTTCAGATACAAGACTATATCCTTAGCCCTAAATAGGAAGGTAGGATAGCAGAAAAGAATATAAAGAGAAAAGAACAATTGTAAATATCAAAGAAAATGATGTTCTACTTTATCCATCAAAATTCATATTCGTAAAGAGACAAAATTTCTCCACGAAATTTTAAATGTAATGAAATATATTCTTTAAAGCAATTGTAAAGGATTATTTATGTGGGAGAAATATGATAAAATAGCATAGGATTGACTTTTAGTTTGATATCACTCTGATAACATAAGTTCAGTGTTTAAAAAGTTTAGATTTGTGTTTGAGAAATTCTCATCGAAATTATACTTCATAGGTCATACTTTTTGATATTCGATCACATGGGTATATGAGTTTTTGAGACTGGAACCCGTACTTTGACATAGACAATGAATTTTGTGTTAATAAGTAAATAGGCTATACATTTTACTCTTTGTTCCCTAGATTTAATGCTATATTCTGTAGTTGGAAGTGATTGAATTTACACAAGAAGACATTTTAAGACGAGAATTACTATTATATATATTTTTCGTATTGGATTTATTTCTCAATATGAAAAGGGGTCGTTTGAGTATCCTTTTGAGAAGTGCCAATGAGTACCTTTAATTAAAAACGGTTTATTAGTTTTAAACTATAATATTTCATAAATGGATTTTTAGTAGAGAAAAATAAGAAAGAAATTACTCTTTCTCAGTTGGGTCAAAATAAGAGGCATTTTTTAGAATACATCGTTTTTGAAAAGCCTTTTTATGTAAAGAAGGAAAATATCTAAAATAGTAATTCAGACACATAAAAATATAGAAAAAGGTTTTCAATTTTATTTCTTTAATTTACATTAAATATACTTTGTATATTTATAGAAGATGTTTTTCTAGTAGGATTTTTTCCTGACACCTTTTAAAACATAATATTTCATCACAAGTTTCTAATAATAGTAATGTTCTAGGAATTTTTTTTTAAAAAACTTCTTAAATTTTGATGTGATTTGATATAATAATAATAATAATGATGACAACCTTATACTTTCAATGCAAAGTCGACAACTGACTTTTTCCACGTCACATTTAAGTTCTCTCACCTAATACTACCTCATTCAGCCACTAGACCAAATAGTAATCCCTTTGTTCAAGTTAAAATATTGAAAATTGTTAATGATGAAATTTATCACTAAGATTTGATTACGACACTGTAACACCAGCAGACTTGGTCAGGTTTATCACGATTCTACATGCGATACATTGGAATTCGAGAGTGGGGTGAGACACTAAAAGAATTATTATATCTGGATGCTTCAAAATCTTTTTTTGAACTGATTATGAAAATAAAATTCGTTTTTACTAATTGACTTTAATTTTCAAATTTTTTAAATTTTTACTAATGACACCTATTTTTTCAAATTAAAAAATTTTTTTTATTCATTATAAAAAAATTATTTAAAAAAATACTTCGACTTTCTTTTTTTTCTGTGAAATTCTTTTGATTCTTCGCGCTGTAAGCCCCAACAATAAGCCGCCATCTTTTCCTCCCACCTACCTTGATATCTTTCTTCCATTGTCTTTATTTCTTGATGAAATCTTTCCCCTTGCTCTTCGCCCATTTGCCCAAGATTTTCAGGGAATTTATCCAAGTGGCTATGTAAGTAATGCACTTTTACACTCATATTTGCTCCAAGCGTTTTGAAATTTACCAGCATTTTTTCTACAAGCTCTGGATAATTTTCAGCTTTATTGTTTCCAAGGAAGTTGTTAATCACTTCAACATAGCTTTGCCAAGCATTTGATTCAATATTGCTCATAGATCTCACAAATTTATCATCTTTTACTAGCTTTCTTCAACTTTTCTAAGCTAACACGGGGGGTTGAGTTTATGTGCTTAAGCAACCTCCTTGTTTGTCCAATGATCTACAAACTGCTTCATCAAACCCAATTTAATATGGAGAGGAGGCAAAATAATCTTTTTCTTTTCAACAAGCGGCTCCTTTATAATGTTTTTGCTTCCCACAATTGAATTTTCTCTCAGAGGACATTCTTTTTGTGTCCAGTGCTTGTTCTTATCTCTACTATCCCAAAGACAGTAAAAACAGGGAAACTTTGTGTATCCAGATTGTTGTCCCAACAAAAAGTTAACAATTTTGAAGTCAACACATAGTGACCACTTATGATGTTCGTAATTAATACAATTTAACAAATGTACATTTTCATAATCTTCTTTCAATGTTGTTGAATAGCCAATTGGAATCGAAGGAAATGTATTCAAGTTGTGTAATAAAACGCATTTCAAACTTTTGAGAGAGAAATCAATAAACAATCTCCATTCATCAAGTTTGTATGTGGTGTTGAGTGCAAATAGATTTTGATGTCATTACAATAAACTAACATTTCATTTTTTTGTAAAAAAATTAAACAGTGAATGCTCTCTTGTTCTGTAGAAAGTTATTTTGGTGTTTTTTGTTAAACACTTTTTTTCTTTTAAGCGAGAGGCCAACACTTCCAACTTTTCTTTACTTAGATCAAGATCTCTAATGAGGTCGCTGAGGTCTTCTTGATTAAACTTATTGTAAATGTTGCTTTAACTTTCTAAATGATCTTCGCTTGCACTTGCTTCGCTTGAAATTTCCTCTTCTATTTCTTCTTCATCTTGTGAATTAAAATTTTCAGGAACTTTTGGAACTGGAATTCGATCCAGCAAAAATAACAATCATTATGATGATTTTTTGGCTCCCTCCATATCATTGTAATACCAAAATTCAACTTTTTCTTCTTTTCCTTACTCCATTGTCTCAATTGTTCAACACAAAACTTGCATATTTTGTGCGGTGCCCAACACTTATCTTGATCACCAAGTTTTATTTTCAAAATATGCAAAATAAACTCTTTTAACAAAAGGTGATATATTTTTCCTTTGACTAGGCAAAGTATAACGCCCACAAATATAACAAAAAATATCAGAAGGATTTTTACAAAATTTTCTAGACAACTTCATTAAATTATTGAATTAAAAAATCTGTAAAATTGTCTAAATTTTAACATAAAAATAAATATGATTATTTAAAGCTTACTTTTAGAAATAAAATGATTTGAGAACGACTTACAAGCAATTTTGATATTAGGAGTTTTACTATTAAAATTTTTTATGCAGTTTTCCAAAAAAGACAATTGCTCTTGAATTAGAGCGAATAAAACAAAATAAAATATATTTTTAAAATAAAAAAATATAAAATAAAAATTATTTGTTGAAAAAATTCTGGCAACGTAAAAAAATTTTTTTATGTTGGCCTGTGTTATCATTCATTAAAAACTTGCTTCACATAAGTCACCGATTAACAGATTGATGGATACTCGTAGATAGAGTTTGAATGATGTCAACTAACAAAAGGTAACAACAACAGGAAGACTTGCATCTTTGAAAACTACATTCATCTAAAAGACCGAAGATGTAGTAAGTGGAACAATAAGAAACATTACGCCCCATAATAATTCGCACAAGAGTACAGAATATTTTTGCCTGCTCAGAAGGTCCAACATGCTATTAAATGTCAATCAACTAACAAAAGATAAAAATTTGGTGCTGAATGTGGCCCATTCAATTATTGATAAAATAAAGAGGTCTAAATACTAAATAAAAATACTAAAATAAATAATTTATTGAGCCCAAATTTTTAAAATGTAAATTTTTGCCTACAGTCGGCATTTTCAAACATATGCTGGAGAAAACGATGTAGGTTGAAGCAAAGAGTCACTTTAGGTAGACTGAGAAACTTTATTGAATCTGAGGGATGTAATCCCAAACATATGGAAACGGCATTTTCTTTAAATGCGCGCAGGACATAACTTTAGCTCCTAGTAGAGAACAAGGTACAACTTGCTATAAAAAGTACAAAGATAGAGTGAAAGTTCTAGTTGGTACAAACACAAACTACGTCCATTGTGCATCGATATCTTCAAGAAACCAAGCTGTTTGAAATAGGATACACTGCCACTCAGTTATCATCACACTAAAACATTTTACAGAAGTAGTTTCACGAGTAATTTGTTCCAGTTCTATTCTTTCTTCGTAGAAGTGGTTTCGAGGAGAAAGCCAGCTTGTTAATTGACAACTGTGCCCCCACCCACTAGAAAACTTTCCATATTTTCTACCCCAGAACATAACCAGCAAAATGAAGCCACTTAATGCAGGAATAGTTTCAGCATTAAAAAAACGCTATCTAAAAAAGTTATTCAGAGAAATCGTTAATAGAGATGTCACAGCCTTAGAAGACTTTTTAAAAAGTCTTAAAATTAAGGAAATGATTTATGTGACATGAGAAGCCTGGGCTGTTATAGCGCAACCAATAGTCAACAAATACTAGAAAAAATTCGCGGGTTCTGCTATATTTTTCGATGACTCAAAATAGAAGACAGCTTTGAGACCGAGTTTGATGATAATAATGGCGTCTTATCATTAATTTCTAGTGATATTCGGCATATTGTTGAAGTCAATGATGAAGGTCTTTTTTGGAAGACGCTTGAAAGTCCGCCCCTCCAATAATTTCAAGGATGTGCGCCCCTGAATTAATCAAATTTTTTTTCATATAAACATCGCAGTGTATCTAGTACACTCTTTTCCTTCAGACTACATTCACTCATATAAAACTCTCCAGCCTTCAGTTATTTGTTTTCTGTATCAATCAAATATTCTTTTATAAATTCCTGTAATGTGCCTGATAGACTACTTCATTTTCAAATGAAAAGCCTATTCGCCCCAACAATTTTGGATTTTTTATACATGTTTTGATAGCTAAACTATGATAATTTTTAGAATGAAGGTATATGTGAAGAAACTAATATATTTTATATTCAAACTAAAATATTGAATGCGTTTCCTTATTCAACCCTATGAAGTTTTTGTTAAAATTATTCATAGGCATTATAACTTCTGAACGCTTAGTTGCTAAGAATCTTTCCAATCCCCTCGAAATTTTTAATCTTTTTTTGCACAAAATTTTATTTTGTACATATTTGAATGCACCAAGGAAAAACTCCATGAAAACTACAGGTATGATAGATTATCTACATAAATATAACAAGTCGGTAAAATTGTTTTTATATAAGGTGTTGCGTAAGTTGCACTATCCGTGCATCGATAAACGGCTTTCCAATGCAATCCCCGTGCATCGATAAAAGCCAATTGCATTGGAAAGACGTTTATCGATGCACGGATAGTGCAACATTACCAAGGTGTTGTTCTATTTCACAATTGGTGTTAACTTGAATTTTATGAACATCGATTTATTCAACATTGCCACCCATCTAGATTTTATTTCCATCTTGTATTGTGATGAATATCATAAATTTTACAAAAAAGAAACTTTACCATTCAAAGTTGTCGCGATAAAAAGGATGTCGACATTTTTTGTACCTGGACTTCAAATACACTGGATACCTTCCAGTGGCGGATCCAGGGGCAGGGGGGGGAGGGGTCATGGGCCTAGGCACCCCTATGAAAAATGGCTTCGAAAATTACCCTTACTAATGTATACCCTTACATGTATAAAAAATAAATTTTTGCAATTTATTCATGGCAAAATAATGTTAAAAATATGAAAACATAGGTAATTAGTGATTCTAAAAGACATAATACAGCTGTCGTATTCTCTAAAGACTTTTATCAAAATTGCAAAAATATTAAATTGATTTCGCCCCCCCCCCCCCCCCCCCCACTATAAGAAATTTCTGGATCCGCCACTGGTACCTTCAAATAGAGGGTATATCTTTGTTTTATTGATAGAGCTTGAATTGAATTGGAATTTTTTTGACATTTTGTATTTTATATGTAAACAGAACATAGCTACAAATTTTATCGACTTGTCAAATAGGATATTTTTAATCAGAATAATTTCAATATTTTTTATAATAAAAAGCTGAACCTCGTTTTGAAAATCTACGTTACTGCTATGAAAGGTTTTCTGTAGAAGATCTTCTGGCTTACCTAGGCTCTCAAGATCAACGTGTTGATGTAAAGTTTTTATTTTCCGATAAAAATAGTGAACCTTTTCTGAAGGCAGCAATAAGCAGGGACATGTTTATTTTGGACAAAACATTTATTAGATTTTATTATAAAAGTAACAGAAATACTTGGGACAAACTATCACCTATAAGGTACTTGCACGATGAATTTTCCATAAGTTGTCATAAGTATTGGTGTACCAAGTACTAAGTTACTATAGATGAGCAACTTGTGAAGTTTAGAGGAAGATCGCCAATAAAAGTTTACGATCCCTCTAAACCAGGGAGATATGACATGAAAGTATATCATATTGTTGACTCTGTTAGCTTTTATGTATTGTCAAGTGAAGTATATGTTTCAGGATTGAGTGATAAAAACTATTTCAAATCTACAAATATTGTAAAAAGAGTTGTAGCAATATCTAATATACCAAAAGGTTGTGGAATTTATGTTGATAGATTTTTTATGGCCCATGAGTTAAGTTGTTGGGCGGTAGATTGTAAACTCACGGTTTGTGGAACAGTTAGAGCAAACCGTAGATTTATGCCACATATAATTCGACCTTCATATCTCAAAGATTTAAATTTGGTAGATTGTGAGAGCAAATTTTTATATACAAAATACTCTTCGCTAACAGTTTACATCCCAAAAAAACATTCTGGTAAAGCATTTAGACCTGTTTACATAATGTCTAGCCAGCATTTTCGGAAATTGAATTAGTCGGTAGTCAGAGAAAACCTCAAACTATTTTAGATTATAACATGTATAAAATGGGTGTAGATGCTTTCAACAAGATGGCTAGAGATTATTCGTGCTACAGAACCTCAAGAAGATGGCCAATGGCGATTTTTATAAATTTATTAGACATCGCTGCAAATAATAGTTGGGTCATTATAAAATCAAACATGCCAGAAAAGTATCCAAGTGTCAGAAAAGGTGGACAAATGTGTTTCATTAGAAGTTTGGCTCTACATCTAACTGAAAAGGTCATGCAAATCAGATGCCAAAGTTCATCAACACGTGTTGGCACAAGGAAAATGTTTATATTTTTATGATTTCGAAGCATAATCAACCAACTACATCACATGGAAGAGGTTATTGTTTCGTTTCAAATTGTAAACCAAGAAAAAGAAGTACAAGAAATTGCATAAAATGTCAAAGGCCTTGTTGTAAAAATCACACAGTACTTATTTGCACAGAGTGTAAAGACTCATAAACTTTCTAATCTTCAAATAAACATTTTTTCTTTTACCTTTTTTACACTTTTGTGTAATAGAGTTTTTGAGTTTTTGAGTTTTTGCAGTTTAAATTGTGCTTACAGGTAGCGTCTTTTGTTTACTTTTGAGGAAGATGTAAATTTTGTAGCTTACCCTTATTTTCATCTTCTCAGTTAGATACAAAATTTACTGATGGAAGTTTATTTGCACAAGAAATACACGGCACATAGAATTGTCGATTTCGTATCTTTCTTGTCTTCTAGCAATTGGCGTTGTATTTTATTCACAACATTTCTTCCTCTGATAAGGAAGTTTAAATTGTCCTTACAAGCAGCGCTGTGTTTACTTTACGCCAACGATGAGAAATTTGTAGCCTACCTAACTTCCAACTTAATTCGACGTGTAGGATGCATTTCTTTCTTCAAAACTCCACTTGAAAACAAAGATGATGTCAAAGGAAGAAGTATATGCACAAAGAAGAAACTAAATAAAACATCACCAAAAGCCAAAAGATAGTACAAATTATCTGCCAAATCCATTACTAAAAATTATTTTTTGATGGTATATTCCATGTAAAATTTAAATGAATGTTTTCAGAGACAGATTTTAGAAGTAAACCGCAAGTTTGTTACACACTTATAGGTATTTTCAATTTCTAAATTCCAAAAATAAGTCCAAAATGAAATCAGCATGCCCGATTTGATATAAAAAATATATTTTATATAAAATTTGAAGGTATATTTTATTAGATATATTTCTCATCAATCAAAATTTTGATAGACATTTCTCAAAAAATAAGCATGATTTTGAAAAAAGTTAACTATAATGTGTTATGTGTTCAAAACTGTATATATTTATAAATTTTCAAACAAGTATATAATATAGAACCAAAGTTATAAGTTTAACTAGAGATACTGTCAGAATTTTGCTGAAAAAGTTTAACTTTTGATTTTGATTGACAGATTTAGGCATGAAAAGGTCATTCAACTGCTATGAAAATGGTATCAAAAGATGCAGCTATCAATTTTAGTAAATGTCAAGAAGTATAGTAGCAAAAGAGCTAGCCAATTTGGTACAAGAGAAATTTTAGTTGGGGGGGGGGGCTAAAATAGCCCCCGTCACTGATAGGGTTTAAAGACAGTCAAGTAGGCTTCCTTGGACATCTCCCGTCTTGTGCCGTGAGAACTGATAGTTCTGCAGCAATGACTGATGGAAAGAAGGGCGTCGATTTAGTGCTAGTGCGCCACTGTGAAGGCGTCGGACACACTCAGCACATCCACCTTCGTTCATGTCTCCACGCTGATCATTTCTCCGATCACATGGTGATTTGCTCCCCTGGCCTTGCTCACAGACACCATTATACACCTGAAATATATAAAGTAAACGCTTTCCATAATATGTTTTCTGCTTTTGAGTGTTTTCTTCGTCACTCCAAGCCGCAGCCAGCTCGCAAATGCCTCATCTGGCCTACAATTTAAAAAAGTTACTTGTAACTTATGGCATTACACAATATATGTATGTATGCCACCTAATAATTCATTTATGCCAATCTTAATTATTTCATCATTAATTAGTTCAGTTAAAATTTGCCAATTTTGGATTTAGTAATGTTTATTCTTAAAAAATTGTCGCATATCTTTGAACTAATATAGATAGATATTCTTTTTTAAATAAAATATGTACCAAACCTATTACCGTTAGGGGGCGTAACCCCCCGTGCCCCTCACCCTGTCTGCTTACGCCAGAAAACTGTCTCTAAAATATTGTTTCCATTAAATATATGTTTTTATACCAAATCAACCATGCCAGTTTCATTTCTAGACTTAATTTTTGCAAGTAGGGTTTGGAAATGTCTGAAAGTGCAAATCCAATTAATTATGCATGTCTGAAAATTATCTCTAAAAATATTCATTATTAAAAATATATTTTTTTATTGCTGATATCATTTCTGTACTCATTTTGCAATTAGAGTATAAGAAAGAGTTTCAAGCCCATAATGACTTGATTGAAAATAGTAGCTTCAAATTAAAAATATTTTTTAAGCTAAATCAAACATGCTTATTTAATTTATGTACTATTTATTCAATACGGTAAAAAATACCCTGAAGTGTGAATAAAATTAGTGATGTATGCCTAAAAATGTTAGTAAATTTTTTTCAGAAAATCGTTACACATTGGTTATATAGTACAAATATAATTTTTTAAATATAATTTGGCTTACAATACTTTAGTAATTCATGTTGACTATGAAGTATTTATTTAGAGAAAAATAAAACGCATTATAAAAATTTTGAACCATTTTCCAATTAACTAGGAAGTCATGTAATGAGCTAATATTGGGTGCTTCAAAAAAGATTTTGAGAGCGAACAAGAAGTTCCTCATTTGCGAATGAAAAATCTAAGATAGGAATAAACAATTTCTTCATCTGGGATGAAGAAAAACATTGGCATTTAAAAATGTAAAAATTCATTGTAAACATTAGATTCTGTGAGAAGAGTAAATTACGGATATGCGAGGTTAATCAAAAAGCCATAAGGTCGCTGTAATGATTACACGTTCGAAGTTTTGTATGAAATTTAGCAAATACATTGGAGAATAAAGCAGTAACAAATAAAACAAGTAATTACAGCTTGATAAAATATAAAACATTAATTTCATGTTTACTAAGATTACAGTATTTCCTAAGAATATAAATTGTGTTTATACAGAAATAAGAAAATGGAAGAAATTTTAAATATTAATGGACATTGCATGGAAAAAAATAATAATAAAATTTTCACAAAAAAATCAAGTAAACGAATAAAGCAAAGCGCAGGAGAAATGAAAGAGTTATTTATAAAAATTTTGAGTTTATGAAAAGAAATGGGAGGTTGAGGAAAAAGATTTTAAAAAATTAACAAGTTTATAGTTTAGATTGTTTTGAGTTCGATAGTTTGAAAAAAGGAATAGTCAAAAAGTCAAGATATCGGGGAGATGCACTTTGTTTTTCAAAGTCAAAAGTCATAATACCATTAAAAATATCAGGTAAAAAAAAGACAGTTAAAATATTTATAGAGAAATAATGGTTAACTTAAGATTGAATATATCTTCAAGTTTCAATAATCAGTCTACTTATAAAATAAAGAGGTGAACACTAAAATAAATAATAATTAATTGAGCACTTAAAATTTTTAAAATGTAAATTTTGACCGACAGTGGGCTTTTTCAAACACAAAATGATTATATAATCATTTACTATTTATTAGCTTAATAAATTATTTATTTTAGTTTTCATCTTTCTATTTTATCACTAATTTAATTGGCCACCTTCAGCACCAGATTTATAACTTATAAAATAGATAGAAGTATGAGCTGAAAAGTTTTGTTTTATTATTCGTAAGGCTTTTTTGGTACGATGAAAAGAGTAGATAGAGAGGAGTGTCTCCATTTGAAAATACTAAAGTGTATGTGTGGTAGAAATAAAGACTTTATAGTAAAAGGAAAGTGTTAAGAGAAGCTATTTCTACAATGCACCAACGATGCAGCTAAGTTTTCGGTTTAAATGACTCCTAGTATTAGAGAAAAATTGACTAAGGTAGAAAGTTAAAATTATCAATCATTTATTTCAAGGTTTCTCAATAAACAATGGATTTTAAAATCTAAGGTACAATGAGAAAATTCATGCAACAAGATTCCTTAGAGTTCATACGAAGAGAGTTAATTGCGTTGAATTGAAAAAATAGAACTAAAACAATCAGAGCTCAAAGCTAGATAGATTTTTATTTGTCCTCATTATAGATATGTCATCAGCAAAAAAACTTACCAGAGTTAATACAGTTTGGTAAATCATTTATAAATATATTAAAAAGTAGCGGTGCAAGGAAATATTTTGGGCAACGCCAGTTTTAACATTAAGAAAGAGGATAAAAATTGTTGATATAAAGCTGTCTATTCAAAAAGTAGGATTCAAAAAACGACAAAACAGAAGGACAAAACCCGTAGGCCTTTAAGGCTTTAGACAGGCCCATGAAAAAAAAATTTGGTTTTGTTCTCTTTGGGATCAATAATCTTATCAATAAAATAAGAGTGCATTAGCTCACTGGAATAATCTTTGTTAAACCCACACTGGAGAGGGTAAAAAATGTGAATTTTAGAAAAATCATATCAAAAAATGTAAATTTTTTTCGAAAATCTTAGAAATAGTTGGGATGATCGAGATAATACTGTAGTTTTCAGCAAGTTTACATAATCCTTTTTATGTAAACTTGCTAGATCTTGGAAAACTTCAAATATTGAGGAAAGAAGGAGCTGAAATACATAAAATAGAACTATCAGCTAAGCTTTATAATTTCACTAAGATGGAAAGGAAATCGCAAAAATTTTTTTAAAAATTTGACAAATATCTATATGTGAAGATTTAGTCACTATCAAATTTTTTTTATTTTGAATTGAATTTGACCGTTTTTTCGTTTGGTCTGAAAGAGATGATAAAGTGAAAAATTTTTAATCATTTTTTATGAGGAAAACAACTTTTGAACTTGGATTGAAAAAATAGTTCCACGTTTTTTTAATTTGAACATGCTTTTTAAACGGATTTAATGTTAAAGTCACAAGGACGAACTTAAAATGAAAAAAGACGAACTTAAAATGAAAAAAAGACAAACTTAAAATGAAAAAAGACGAACTTAAATGAAAAAAGACGAATTTAAAATTAAAGAGGACGAACTTAAAGTGAAAAAAGACGAACTTAAAATGATAAAGGACGAACTTAAAGTAAAAATGCTATATTGGTAAAATGTTTTTTATCAACTTATCGGCAAAAAAACAAAGCTGATCTTGCTTTGTTTTTCCCATCCGAAATTAGACACACACACCCATCGAAACAGACAAACGCACTTGAAATTGAATAAATGTATATTTGCAAAGTGTTGTAAAGAAAATTAAAATAATTTAAGTTGTATCTTTTCGTTCACATAAGGTTCACACTATTGTTCAGGCTAAAACCATCTCTTAATACCAATATATATGTTTCCCCCAGATCCCGCGCTACCTATTAAATTTTGGGGCACAAGCCCCCAACTATTTCTCAAGTATCTATTTCCCCCCTTAGCTAATTTTCAAGTTCCCCTAAAAAATTTTCATTACCCTAAAAAAATATGACAAACATCTAGCATTCATAATAATTCCTTTCATGAAAATGTAATCAGTATATATATGGCTTGACAAATACATCATATGTTTTCGTTTCGCCTTGAAGCAGATTAATCTGATAGTTCAAAATTCGCGCCCCAATGAAGCCCCCCCCTAAAATCCCTGATTCACCCAAAATTGATGGCCTACCTTTAAAAAGTTAGTCAGCCCAGCTTGAAACTTGAGAAATATCGCTTTATAGTCTTATAAGTTATAAAAATGAGCTTTTATTCACTTTTATATATTGATTTGAAAAAGTGTGATAAAAACGTTTTATAGATTACATTCTTTTTCTACTAAAAAGAATTGTACCGGCGACTGCAATATTTTAACTTGTATAACCATAAAAAATCAGATATCATTTGAATAAATTGATTATGCATAAGGCAACCAATTTGTAAAATAAAACAAATATTTGTCTCGAGGTGGTTTATAAATACTCAGTGCCGGATATACCAAGTGCGGAGCCTGTAGCAGATCGATTAAATTTACAAATGATAGTCAGGAAGTAAAAAATTTTTTAATAAAATTGATCTAGATTCTACAAAAAAGATAAAAACCACAAAATTCAAGAGCAAAAATGCATTTTAAGGAGGAAATATAAAAGAAGAATTGAAGAAAACTTAAAAAAATAACTTTAAAGGTTTTTTTCGACACATTTTTCAACTAAGCGCGTGGCCTGTAGCAGCTGCCACATCTGCTATTGTGTTAATCCGGCACTGAATACTCAAGATGACTTAGTCTCTTCTCTCTCAGATTTTTAACTTCGCACATTTTATGAGTCAGTAGAATAAATTTATAGCTGCGATAAAATCTTCTCAAGAATTATTTATTTTACATTGCATTCTTCTTTGGATGTAAGTAATGGATAAATAAGCGATAAATCAATACATGGAATGCTAGCAAATTTATTAAATTCAGATAAGTGGGAAAGCACAGTGATCTTCAAAATGAAAGCAAAACGGGAGGATTCTTTTGTTTTATCTTGCCTAACAATGATTGCAGAAGAGACATTGAGATGAAAGCAAAGATAGAAGAAACAGTCCCGGCAAATCACATGCAAAATGTAGAGAAGTAAATTTGAATATTCATACTTTTAAGTTATGAAAAAAAGTCTTTTGCTTGAATGATGCCAACAACAATATTATTGATTACTTTATTTACTCTATCCATGAATAAATAACAGCATGACAACGGTTAGGATGAAAGTTGTGAAATTATGATAAACGCGAAGCATGCAAAGCTCTTCGCCTTTGGCGTCTACTACTACACAATACAATAAATAGTAATCTTCATTTTTTCGTATACTTTTCCTGTATACATACACGCTAACTGATACGTCATAATAATAAATACCAAATTTTACAAGTAAAGTATGATTGTTTGCGTATAATACAACAGTCGTATAATACACACATTTCTTATGAGAAGAAACTGATAAAAAAATCAATCAATTCTGATTAATCAGGATTATTCCTACTGACTCATTCATTCATTTCTTTTCAATTATTATTGTTTGCACATCACATTCATCACAACAAGCCTTGTTATTCGTGGTTTCTTTTCTCGTGTGTCGTCTCTCTCCTTCTACCTCTCTCTGACACACGCTGAGTTTTGATGACTGTTATAACATCCATCACCTTATAAGATTGAAAGTTTGAAAGTGAAATTTAAGATTACCACTTCCTTTCCTTTTTCGTAGATTCACTTTTTAAAAGTAAGTCTTTTGTCATTGAATTCTTTGTCTCCTTTCTTTCACTGCCATATCACCCTTATGTAAGGTTGCTAGATGTCTCTGTTCTCGGAATTATCTATACTTTATTGGACCTTAATGACGGAACCCCGGAGATTTAGAAAAATCCTGTTTTTTTCACTATCTTTTTCCTTCAAAGTAGTTATATTTGTAGGAAATACAAAGTATTCTTTTTGACTTTTATCAATGCCATTTTGTCCCTGCTGTTGACGTAAAAATCTGACAGCCCTAATTCCAGGCTAAAATTTGCCTTGCCCCCACCTCTCAAGTGCAAAAGTTTCAGTATATTGATTTTTTAAATTTTGTTTGTTTCTCATTCATGATTCGTATTAAAATTATATTCAAAAATAGAAGCTAACGATTTTTCGACTCTTTAAAACTTTTTTTTCAAAATTTGGATAACATTTTTTTTTAAATCAAGTAACTTTTAGAATCTTTAAATTATTAAGTTCCAAACTTATTCATATTCAAATTATTTTTAAAAAGGAAAAAACTTTGTGAAGTAGTGTACCCATTCAAATTTAATTCTAAATAAACACAAGCTTGGTATGACATATTGTAATTTTTATCTCTATGAGCGGAAAGAGGAAGAAACTAAGGCAAAAATGAATAGTCGTGTCAAGGAGAAAAATTACACTACGCCATATTTCCAAAACTTTCTATATTAATAGTTTTAATGCCTGCCTCCTTTGCTTTCATATCATTTCTCTTGAATACATAACATTAAAAATATCTGTCCAATCTTGTTTGAATAAAATCTTTGCCTTAGAAAATCTTTCTGTTGGAGAGAAGGGGAGTATGAGTCGAAGAGGCCAGGAATTGAAATCATTTGGTGGAGAGAGGAGGGCGTAGGCAGTGGCGTAACTAGGTAGGGGCGGTCCGCCCCGGGCGGCACATTTTTAGGGGCGGCATAAGAGATTTTCATTTGACAAACACAAAAAAACATGCATACACAACAAATCTGAGACCTAAAAAAAGTTTTTGGCAAATGAAGAGTTTGTTAACAAAAAAGCTAGAAAAGTTCATCTATAAAAAGTTGAAAATGAATATTTGCATGTAATAAAATAAATTTTTCATTTTTTTTTATTTTCATATTAAAGCTTATTTTCTATTATAAGTATTTATATAAAACTAATTTATAAATAAATAATGTTTTATGCGTTTTTAACCAATTTTTTTAAATAAAAATGGGCCCAAATTTATGACCCGCCTGAGCGGCAATTCTCAGGGTTACGCCACTGGGCGTAAGTAAAAAATTTTCAAGAGGAGAACCCCAAAATTTTTTAGAGTAGAAATGGTCGTAAGATTTTCAAGATGTGGGGTCAAATATTTTTATACCGACTGATAAATATTTTTTCTCTGTCAAGGGAGAGGAAAGAAGTAAATTTTCTGCCGCCTTTCCTCCATACCTAGGATTAACAGACATCCTGGTTTGTATTCAAGTAATGTATCAATTGCCATTTTTTTAATAATCTTGAATATGTCTTAGATTCGTTAGAGTAGGCAAATATTTAACTTCAACTTAAATAATCACAGCTAACAATAATCAAAATATCGGTCCGAAAAGTTCATCTTTATCAATGCACATTAAAATACATCAAAGTAGCCTACCAAATCGTTGATGGCCTTAATGCCAAACCAGTTTTATCAGCGGAATTAATTTTTCTCCATTATTTCAGTTAACTAGTACTAGAGTACTCAGTACAAACGATATCGAACGCAATACAAAACGAAACTGTCTGGCAGCTCAATTTCACTCATCCTAAAAAGCACTTTTCACAAACCCTAATCTCCTTCTGACATTTTGTTTGTGTTCAAGTACAGCGCACCAACAAGCCCTCAAATGTTTCTTCCGAGAGTACAGCGTGGGTTGTAAAATTCTGCCAAAATGCGCCCGCCCCGCAATAAAAAATAGCCACAACCGCCCTCTATTTAATTTTTTTTTAATCTGCACCGAGTCCCCATTTTAAATTTAATCTCTCAACCCCTCTTGATAAAGAATATAATTTAAATGCTTTGTAGACGAAAGTGGTTTAAATCTCCATTTAACAGGAAATCAAGTCAGGTCAAGCAAAGTCAAAAAAGAGATCATGTAATTGTTCCTGCATATAGAGGAAAAAATGTTTCTTTAATTTTAGGAATGAACTGCTTTAAAACAGTACATTATAAAGTCTTTCAAAACAAGAATTGTAATGGAGATCTTTTTTTGAATTTATTAAAGAACTTATTGAAAAAATGGAGAATGATGATGGTATTGGAGATGGAGCACTCAATGTTTGTCAGAATGTTTTCTCTAACGTGAAAGCAAATGTAAAGAAACTTCTTAGTTAAAGTAATGATGCTCTTTCCATGATGATATCGAAAAGTGCTATAATCGTACTTGACTGCAGCAACTATTTCAGATACATGCTAGAGAGTATTAGTAAGGCATCCATCGGTTAAAAGGTATTCGTCAATGAGTTAACAGGAAAACGAAAAATGGTATCAGTACTTCTTACATATAGACTTAGTAATTGCGAATATAGAATTTGGAATTGGAGAACATAAAATTCGGAATTGCGAAAATCTTAAATATATAAATGACTATGAATGCCTATGAATATTGTAAGGACTTGTGAATCTTTTTGTAATCGCATTCTCAAATATTTAAAAATCACCCACTTTTAAGTAAAAAATTAGAAAGTAAGTTTGAATATTTGTTTATACAATTGCGAACTTCTAAAAACAATTGCTCACCTCGAATTCCAGTTTTGCCTATAAGTGGGTCATTCACTCATGCTTGAGATGTGTACTACTGATTGATCCTTTCATTTTCTCAAGACATAGAATGATGGAAGTTCGGAAAATGCTCTCATTACTTATCGATGTGAAATTAATCTCAAATAATTCAGAATTGCGTTAATACTATTAATCATTACAGTATGTCAAAGAAAAAGTTTGAGATTAATTAGATTGCAAAAAATCTTCAACAAAAAACATATTAACTCTTTCTATACCTCGTTGAGTATAAAGAATATATAAAATTTTCCTTATCTATAATTAATCCTTTTTTAATAACATGTCTTTGACTTATTGATTTCAAGTTGTCTATGCTCTATGCACACTTTATGATTGTTATCTATTCATTGTGGTGGAAGTGAGATTTCCTCAACCTTTTCCTGACCCAAGGACCAAAAAATTAACACACATTTTTTTATGGACCACTAAATTTTTGAAAGATATCTATATAATTAATCATTAAAAAGTTTATGTAAAATACCGTGTAGTTTTTTACCAAAATTTTTAACTTAACATTTATATTAACTCTAAAGTTAATAAAAAAATAGATTTTTATTTGATAAAACTTATTTTATATGTTTTTTGAAATGATAAGTGCAAAATATATAAACGATAAAAAATTCTCCTAGTATTCATAATGTGTTCATACTTGAGAACATTAGAATGATCCTCTCTCATGACATTTAAAATACAAAATTGAAAGACTTTTATTTTGAAAAAGCACTATAACAAAATAAATCAAAATAAATGAACAATAAAATGAGATTCTTAGATGGAATTAATCAAAACAATTCAAATTAAGACAACGGTTTTGCAACGCAAACTACACTTATTTTACCAAGTTTTACCTTTCCTGTTTTGTTCCTTTTTGTTTGCGCTATGTATATATTTGGGGTTCCTATGTATTCTGAATGTCTTTTAGACCAGGCGTCCGCAACATATGCCACGCCTGCCAAGTGGGCAAGCGGAAAAATACACAATGGCACGCACACCACCATACGCAAAAAAATAAACGTACATTTAATTATACTAAATATTTATTACAACGATATTATAACTATATATTTCGAGATTAGAAAGAATTTAACTTTTTTTCATAACGTAACGCTGTAAATTCCTATTTTTTGAGCAGTACATGTACTACAGATAATGATATGTTAAAATTAATTAACCTCCTTACCTCGTCTAAACGAAACAAAGACACTCTTTAAAAATGTGTTTTATTTTGAGGATCATCTGATATGGTACTTTTAAAATTTATAGAAATTTTATGTTAATGCATTATTATTTGTAATTTGAAAAGTCCAATAATAAAATGAGATTTGTTTGCGTCCATATAATTCTGTTATAACTAATTTGAAAAGCATATACTCCATTAATTGATATATATTATAAGATTGACACGAACAATGTGTTTTTCTTTTACATTTGAAACCTTATTATTAAAAGTGTTGAATAAGAAACGTTGGAATCTCTCTTCAAAACCCCAAATGACTCCTATTTGCTCCTTCTAAAATAGATTTTGAGCATTAAATTGTAAATTTTTTAATTAAAATTAAAATGTTGACTTTTTTTATTTGGCCTATTTTTGAGAATAAATTTTCATTTTTTACAATCACTTTTCAATAATTATATCCCCATTTTGGAACATTTGGACTTAATCGGTTAAACGTAAAAATAGGGGTAAATAATTTAAAACTTTCTGACTTTCATTTCTTGACTCCTGTATATTTTGTATGAAGCAGCATCATGTTGTCGATCTGATGGTGGATTTTTTTTCCAAAAAGTCTGAAAATTGGTTCAATGCCATCTTTTCCATACTTGTCATCTAATCCTTTTAGTTTACACTTTCTTTCCTAAATAGAAGGGATATCGTTAATTTCTTTACTTCGCAACTCAATTACGCACAGTTTTGTTTAGCCCACGTGTTGTACTTGGCCCTAATTTTCCGACACTTAGATTAATGATACTTGAATTAAATAGGTATCATTAATTAAACAGGACTGCGGATAAATTTTTTAGATAGAAACCTGAAAAAGCTCTGATTTCGGCTCCGTTGAATTTTTATAACTATAACTGGGTGTTTAAGAAAAGGATAGTATAAGGTAAAAAGTTAAGAATTGACGTACCTAAAACAAAGTAAGAAAAATTTTGAAAAAGTAAAAGATTTAAAAATTATAGTATTCCTCATGCAGTGGCGGATCCAGAAATTTCTTATAGGGGGCCGAAATCTATTTAATTTTTTTGCAATTTTGCTAGAAGTCTTCAGAGAATACGACATCTGTATTATGTCTTTTAGAATCACTAATTACCTATGTTTTCATATTTTTAACATTATTTTGCCATAAATAAATTGTAAACATTTTTTTTTATACATGTAAGGGTATACATTAGCAAGGGTAATTTTCGAAGCCATTTTTCATAGGGGGGAGGGGGTGGGGGCTAGGCCCATGAGCTGATTTTTTGGGTAGCTCTCCAAGTTCAACTCTGATTTGTACATGTGACTTCCAATGGTTAGGTCACATGACTCATGTGACATTTTTAGTGTTCTATAAATTTCCTTCTTTCAATAGAAAACCTTTTTCTAAAAATACGAAAAAAAATTTCTTCGTACGTGACTCTAGACAGTCTAGACTCTAGAGAAACAAGTTTTCCATATCTTTTTTAAGACCAAAGTCAAATTCAATAAATTATAATAAATTTTGAGCTTGAAGCAATAAATGTTTTTTTTATAGAATTTAGAGCTTTTTTAAATTGAAAAGTGTCAATTGACATCGTTGGTAGTTGTATGGTTGCAGATCCACTTTTCAAACTAATTCACGTAATGAACTAGACAATTTGTGTTTTGACTCAACATGATGATGTCCTTACATGAAATAACTCATGTTTTAACGAATGAAATTCGTTGTAAGTAGTGTGTGTATACATAAAAGTTTAACCTTTTAAGAATATTACAAGCTTATGCTTACATTATCAACCTTCATACTGTATAACTGGAACAAGGTCTGGTGCCTGCGATTCGTCTCTTTTGGAAAATTCAAAGAGCACACGCCTCTCATTGCCTTCATTCACAATTTCTCGATTCATTTGATTTCCCATCCTTCAAATTGATGAATCGTTTTAGTTGTTAACTGGAGCATATAACTTAAACAAAATCAATGAATACATAGAAAATGGAATATTGCATTTTTTTTAAACCACTTCATCTTCAATACCTTGATTTAAAATATATTTTAGATTTTTGAGTTAAAACCACAAAATCTACGAATTTGAGAATAATTCATTGTACTTTTATGTGTGTTCTCATATTTGGTTGGTCAAATTAATATATCAAAGAGAATATCAGAATCTATTCGATTTGTTTTTATTCTAGAATCAATAATTAAAATCAAAAATATTTTGTAGCAACATATGTCAAAAAATAAAATACAGCTTGATATCTCTTTTTGATCAAGTGGGTGAAAATTTTTGTTTCGATGAAACAAATTATTGTATCAATATTATTTACAACTACAATCTTATCATAGATAGTGTATAAGAAAAGACGATGATATAATGGATTACTACTTACTACCAAGAGAAATGAGTTTATCTGAACTTTCCATCCCACTAAACGCCTACCGACCTTTGTTATATATATATTATTTTACAAGAATGTATGTTACAAATATAAAAATACAGGTGAGTGAACGATACAATCCTAACGCGAACGCTCCCAATTTGGGAAACAAAACAAGGTTACAATCGGGTCGCCAGAGCACTACCTAACCGTAAAAACCTTTGAATTCTTCGGAAGAAGAAAATGAGGATAAAAAATCGGCCAATTTACTGATAATTAAAAGTTTTTCTTACTTCTTTTTCAGATATAAAGAAAAAGAATAGTACTTTTATGTTTCTGTGTTAGTTTTTGATATACTCATTGCAACAGTCTTATTTTAACGTTCTTAATTAATGTATTTTTGTTGAAGATGAAATGACAAATCATCCGTTCATCTTGGGAGAGAGTATTTGAAGGAGGAAGAGCAGCTGAGACACCCTCTTGCGCGAGACACTTCAATTTATTATTTTGTAAATCGAATACATCTTCGATTTTAAGGTCAAAAATATAAGCTTAAGGCTAAATATGTTTTATGATTTTATTATACACTCAAAAATACAATGTTATTTTAGACTGATAAAAATGCCTTTACAAAAATCATATTTGGATATAATATAATCTCAAAAGGATGAAATGAAGAATAATCTTTGTCGGAAATCTACTAATTTTTTTCACATTTTCACATCTATTTTAATATAATAGCATAAATAAATTAGTAAGAAGTTAGTTAATTATTCAGTTACTTACTATCTAAGAAATTGGCCAGTTAAATAACTAACTAACGTGTATGAGAAACCTTGGTTTATAATTTTTGAGGTTTGTAATGTGAAAGAAGGTTTTGAAGGGGATTATACCCTTAACAAGAATATAAATATATTATTTTTATAAGTTTACCAGTAATGGCAAAAAAATTTCAACCACAGAAAGCATATCATATTTGAATTACACGAATAGAGCGCTAATCCATATGATTTAAATCCAAGTTCATAAATTTCTTAAATTTTTGTATTCAGGTATTAATCGAATTGTTTCACATTTTCTATTATGTTTTTAGGGGCAATTTTTAGTTCAATGTGATGAGAATTTAGTTCCGCAAAATGCACAATCCAGCATGCTTCCATTCTATTATATTCTTGAGTCTACTTCTCTATCTCACCAAAGTAGTCTTCCTATTTGTTATTCAAGGTATGAAGTCTTATTCATCATCAACTTATCAGTTAAAAGCATCATCCATATACTAGTAGTAATCAAACAAACCTCATTATAATCATCTCCATCATCTGTATGGTAATTAAAGCTGATATGTTCACTTTCTTCTGACCCGTCTTGCTGCCCAACTCCATTTCTTAGAATTTAAAACTTCTTAAAACAAGCGTTTATTGCAAATCTTTTGAAAATTTCACAAAAAGTTTCACAAATCTTGATACTCCAATTTATGCTGAATATTATTAGTCTTTAAAAGACTTGTTTAGTTTGTAAGTAGATTTTCAATCTAAATATTTCTTCTATACTTCTAATTTAATAAAAAAACAAGGTACAAAGATTAGTTAACCTTTAAGTTTTATCAATCTTTATCATTATTTTCCACTTAAAAGATGGGAAATAAGTCATTTTATCTAAAAGTTCTGAGCCCTCAATCTTAACTATATCGATTGCCCTAATTCGTATCAATCATATTAACCCTAACATCAATAGCGTCATAATTACAATCTTAACATCATCATCTTTACTATCATAATCACGTCACATCACCATTATCATCACTAGGCCTGCTCTAAGTCCAGCCCGTCTCAGTTCTGTCATCATAATATCCACACTAGAACTGGACTAGACCATCTATAGTTTGAACGAGACCAAACCCAACTATAATATGTACTCACCAGATCTGAACGAACTACAGACGTTAACCAGTTAAATACCACTAGTGGAAGGAAATTGAGTGTAAACCTAAAAATTTGTTTTGTCCGAATGTTAGGTTCAATTAAGAGCTTTATAATGATTTCTCAACAAACTCTCTATTTCGAGCTGTTCTCATATGAAGACATTGGGAAAACTAGATACAAAATCATGCAAGTGTATAGAAGAATTCTACACACAATTTTTAACGTTGTGATGAAAAATATCAAAGCACTTAACTTAGAATGCAATTAGATATTGTTTACAATATGTTCATGCTTTTTTTTTTATATAATTTTTCAATCCACATCTTCTTTGCTTCTCTATCTTCATGATTATATGTTCTTTTCTATCTAGTCTCACGATGTCAATGACTCTTCTTTTTTTGGCACTACTTTATACAATTGCAGGCACGATGCTGCGATTTTTCTTCAGAAATCGAAAAGTATTAATTTTTTGATTCTGCATTGGCGTAAAGATATATTCTCCAAGTATTTGCCACGGTCATGTCTAGCATTATTGTTATCAAACTCCAATGTCATGTTTTCTTTCTAAGAGGCGTTGAATACTGTGCACTGTGCAGAAAGCCAGTCGTGACACCTCCCATATACTTATTGTAATTTTTATTAGCAATGGTTGTTTGATATTATATTACATTTATGCCTAGAAGACCATATTTGAAGATTAGGGTACGCATCAATAAAATCATGATTGGTCAAAATATTCACTCACGAATTGTCAAACCATTTAATACAAAAAAACATTTTTATTATCAAAGCGGTAATCCAAGCTTCCTCTCTTTAGATTTTCCATTTCTTTGTCATCTTTCAGTTGGCTTATTGGCTTCAAGTGTTCCACACGTCCTGAACTTTTTATTCTCTAAGTCTTGGAGTAGAGCAAAGCAGAACTTAACCAATACGTAACCCACCCTGAACCGAAAAGTCAACTTTGAAATTTGTAACTCCATCTAAATATAGTTTGTAGTATTTTTGATCAAATTACGATTCTTTATTTACACATGAAATAATTGTCCGTTATCAACACTTGATATATCGCTTTTGTGATTTAATTTTTATATAATCGAAGTTTCCCCTTATCCTATCACAATTTAAGTTGGAAATGCGGAAACTTTAAATATAATTACAAGTTAAACTGATCACCGACCTACCACAAATGTCTTCGGATTGAAGATTATTTTGGCTGCGAAATAAATCCCAATAACCCTCAAAAAACTCAATAATACAGGCTTATAGGAATGCAAAATAAGAAGACAAACTGTAGCAACCTTTACATTATTTAGCGTAAAATATTTAAACTTTCATGCTTAATCATCATATTTATACAAATAAATTTTGGCTCTCTTCTCATTTCTTTTTGTACACTAGTGCTTCCTTGCTGCTGTTCAAAGTACTCTTTCAAAAAACAATCTTTTTACTTAGTAATTTTTGTCATCATCATCATCCTCATCCATCTCATCATCACCCCATCATCATCATCATCACCTTTTCTTCTCTTTATTCATCATCCCTCATCATCATCATCATCATCATCATCATCAAACCCATCATCATCATCAATCCATCATCTTCACAACATCATTGCAATCAATCTATTTTTATGAATTTAACTTTATATTATTCCCTTTCGATTTAGAATGTGACCAAATTTTCAAATCGTCTGAATTGGGAGAGAAAAGTGGTAATTTTTCCACTCCAAATTATCCATTGAATTATCCCTACAACATGCAGTGTCTCTTCGTATTCAGCGCTGGTGCTAACAAAAAGGTCAAGATAAACTTCCACTCCTTCGCCATCTCTGGAAATATGCCAGAGTAAACATTTTAATTATTTAGATCTCCCCAAAGCTTTCTCTCCCTTCTTTCTTCTCCCTCAAATCTTTCTCTCCCCAACATTATGAAAAATCCTTAATCATTCTTTGTATGTCAATTCTTTCAATTTAATCCATGGGTGTAATACACAACTAGAATAGAAGCCAGGAAAAAGTTCTCTACAATTTAGATTAGGGTGCATCAACGTGGTCCATTGGAACCGTGGTACACGAAAAAATACCCTATTTTTTTTCTTATCCATAAATCCAATATCAATTAGCGGTTTTTTAAATTTTCAGTATAATTTGTTGTGATATTCGTTATAAATTTTAAATTTTCAAATTTAGAGAACACTTTTAAACTTTATTAATCTAAAAATTCATCACTTATGCCATTTTCAATGATAAAAAATAGATTATTATTAATGGAAAGAAAAACAACGGATAGGAAAAATCATGTTAATCTGAAACCTGTTATTCATTTGTCTTAGAGTGATTTTGTAAGTCGCTGAACAATTGCATTACCCATTTAAGACCAAGCAAAGCAGACGATATCTAAAAAAACGCAGACGATTTATATTCAAAGTCATTGAAAAAAGCAGACGAAGATGAAATTACTTATGTTCCAAAATAGGAACATTGGTCCTAAATGGGTTAAGAGCGCGGGCTGAAGGCGTCACTAAAACTTTTGTCTTTGGGCTCTGATTTTTTTTACCCAAGTGTTGCTACTGTAAATTTTGCTCTAAGGCACCACATAGGGGCCCTACTTGTTACTCTGACAATGAGATAGGATAATTTCAGTGCCAATAAAAATTTTAAATTTGTATTGAAAAGATGCCTCCATGGGTATATCGACATCTACGTTCAAATCAAGAACGAAAACTTCACCTTGGAGAAAGAGCATTTAGACGCTCGTTTTTGCGGAGGAGATATCAAACCACCACTTCTCATCTCCCTTCACACCATCATAGTGATCAGCATTCACACCGACGATCTCTTTTCCTCCAGTGGCTTTCTCGCTTCCTACGAGTTCATGGATTCGGGTATTTTCGTTTATCTTCGTTTTTTTTTAAATTCTGCGCTCATTTTTTTCAGAGAAGTATGAATTGGGAATCAAAGCTGATGCCTCTATTTGCGATTACACAATTCATAGCGGACTTTTGAAGAAGGGAAAAATTTACTCTCCAACGTATCCTGGTTTTTTGCCCTCTCCCTTAACGTGTTCTTGGAGGTTTATAGGAACTTCTGAGGAGCGAATAAAACTCAATTTTCTCAATATCAGCTTAGCATTTGGTGGGGAACAGTAAGTTGACAATTTTTTTTACTTAGCTTATACCTGTGCCGATGAAATGCGAAGACTTGAGAACAAGAAACGCAGCATTAATAAATGTCAAAAGCCGTGCACTTTGCTGACCGAATATGATATCACTTCACTGAACTTCAATAGACCGTGCCTGTTAGGCTATTGGGATTAATTTAAATATAAGTACTCTCTTTCATTTAGTTTAAAAATAGACTCATAGGTTCGTTCAATTCAATAAGACACATTTAGCTTTTGTAGGCAAACTAAATAAATGTAATCGTTTTGTAGCAATGGTTTGTTAGTTAAGAAGTTAATTTGTTAATATTATTAAAACAAATAATCTATTAGTTGTTGTAATATTTTAAATTATTCCATTCAATTCATATTTAATTAAATTACTAACGAACTAACTAGCAAACCAATTTATCTAACTAACTTTTCGTAAAAATCTAACTTCAATATAAATATTTTTTAATTACTTTTAAAACATAATATATATATGTTTTATTCTTTCTAAAATCCCAAGACGTAGGACACAGGTACAACTCCTCTTAATTTTTAGCCACTTTCTTTAAAAATCTCAAAAGGATGAACAGATCCAACCACATCTGGTTTTCTTATTCACTATATCAATTAGATATTGCTACCATGTACGCAGATTATTATTTTTTGTATTTAATTTGATAACCAGTTGTCGTATTTTTAAGTTGGTTAAATTGTTTTTAACCATTTGTCCGTATTGCATCAAAGGAATAAATTTCATAGCTGAACAGATCGTAAGGATAGCCACAATCAGGAATCGAACTCAGACCACCTGAATCGGGACCCCACCCTTGCCGACATTATTACAATAATTTTACTTTTATTTAAATGAAAAATCTATTTTTAGTTATTATTGGATTGAAGTATTAGAGTGTTCCAAATTTCGTCATAAAGTTTGGCTAAAAATAAAATGACACTATTTTCTATATAAAAAATTTATCACAGTTTTAGCAGATTTGGAAAAACTTTTTAGTATAATGGGCGAAAAATTTAAAAATCAAGGTACGCGGATGATCACAAATGCCAATCCTTGAACCTGTGAAAATCTCGTACTTAACATCTGAAGGAGTGATGGCCGATTAATCTGAAACCGGAATCGTGAGAATCGCCTTTTTTAAACTTCGGAATCTTGCCTGGGATTTCCTCACCCCTGTTTGAAAGTAGTAATCTTTATCTCACAAATTTGACTAAAATACGCCATGCAAATATAAATGTCAAATGAACTCTAAAATTATATCATTCTGAGTTTTAGAAAAGTTGAAAAAGTGTAGTGCCCCAAAAATGCCCCTTTTCTATTACACTGATTTGCATTTTTACATTTTTTTGTGTTGCTAGGAATTTTTTAACAGATTCTAAGTAATTTTTGCCTTCTAATTTTGAAAATAATTGTTAGTTTGTCTTTCAATATTTATTTACTCGTTTTTTAAAGATATTAAGTTTATATCAACGCTCTCAAAACAATTTTTTGTAGGAATAATGATTATTATTATTATATTTTGTGTTTTATTGAACACAAATTTCAAATAAACCTTAAATAAAAATTCAAAATACACATTTTATTGTAAAAATGCTCTTTTTAGGGATTTTCTCTTATATTGAGCAGTTTGTACGTCTCGTTTAAGACACCAACAGTAGTCAGCATGCATGTTAATGTTATATAAGACTTGATATCTTTCCAAAAATTGCTCAAGAAATCTATGACAACAAAAATGGTGCAGTTCATAAAATGGAGCGCAAAAAAGTATAATATGATAAACTAATTTTGGTCTGTTATAGTAGGGTTCCCCATCCGGGGGGGGGGGGGCGCTTCCCAAATAATTTTGGATTTTTTAATCTAGTGTATATTTAATTAAAATATTTTCGCTGGAAGTATAGTTTTTAAATTTCATTAATTTTGTAAAAGAAATATAAAGTCTATTTTAAAGTTAGTCTTATAAATTCACGTATGCGCTGTATAAACTCTATTTTAAAGGATTGCTTGAATATTTGATCTCCCGTGGTATTTCCAGACCAGTAATTTTGAAAATTGCAAAAAAATTTCGCCCCCAATAATTTTGATGATGCGCGCCCATGGTTTTAAGATAAATAAAATTAATTTTAATCAAAAAACTAAATTACTAAAAACATATTCAGAAATAACTAATTTTTATCAACCAGCAAAATTAAACGTAGTTTATTTAAAAACAGATTTATATTAAATATTCAAATTAACGGATGCTGTTTACTTTGTGCGAATCGACACGTCGAATGTGTCCGTTAGCAGGTTTTACTGTAGTTTTCATTTCCAAAATGAGCTTATTTTAAGGATGTATTAATTTGTAGATTTATTTTAACAACTTTTGTAAAGTTTAAATTTGTAAAACTAAATTTGCAATTATGGTTTAATGAAAAAGGAAATATATTTGGCGTTTATTGAAAAAGCAAGATTCAAATTTTTGATTCTTAGGTTATCACTATTGAGGAAAAAAGAAGGAGACGATAGGTAGCAATGGCAGATCCAGAAATTTCTTATAGGCGGGGGGGGGGGGGGGAGGAGGGGGCGAAATCTATTTAATTTTTTTTGCAATTTTGCTAAAAGTCTTCAGAGAATACGACAGCTGTATTATGTCTTAGAATTCGATTTGTCATATCGTTGTTATAAACGTAATCAACTACCAATAAGTATTGTTTTAGGAAAAAGCAAAATTAGTAAGGGTAATTTTTGAGGCCATTTTTCATGGGGGGCCTAGGCCCATGAACTAGTTTAACTAATTGCACACAAGCAACGGGCTATCAACTAATTTATTCAGAGAAGAAGAGAATTTTGTGTTTCTATGTTAATGTTTTTACTCTTGTGAATTAAGTTGTCCTTATGACAAAATTGAAGTCTTTGACGGGGACTCCTCGCATGCACTGAGTGTAGACAAGTTTTGCGGGAAGCACAAGAACTACACGCTCTTCACTTCAACCGGATTCGGCTTTGTCTCATTCGAAACGCTCGACTTCACCGAAGACTTGATCTCTGGCTTCGTTTTTACTTTTGAGTTCTCGGAAAACTTTGTGGAGTTAGGTCTTTTATCTTTTGCGTGCTGTATCCTTTTTATTTTCCAACTTCCCGTTTTTAGACTTCATTGCATACCCAGCACATCATAAAGTTGGAACAGGTTACAATTATGAATATTATTTTTATGATTGACATTTTGCAAGCGTGAAATTTTTTAATGATTTAAATATTTTCGATCAACGTATTACTTGAATAAATAATAATTCCTAAAATGTCTTCATAAATCAAATTATTGGTAAGATAAACGCTTTAATGCTACGATGTGGAAAGAGAAAATGAAAAATAAGTATTAAGAGCTTATCTCTGTGAAGCTTTGATCTCCCCCTCCACTCACCTCATGGTCACGGGGTCCTATTATAAGCGTATTCTTTGTTTCGATCAAAACGTTTTAATTTTATATTTGACTTTTATTTTCGATGACTATACAAACGCGTGAACCAGATCATTAAACCGTAAGTCGTAATAAAAACATTTAACTGAGAATTTAAGATATGGAGATTCTTTTACGATATGCTGAAAACTATATTTGCGCGTCAGCCCAATCAATATAATCCATATAATTGTGCAATTTTCGCAAATCTTTCAAATAATCATCATCAACTTTTTTATAATAATCATTGTTATTGATCATAAAAACATAAATGAAGATAACTTTTTACATAAATTACATAAAAAAATACAATTTCCTAATTTTAAACTAATACAAAAATCTTAAATCACAAACCATGAATAAAAACTCATCACGGTTGAAAAATAGTGACAAATTTCTTTTGTCGAACTCCTTTATAATAATTTTCTTAATTTTGTTCTTATTTAAAATTTGTTGAAAAATAAAGAATGAATGCGAATGTTTGATCTATAGTTATTGATTTTGTACAGTAAAAATAATTAAGATATTGTTTTTTCTCCCTATTGCTTGTATAAGTCTTCTGTATTATTTATTTCTTATGTTTTTAAGCGTGATTACATATGATTTCATGCATAAACTTGGTCCCAATGAACTTGTGGTTTTAGAAATATAATTTCTATCTTTTTAAGGGGGCGTGAGCAGTAGCGGTTTTAATTGGGGCAGAGGGAGGGGGGCATGCCCCCCCCCCCCCCCCCCCCAGTTTTTTGGTTTTTTCTCATGTTTGGCCCCTCCACATCAAACACCTATTTTACTGGATTTAAAATTTACTCGAAACTTTTTATAATTTAATTTTTTTGAGTGGGTTTTGCATTCAGGGGAAGAAATATCTCTCTTATCTAAACGGGTGAATCTTAGACCAAGAGCACTTTTAATTTGAGGGCTCTGCTGCCTTCTGAACGTGAGAGCACCACCCAAATTTATTATAAAAAACTAAAGTTTCAGAATTATAAATATCGATAAGTAATTCTCATGAAAAAATTGATAAGTTTTAAATTTTTTAGTTTTAAACCTATTTCTTTACAACTTTTTAAAAACTTGGCCCTTGTTTGGCCCCCTCACTTTTAAAAATCTAGAACCGCCACTGGGCGTGAGTAAGGTTGGTTAGGTACTGGGTTTTAATAACTCAAGGTCTTGTGTTCGATCCCGCATTAAGCCTAATTTCTCATAGTTCGATACAATCGGCGCAATTGTGCCTTCCCTATGAAAACACCCCACGACCTTTTAATTAAATGAAAAAATTTTATATATTTAACAGATTAACAAAAAATGAAATAGTGTTTTTTATTTTTTCATAAACAATCCAAAATATGTTTTATGAGAACCCATATTATAATTATTATAGTTGAAGTATGCCGGTTTGATTACCAAGAAGCCTAATTTATCTTATAACTAGAAACAGATAATAAAATTGTGTGCTCTGGTGTGTTCCTTTATTTACGTGTAAGATGGACAAGTTCATTCGGAATAGCAGTTTCCAATTGGAGCATTTCAATTGTCTGACATATTTCACGAATTTTAAGTGTAAAGATATGAGTTCGCGTTTGTCTTTCAAATATAACTTCTGTGGTTTATTTTTTGTTAAGAATGTGATCAGATTTTGATAAGCAATGGAAACAACAATGGTTTCTTCTATTCCCCAAATTATCCATTTTTGCCTCCCAAAAACATTAACTGTAAATATCATTTCCAGGTTACCTTTAATTTACAATAGTGAACATATAAATCTTAATTTTTCTGGGTTTTATTCACAAAAATGAACTCATATTTGGAACTTGCCTAATGATCAAGAACTGAATAATATCACCACATATTCATTCGCTTTTTAAGCCAATAAGGAATATTTAAATAAATCAATTTTTTTTTCATTATCTTATATTTCAATAAACGGATGGTAAATTTTTATCCAAATTTATTGTATTTTTCGTAGCTTCGCTTAATCTACAAGTGTAGAAAGTGAAAGACCATTTTCAGCGCTTGAATTGTTTGATTTTTATGCGATAGAATTAATGCAGTAAAATGATTGATCTCATTTTAGAATTTTTTATTAATCGTGCCGCTCTGAATTGTGTAAACCTGCACTTCGCGAAAGAAAAAATATTTGTCCCCACTCGCGCCAGACTACATTGGAATAACTAGTGAATGGCATTCAGTGAAAATTAACCGATTACCGGTGAATAAGTTAGATCAGCGTTTTTCAAACTTTTTTTACTGCGACCCATAGCAAGAAGCACAGTTTGCATCGCGACCCATAATACTTAGGTGTAATAAGACAAATTCTGATCACTAGGTTTTTTATTCAGTATCGACAATTTATATGTATTTTTTTTATGATCTGCACATTGTCTTATATATTTGCATGAATAAAATATGAATACTTTTAGATTTTTTTCACTTTGCCCTACCTTGATTTCCTTTCTTTTTTGTCACGACCCATTTTATTTTTGACTCGACCCACTGAAATGTCGGAACCCACAGTTTGAAAAAGGCTGAGTTGGAATAATTCACCGTAACCGAACCGTAATTCAATCTAAGTCGCAAAACCTTTAGCAAAACATAATAAATTTACATATATAAATGCTTTTAAACTATTGTAACAAAATGTCATGTGTAATTATACGATGTTTTTTAAAGCGCCTTTGCATAACCTTATTTTCTTGTTCTGGTACACTTGTAATTGTGTTCTAATAGAATTCCGTTTGATTTTTCCGATTTCTTTACGAACTATTTTTGAATCCTATGTCTATCTATTGACTCAAAAATTCTCCGATATTAACCCATTAATCAATCTGTTAAAGGTATTATCCCATGAATTAACCGGTTAACGAACAAATGGTTAATTACCATAAGTAGTATAAACCGACCCACACCAACATTTAAAAGATCTGCAATCTTTAAAATACACTCATGACTAGAACCAAAACGTCCAACATGGAACTTACAATCAATTTGTTTATCAGCAATCTTTTCGGTATTAGGACATTCACTATCAAATACTATTAGATTTATACCACTTTTAATCCTATTTTGTACTTTTACAATTCTATCTAAATGAGCACATGGTTTTTGAAATAGAAATAGAAATGCAAAAGGACAAACTAAATATAAAACATTGCATAACAAAATTTGAATACTTTTTACTAGATATTAAGAATAAAATATTTTTTGCTTTATTGACATTTTTATGCCAAATTAATAGAGGATCATTTTTTAAAAAACTCATTGGTAGATCTGAAAATGGGCAGTTGCTTGCTCGAGTATCGCATTCTCTTATTTAAACTGGAAAAAAGGATTCCTTAAAATAAATCGCATTAGCCATAATCTCTTTTTATTTACATTTTGCATATCGAAGCAAAAAACATCTTGTAATTGCAGTCACACTTAAAAATATGGTTATGATCCGAATATAGGAAAATTCATTCATTGATAGCAACATTGAAGTGAACTGTAAAAATAAGCTTGTGATCTTTGTTTTATTGAAAGCGAGACCCAACCTTTCCAACAAAATACTTGCATCCCGCAAACCCTCGCTCTGGCCACTATTTTTTTATACACTAATCTTTTTGATTTTGAAATCTCTTTTGTCTTTTATTCACTTTTTCTTAGCTATGTTCATCCAAAAAGATAAAATTTTAAGAAATTGTCATAGATAACTGTTTGAAGTCACCTTTGATATGTTTTCATTTTTATATACAAACTTACAGTAAAAATCTTGTTCAAAATTGCTAAATTTTATAACGTACAACACTTTCTAGAATAAGAGAATATATATAATATATATATAACAATAAAACCACTATATGCTTCAATTATCCCCATTTTTTACAGATTGACCTTATTTGGCCCGAATAAGTAACCACCCTTTCACAAAACCCCTTTTTAAGGTTCAGTTGTCCATTGCCATATGAAAAGAGAAATAAAAGTTGATATACTACAAAAAATTTTGCAAATTTTAGCCCACAAATTTTATGTTTAAATCTTTACTTCATCCTTTTGCCATATTCGGTGGCGAGAATTTTTAGTTAATAAATCAACTATAGTCAAAATTATAAAGTTGCTCTATGCTTAGCGTTTTGAATTGTTCTGAAAGGATATTTGACTTGATGTTAGAAAATATTTTAGTCTAGAATTGAGGATTGCCTTATTAGGCAATGTTATGAAAAATCAACGAAATTTAGGTTAACTATTTTGAAAAATTTTAAATAAATATTCTGTCAATATTAAAGAAGGAATGATTACATTTTTTTCTCACTATTAATTTATAATTTCTAAAAGAATTTTTTTTATCTTATCCTTCAATTTTTATTGAGGTGTTAAACTTTTGATCTTGATAAAAACTAGAAATTTTTTCAGGGACTCAGAGATGAAGAAAATCTGGAAAAGGTAAAAATTCGCTTGGTCTCTCCTACTACACTCTTTCTCAACGACAGGTTTCATAAATGTTTTTTTCCATATTCAACTTTTAAATTTCAATGCGTTCATTTATTTTATATAGTCAATAATCTACAATCATTTATACTTGATTCGCTGTTTTTTTCAGTTAGTTTGACCTGATAGTTTGTCAAGTGCATAGTTAGTCGCTTACTCAATTAATTAGATAATTTCTTTATAGTGTACTAGACGGTCCCTGTGTTTGGTCTCTCGCTTCGCTCGAGACCTGTTTGGATTCTAGCATCTCAAAAAGATAGCACGCCACATTATACCACGTATGACATCATTGCTACTGGGATTCTAGGACGTGTGACAGATCATTGGTACCGCGTGATTCTAGGACGTGTGACAGATCATTGGTACTGCGTAATTCTAGGACGTGTGACAGATCATTGGTACTGTGATTCTAGGACGTGTGACAGATCATTGGTACCGCGTGATCCTAGGTCCTGTGAAAGATCATTGGTACCGCGTGATCTTAGGTCCTGTGAAAGATAATTGGTACCACGTGATTCTAGGTCCAGTTAAAGATCATTGGTACCGAGTGATTCTAGGTCCAGTTAAAGATCATTGGTAGGTCCAGTTAAAGATCATTGGTACAACGTGATTCTAGGACGTGTGAAAGATCATTGGTACCGCGTGATTCTAGGACGTGTGACAGATCATTGGTACCGCGTGATTCTTGGACGTGTGACAGATCATTGGTACCGCGTGATTCTAGGACGTGTGAAAGATCATTGGTACCGCGTGATTCTAGGTCCAGTTAAAGATCATTGGTACAGCGTCATTCTAGGACGTGTGAAAGATCATTAGTACCGTGTGATTCTAGGACGTGTGAAAGATCATTGATACCGCGTGATCCTAGGTCCTGTGAAAGATCATTGGTACTGTGATTCATAGGTCCAGTTAAAGATCATTGGTACCGCGTAATTCTAGGTCCAGTTAAAGATCATTGGTACCGGGTGATCCAAGGTCCAGTTAAAGATCATTGATACCGCGTGATCCTAGGTCCAGTTAAAGATCATTGATACCGCGTGATCCTAGGTCCTGTGAAAGATCATTGGTACCGCGTGATTCTAGGTCCAGTTAAAGATCATTGGTACCGCGTGATCCTAGGTCCTGTGAAAGATCATTGGTACCGCGTGATTCTAGGTCCAGTTACCGCGTGATCCTAGGTCCTGTGAAAGATCATTGGTACCGCGTGATTCTAGGTCCTGTTACCGCGTGATCCTAGGTCCTGTGAAAGATCATTGTTGGTACCGCGTGATTCTAGGTCCAGTTAAAGATCATTGGTACCGCGTGATCCTAGGTCCTGTGAAAGATCATTGGTACCGCGTGATTCTAGGTCCTTGGATTCTAGCATCTCAAAAAGATAGCACGCCACATTATACCACGTATGACACATCATTGCTACCGCGTGATTCTAGGACGTGTGACAGATCATTGGTACTGTGATTCTAGGACGTGTGACAGATCATTGGTATCGCGTAATTCTAGGACGTGTGACAGATCATTGGTACTGTGATTCTAGGACGTGTGACAGATCATTGGTACCGCGTGATCCTAGGTCCTGTGAAAGATCATTGGTACCGCTCTAGGACGTGTGACAGATCATTGGTACTGTGATTCTAGGACGTGTGACAGATCATTGGTACTGTGATTCTAGGACGTGTGACAGATCATTGGTACAGCGTGATTCTAGGTCCAGTTAAAGATCATTGGTACCGCGTGATTCTTGGACGTGTGACAGATCATTGGTACTGTGATTCTAGGACGTGTGACAGATCATTGGTACTGTGATTCTAGGACGTGTGACAGATCATTGGTACTGTGATTCTAGGACGTGTGACAGATCATTGGTACCGCGTGATTCTAGGTCCAGTTAAAGATCATTGGTACCGCGTGATTCTTGGACGTGTGACAGATCATTGGTACTGTGATTCTAGGACGTGTGACAGATCATTGGTACCGCGTGATTCTTGGACGTGTGACAGATCATTGGTACCGCGTGATTCTAGGACGTGTGAAAGATCATTGGTACCGCGTGATTCTAGGTCCAGTTAAAGATCATTGGTACAGCGTGATTCTAGGACGTGTGAAAGATCATTGGTACCGTGTGATTCTAGGACGTGTGAAAGATCATTGATACCGCGTGATCCTAGGTCCTGTGAAAGATCATTGGTACTGTGATTCATAGGTCCAGTTAAAGATCATTGGTACCGCGTAATTCTAGGTCCAGTTAAAGATCATTGGTACCGCGTGATCCAATGTCCAGTTAAAGATCATTGATACCGCGTGATCCTAGGTCCAGTTAAAGATCATTGATACCGCGTGATCCTAGGTCCTGTGAAAGATCATTGGTACCGCGTGATTCTAGGTCCTGTTACCGCGTGATCCTAGGTCCTGTGAAAGATCATTGTTGGTACCGCGTGATTCTAGGTCCAGTTAAAGATCATTGGTACCGCGTGATCCTAGGTTCTGTGAAAGATCATTGGTACCGCGTGATTCTAGGTCCAGTTACGGCGTGATCCTAGGTACTGTGAATGATCATTGGTACCGCGTTATTCTAGGTAATAGAGTTTAAAAAAATAAAATTTATAAACTAAATAATAATTAAGATTATAGAAATATATTATTGAAAAATAAAATTTATAGACTAAATAATTTAGATTTTAAGGGAATCTATTAATAAAACCATTAGTTATTTAAAAATTATTATCAATAGTAGGTATCAATTTATGGAAATCTAAAAAAAATCAAAATTTATAAATTAAGAAAAACAACTTTAATAAAGAATCTTGTTTTATTAAAAATATAGATTTGAAATAGTAGTCATATAAATTTATTATCTTTCTTGGGAAGAATGAATAAACCCATCATCAGCCATTAATTGAATTTGATGATATTGAGAATGTAAAATTTTTTTAATGCAAATGAATTTTTTTGATTGGTTAAAATAAGTACATTATGCACGTATATACAAAATATACAAATATATATATGAATTTTTTTGAATAAAAAGATTTATGGTAAAATAAAGTTAATATTGTTATTCAGAATGATAAGAGGATTCTAAAAATATATAAAACTTGATTTTTGGTTGAATATATGAGAAGTGATAAAAGTCATATTTTGAGCGCGCTGAAAGGGCCTGAAAAATCGAAAAATTGGAAAATAAAAAAAAAAAAAGTAAAATTTAAAAGCGTATTCTAATAGAGTTTGATACGCTGATTCCAAATATGTAATTTGTTTGAAATGAATCGAATGATTTTTTAATTTTTTTTGAGGTCAAAGTTGAATTTTTTGTCATTTTTTCAAGTTCAAAGGCTAAAAAAAGTATTTAAATAATGTTTAATTTAAAATATTTTTACATTTTCGTAATCAGTATAAAATTTCCTTTAAAATGAAATAATAAAATATAAAATTAGATGAGTTTGAAATTTTTCGAAAATTTTTTAAACCCCTTACAATTTTTCAAAAAAATTAAAAAAATTATTTCTAAATTTTTCCACCGTAGTATGTTTAAATATCAATTATATATTATGAATATGAAAAAAAAAATTGAAAAAATAATTTTATTCTTCATTTTACACGCTAAAATATAGTAAAAAATGTTAAAAATGTGCATATTGTTCAAGGTGTTATAAAAATTTTTTTTGAATTTATTTGAAAACTAAAAATAATTTAAAATGTAGGTAAAAGGGTGCTCTTTAAGATAGGCATGGTTTAAAATGATTTTTAAAAAATTTCTGGCATTTTTGTTCTATAGTTAAATTTTTAAAATTTAGACAAAAAAATTTTTTTTTTTAAAAATAAAAATAATTTTTTCCAAATTTTTTCACCATAGTGTGTTTAACCTTCGCAGGACACACGATTTTACTGTTACACGAAGGACACAGTAATGGAGAAAAAAGCCCATACGCTTTTTCATATAGAATATACTATTTACAAAACTATTAACATTTGAATGATGAATTATGACATATTTCAACTCTATTATTTACGAGGGGTAGGGGGTTTTCAAGACCTCCTCTTGTTCTATAACTCAAATTAAATTCAAATCATTGCATTATTCCACTTGATTTTCTTGACTGTTCCTGAAACATCTAGAAGCGTATCTTTACTTTTTTTTGAAATTTTTTTGATACATTTTTATTATAAATTGTAGGTTATTGACGGGGGGGGGGGGTTTCACCTCTCCCCTTTTTTTTTATAAATATTTCTTATGGTTCAATGACCTTTCAGCACCTTTTTCTATCCATTCTGTTTTTGTTTTGTTATGTACAATAGCATTTTTATAGAATTTTTAATAAACTATTCTTCTTCATTACTTTTATATCCTATCAAAATCAAAATTTAAAAATTTTATTTGAAAAATTTATAAAAATTCAATCTTGAACAAAAGAATAGTTTTTGCTCCAAATTTATAGTTTCAAAATATGTATGTTATATGTGTGTCAGTGTATTATATATATACTAGCTTAGCTAGTTTGTATGCGCGCGCGCGCGGGTGTGTGTGTGTGTGTGTGTGTGTGTGTGTGTGTGTGTGTGTGTGTGTGTGTGTGTGTGTGTGTGTGTGTGTGTGTGTGTGTGTGTGTGTGTGTGTGTGTGTGTGTGTGTGTGTGTGTGTGTGTGTGTGTGTGTGTGTGTGTGTGTGTGTGTGTGTGTGTGTGTGTGTGTGTGTGTGTGTGTGTGTGTGTGTGTGTGTGTGTGTGTGTGTGTGTGTGTGTGTGTGTGTGTGTGTGTGTGTGTGTGTGTGTGTGTGTGTGTGTGTGTGTGTGTGTGTGTGTGTGTGTGTGTGTGTGTGTGTGTGTGTGTGTGTGTGTGTGTGTTTTTCTCTTTATAATACGTTATCCCATATTTTTTCTCTCTTTCTCTACTTTCCTATCAGGTTACGTAAAATATCGAAACCAATAAATGCAAGTTGTTTATCTTTTTTCCATCTTCATTCTGTGCACATTCTTATAATTGATTTTTTTCTTCATCTGTGATATTTTCTGACCGTAATCTTCGCATGAATTCAATGTTTATCATTTATTGATGAAAGCTTATCTATGCATTGATCCATAACTTTTACCAACAATTTGTTGTTGAATAATTTTCTCTATTGTTCTTATTTCGCATGGAATTTTTATCATCATCATCATCACCTCTGACAACAAGTTCTTCTGAAGAAAATGAATCATTTTCATCAATTTCAGATTCTGAAGCATCTGATATTTATACAGGTGAGAGTAATCTAGAAGCAGTGGAATTAGAAGAAGTATTTGACGCCGAAGATATTTCTCTTAAAGCTCCAGATGGAACACAGTTCTTCTGGGAGCCTCAACAATCTTCAAGAGGTAGATCTCAAGCTAGAAACTGTAGAGATATCTCTTCACGTCCATATGGACCTTCTGATGATGCAAAAAACTTGAAGGAAATTGATAAAATTTTTGATTTGTTTTTTGACCCTCCTTTGGTTTCTCATATATACGAGATGACTCACAAAAAAGCAGATGATAATTACAAGTAAGTTTATTTTTCTATAAATCTTTATGTGAGATATAAGAAACTCTATGATTCTAGGAAAGAGTCCCCTAAGTGGTTGGATTTGAAAGCGTGTCATGAAAAGTTTGTTATAAGCGATTTGCTTGCCTATTTTGGTTGTCTAATTTTTTTGGGACAATCAAAAGACCAAAGAATTGCGACTAAAGCCCTTTTTTCCAATGATGGAGATCCTTTCTTACGTGCTGCACTCGGCAGAAGGATGTTCCAATTCATCAAAATTTTTATACGCTTTGACGATGCCGCCACTAGAGAGCCTTCAGACAAACTAGCAGCCATTAGGCGTATTCATAATAACTTTTTTGAAAAATGCCATAAATTTTGGACACCACTTGATGCTGTAACTATAGACGAGAATTAGTGAAATTTCGTGGCGGGTGTTCTCTAAAAGTGTACGACCCTAAAAAGCCGGGCCATTATGGCTTAAAGTTCTACCATCTTAATGATTCTAACACATTTTATGTTATGAAGCCCGAAATTTATGTTTCAGGATTAATTGATCGGGAATATTTTTCAAGTCTAGAAATCTGTAAGCGTCTAGTAGAAAGTAGCAATCTCCCATCAGGGTGTGGTATTTATCTTGACAGATTTTTTACATCTCATGCTTTAGCGGAGTGGGCTCTTTCCAAAAATTTGACAATTTGTGGGACAGTAAATCCTATACGTAGATTTGTTCCGTATATTTTAAAACCTAAATTTTTACGCACGTTAAATTTAAGTGAAACTGAGAGCAAAATTGTATATTCCAATATTTCATCACTTTGTGTTTATATACCTGAAAAGCATGTTAGAAAGAATTTTAAAGCAGTTTATGTCTTATCTACGCAGCATAGTAGAAGTGTTACTATCACATCAAATAAAAGAAAACCCGAAAGCCTAATTTCCTATAATAAATACAAAAGTGGGGTGGATTGTTTTAATCGAATGGCCAGAGATTTTACTAGTTATAAGACAAGTAGGCGATGGACAGTTGCCGCATTTTCTAATTATTTAGATATAGCTGCCTACAACACATGGATTATCTACAAGCACAACTGCCCTAACGATGCGTTGCCCATTCGCCATGGAGGGAGAAAATTTTTTTTTAAAAATTTTATCAAAAAATTTAGGTTATAATTCTATGAGAACTAGGGCTAACATAAGTCAGATTTCAAGACCCATCAAAAACCTTCTTTTTTACTATGGTTTTTCTCCGCAAATTGACACGGCGGAAAGTAGTTCGGGCAGGGGATACTGTTCAATTCAAGAATGCAGACCTAGAACACGAGGCACAAGGAGGTGTTCAAATTGTAAAAAATTTATGTGCAAAAAACACACCTTATCCATTTGTTCTTTTTGCCATTCTAATTTGTGATTTTGCTAATTTTTTATCATGTTCAACATATAATTATAATGCTTTATTTTTTTTGTATAACCCTTGATATTTTATGAAATAAATTTCAAATTGTTTATAAATAGGTTTTTTTGATATTTTGAATTTTTTATGTTCAATTAAAATAAAATTCAAAAAGTAATATAATTTATTGGGCACAGGATTTAAAACGGTGAATTTTCGCCGACAGTCGGCTTTATCAAACCACTATACTAATGAGTAGGCTAGAAGTTGAAAATTGGAAGGATTAGCGAAGAAGAGTTCTTCTGCTCATTAGTATAGTGGTTTGATAAAGCCGACTGTCGGCGAAAATTCACCGTTTTAAATCCTGTGCCCAATAAATTATATTACTTTTTGAATTTTATTTTAATTTTCCTTTAATTTATGGGTCAACTTCAGCATCAGATTTACATTTTATGTTCAATTTTAGGCGCTTTATTTTCAAAATTATTGCTTTATAAGATCTAAAATTTACTTATTCTATAAAATTTTTTCAGTTCTAAAATTTTTTAGCTACAAAAAACAGCCAAAAAGTTTTTTTAGATAAATATTTTAAAGTTTTTTTTGCTAAAGATGGCGTTAAAAAAATTTTTTTTATTTTTTTTTTTTATGAAATTCAGAAGATAACCTAATAATTATATTCTACAGATTTCCACTCCTTATGCATAAAAAATTTCTTTCATGTTTTTTTAAAACTCAATTTTCGAAAATTTTCTCTTAAGGTCATGAAAACCGCAAAAAATTAGAGTCTGTAAAGAACAGTATATTTTTGATATTGGCACCAATTTATACTCCAGAGAATAACGTAAATTTACATACTATTTTTTTGATATGTTATATATTAAATATTATATCAAAAACGGCATTGAAAATGCTGAATGGAGTAAAAAGCCCGTGTGTGTCCTGCGTGCAAAAAAAATTGAAAAAAAAATTTAAATCTTCATTTTACACGCTAAAATATAGTGAAAAATGGCAAAATTGTGCATATTGTTCAAGGAGTTATAAAAAAAATTTTGAATTTTTTTGAAAACTAAAAATAATTCAAAAATGCCGCGTGATCCTAGGTCCTGTGAAAGATCATTGGTACTGTGATTCTAGGTCCAGTTAAAGATCATTGGTACCGCGTGATCCTAGGTCCAGTTAAAGATCATTTGTACCGCGTGATTCTAGGTCCAGTTACCGCGTAATCCTAAATCCTGTGAAAGATCATTGAAATGATAAATTATACTGTTAAAATTATAATCCATACTAATATTAATTATAACTATACTTATAAGTATACTCGAATAGAATTGCAATCCTTAACTTGCTGTACTTTTTTAATTCTTGTAAAAAATGTGATGAAGCTTTAAATGAGACCATGTGTGCCCACCAAGGAGAGTCACAATGGGATACCGAAGTAAAGCATATAGTTTACCATAGCCTATACACGCTTATTTGTATTAGCAAAGGAAAAAAAAATTAGAAAAAAACTTAATAATATTATTTATTTTTATAAAGAAAATAAATTTCCTCATAAATTTGATATTAAAATTTTAATATTTGAAATAAACATTTTTTTATATTATAAATGAATTCATAAACTTGAATTTTTATTAATTTACAGAATCACTATTTTTTAGTTTTTTGCTGATATCGATTCCGATTGATTCTTCAAAGTTTAGCGGATGCTGTCGATTAATCGATACATGCCTAATAACTACTAAATATTTGTATAGAAGGACTTACCCGATTACTCTTTAAACATGAGTGTTTCTCAGGTGAACATATCCTAAAGTTCATCTCAAAATATCCTACACGAATCAATAAGATCATGCTTCTAATATCGACTGTTGGGGATTGTTAACACCAACTAAGTCCATTAAATTTAATTTCATGTGAGATATACTTGCTTTAAAAGAATTTCTTAGAAGATTTATCTTATTCTGATAAAAGATAAAATAGTAATCAATTATTTGAATTTCTTCCAAAAATTTCCGTGATTCACTTAAGATCGCTTCACATTTTTTCGTCCACTGGTCAAGAACCGTTGAACAAATCTTGTCTAAATGTATACTAGCTAATGCAAGTTTCTACATAACTAGTACGATGTGGAATGTGGATCGTTTTTCAAATATTTTTTAAAATTTTTTTCAGTTGTGAACAAGCCCACATTCTCTTATATCCAGATATCAAGAGAAGCGAAAACACACGAAAATTTTGTGGAGAAGGCATACCAAACAGCTTCATATCTCTCTCATCCTCTAGCATATTTGAGTATTTTTCTGGACGATACAACAGCACTCCCTTTAAATTTTCTTTTGAATTTGTGACAGGTAAGGATTACTCTTTGTTTATATTAAATCAAGGTTATTTTCATGTCCAACTTAGAATTTCGGTTTTGCGTAACAAATGTCAAAGTTAACCCTTTGATGATCAGTGAGACACTTTCTTCCCCGTACGGGTAGGCCCAAGTATAGGGCTGCTGAGATGATCTTTTTTTCTAATTATGAAACATTTACATTTTTCTAGCAAAATTTTAATGTTCACATTGCACTTACTATTTTATATGTTTTTTAAGTTTAAATATTATTATTAATTTACGCGTGGTCTGACAAGAACTCGGAAGACAACAAAAAATCAACAAATAGTATAAAAAAGACAATGATGATTGATTAATCCTACCTCTTTGGTTGCAACAATAATTGCGTCGGATTATGAATTGTCGAAATAATAAGGTTTAGTTTTGTTTCAAGTTTTAAACATTGCAAATTTTTTTCCCAAATACAATATTTATTGTTAGTTAAATAATGGATGTCTTAAAGACATTGGGGTCAATTCCACGGTGGTAGGCAAGGTCATTAAAATCCTAACAATGCCGAAATTGACTTATGGAAACACCATTTTGGGATGCGTTCCCTCAACTTGGACCAACAAAATAGACGACCTCGTGTATAAACTTTTTAGGACTGTTTATGGCAACCCTTTCACTATTGCTCATAGCATCGACCTCCTTTTCATGGTTCCAGAAAAGGTTGGAGAAATTAAATAAAAAGTTTATTGAAAAACTAAGGACACACAAGCATTGCCCACAATTATGCCAAGCTTGGGAGCTCACGCAAACCCATGCTGAAGCGTTCTTGGGGGTATATGCTAAAAAAAAGGGAAAAATTATCCTAGGTGAAAAATTACCCATATACAATAGCCCCCAAGCAATAGGGAAATCTGCGTTCTGCGATATAGTTCTGTTTTTTCTGAGTTCTAGATCCGCCTACTTAAATTTAGGATTGGCACAAGGTATGAGTCCCAAAACAGTTTCATGTTACGAGCTAGGTTAGGCAGGTATCTGGCCTCTGTATGAGTTTGCCTGTAGGACCGTCTATACATTCCAAGTTTAAAACATATATCCTAAGGACAACATTTAGGGATAGAGTCAAATTACAGGGGTAGATTGTTCCTAACCTAGCATGCTCTAAATTATGTATATCTTTATTAACCGCTATAACATGTATCAAATAATATTTATTAATAATATATAAGATATTGCATGCCTTCAAACGCTTCTATTTTTGTAGATATACCTTTTATAATCATATTCTTTTATTTAGGAACAAGATACATTCCGTCGTGCCGGTTTTTTATCCTGGTTTTCTTCCTCTGAAGAATTCAAAGTTTTTTACGGTTAGGTAGTGCTCTAGCGACCCGATTCTACGTGGTTAGTAATCAAGCTATCACTAGACAATAAGTTTGTTTCCCAAATTGTTAGCGTTCGCGTTAGGATAGTATCGATCACTCAGCTGTATTTGTAACATAAATTCTTGTAAAATAATATATATAACAAGGTATAGCTATGCAGTAACAAGGGTCGGTAGGCGTTTAGCGGGATGGAAAGTCCAGGTAGACCTGGACTCAGCATTCCGGGCGGGCGACGATATCCGAAAGGATTGGTGCGAACGCCACAAACAACTTAACTTAACTAGTTGAATAATTTAAAAGCATTTTTTATTAAAGATAAACATTAAAAATTATATATTTTTTAAAAAATTTGTGATGCTGACTTATTTTAGTTTTGATCTTTTTTTGTTCACACCAGCCAGAACATACTTCAGACAAATCTTTGTTTTCTTCACAAAATTTAATCTTGCCAGTTAAATGAGAACACATTTCTTTTATAGATGTTAGAGGTTCTGTATCAGAATCAAAAACCTGAACATCAAACATGCTTTGGCATTTTCCAATTATATTAGATCAATTTAAATGTTAGAAAACAATTTTACTATTTGGATTAGATGTAAATGAATATGCAAACGGGTTTACAAATGATTAAACAATGACTTGTTTTACTTTTTACACAAGTACTTTAGTGAATTAGTGAACTGGCCCATATGGTATTATTACTAAAACCCACAAATGACAAATCTGCCGTTGCATTCATCATAAATTCTAGCCAGTGCATACTGCTAACTTTACATTGAGACTTAGTGTATGATAATCACTTTCATAAGAAAAGTTTCATTTCACAATAATTTGTGATGTCAAATTCAGAGCCCTCGGGTAATCTTTGTTTTGCAGACTATGGAATTCCTGGCACGAGAAAGCCGCAACAAGATCAAGACTGCATCTTCGTTTTCAACAGCAACAGTTCAAAAAGCGGAGTCTTCAACTCCCCACGCTACCCCGGCTTCACCCCACCCAACATCCACTGCTCCTACCTCTTCAACGCCGTCAACAACGAACTCATTCGCTTCGCATTTCGCCACTTCGGACTAGAAGGAAACGTTGAACATGGGTAAGTTAAATGCGTGTCATTCTTTCACAAACTCTATTCTGTTTAAAAATTCCTTGATTTATCTTATAAACACCCTAAAACTAAAGAAGTTGGCTCAACAGTCTTCAAGTATGACAATCAAAACAAAGTCCCAATCATTATTTTAATATGTTCCTAAAAAATAATCTGTTTATCTTTTATCAAGTAATTTGTATGCTTCTGATTTTAACAATTGCAAGAACAAACCAGAAATGATAAACTTCTACAATAAAACCAAAATGGGTGTCGCCTTTGATAGATAAGAATATAGAAAAATATACAGTTAGAAGAAGAGTCTGCTGGTCATTAGTAATTTTTTTCAACATACTTGATGTAGCATGTTTTATCTTTAAATAATTGGAAGGAAAAAGTTCAAGCAGTTTATGGAGTTTAAACTAATGTGTAGAATAATATCGGAGTTTGGAAAATACAATATATAAGTTACAGATGAAGAAATCAAAAATTTTAATGTAAAAAAAATTTGTACTAAAAGATAAAATTATAATGGAAAAAATAATTTATAAATAAATTCAAAATGAAAAAGGACGAATTCAAAGTGAAAATGGTATATTGCAAAATTTTAACCAAGTATGGTATAAAATAAGAGTATTTATATGTGTTTTTTCGTAAAAAAAAATAAAAAAAGTAAGAAAATTATTTTGAAATATTTGTATTCATATAAAAACATTTCCAGCATGTTTGTTTTTATTGCTTCAAAATTATGTAACTAAAATTTGTGTGCAAATTAAAATGAGCAGTTTGTATTTTTGATTCTTAGCCTACTTTTTTATGTTATACATTTCTTAGTGTTTGTATGTGATTTTTTTATTTATTCTTAGATAAAAATTCTTACAAAATTTTTCCTCCAATGCGCAAAAAAGTGATGCCGCTCTAAATAAGAGAAAAAATATTCAATAAATTTATTTAGGATTTTGACACTCTTGTCTATTTGAAGATTTCTATTTTTAATATAAAAAATCAAACAGCTTTTTTCTCTTTTTGTGTAGTCTAGTGTAGTGATGACAGAATTGTGTTCATAATTGGCATCGTAACCATTGTAAAAATTTAGCCGTAATTTATTGATAAATTCAACTACCCCGTATTTACACCGTCACCTTTACGTAGAATTTTGTTTAGGTTTTATAAGTTTAAGCTCTACAAACATTTTTCTTTCGTATTTACAAGCGAAATTAATTGTGAACTGGGATAAAAATGCTTTAGTTTAAAAGAACCTAGTTGTTCTCACTGCGATTTTAGTCTGAACGTACATGCGGGGGGGGGGGGGGGGAGCAACACCCCACCCCCTCAATGTGATTTCAAGGAGAGTAAAAGAGTCTTTCGCTCGACCAATAAATCTTAATTTTTAAATTTTTATATCATTAAAAAGCTTGTTTGACTTGTGAGTAGACTTTCTATATTGCTTGTCGCTGAGGAAAAATCTTCAAATGGATAAATTCATTATTTTTTTGTTGTTTTGAATAAATCCAATTCAATCTCAAAATTCATTTAGAATTCAATGAAATGAAAATTATGGAAAATGACACATTTAAATTTAGACTCGAAAAACAGAGAACCTTAAATTATTTTGAAAAAAATTTCGGTAATCATATCGATTAACTTTTTCAATGAAAGATCAAACGCATATTCATTAATCCAGTTGAATTTGATATGGCCGAAAATGTCTTTGTTTATAAATGTTATTTCGTTAAAATATCTCCAGAAAGAGCCTTTTACACTGTCTATTTCTCGAACTTTCAAAAAGTAGAGTGCTTTTTGCATCTAGAGACCCTCGTTGTGTTGATAATATTTGTTGGTAATGATAATATTTGTTTTTGAGCTATGAAAAAAAAATTTATAATGAGTTGCCGGATTGAACGAAAAACTTTTACCTTGCCTAAGTGTAGTCTAGCCAGTGAAATACGGTGCAAGACAAAATATAACAAATGTTACTTTTTATTTTAGATGCAAGGAATCATACTTGGACTTCTATAGTATAGTGAATGGAAAAACTGTGCTTTCAAGAAGAGCTTGTGGCCACGTCACTCCGTATCCCTTTTTGTCAGAATTTTCTGTGAAAACCGCTAAAGTTGTTTTCCACACTGGTTCATTCGTAAGTATATTCATCACATATTGACAACACTCAGTAGCGCGGAATTTTTTTAATCATTCAAATTTGGATCTTCAATTTTAAATTAAATGCTTTAGCTTTGCTTTTGTAACAACTTTTTATAAATCAAATTTTATAATAAAAAAAAGTTTTTTTATAAAAACAAATTTTATGAAAAATATTTTAAGTTTAAAAAATTTAAATCAATATAAACAAATAGTTATAAATTTTATACAGATCACTAATCCGGAATCTTGGGACTTAAAATGCCCAAAATAAAAAACAATAAAACACTAATTTTTTCTGCTTTCAATTTTATAGAGTTCAAAACTTTTTTTCAAAAGTTTTTGTAAAAATAAGAGTAATTTTCATTTTTTAAGCTAGGTAGGTTTAAAATGACAATCCGTGCGAAAAAAAGAATGAAAATGAGAGAAAATCTTCGGTATAAACTGACTCTTTTACAATGATCATTATTGAATCTTCTTTTTGAATTTCTTCTCTGTAAAAGAAATTAATATTTTCTAATTTTTTTCCGAAGATTACATAAAAAATAGAATAAGGAATTTTTTCATATCTAAAAAATGATAATGTTTATGTGAAATATTCTAAGGAGCAAAAATTTAGTTTTTTTCTTTTTAGATTCGATTTCCTTATTGTACTCCTCTAATAGCCTAAAACCGAAGTCTTCTCCACATTCACCATAGAGCTTAAAACTACATAATATTGACAAAATTTATCCTTCAAAACTTTTCCGTCAACTGGTACTTGAGCGACCTAGTCTGCTCAAAACTCAAGCAAAATCTAAAATATAATGACAACTGAAAGGGAAAATATAAGAAAAAGTAATTTTCAGTATTGATTGTGTAAAATTTGCAGAACACTTAATTAAACCTGTCGTTTGATTAAAAATGGATATTCTTGAAAAAGTTTGTCAACTGCCATTTCCTGCAAATCACCTTCTTTTCTTCTTTTAGGAAACGTTAATTTCATTTAAAAATCAATAATAATAATTGAATAATTTTTTCTTCTAAATTATTCAATAAATGAATTAAATAAATAATAATCGTTTCTAATGTTTCTCTCCTTTTCTCTTTCATACATCATACCTTATTGGCAGCTAGTGTTTCTCTCTCTCTTTCTCGCATCATTTCCTTGACAAATTAAATCTCCAACCATAAGAAGAAGATATCTTGAAAGAGTCCAAGCTTGAGCTGCTGTTTGTTTAACTTTCACTTTGGAAAAAAAAATAAATAGAATTATTATTCTATTTATTGGTGTTTCATTTTAAAACCAATAATAGAATAATTTTTTCTGTCTTTTTATATTCATGTTTGGGCCATTCTTGATGATTCAAAATACTTAAAGCATCCTCTGAAGCTGGATTAACAGGAAGAAAATTGTTAGTTCATACTTTTCAATTTCAGTAGTTCTTGTTTTACGCTGACTAGAATTTCTTTTTCTTTGAATAATTTCAGGCAAATATTCGTTCATATGCTTACGCTCATTCCGCCATTTTTGTTTGAAATTTTCTTTCCAAATGAACTTTAATAAAAAAACTATTTACTTTAGGAGATGATAGACATCATTCAGATTCTTTTTGGATATACGGGAAACTTTCAAAAAGCGATTCTACAACTTGTAATTACATATCAGAAATCGGATATATATAAAAATTGGAAACTTCATAAATAATACTTTATGCATAACAAATGTTACAATCCATTTAAATATTGACTAAAATGGCTATATATTCAGTCCAGTAGTTCCTTCATTTAAAAGCTTCGATTTTAAGTCCCCTTGGAAATTCTCAGTATGTATTCTTATTTTTTGGCCAATTTAATTTGAAAAGGTTGCTTTTCATCTTGATTCCAGCATCCGATTGAAGAAAAACTTGAAATATATGATAAAGAAGATGAGGTCAAATCGATTGAAATTAGTTGTGTTTGTATTTCAACTATTTTCTATTTTGCAATTTTTTCAGTTAAAGAAAGAAAAGATGATTCACCAAGATCGATATAGTCATCCACATCTGAATCCAAATATTTGAATGAAAAATTTACAATTGCTATTGACTCTTTCACTTTACTTCTTAGACTTTCAATAGTCAGAGAGATAGCGAGAGAAAATACTTTATTTGAAGACACTTTATAATAAAAATAAACATAAATTGTATATACATATCGGTTTATGTTAAAAAATTGATGATAATTTGTAACTATATAGGTATTTAAATGGAGGAAATAGTAGTAAAGTGAGCATGTAGAGCAGGGATTCCCAATCTGGGGTACATGTACGACCAGTGGTACATCTACACTCTTAAGGGGGTACATTTAGTTTGAGAAAAACACTAGGGTTTATTTGAATGAAGGCAGAACGGTTGTATGAGATTGTCACGAAGTGGGAAAAGGCAAGAAGATTAATATTATTACAACCTGTTAATGTCAAACGTATCAGATACTATACGTTTCTAATGTTTCTCTCTTTCATACGTCATACATTATTGACAGCTAGCGTCTCTTCTTTCTCTCATCTTCTCCTTGCCAAATTAAATCTCCAATCATAAGAAGATATCTGGAAAGCTTGAGCTGCTGTTTGTTTAACTTTCACTATTTTTGGAATTAGTGAATGTCAACCTTTTATTCGATACAACTACCTGTTTGAATTTAAAGTTAAAATTCTTTGATTCAACCTTTGCAAAGTAAAATATTCATTTTGTATCAAAAAAATTTAAAATATCTTCAATAAGATAGCACATCGCACCTTCGAATAGATCGTGAGGTACATCCGAAGGCAGCCCATCTACAACATTGAAAAATTTGAATTGATTCAATGGAAAATTACATTTTAATCCATATAAGTTGGACAAACTTGAAACATCTTTTAAGTTATTTGCTGGTCTTTGTACATTTCTTTGGTTCTCATATAAAAATTATTACAAACCATCTTTGTTTTTGTCAAACTAGAGTCCGAAAAGCAAAAACGACAAAAATCTATTTGAATTAAAGGATTTGATAAAACCACTAAGTGGGTTAGATGCTAGGTTGTCTGCTATAACATAAGAAATAGTAACAAAATACATGATCATTCATTCATTTCATTGATTGTGAATTAACTAATTTTGTTTTACTCAAAAATAAGATAAAAGAAGAGCGATTTTTTTTTGAAAAGCTGCTCTTTTATCTTCAACTCTATGAGTTGTTTCATTTTTTTGAACACAATTATTCTATCCATGAGAAAACTCGCCTAGTTATTACTTTCATTGAGCATGTCCAAACTTTAAATTTGTTGAAACTTTTATGTTTCTTTCTGAAGTGCTTAGAACATGCATCTATATTTGAATATTTGCTACTACAATTATAAAAAGAGTATCTTATAGTCAATTTCAAAATTTACAATTTTTATCTTAATATAAAAAGGTAAGATACTTATATAATTTAAAATCACAACAAAAAATTTAAAAAGTAAAATAAAGTTATCAAAAAAGTTAATCATCATTAAATTTATTCATCAGAAAATTGAAAAAAATCTTTAAAAGGTTATTATATACTATATAAAAAATAGTTAACAATTATAAGGACTAACCCGAAATGTTAAGAATGATAAAAATAAAATTAAAATTTAATCGGAATTATTTTAATTCACAAACATTATAAAATTTTAATACGTTTATCAAGTTTTGCATGTGAATTCATATAATTTACTTTTGAATTTTAATTGTTTGCTTGTTTAAATTCCAAAAAAGCTTTTTAATTTTCCAAAAATTATTTCTTCACTCGATTTCAGTTATCAATTTTCACCTTATTATGTAGTGTCAACTTTCTCCAATCCGATTTTCTATTTCCCAGAGGAAACCTATTTGTCTCAACGATCTACCATTGGGAAAAAGATTACTAATTTTAATTGATTTTCTTTAAACCGAAAAATATTGTTTACCCGGAAGAATATAATGAATTTTAAAAATAGGAATTCTATTCAATTTCAAAATTTCAATTTTTAAATTCACTTTCTTCACTCAATGGAGAAATGTAAAAGTTAAAGTATAGAATTAAGGAAGAATATACTACGTTTTGGTAAAGAAGGTATATTTTCCTTATTTATTGGTACTATTTTTATTATTATTATTATTTTTATTTATTTTACAAAAATTTGAGTGTTTTTAGTTATGTGCTTTAACTTTTATTACAGATTTTTGAAAAGATAATATTCCACCTCAAAAAGTATCAAATGGGATTATCACAGAATTAAGTTGAAGTAGTGAAAACGGAAGAATTTAATAAGATAGCAAAATATCTCAAAGTGAAGCGCTGAAAGATACATTGACTTATTTGTTTTTAAATTTTAAGTGTTAAAATTATTATTTTTCATTTAATTAAAATAGGATATTTTGCAAAAACCTTGGCCAAAGTTGCATAAACCAGGATATGTATATCTGAATAAAATATTCTGACTGTTTAGTGTAGATAGGACTGACAGTATATATGATACACTAAACTTTTTTTTATTTAGTTGAATACAAAGGGATTTCAGAGCCTCTACTATTTTGAGCCGTTCATGAAAAATGTTGGGCAATCTTGTTATCGAAACTTTAGTGATCAAATTTTTGGAAAAATTCAAACCCCCAACTTTCCTTACAAATACCAAGTGTCTCTGGTGTGTGAGTGGTTCATCCATGTTAAGCCGGATCACCTTGTCCAGTTGGAAATTCAGAGGCTTTCTATCGAAGGAAAAATTGAAGTGGGATGTTCGGCTGCAAGTTTCTTGATCTGGACAAAACTAGACAGATCACCAACATCTCTTTGTGGAAGTCTTGATGGAATAAAAAAGTTGAATTACATTTCATCTACGAATATCATGAGAATCAGGTAGTTTTTTAAGCCATTTTTAAAAAATCTGTAATATAACTAAACACATTCTTTTTGATACCACTAAAATTAAATAGAGAAATTCCATTTAAATGATAGCATGCAATTTCGCTAGATTTTCTAGAAATTGTTAAGAATGATCATTTGTATTTTCTTATAGGTATGAGGTGTAGGAGTTTTAAAGAAATGTTGTTGACAGTGCTTTACAAATAAAATAGTGTGTTACCTTGTTGATTCACTCATATTGAATGCATTCAAAGTTATCTCTGGTTTTCGCAAAGTAGTCAAGTCTTGTTCCTTTGAATTATTTAATAAATGAGAGCTTTTATGAGAATTCTTCAAAACTAAGATATCTTATATTCATTTATTTGGAGATTTAGCCTTGAAATGGTTAGAAACCGATGAAACTCAATTGAAAAGGAACGAGGCAAGCATATTTGTAAAAGCCAAAAATAGTAAAACATGGATGAAATAATGCTATAAAAATAATTTAATTAAGGAACGATAAATTTTTTATCACTATGGTCTTCAATAGATCAACCACTTTTAAGGAAATTTGATATGAGACATACCTCTCTCATTAGTCTCCTCAGTTAGAAAACTTATCAATTAATTTCCTTATTAAAATTAATGACGTCTATAATTTAGGTTTCTTTCTTCGCACATTGCCATTGGTGCTTCAGGATTTCAAGCGATATGGACGGAAATCAAAGAAAGTAAATGCAGCTCATCATTTAATTTTCTCAATGTTGACGCGACTAATTTCTCTTTTTCCTTTATTCCAATTAGATGTGAATGGAAAGTGTCCGATCCACATGTTTTTCTGCGAAATCAACAAGCACTGCATTGACAAAAGTTTAATATGCAATGGTGTCATCAACTGTGGCGCAAAGGACAATAGTGATGAACTCAAATGTACAACTTTCCCACTTTCAAACCATTTCATGTTGTTGACAAATTTTCCCACTTTCAACACTATGCTGTTTTAGCGCTGACAAAATCAAATATCAATTATACTTTTTAGAGTATGGTCATTCACAATTTATGTCAATCAAAGACTCGGAGAGGGGGCGTTGATAAGTTTACAAATGAAGAATTTGTAAACTAAATAAATAGTCAAAAGTTGACAGTGGGGGAAGAGGGAGGGGGGGGGGGGTTAGAATGGGTTAAAATTAAGCAAAATGAAGGTTGACGTCAATTGTGTATTAGACTCCTTATTACGCTATTTTTAACTATTTTTGTGCAATATATACGTTGTATATACAAGCTCGTAGGCAGAAATTTTTTTATATAGGATATTGCGATCAGAGTACCTAATTCTTTATATCTTTTATCCGCAGTATCTTTGAATTGGCCTTAGATTCATCAAAATTAACAAAATAATATTAATTACTCTTAAATATTTTTTAAATTTTATTATAATTATTATTAATCTGAAAAATTTAGGTGGTCAATTGCCCAATTCCGTCTCGGCTATAGGCCTGTTTATATATATATCCTTCTTCTTATTGTGTAGTTTATTATTAATACATATGCCTTCGTATGTTTATAAGCAAACGACTACTTTACTTTTCATGTTCAGTAAGCCTATTTATTGCAGATCGAGCTACAATTTATTGATGACCTTGAACTTGAAATTATAATACCACTAATTCGCTCCTTTGGTTTAAATCTGAGTTTATAGAAAGGTAACACCTGTTAGTGTATGGAAAATAACTCATGGAAAACTGTATAGTTTAACAACTAATTTAACCAGTTTCATGAACGATGCATATTTTTCTTTATCTATGTTATTTACTTTTATCCTTCAAAAAGGATCCTTCCATTCTTTGCATATTTCGAGCACTTCGCAATCATTTATTAACACATTATATTCGTAGATAACGATTTTTTAAAATGTGTAGCCTTCTTTTAAATCTTGAAACTTTTTGATCACTTCAATAATAGTAGCTAGTTGTGTAGGATTGATAGTCTCACTTAGTTATTTAGTTTGAAAATTCTATGATTACAAAATAGCATTCTCTTAATTTGTTGTAAGAAAGTAGATAAATCAGAAAACTGAAACTTTTATTCAACAGATATTAAAAGTGTATATTTTACTATGCGCAAACAATATTGTATATAAAAGGCTAATCATACACAAATATGCACTAAGTACCCCTAATGGGTCAGCGCCCTTCTTGCAAAAAGTTGGGTCCTTCTAAGCAAATTAGTTGTGATACCTAGAAAAGCAAGTAAACTAAATTCATTTTGCTTTAGACAGATAAAAAAAGCTATTTTTCTTTAGAAAATTGTCTAAATAACAAATTTGGTGTAGAAAGACCAACGCAAAATATAAATTACGTCATTTTTTGATCTTATTAAAAATCTCGGGATGAAATTTAATGGTATTTTTTAAATTTAAAGAATAAGCCCATACTTTTTGATCCATTAAGAAAACATCCATGTCTTTCAGCGATTAGGTTAATGCAAGTTTATCGAGTCGATTTTGTCCGCAATTACAAAATTGCGGACGTTTGATGTATTAATTTTTTATTTTTAAAACACATTTATTGTTATTTATTCTATTTGAAAGCATAGAAATAGATCGAATCCTCATAAATAGGATATTTTTGAACAGCATCGTGCATCTCTCTCGATATACACGCGCTCAAGAAATTTTCTATGCTTTTTTGCTTAATTTGTGCGCATCATTTGATAACTTTTCGTTTTTTAGGTGTCCCTCTTTGCAACTCAACACTTTCTTCTATTCCTTCTTCCTCCTCATCTTCTTCTTTTCTTTCTGCTTCTTATTTTTCTAAGAACTTCTTTACGCTTTTCTCTTTAATTTCCGTATTCTTCTGCCGCTCAATTCTCTTTTCTTTATTTCCCTAATTTTCAACATTCTATTTTAGCAGATGAAATGCCTGTTTTCTGGAATAAATTTTGTTCAATTTAAATTATATATTTAAAATATATTTGTAATGAAAAAAAACTCTAAAGGTTTCGCTTCCCGTAATTTTATCTTCAAATAATTCCCCTTCGACAAAATACACTATATATCTATGCTATAATAAATAGTACAAATCAGTACATAGTACGTGAAAATGATCATTTACATGTTTTTTTGCATAAAAATTTTGTAATACATATAATGTTTGACAGATCCTGACAATTTTGATTGATGTTTTGAGAAAGCTACCAAAAATTTGCAAAAAATAAGTAACACCAATCAATATAGACTAGAGTATAACTTCGATTTACGAAAACCTTGTCTTGCTAACAAATCGGTTTACGGACAGCTTTTGCTAACAAATTTAGACTTAGTTCATGAACGCTTTTTTATTCCCGAATATTTAGGGTAAAACGGTATTTTGAAACGAATTAAGTTCGCAAACCGAGATTCAACTCTACCTGTAATGCCAATTTGCATGTATTTTTGGTAAAAAGAAGTTTATAAAACTTACAATAAATTTCTGACAGGTCTTGTCCATAATTTTGATTATATATTCCAGCTCTTTATTAGAATATTGTGAAAATGAAAAATGCTACTTGATTTAGTTTACTTGAAATAAATAGAAAGACGAGAAATATTTCAGAATGACCTTTTATTTTTATATGTAATTGAATTTTTAGACGGCTACATTTTGCCCCTGTCATTTAAACTCACGAAAAAATCTTTCTTATCTTTATATGGTTAGCCCCTTAGATGAAGATATAAATATGGACAAAAGCATTTTATCAAACTATCTTTTACAGGAAAGTTCATGGCTTGAAAAAGATATCTTTCGCTTAAGAGTTTCTTTTATCACGTATTTTGATGAAAAGGGTTCAAAATAAAATGTCAGTTGTTCTCTCAACAACTCTTTCACATCCAAAAGTTTAAAATTTATCCATATTAGAAAATTTTAAATGTAATTTTTGTTCTAAGAAAATTATTAAATCTTTTATTCTGTGAATGAAGGTACTGCAGATTATTGAAAAGATTTTAAATTAGAGTTGGTGTTACATCATGGAAAGACAGTCCTATTGTCTAATTAATTTCACATTTTTATCCATCTATCGTATTAAAAAGTGAATCGTTCATCACATTTTCTTAAAAAACGTTATTAAATAGATCAATCCTTTTTGATAAATCAATGAAACCTGTAGTTAAACATTTCACCTCGCGTAACTTCATCACCGGACAATTTGTCGTGGAAATTTGGTTGAACAATTGTTTCGTCGCGAACGATTCTTTTGCTGCATGAATGCATTGTTAAAAGCAAACAAACATTTTCCCTCTCTCCCTCTATCTATATATGGATGGAAATTATAATCGTATTATAGAAAGAGAGATTTTAATTCAGAGCATATTAGCAATAAATAAAATGACAAACATTTTTATTTGAGGATTGACACTGGTTTTATTAAAATATATTGAAATATATATAAATATTTATAATTAGACTAAAATTATAAAGGTCAGCACTCTTTATATAGTAGCAACTACTATATTTTTTCAGTGTCATAAAAAATATTAGTTCCACTTATTAGCTAAACGCTCTTGTGAATCACCAAGGTTTTTCACGTTTAAGTGTAACTAAATTATTAACTTAGTATGAAAACTTATTTTCACATGCTAACTAAATTACTAAAGGCTCTTGTCCAAAATTCCACTAATGAATTAGTAAAGTTTTCGTATTTAAAAGCGTTCCTTCCTTCCAGAATATTCTTTGTGTAATAGCTCTATAATTAAGCAATTACCTCGTTGACTATTTATTTACAATATGAAAAGCATATATCGTTCAGCTGTTTACCGCTCTTTCGACGAAAAGCTGTTCGACTAAATATCCATTCGACCAATCGTTAAGCTACGATATGTCTGTTTCCACAAACTATACAATGGCGATGTTCTTTCATCCGCTCATATTTTTATCTACAACCACCCATATGCTTGCATTTTATACACCAAAAATGATGAAAATCCATAACTCGCACAACTGACGTATATACGATTTTTACTTCTATTTTTATCTTTTTCCATGACTGCAAAGTCGGAAGCAAGGAGTCAACTGAATATCAGTGACTTCTGGACTCCTTTCACTTAATCAGTGCTTTGAAAATGTTTGTAATATACAATGTATATACAATGGCAGTTATAAGCAAAGTTATTTCGTGATATATCTATATTAGAGATGTATCGGATATCCGCAAAAATTTTACATCTTCTTAACATCCTTATCCGCGGATCATTTAAGTTTCAACATCCGCATACTCAATTTTCAAACTTTTTTTCTATTTGCCGCAACGATTTTTTCGCACTTTTTCAATTTTTACTTTATCCAAAAATTGTAAGATAAGTACGTCTTTATGATAACACATATACATTGACATCTCTCTAAATTTTTAGGAAGTATAAATCTCACATACATTATATTATAATTATATTATGGGGGAGGGGGGGCAATTGCCCGGGGCGCCACACCTAAGGGACGCCATTTCATTGCAACTGACGTCAACGCAGCAGAGCAAATTGACGACATTCAAATGTTTTTGAAACCTCAGAAAGAAAAACCGGCAAACGCTATGAAGTTACTTAGTTTCCTGTCCTCGCACTCAGGACTCTGTCCGTATTTACATGTGGCTCTGAGGATCATGCTGACAATTGGAACTTCTATTGCATCCTGTGAAAGTTCATTCAGCAAGCTAAAACTTATTAAGTCCTACTTAAGGAGCACTATGGGGCAAGATCGCCTCCAAAGTCTGGCAGACGACTTTTTTTCATTGAAGCTCTCATATGTGTTTAATCTACGTAATGCATTTATACTTCTTTCACACTCGTATAAAGTTACTCGAATTGTGCAAGATATCTGTATAAATATTTGGAAACATTATTTCTGGGGATTCTTTTATTACTTGTGCTGGAGATTCAGGTGGTAGATTTGTGGCCATTTGCATAAAATGATTTTTCCAACGTTGGAATTCAATTGATTTTTTTTTGTATTTTGTAGCTTTGTCTAGATTAACATCTTTTACTGTTAAAAAGCTTGGGACAAGACCCAATAAAGATGTTGAAATTATTGATGATGAAGAAAATTTCTCAGTGCGACACATAATAATGTGATCAAGAAAAGGTGCAGCAATGTTTCTTAATACTCATGTTGCTTGCTTCAGTAACCTTCGAAACTGTTGCCTTGCAACAATTCAGTCATTTCAGCGGAAATGCCGATCTTTTCAACCATTCTAAAACTTTCATTAAACACTCGGTTAAAATTTATTTTAATGTCATTCCGTTTTTTTATATAGTGAAATTATTTCAGAAATCATTTCATAAGCCTCCACTATATCAAGAGCTTTTCGTTGAAGTTTCACAGTAATTCCAGATAAATGAGATAGGTATTGATAAACTGTCATGAAGACAGCAATAATGCACTACTGCGATTACTGTTATCCCAGTCAGCAAAGCTAGTACCATACTTATCAAAATGACGCTTGTAACCTATCATTTCTAAAGTCTCAACAATATATACAAAATTAATGTATAAATGATAACATGCATCGTGCCTTTCTGCCCAACGAGTTTTGCAAAAGTCTAACAATGGCTTTCTTTCCTTTTCATACTTTGTATTATTATTTATAACCAATTCAAGAGCGCAACTTCTTTTTGGACTATTTAAAAAGTACAAACAACAGTTTTTAAGGCAATCAATTATGTTACGCATAAAAGGTATTGAACAGCAATGAGTGATTACTAAATTTAAACAGTGGTTATTACAATATGTAGCTAATGGAGCTTCTCTCTTTATATCAACATGTGCAGATGACATATTTTTAGCACCATTAAAACATTGACCACACATATTGTCAGCAGGAATATTATTTTTTGCAAAAACACAAAAAATTTCAGCTACCATTTTTCCTGTTATTCTTTCCCATTCTCAAAATGTCAAAAATTCTTCTCTTATGTTCTTTTCTTTATCAACAAATCGAGCACAAATTGATAATATTTCTATATTATGCGATGAAACTTCATCAGCTAATATTGAATAAAAAGAAGAAGAATTAATTTCATTAACCATTCAAAATAATATCTTTTCCTATTTCTATGAGCTCATTTTGAGTACGAGCCAAAAGGCATGTTGCAGTTTTCATTTCAGACGTGGCAAGATGATTTTTAAGTGCTATGTCGTAAACAGCTATTACTAAAAAAAGCGCTAAAAAATTTCCTGGATTTTTAGAAGAATTAATATCTTCTGCATCACCCTTGAGTGCAATACACTGCTTTCCACAAAATAAAAAGTTAAACTTTAAAATTAAATTTTTAAATCAATTTTCTTAATTTTGAATTAAAAAATTTTTTTTAAATAAGAATTTTAAAATTAAAAAGGTAAAAATTTGTGATAAGTAAAAAATTGATACACAAAATAAAAAAATAGGTTCGAAATGAAAACAAAAAAAAGGAGGGGGCATAAAAATTTGGGATATAGTAAAAATTCAGAAAAAAACTTTGTGGTATATAGAAAAAGGAAAATGTTTCAAAATTGACGATGGGGATGTTGAAACGGATGAGGATGTTAAGAAGATATAAATTTTTTGCGGATTATTCGCTTTTGCGGATGAGAATATCCGATACATCTCTTGTATGATTATGTTCAATAGATCATGCGTCTGATGAAACTTTGAGAGAGAAAAGATCTTCCCTAAAATATATTTCCCAAAATGTACGTTGTTTTAAATATTCATTACAATTTTTGCCTTTTTGGCTATTTTTAAAATTTTAAGGCTTTTGTTTATATCTTTCAAAACAGTGAAAATTAAAAAATCGGGTATAATTTTTAGAAAATGATTTCCTTTACCAGAATAATTAGACGAGATCTAATGTAAACCAGAGGATTTGTATTAAAATGGATTTATAAACGCTGAAGATGTTTATTTTTGTAAAGCCGAAAATTGTCTAAGCTGTTATACATTGTAAAAAAAATATTCTTCATAAATTCACTTTCTCCACAAGTTCCTTTTCTAAACGTCGCGAAACACACATAAAAAAGGAAAATGTGATTGGCACTTAGAACTCACTTTTTTAGATTAATTAAATGATACTTTTTTCTATTACAACATTATGTGAAAACAAAATTCTTAATTTGAATAAATTTAAAGATTGTAAAAAAAATTACATTGTTATAAGGCAAAATCTTTTGGTACTTATTGGTGATCTCCTCACGACATCCAAATTTTTATTATGAAAAAGTCAAATAAAAAGTTTAAATTAGTTTGATAGTTTTTTTAATTGGTTATTTAGTTGATTAAATAGTTAAATTAAGCATTTTAGGACGAAAGGGAGATAACCAATAAATAAACCACTAGTTCAGTCACCAATTGTTTTCTCTTATTCTGAAAAGTTGAGTAATTGCATATGGATGCCATTGCAATTTATATTTAGTAAATTGTTCATACAAGTTTTCTTTTTAAACAGTAGACTAATATTTCAACCCGTAGATAATGTAAAGCTGCCTAAATCTTTTGGGTGAAACATTGAAATTTGCATACTTTAAGACTATTTCACGCGAAGCTCAATACAAAAGCTTCGACGACAGAGATAACTCTTAAGGGTAGCGGTAGAACTTTTTTGATGAAGGCAAGCAGTAAAAGAAACATAAATGCTACTGTACTCAGTGTGTAAAATATCATCCAAACAAACTGAAAACTTTTGTTTAATGGTCCAGTTCTGGTCGGTATGCTATTATGGTCGGATTGACTTGGCTCGAATTTTTCAAATATATCATCGATAATGTCGGAATATAATTTTCATAAAATTATAAGTCTATCCAAGGTTTTGTTGAAACAAATCCAAATAATATTAATTTTTTAAATTATTTTTTATTTCCTGTTGCATGAATGTAATTCTTTCTTTTCTCAATTTGTATTTTCCTCTCTGTAGGTATATGTTTTTTTCTTAATAATATTTGTGAATTCTGGCATTTAGCTGATTTTTCAATAAAGCCATTTTAAATAATAGTACATTCTGCCGTTATAAAAACTATATGAATAAAAGATTTTAAAACAATTAATTTTACCCAATAAACATTTGTATTGTTATTACAAGCAAAATAGAAATGTTTTATTCTTATAGAAAAACCTCAAAGTCCTAAACCTCCATAAAACTTAGTCTAAACTCATCGTTTCCAACTCATCTTTTTTTTTGAGAAAAATATATGATTAATTCATCAGCAACAAAAACAATTAACTAACTTTTATTGTCCAGACAGTATCAGGATTTGCCGTTTATTAATATTTAGAATTAAAAATGGGGTGTTTTATTTACTTTTTAGGTATTCAAGCTCGAAAATCGAATCTCTTCGTCTTTGTTTGTTCAGGAATAGTGGCGCTAGTTGTCATCTTGTTCATTACCGGCATATACTTTTACAAAGTCGTTAACAACCGTAAAAAGAGAAGTAAAAGACACAATACGGAAACCGATTCCAGAAAAATTAATAAATCTCAATATTCTGTCCCTGTGTTTGTGATCGACAAAGACTCTGACTGCCAACTGTAACCAAAAACTGAAGCAAATTTTCCCTCTTTTGCCTAACGTGTGGCTTTACACTTGAAAATCTAACCAACCAAATTGAAGCTGAAATTCTAGTCAAACCAAGAGATCAAAAGTTAACATCATTCAAATATTTATATTATAAAATAGGATTGTTATTTATAAATTAAATTTTTGAGCATATATTTTATTTCTTTTAATTTTTCGCTGTTTTTAATTTATTTCAATAATTTTAGCGCTGGGTTAAACTGAAAGTAGAAAACATGTATAAGAAGATATAAAATTCAGATATAGAAATATAGATGGTAATACAATTCTTAACTTCGAGGTGAACCATTTTAGTTAAAAGTATGAGGGAAAAAACGAAAATGTGTACAATGGAAAAGTATATTAGATGCTATTTATTTTACTAGATTATTTTGTTAGAAGTATTTATTTATATTCAAATTTGTTGAATATTACGCATAAGCGAACATATAAATCGAGAGATATACTCTTTCCAAATATGAGACATGGAATAGAAATTAAATAAAATATTGAATGAATTACATTTGAGATTTACAAAAATTCATAAGAGATAAATAATAAATCGATTAAACTTTTAATGTAATACCTAAAGAAAATGAATAGATTTGATTAGATAAATATTTATACAGTGAATATCTTTAAAAAGATAGCATGTATGCATAGTACCTTACTGAATAAATTAAATTGGTGAAATCTATGTGAAATTAATTGTTGAAAGAATGGATAGATAGGAGAATTATTCAGTTGGTAATATCAATATTTCGTATGCTAGCTTTACTTTTGAAAAAATGGAGGTTGGATTACCTTTAAGCACTATTTTATATCTGAATAAATATTAGAATTGTATAGCATTTTGTGAGTTATTCAGAGAAATAAGCACTAAATCTAGAGATTTTACTTACAGTAATATATTTGATTTGTAATGGCCATAAATTTCTTTTGAAAGAAATGAAAAAATTCAATGTACTCACTTGTTCCGTTAAGATTTGTTAAAGTTAGGACTAATATTGTTCAGCTGACATTATTTTCAAAGATACAGAAATCTCAATTTTGTTGATTAAAAAAATAAAATGAGAGGAAAAATTATAGCACCATGACACACAATATTTTACATAATATAAAAAACCTAAACGGCTAAGATAATCATAAAACTTTTTAGAAGTAAAAATTTTGAGCTAAAATCTAAGCGAATAAAGATTTTCTAAGCAATGTTTAATCTTTCAAGAAAGGCAGCGTCTTTTTACCCAAACTAACACAAACCGAGTTGGAAATTATTTGTATTTGTGTAAATCTAAAATAATTTTTGTAAAATAACATTTTAAGAGTATTATTCATCAATAGAAGATTAATTTTTATGCTCCTGTTTAGTGTGAGGATTCACTTAAATCAAATGATAGCTGCTCAAATTTTAATTTTTTTTTTGTATTATTTTTATTTGATCAATGACAGGGGGCTATTTTAGCCCTCTCCTTTTTTCTTAAAATATTGAATATTTTTACAAATTTTTTACCTAAACCTACTAAATGATTAATTGCGAATCTGATGACGTCATTTATTTTTCATGAAAATCAATAAAACCTGTCAAAGAAAATCAATTAAATCTGTCAATCAATGCCAAATATAGAAACTTCATATTATAAATTCCTCGTTTTTTTTGCTTAATATTGTCTTAATTTATTTAATAAACCAACTTTTGTTGATTAATTCGCTAAAAATATTTTATTTGTCAGTAAATTAGCTTACACATGTGACTTTGCGCCAAACAATTTCTCTCATTATTTTAAAATAAACTTATCCATACACAGTAAATCCAACATACTCAATTTGATTATCAAAAACTTTCTTCAGAGATTTATTTAGCTCAGAATTTAAGCGATTTCACAACTTTCCTATTTAAGATAATCTCTTCGTTGATCTTGTTTTTTCAACAATATTGTGTTGTAGTATCAGGTGATATGAACATATATCACTCTGAATGTTTTCTAACCAATCTTTTTCAAAATTTATATTCTTGATGAAATCATTCATAATTTTTTTTTTTCCATTAGAAAAAGTTTTCCACCTTTACCATCTGGAATACTCTCTCATTCACACCGAAGGAAAAAATATATCAACTTTGATTCACAATTATAAATTTTTTTTGAGAATAGCATCTTCACCTATTGGTATCTGTCATAGTTATGGTAACTCAAAATGTTTGAAAATTTTCAGATCACCTTTTTAGTCAAATGATGATTAAAATGTTAACTAATAAGATAACGGTTTAAAGATTTTTACTTCACAATGGAGGAGTTCTTCACTGTGAAGATATTTTTTGATAATCTAACACTAGATTTTTTCATCAGTTCATTGAAAAACGGTATATCTTCCGGGTACACAAGTTAGATATTTCTTAAAACTTTATAGACCCTCAAAGGACTACTATATTACAATAAAAAAGTACTTTAAACTAGTTACTATTTCATTTTCTTATCATCAGGCGTTTTTATTTCAATGTGCCTTCAGTTCCCTTACTTCTCTTATAACCAGATATGTAAGAAAAAACTTGACAAAAGATTTTTTGGAAAAAAATGAATTTTACTAATTCGATTGACACTTTTATTACATTTTTACATTTTAATGTCTAAAAGGAGTACAGAAATTAAAACATGTCGATATTGTTTAAAAAAAATGATTATAAATTAGAAAGATATTCTTAGTGAGAATTTTATCCCCAATCCAAATTTTAATTGTGATTTTCAATCAAAATAAGTTTTTTGAGAAAATTATTTTTTTTCAGAATTTGATTTTTTCCAACAAGTCAAACTTGATTGATAATTCCACACATTCGTCCAAACTAATAGTGAAAACTAAGCCCTGAAATGAAATCAGCATAGTCATAGGAAATTTTTTAAATATAAATTATATATAAATTTAGCAAGTTTTTGAGATAATTTTCCGGCATACATCACTAATTCTATTTGCACGTTGACACATTTTTTTCTCTGTAATGGTAAAAACTTAGCAATACTGCTATTAGGGCAATTTTTAAAAAAAAATTTCAAGCGAAACTAAAACATTTGATTGACATTTTCACATCCTAATTACGAAAACTGATTTTAAAATGAAATAAACATGGTGATCTAGTATAAAAAAATATATTTTTTTAGCGGTCAACCACAAATATGATAGACATTTTCACGTTCTAATTTCAAAAAATGAGTCAATAAATAAAATTTATATGCTTGACATATTTTATTTAAAATGTAGATAAATGTTTTAGAGACACTTTCTTAGACTTAAACCGCAAATTTAATTGACACTTTTAGACATTTCCATATCCTAATTGCTGAAACTGAGTTGAGAAATGAAATCAACATGATCCATTTTGTATAAAAATATACTTTATTTAAAATTTAAATAATATCCTTGGAAAAAAATTTTTCAGACATAAACCGCAAAATCGATTTCCATTTCCAAATTTTCAATCCTAATTGCGAAAATTGATTATCGAATTTGAGTCAGCATGATTGATTTAGTATAAAAATATATATTTTATTTAAAATTTGAATAATATTGTCGGAAAAAAATTTCACACGTACACTGCAAAATTGATTGATACTTTTAGACATCTTGAAACCTTAATTGCGAAAATTAACTACAAAAACGAAATTAGCATGATTATTTAGTATAAAAATATATATTTTATTTAAAATTTAAATAATATTCTAGGATAAAATTTTCAGACGTACACCGCAAATTTGAGTCACAGTTTTAGAAATTTTACACCCAAATTATGAAAACTAAGTGGAGAAATGAAATCACCATTGTTAATTTGTTATTAAAAAGATGAATTTTATTTAAAATGAATAAATGTTTTCCTAATCAATTTTATCATCATCAAAATGTGATTGACATTTTCTTCAAAATTAGAAGGATTATTGCAAAAATATGCAAGCATAAGTGTTATATTGTCCAATATAAAGAAGGCATATAATTTATCCAAGTTTGTACAATATGGAGGGGGTGGGCTAAAATGCCCACGCCCACTCACTGATAGGTTAAAAAAAGAAGAAAAAAAAATTGATTTGTTAATACATTTAAAAATCCTTAAATTTTCAATATTTTAATATATAAATTTAATAAATGACTTAAATTGATAAATGTTTTAAGATTATGGTTTAAAATACATCATAAAATTTTTATAATATTTCTATAAAAAATTAAATTCAATAGATGATTGTTTATAATCTACTAATTTACATCGAAACTTTCATAAGTAAAGTCATCAATGTGCTGTTTTACATTGATGTTATTTTTTCTAAAATTAAATAAGTTTTTATTGGTTAAATGTCGTAAAAACATCTTCCGTCACCGTTTAAAGTCTGACGATGGGGCTGGACCTTTGTAGATTTCAAAGGATTCTTATTTCAAGGTAGTTCGTGAAATAAATATTTTTTTGATGTTAATTGAAGAGTATACATGCAAAACCAGCGATAATTGTTGGACCCATTTAGATTGGGGGACCATAATCTAAAAAAGTAAAATTTATTTACGTTAGAATTTCGTGCAGTATGCTAGTCTATTAATAACCTTTGTTTATTTTCTTTAACCAAAAAATAAATTAATTCATTTAAATATTATATACTAAATGTTTGATAGACTTTGACATCTCTACTTACCTACCTACCATAGACAATATGGAATATATATTTTAAAGCACTTACAGATATACTGCTCATTGTATACACTTTTTTTAAAAGAACAATTTTCTAACTTTTTTTGCAAAATTTTTCAAAATAGATCCATGATCAGTGAGTGGTTTCAACAATTTTATTTATTATAGTTTATTCATCGAATTAAGAAGTCTTAAAATAGTTATTTGTTATTGATTTTGCGGAGGTCCTTCAAGTGTGCATGTCTCAGTATAATGAGTCAAATGCGCTTAAAATCGTCCTTCTATTCGAGAATGCTTTCATTAAACAAATTAAGTAAAATTTCTTTATTAACAAAAAATAGAGCAACACTTAATTTACATAAATTATTAAAATTTCAATAGCCTATTAGAGGAAAATATATTTGTAGCATGAGATAAATGGAATCTATTCAATAAAAGACAATCTGAATAATGCATATTTCTTTACAATTGAAGAAACGTACATTTTCAACACTATAATAAAGATTTATATATCAAAAGCTGAATACAAATATGGTATGTGTTTTTATACCAATTGCAGTAATTTGAGATAACTAAGTCACTTGTGTACCTATCACTTTATCGATTAGAACTTCATAATTGCTCTCTCATAAACATGCATAAAACAACTCTTCTCACTACCATATTTTGTCATTAACTACGAACTCATGTTATATAATAATAACTCATGGCAACCCTCACTGCTATGTTCCACACACACACACACTTGTTGAATATCTCTAATAATGAAGTTCCACAAAAATTCTACCTTTTTCGACCATAATAAAATAAATTTCCTCCTACTTTCCATAAAAAATACTTTTTTCGTATTAAAGTTACCAACACTATACCTGTGTTTTTTCCTACTTGCTCTTAAATACTATATATCACTTAACCTTCATTTATACATTTTTGATCACACAACTGCACAACTTTATTAATCCCTCCTACAATTCTGCATGCAATTTTCTATGTAATTTGTTCTAATTACTCCTTTACATTAATTTACTAAATATCGCAAAATTTAATTTAATGATTGTGATTTTAATACAATATATTATAGTTTTAAAGTTGTTTGACGCTACATACAAACATATTCTACGTGTGCTGGTGTAACTAAGTATAACCCGGCGATACATGAGTTTTTATACATTTAATTTACAACTATTATATTAATGTATACCTTATTTTGTCTTCCACTATATTAATATTACTACACTGTGACCAGAAAAATCAGAAGATAATTATTAAAAAGCAGAAGATTCATATACAAAACTATTTGAAAAAGCAGACGAAGATAAAATTCTTTATCTATGGTCACGAAAGGGATAAAACTGAATATGGTTCTATATTGATATTTATCATTTTTATCTTATAAACATAACACACTTATTGTATCTGGTTTATCTATTATATGTATACTAAATCGTATCATTAATATAAACTATATTTTTTTTTTAGTTTTCTTTTATTCTAATATCGATAATGAAATAATGGCGGACCTTTAGTAAAAAGTATAATCTTTTCAATACTATAAACAATGATTACTTGTAGATATTTATTTAAAAAATGCAAAGTTAAAAAGAAATAAAAATATATATACTAGGGTGTTCCATAAAAGTGAAATTTTTAATTTTAATTAAGGCACATGTTAAATCGATTCTCTGATCAATAATTAGAAAGTATGCTTAATATTGTTAGTTTTAATAGCTGTTTTCCCACCTCTCAAGAACGTGAAAATGATAAAATTTTGATCAAAAAATTAATTTTTTTATTAAAATATATAAAAGTTAAAAAAATAAGAAAAATTCAAATCCAAAATGCGAACATAAAAATTACAAAAAATTGTTTTTTTGGAGAAGTAATTGCTTTTCTATTATACTCCATCGTTTGAAAACGAGCTTGTTTATCTTCTTTTTTAGTGATAGAAAAATTAAAAGTTGTAACTAAAGAAATTACTCGTTCACACAAGTCATTTACAACCTTGATATGGGGTATAACTTGATTAACCTTAATAAGATCTTGTACCGATAAAAATGTTGAAGAAATATTAAATGAAATAAAAAAGGATATGGATTGCTTGCTTATAAGATCTTCAATTTGAACATTTCAGAACAAAGTTTTATTTGCTTCAAATCGTCTCAGATTTACCTCTAAAGGTATCTTGTTTAAAAGATTCCTTAACATCAAATTTTTTCGTTCAACGTCAATAAGTGAAGAAAAAAAATTTTCGCTAAGATACCATAAATGTCTTTTGAACTTTTCTAAGGCTTTTGTAGCTATTTTATAGTCAATTTTCTGATAATCTTCAAGTGTACAAAGATTGAGATCATTGATCAGAGCATTCACAGCATCTGGTGAGTTAAACCATGCTTTTACGTAAATTGAAACAATAAACACACATATTCTTCTTAAACTTTTTTTCAAATTCAGTTAATTCAAAAGATTCTCTAAATAAAAAAATTTTCAGACAATATATACACTTTGACATCCAACGAGCTCTATTGTAAGCTCCAGGGTATTTGATTTTAAATTTCGCTTCTCCTAGAAATGTAAGACTTAGCTCTAGTAACTCTATATAATCATCGCGAGCTTGTTTTTTTGAAATTCTATTTTTAAAAAATCTATGACTGGTTTTTTTCTGCGATATCCATAGATTAAGAGAATCTGATTCAAAAGAAGGATCAATAGAATTATTAGAACAAGCTGATAAAGATCACCATTTTACTTTAAATCTTTCAAAAATTCCAATAAGAGGGCCCGTTGAAGTGAAAAACAAGTCAAAAACTGTAGATATCAACAATTCATGAATATGATGCTGGCAAGGAAAAAAAAAGTAAATGACGATTAAGTTTGTTTTGTATAAGCGAACAAGCTCCTTTATGAATTCCCGTGTTAACCGCTGTTGTGTCGAAGCATAATCCAGCAATCAATGATGAGCAAGAAGGCCAATCTTCAATTATTTTTATAACCGTGTTGGCAATAATGTTACCTGTTCCTTGAGTCAATTCTGGGACTGCAAGAATTTTTTCGATATTTTTCCCGGATACGGCAATTGCAAGTCTTTCTGTTTTTTTATTCAATGAATTCGTAAAAGTTTTTGTATCAAAATGTAATATCAAAGGAGTGTTTGGGCGAAAATCTTCTTTAATTGTCTTAGCTAAAGAAGTGCGAATTTTTTTCCTTGATCTGTACATGGAAGAACTTGACAAAGTGATTTCATTCAAATTAATACCAGCAGCTGATAAGACAGTAGCAACAATATGCACGGCTTTTCGGATTGAAGTACCTGTTCTATCCAAAGATTCTATAAACTCTTCATTATTTAATATCTCTTAACGAGTATATGTTTTCAAATCTTTTTTCGGCAGCTTATTGGAAACTGAAGTTGATGGTGCACAAGACGGCTCATAATCAGCTTCATCGATGTCATCATCAGAAGAAACAGAAGTATTTAGATCTTCAAAAGCAACTTTTTCAGAAACTTTTTCTTTCTTCTCTAATCATTTTTTATAATATAAATTTCTTTTTGTTTTCAGTATATTTTCTATCTTCTTCACCAATAAACATTAATCTTTTACCTCTTTCATCGTCAAGAAAGGCTAAATCTTCTTTGTTTTTGATTAAAACTTCTGATTGTAAATGCGCAATGTCTAACAAACTATTTAATTCATCTATGAAAACTTTGTTTTATACACTGTGAAGTAGACACACGATTTTTATTTTTCATTAACTTTTCGTGCTTTTCATAGATAAAACGAATCGTTTTGACCACGTAAGACTTGTCTGACGTCTTTAAACTTGCTGTAGTCCAAAAACTTATCAATTCGTTTTCTACTATATTGCAAGATTCTTACATTTTTTTCAATTTTTTTCAATAAAAAAAAAAGCCTTTCTAAGACGCATCTTTTAGTAGGAAGTTGCTTGCAAGTCTGAAAATCGATTTCACGAACCATTCCAACTGCAAAAACAAAATTGTTCTTTCTTGTAGTTGGCATTATTTAAACTAACTAAACTAAATTATAAAAACAACTGAAATAATATGAGCATAAACAAAATTAATTAAAATTATATTTAAACGTAAATTTAGGTTACCATTTTTATAAAAACCTAATTTTTTCTGTAAACGCCTTTTCTATCAGTAAGCTAAAAAAAATTTATAAAATTAAATATTAAATATATAAAGTTCTTAAAAAAATTAAGTTTAAATCTAAAAAAAATACATTTTGAAATTTAAAACACAAGATTAGAAAAAAAAGTTATGTTTATTAAAATTTTTGAAAAACCGTAAAATGTTTGTTCTTTTGAGGGGCGGCTTAAAAATAATATTTTTCTTTCAAATTTTTTCTGTGATTATATTTCGTCATAGAGAACCTAAAAAAATGTGCTAGGAAAAAAATCATCATTATAACTTGGAACACCCTAATATATACTTTATTATTAGAGTAGAGGGAAAGTGATTGTATTCTAGATGAAATGACTCGAAAAAATAATAGATCTAAAATATACAAAGTTACTGAATAACTTTTTCACAGAACCCAAAGAATTCTTTTGTGGAACCCCTGTGTTCTCAGGAAATCAGAACCTCTGTTGTTATATTTATATAAATATAATATGCAAAAATAGCATCGTTTAATTGCTGAAGAGTTTTAGGAATCTTTGTAATACTGGGAATGAAGGTATTCATAATTGTTTTCAAGAATTTGAGTCCGACTCTACAGTCCTTTTAAGAGAAGGGAGGTTATCTTAGAGTATTTTATTAAGTTAGGGACAATTAAAAAAACTTATATGCATACCTTTGCCAAATCAGAAGACTCCACAATCAAGAAGGGTCGATCATTATTTGACAAGGAAAGACTTGGTACCTTGTGGGAATGTGTTCTTAAAATCAGTTAAAATACAAATTATATTTAGAAAGTGTTCTGATACACACAAAGTCCAAAAATATTTGCTGTTTTATAATTTTTTTTTGTATTTAAAAAATTGTCGTATGCTGAGTTTTTTAGTTTACCTTAATTAAATTTTTAATGTTTTAAATGAAAAGTTAACTTTTTGTTTTTTTTTACAAAAAATCTTTATTTGACATATCTTTTAAAAAAAATTTTTTTTTTTAATTTTAATTAATAATTTTTTGAAATTTTTTGTGTTGGGGCATTTATCCTACTTTTTAATTGGGGCATTTTTCGGGGACATTTTTTCTGCTCACCATATTCGATATGCAAATTTAATTAAAATATTTTCGCTTGAAGTATAGTATTTAAATTCACCAATTTTGTAAAAAAAAATATAAAGTAGTTTTATAAATTTAGGACTTTAGGTATGCGCTGAATACACTCTATTTTTAAAGGATTGCTTGAATATTTGGTCTTCCGTTGTATTTCCAGACCACTAATTTTGAAAATTTCAACAAAAAAATTTCGCCCCCAATAATTTTGAGGATGCTCGCCCCTGCTCGGTACATCAAATAACGGGTAGATGTAGGAAACATGGCCCAGAAAATTTAATCAAGGTTTCGTAAACAGGAGAATTATAAATTTCGCCAGATTTCGTCACAACATATGTCTGAAGGGTGATGCGTCGTTGAGATGAAGTTGATGGAGTGCTTGGTGGCAAAAAAATTGGCTTGCGAAAATTTAAGTTATTGCATAAGATGTGTTGAAGCATTTCTTCACTTTGTTCAATGGTGTTGCCTTGCAAGACGATTTGCGCTGAATTTTAAAAAAAGCCACTTCCTCCGCTTGCTCACTTTGTAAAATCACTTTGTAGATAGGATAAAAACTCAAACAAGCAGCTAAAAGGGAAAATAAAGGATGCATGTCTCTGAATGTCGGGCATCTTGTGGGTGTCTGTAAACTAGCACAGGTGACTAGCTTTGCTCTAAGCTCCAGAGAGCGTCCTCAGGTTGCGGATAGAGGAACGTCCTATAGATATATAGGATAGCTGCGAATACACCGAATAAACAGTCGCTGACAATTGACTCACCTAACTTGAGACATCTTTATGGTGGGTTTAAAAATGTCTCAAAACAATTTACGAAAATGGCCAAAACATAAAATAGAGGGCATCTGCCAGCCTGGCACAAGTAGGCTGAGCAGGAGGAACCAGCTGCCATGACTGGAACAACAAAATATATATGTAACTTATGCAAAAAATATATATATATAATAAACACTACATCAATTGGGTGCAACCACAAGATAGCACACTGGTTACATCTCAAATGCACACAAATCTCACAGTACAACGCAAACTGGACATGCGCAACACTCAAAACCAGCACAATTTTCACAAAAGATTTCAGCTTCTCACCCCAATAACAAAACACTTGCTCCAAAAAACTTCACACAATCAGCAGTCCACACAAGGGCGCACATCCTGGGGCGACATTGGAGGGGGGGGGGGTTAGAGAGCATGTTTATAAAACATATATGATGATCGCATTATGGGATGTAATGATAATTCGAATATATTATAATGTAAGATAAGAGAATAAAAGAGGGAATACAGACTTTCGAGTCAAACATGCCAAGCTGCTCTGAAATTCCTATCAAAAATATTTTACAAACGATGTGAGAGCTATATAATAATAATAATCCATTGTTTCAACATGCACACAATAAGTAAGCAATGTTTATCACAGTGTCTCAAAGGGCCTTGTAATATTTTTGGGCAAACAGATGTTGATCCACCAGGTTTTTCTCATCTTCTGTGACTGATTCTATTTCTCTTTCTGTCTCCTTCTCTGTTTTTCTCTTCCGCTTTCTCTGCTAAAACTCAATCACGTAAGCTCTCTTCTCTTATTCAAGCTCGCTTCTTTCACTCAAGCTCTCTTTTCTCATTCAAGCTCTCTTCTTTCACTCAAGCTTTCTTCTTTCACTCAAGCTCTCTTCTCTTGTTCAAGTTTTATCTCATTCAGCTCTTTTCTCTCTAATTTGTATTTTGAGTTAAATTAAAAATAATTTTATTTTATCTCATTAGAAACTAGTTTTTAGCGGAATATAAGTTCAATATTTTCATAACCTTTTTTCATGATACCAAAGTTCAGCTATTCAAATTAATCACAGCTTTTTGGTAAAAATTTAGTTCCATCAATGCACCAAACATTTTCCAAAAATGAAAATTTATTTATGTTTTTAAATGAGAGAGAAATTATTTTCAATCGTTACAATTTTATATCAATGAATATTGTCAGACTCGCGTTAAAAAAAATTTCAACAAAGGTCACTTTTAATCTTTTTCAGTACGTTTGTTACATTTGAAAACTTAATTTTTTTCAATCGATATTTGGGAATGAATATTTTAACTAGCTATTAAGAGTGATTAAACTACCATTTTTTGTATACTATGATTCCTTACAAAATGTAAAAAAATACAAGCGTTACCAAATCACCCCATAAGTGTTAGCTACTTCAACGTTGGCTTTTGCTGCTTATAAAAACTTGAAAATATCAAGAAAACTATCTCATTTTTTATGCCTCCTATTATTTTGAAATTATTCTAAGGACAGACAGTTTCATTTTAAAATAGTGAAAATTGCTTCATTAGTTTATTTTGGCTCCTTTCTCTCTAATGTTAATTATGTAGCAAATTTTTCAATTTTGAGTAAAATCTAATTAAATCAAATTTGTTTTCAAAAACTTAAGTTATGCTGTAAAATTTTTTAGTTTTTATTGAAGCTCTATAACTTTTTCTGATAGACTTTTTTCCCATAAAAGTTATTATAAAAGGCAAATCATTGCGAAATGTTAGAAGTTATTTTACTTTTTGTAGATTTTTATAGCTTACACCAATTTAGCTTATTTGTGAATGATGCTGAGAAAAATGAAGTAATGCAATCTTAATTTATTGTTTGATTTTTGTTTGCACAATTTTATCTTTATTTTATACCTTTTTTTGAGAGTCTAACTAACTTACATTTATTCTTATACACTAAAAATAATGAAAAATTCTAATACTAAGTTTTCTAACTTTAGTTCTGTTTCAAATTTTTGATAGAAATTACCTCAGAAATGTTATGTAATTTGGAAGTGTTTTTTTTTATTTATTTTTCTCTTGTGATATTTTTAAATTTATACCCTCTTACGAGCCGGATTAGCCATGGGTAAACCCATCTTAACCGTACCCATGAGTGCTCTCCCCTAAATCATATTTATTACACATGAAGGGATGCCAGTACCCTCGATAAATACCGTTCGAATAACTTTCTGAAGGGAACAACATGGCTAAATTTCGAGGGACCTAAAGGATTCAAGCAGCGCTTTTGGCTTTCCTTTTATTTTGTGTACATATGATGTCATAGTTCTTCAAACTGTTTATTGGGTAGGGGTAGCATTGAAAGAAGTTGATTCTTGAACAGTTCACAAGTACACTTGTTTCTCTAACTTCAGAAATGCATCAGGCAAGGGATCCAATATTCTTCGTTAAAGAAGGTGATTTTGAGAATGTTACATTCCCTCCCAAGTCTCACACTCTGCATTGAGCTATTCATTCTTTATTTAGCGAATCTGTTCAGCTTGATAAAGATTGCCACAATCACACGTTGCCACTGTTTAGACACTTCTACACAAGAGATTGTTGTTAATGATTCTGAATTTGATGATGTTGATGACACTGCAGAATCCAAGTTTATCCTTTTCTTGAACAACCTCAAAACTTCCCTTTACTTCATAGAAATGCTGCCTTTTTAAACAAGGTCTCAAGACAGACCCATTTTTATCAGTGTTCTACTCAAACACAAAAAAATGTACAGACAAAAGGATTTTTATCCGGTTTCTCTATGCATGTAATTGTACATTTATTTCCATCATTTTTTCGAAAAATATCGCTAATTGTTGATAATTAAAAGCTACATTTTTAAACCAACCAATGGTAACCCGTTGCGGAGTCTGAGTCTACAGTTTGGAGATTTTAAAGGTTTTGGAATCAGAGTCAGTATCTAAAAATGTAAAATCCATAGCAGTCTGCGGCTTAGTCGTGTTTTTTAATTCAAATAAAGGAAAAGGGTTTTATTTTTGTAAGATATGAAATGGCCTTTCTTTAATCGAAGTTGAAAAAAAGAGTTATCGTTATATTGAAAATAAAGGGGAGAGTTGAATTGTAGTCAAATTTTTGTAAGTCTCTCTCTGACTCCTCAACCTTGTGTCTCAGTTACCTAGGCTTGGCTTTACATGTTACAGTAAGATTTGGTTGTAAAACCAAAAATTTCGTGAATTTTTCTAAAACTTTCAAGAAATTGGTGAAATCACTCTCTAGCTTAATAAAAACACAAAATCTTTAGAGATTTTTTAAGTTCCTAGGGATTTCATGAAATAACTAGATTATAATTTCAGTAATAAAATGAAACCACTATGGTTGAAAGTGATCTAATTAATTCCCAAGTGAGACAGTACAAAGTTCTGCAACCCTGTTAAATGATGGACACCTCATATGGCTCAAAGTATTTAGAGATTTCCATTTATTATATTTTATTCTCCCGTTTTTCACATCATTATAATCATGAATAATTTAAATTTCTAGATCAACATTTGTTTGATGTCAGAAAATAATTCCACTCCACAGATTCATGAAGAAAGTGCTTCCACGCTAGCAAATAATAGTGGCAATGATGGTGATGATGAAAAAAAAGAAAATATCATCGAAATAGATCCCAATGAAAGTTGTGTCAACTTGAACCATTGCAGAATCGAAGAAATCAAAAATTTGGAACAAATGGAAAACGTACAAAGCCTTTTTCTTCGCAACAACCTCTTGAAAAAGATTGACAATTTGAGATGCTTGTCTCGAACCCTCACGGAGCTCGACTTGTACGACAACCAAATCACAAAGATCGAAAACTTAGACTCTCTAGTTCACCTTAATCACCTCGATTTGTCCTTTAATCGCATTTCCTTTATTGAAAATTTGCAAGATCTCACAAAACTAAAAACCCTCTACCTCTGCAACAACAGAATCAAGAAGGTGGAAAATTTGGAAAATCTTGTTCTACTTGAAACCCTTGAATTAGGCTCGAACCGCATAAGCAAGATTGAAAACCTGCACACTCTCCAAAATATGAATCAACTTTATCTGGGTAAGAATAAGATCACTGAAATTGAAAATTTGGATGCCCTGAACAATTTGTCCATACTCAGTCTACAAGATAATCTCATTTCGCGCATGCAAAATTTGGAGTCATTAACCCAACTTTCCGAGCTTTATCTTAGTGAAAACCATATTACTCAGGTTTTTATATTTCTATAGCGTATTTTGCCAAGTAAATTTTTTGACCATAATCTGATAGATAACTGTCAAATATCGGTAATTCAGTCATATCCGTTTCCTGCATATTTTTATTTTTTCGGATTAACGAATTTGTATACATATTCGATCGAATAAGGCATAAAAATTGGTAATTTAAATATTGTCATTACTTGTGTTGATATTGTCAAATCTTTTTTAATTTAATGAAATAATTTTTTATATATTATTTCAAAAATTGACCTCCTTTGAAAGTTAGAAGGTCGCGATTTTTTAAATGATGATTTTTTTTAACCCACCGAACAAAGCGAACGACTTTTGTAATCCTTATTTAATTCCATTTAAAGTAAGAATTCGTCTGCATTCCCTTTGGAATGGTCTTAAATGGGTTATTAAGTTGAATTATGTAACCATTTTTTTTTGTAAAAACCTGATTTTGTAATTTTAATACCGATTCCAGAATGGTTTGAGTCTGACTATACATAATTAGTTTCCATGCCAAATTTAAACTTTATTGGTTTTAAGCTAAGTGCGACACCGTTTTCCCATAAAAGAAAATCGTCTGCTTTACGTTATATAAAAACTAATTTAACACTAGAAAGATTTGATGGCGATATAAAAATTAAACTAAAATTTTTTAACTATTTTTCAAAAACACAATAAAAGACTATGCAGTTCAATTGATTGTTTTTATTTTTTAAACATTTTTTATTGAAATTTTTATTTTTCTTAATTCTGTTCAATCTTATGGATAAAATAGAAGTTGGTTTTACTGAAGATAGTTTTGAAAGCAGTTCTAAAAATTTGTAATAATTTAATTAAATATTTTATGATTCGTTTTTAGATGCTAATATTTTGGTGGAGGATGAATCCGAGTATAGTTTTAAGTATTCTAAAATATCTTCTGCTGATGGTAGTAGATAAGATGCAAACATAATAATCAGACATGTAAAGAAACCTCTTCAAAACATTGTAAGAAATAAACAAGGCTCCACTTCTTTTGCCAAGCGTTTCACCTTTGTAGAGTTTTAAATCCAACTGGAATCTTATTTTTGATATAAAAATTTTAAAACTTGTCTTTATATACATCTTGATAAAAGGAAAAGGTTTGTATGGTAAAGACTGAAAGATTTCTTTGGAAAATTTGGAAAAATTTATTGCATTGTTTTATGCAAGAGGAATATTTGCAGCAAAGCATGCATCTGAACTCAATAGAACTTTGGTCAAAAAATGGGGTAGTTTTATATTCAGTAAAACAATGAGCAGAAGTAAATTTAAAGAAGTGCTGTTCGCTTTAAAGTTTCATATCAATCAACCCGAAATACTCGACTAGAAAATGATAGAAAAAACTCATATTTCTGAAATTTGGAATATGTTTGTTTAAAATTGTAAGCCTTTTTATAATCCATCTTTAAATCTTTGTGTTGATGGACAGTTATTTTCCTTCAAAACTAGGTGCCCTATACGACAATATATGTCAAATAAACGAGATAAATTTAGAATCAAGTTCGGGTTACTTGTAATCATTGAATCGATGTTTGCTTTGAATGCTCTTATATATACCGGCAAAGATAAAAAGAGGAAAAAAGAAGAATCGGTTAGTGAAATAGTTGTTTTGTAGTTGGTGAAACCTTTATTCAAGTGTTTTTACAACAAAAATTTGTCAAGAAATTGAGTCAAAATATGTACGCTTACATCGTATAAAGTGAAAAACAATTAATATATTCACATTTTCAATTCTCTACATGAAGATGTTTTTATTCACTCTGATGAAAAACCTAAAACAGTGTAATTTTATAATAAAACAAAATTTGTTGTAAACATATTTGACAAGATAGCAAAACAATATAGTGTCAGACCTGGTTGAAGACGATGGCCTGTTCGTGTTTTTTCCAAAATGCATGATATTGCCGCAACCAATGCCTGGATTATATAAAAGGATCAAGTGAAGATATCAAAAAATATATATAATTTGTTTTGTATCTGAACTGACATATAATATGAAAAATAAAAGTTAAGATACGGAACAAGAAAAATCACAAGTAAGGATTCGGTAAAAACAACAAAAGAAAATAAATGCACAAATTTTGTATATGGAAAATGCACTCGTAAAATATTGAATATCTGTAAGGAATGTCAAAGTTAATTTTTCAAATTTATTAATTGAATATAAATATAACAAAAAGTTGTTCCATTTGAATATTTCTTATTTGTGTTCTTTGTTCAATAAACTTTGGAAAATATTTTTGGATAAATAAATTTTATCCAATACAGTCAAAAAGACTGCTTTCGTTTTTTTAGGTATAGAAAAAATGGGTCTTTCTAGTGTTAAAAAAGTAAGCAGATGCTTAGTTTTTAAAAACGTCCACCTAAACGAATTAATCCGCTTGATAATAATTATATTTAGGTTAACTAAATATAATATAAATTATGTTAGTTTTGGACTCTATGCTTTTTGTCCGCGTAACGTTTTGGATCTCGTTTAGTAAAAAATTTTCATCGATGAGCTACTAAAATCACATTTCAATTTTGAAAACATAATTTTTATATAAACTGGATAGAAAAGTAGGGATAATCTTTTTTTACTTTTCACATCATTTCGTGTTGTAATAAAGCTAATTAAATTAGATGGCGTCAAATTTTACCTTTAAAATACTAAAATATTCTATTAAAATTCCATAGTTTTTACATACAGCTTTATTTAAAATTTTATATACAAATTGTACATGAAGTTTTAGAATCATCATCATCAATTCATTTGCCTTTGTAGGCCTGGCCCATATCCCAGCTAGCTGAGGTCGACCCGTTGTTTGCAACGACTTCTACATTGCGCATCTTCACTCTTTAATTTTCTCTTCTTCATGCTTTCAAGACTACACCAGGTGAAGCCAGCAGTACCTTATGGTGGATTTTTGCGGGTTGGCTGAAATTACACTGGTTTATCGCTGCTCCTGCGAAAGTGTAACAAAATTCTACACTTTTCCCTGAGAGTATTTGCTTTTATGGAAATACTCTTTCAGTTTAAACAAAGCTATAGATACTGATAGATTATACTCATATAAAGATAGTATAATCTAGGGGCTAACAACAACAACTACTACACCATGTCATTTTAGGCATTCCTCTCTTCATTTTCCCATCGATTACTTTGTTTTTTATCTTTCTTGTCAAACAGTCTCCATTCATTCTTTCCAAATGACTAAACCAGCGTAATCTGCCATCTTCTAAATAAGCAACAATATCCTCGATGCCAGATCATGTATTTAAAATGATTTTTACAAATAAAATTCAAACATTTCGATCATTTTCTTTTCGTTTTATTATTTCTAGACAAACAAATAGAACAAACACCTTTTTTTGAGCTTGATTGTTCATCTGGATTATCTTTTGTAAATTCATAATAGAAATTTCACTTGAATAGGCAACTCCATGATCTCAGATCTTATCTTCATGCATTCTTCAGCTAAACACAAAAAGAGATTTTTTATAAAAGTTTTTCTCCCACATTGTTTTGAATCAGGAAGAGATTGAGGGGAGTTGTATTTTGCAACTATCCATGTATTCAGAACAACGATGTCAGATAATTGCAAAAAGCAGCTAATGTCCATCTTCTACATGGCTTTTTGATCTATAGTTTCTAATCATTTTGTTAGTCACATCCACTCCACACTTATACTTGTAGCAAGGCAAACTTTCAGGTTTAGAATTTGCACCAAAGTTTTGGATGCTTTTATGCTGTGAGGAGAAAATATAGACAACTTTCAATTTTTTTCGAGCATGTCTTCTAGGTATATATGCAAACCCAAAGCGCAACCGAGTGAAATGCGAAAAACTAACATGTCTTTTTTGGCATGAACCCCCTTTTTTACCTCTTTATTTGAAATTTTTTGTATCGGATATATGTATGCTTTTCATGCATTTACTAATTTGAAATATTATTTTATTAAAGACTTTTAGAAGGTAGTTTCACGAGTGCATAATTTTTACAGCACGTCTACCAGGCTCCATTTTAATTAAGACATATGTACAATGTGCTTTTTTATGACGCGTGTAGTAAATATGGGAAACCTTTAAATTTTTTGCTTCTTGGAGCATTCGCATTTACTTATAGAGATTTGAAACATGTCTGCTGTATATGTTTGTGTGATAAAAATTTTAAAAACACATCTGCCTCATTTGCGCACATTTGTATTTTGGTCATTGAGTGAGAAAGTTAATATTTTTTCCATTTTCTATAATAAAAGCAGGCTTTAATTTTTCTCTATATTCTCGAAAATTTTTACAATAGTAACGCTTTTAAATATAATTTTTTAATTTTTATAAAATATTGGATAAATTTTTGTGCGTTTATAAAAGAAAATCTACTAATAATGAAAATGCTGAGGGTAATGTAAGTGAAAAAAAGAATGGGAATAAATGCAGTACAACTCCTAAACCAAGATAAGAAAATACGATTCATCATACTTATTTTTAGGATTTACAAATATCGTTGTAGATGGCTTGGAAAAACCAAAATGTTTATTATGTAATAAAAGGTTGGCAACAGATAGTATGAGACCTTGCAAATTGAAGCGACACTTTGAAACTATGCATTTTGAATACGTTGATAAGCCCTAGAATTTTTTCAAAACAAACTTCGTGAGTTTAAAATCAAAAGCAAGCAATCAAAAAACTTGTTTCTGTTCCATCAAATTCCATGCTAGCTTCATATCAAGTTTCTTATAGAATTGCAAATTATATGAAACCACACTATAGGAGAAACACTAATTTTTCCGGCAGCAATTGATATAGTTGAAACAATGTTCGGTCAATCATATGCCATACGTTTACGAGAAATTTTAATTGCATATGTTACAAACGCATTACTGAAAAAAGCACTGCTAAAGAAATTTTTAGTATAATTGACACTTTTTTAAATGACAAGGATATAAAGTAGAGCAACTGCGTAGGACTTTGTACAGATGGAGCACAGTCAATGTCAGGACAAAAATCTGGTATTCAAGCATATAAAAAGCACCAAATGTTATCTGGACGCACTGCATGCTTCACAGAGCAGCTCTTGTTTCAAAAAATATGTGCGAAGAACTAAGTATCGTTTTTACAAAAGTTATAAACTACATAAAAAATAGTTCTTTGAAAGCGAGATTGTTTGCAAAGCTGTGTGGTATGGGCGCTAATCATACCTCACTTATATACTATTGTGAAGCGCGCTGGCTATCTCGCGCAAAAGTAATTCAAAGAGTGTTGAAGAAGAAATTGCAACCTTTCTGCACGAAAATCATAATGAAGAAGCTAGTTTGTTTAGAAACGATAGCTTTCTTGTTAAACTAGCCTATTTGGTGGATATTTTTCAAAAATTAAGTGTTTTGAATAAATCGATGCAAAGAGCACAGATGCGTTATCTCATTCAGATAGACAAAATAAAAGCATTTATGAAAAAATTAGAGCTATGGAAAATGAATTAAAAAAGAATCAATTTGATGTCTCCAATTTTAAATAATTTCTGTTCCAGTCTTAACTTTAATGTAAACAAGTCTTTTTATTGAACATCTGAATGGTTTGTAGTCCCATTTTTCAATTTATTTTAATAAAGATCTTAATTCAGAAAAGTTCCAATGGGTGGCGAATCCAGTTGTCGATGAAATAAATGAAGAGTTTGAAATGACGACTTTTGAAAAAGAAATGCTGATAGAGTTGTCTTTTGACACTTCATTAAAACATTAATTTTTAGAATGAATCTCTAATTGAATTTTGGTCCAGTCAAAGTGAAGAATATAATGCTCTATCAACTAAGGTGATTGAAGTTATGTTACCATTTGTAACATCATACTTATGTGAATGTCGATTTTCTGCACTATCTGCAATGAAATCTAAGTACCGAGCCCTTTTAAGAGTAGAAAAGGAGCTACGCGTAGCACTGTCTTCAATGACTCCTAGATTTGAAAAACTTTGTGCCAATAAACAATCGCATTCATCACATTGAAATTAAATCTTCTAAAAATAAATGATATGCATCTTTTATTTTTAAAATTGTAAAAAAAGTAAAGAAATATAAAACCATAAATATATATGTCAAAAATGTCCTTCATTTTTTTAATTATTTAAAAAATATATTTTATAAATAGAAAAAAAATGAAATAACTTGAAGAAATTTTTTGAAATTTATAAGGAAAAAAAACTAAAAACTAAAATTTTAGTTTTTATTTTAAAAAAAATAAAAATATAGGAAAAATTATATTAACATTTCAAAATCAAAATATTAAAAAATTAATTGAAAAATTGTATTTGATTGTCATAAAATGCAAAGTTATAAAAATTTGGGAAATATGATAGGGGAGGCCCCTGAATTCTATCTTTTTTGAAAGGGAGGCCTAATAGCTTAAAGTTTGGAAACCGCTGTTCTACTGAATTAATCCAAAAATTGAGTCTAGAAAATCAGCTTCTGAATTTAAGATAGGGGTTGTACAAGAGGAATAAGATATACGGGATATGACGAGTGTTTTTCACATCTATCTTGATTTTAACTTTGGCCAAACCTTGCTTCAATTATATTTAACTTTGTTTAGATCACTGGCTTGGAAGAAAACAAGAAGGTAAGTACCCTTGACTTGGCTCTTAACAAGATTGAGCTTTTGCAAAATCTGAAGCACTTGGAATCACTCCAAGAGTTCTGGATAAATGACAACAACATCTCAGACTTTAATCAGCTAAAGGAGTTGGAATCTGCTAAAGAAATCAAGACGGTGTACTTCGCTGGAAATCCTATCTCCAAAGACATTCAGTACCGGCGCAGAATCAAACTCTTTCTCCCGAATCTCTTGCAAATAGACGCCACCATGTGCTCAACCCAAATGTAGCTTCCACAACCGGTGACAGCAGCAAAAGCTACTACTCATTTCTGTTCTTGCCTACTTCCTTCACAACATACTCACTATTGCTTTTATTTATAAAAAAACTTCTTTTACATTTTTAATAATCAATTATTATTAATTCTAGAATAGTTTCGTTAAACGTAAATTTAATGAATGATTTTAATGTATATACAAAAAAGTATTGTACATACTTTTTTTATCTTTAATCAAAGCTTAGAGTTGGAAGTAAGAAGGGTTTTCTAGAATGTGGTTTTGATTGTTGATGGTCTCGGGTCAAATCCCAACTATCCTACTTCTCTGTGCATAGATCGATACCAACATTGTAAATCCTACCTTCAAGAAAATATCAGACTCTACCTTATACTTAACCTTATATTTTTTATTTAATGAACATTAAATTATACAGAATTATAAACAAGATTCAAGCCATTATACAGAGGTAAACAATATATATATATATAATTTAAACAGTCATTTCTGCATATGATATATTGAAGAGTTATTCTTTCCAAGATATTTAACTCCGTTTATAGCAAATAAAAAATTTAAGTAAAAACGATATATTTTTGCTATAAAATCGGTATATTAAAATTTTTTTGCGAGGATTTTTGTTTAAAATTACCTGTTCTTATCAGAAAAATGATAGCTTTTCTAAATTCATAACCAAGTAAATAGAAAAATAGTTACCAAATTCTGAAATATATTCTTCCGCTTTTTGTAAAAAAGACTGCAAATGTCCAAAATAGGAACAATGACCGAACACGGATTAGAAAATGAATTATTTTCATTATATTATAAAATGAGTAAAAAAAGCCATAAATAAGATTTATCCATCATTGAAAAGCAAATAGCCGTTTGTTCATTTTTCCAATTTAATAAACTTTTGAAAACCACCTTTCTTGGGGTACTCAAAAAAGAATGGAGTGGATTGTGATGAAGTTACGTTGCGAATGATGGCAACGCGTAATAGAAGTGAGCGACTGAATAATTAGGATTCTTCAAATTTATGGTGTTAGATATAGAGCTGCTAGAAGTCCAAATTATTATGGAGTATCCCAGTCTTAGTGAATGCTTAATAACAAAATATTGGGAGATATAGAAGACTCCTCACTTTTTTAATTCACCCATTTAATAATAGAGGTAGTTTTGTAAAATCTAACTCCAAATATGATTAATTATCTCTTTTTACTTTCATTTTCTTTCTCTACATTAAATACTTTTTTTCCCAGAAGCTTAATGTATGTACCTCACTCCAGGGTTGTTGAATGATCGCAATGCATATTGATGACATATTAGAGTGTCCCTAAACATAAAAATATTATTTTTATTTTGTCACTCATTTGAATTGCGTGTGTCGTGAAAACTGATCTATGAGTTCTACATATAATGGAAAATTTTTTACTTTTTTGTTTATACTATAATAGTATTTGCATCTTGAAAACATTGAGTGTCAAAAAAAAATTTCCCCCATTTTTGGGACACTTTCTGAGATGAATCTGTTGTGGGATTTTCCATTGGCATGCCAGTTTTCTCTGGAGATCTGCTACATGTTTGGATTCTTATATGAACAACGCTTTTCTCATTTGTTATACGCTAAATTTGTTGCTATTTGCATCTAGCTTGAATCAAAAATGAAATCATGAGCTACAAAAATTGTTTTTTACGGTTTTAAAAAATCTCAGGTGCTGCTTACAGAGAAGGCTGGCTTTTCTGCCAAAACACTGCAGTAATTAATAATAATCTATTTCAGATGATAGTTCACGACTTTTCTTACTCATTCGGTCATTATTTATACATACTATTTTGCGTATAAATCGTACTAAACCTTTCAGACATATGAAACCAATTTGAAAGTAATGTAAAATTTTTAGTATTGTACATAAGGTTAGTTTAAGCCTACCTTCGTCACGTGTATCTGAGCCGTCAAAATGAAAATTTTTTGAAGGAGGGTGGGGCGTTGAATCTTGCTCCAAAGTAAATCGATAAAACTGCCCTATGGAGTTCCTTATAAATACTTTCAACTACTAGTTTGAGTATATATATTTAAAGCTTAAATTAACTATTTTTTACACGTTCTAAAGATAAAAATAAAGACTTAGAGTTGTTAAATTGTCATCAATGTACAAAATTGAATTTCATAAGGTAAAAATGTTCGTTTTCGTCGTCTAATTTTTAATAGAGGAATATAACTTTAAAATCATAATTTAACTGATTTGATCCCCGAAAAAGCAGATAACTATAAAAAATTTGATATAAAACTACCGTAACCCTTTGCTAACCAGTGTGACAACCGTTTTTCAAGTATTGAAAATCAAGGCCGGCCTTAGGCCACTGCAACCTATGAGGCCGCAGTGGACCCCGCGCTTCTCATTTTTCATTTTGATGATATATTGTATGATTTCGCTAAATGCAAGGTTCGCAAAGTAAAGTTACTTTGATCGTCATTTTGTGTTAATGAAAAAGTAATAAAACAAATCCCTTTTTTTCAAAATCTTATTTCTCACTTTTAATCTTTTTTCCGACCCACACTGGGCCCGCGCAATCCATTTTCCATAGGGCCCCGCGAACACTAGGGCCGTCCTTGTTGAAAATCATCATATGTTTTTTTTTAATATAAAATTCCATTGAAAAAGAAACCAGACAATCACACTTCATAATTGTTCTTTTTTAAAAAAATTTATTAATCAACTTTTACATTATGTGCACAATGTTATAAAGGCCATTTTTCTACGGAAAATATTTAATTAATTAGTTCTAACTCGGGAAAAGACTAGAACTTGCTTATTCCTTCTAGATATGCGAGAATTTACAATACTCATCAACATTGTAAAAAAGATAAAATGCTGACCTTTCGCAAGCGTTTTTGATTCTTCATTACAATAAAATGCTGACCTTTCGCAAGCGTTTTTGATTCTTCATTACAATTTTGAGAAAGAAGAGAAAGACAGACAAAATAATTAACTCCCTTTATGAGTAAGAGAGGTGGCTTTAGCATATCCTGTGAATTTAAGAACAAAGCCTTCTGCACATTCAGTAACATCAGTTTTGAATGTAAAACTCGATTATGATGGTATTAGTGGTCGTCGCTGTTCACGATACAGAATTAGAACTTAGATTTAAAACATCTAAAATAGTACCCAGATATTTATGTGTAGTTCATATGATATGAATTTTAGTTTCCTTCAATCCTACCTGATACTTTATTAGTTAAACCTGTGGAAATTTTGAAAATAAGAAAAAGTATTATAAAAAAATTCTTTTATTGCACATCAAGTTTAAATGACGTAGAAAAACATTAAAATATAAAGAAAAGGTGATATCGTTTAACAACTTAAATGATAACCTATCAGTGCTTAACCTTTAGGATCTGTTTACCCCTAAATATTATGAAATTTTTTTTATGATCCCTATAAAATTCTTTTTGATTCAGCCGTTTAAAGTTAAAAACAAGAAAATTTACATTTTATATTTTATAATACAAACACTTGCTAAAAGAAGGTTTAATTGAAAAAAATTATTTAAATTAATATAATCTAACAAATTCAGTATCATTTAATTCGAATGCTGGTATTGTTTATCAGACAAAAGTTTTTCAAAACATGGTGTAATGCTCGACAGACAGCATCTCGTGTCTGAATCAATTGCAAGCTTATTACGTGCACTTGTTTTTAAAGACACGATACAAAATCCAGTCTCGCAACGATAAGTTGAAGGTGACTGTATCAAAAAAAATCATAGCACATTTGGAAATAATTGGATAAACGGTTTTTAATTTGGCCCAGAATGATGGAAGTGCTTGCTCGCAAAAATCGAGTTTTAATTGACTGTCTTCTTTTATTTGAAGAAACTCCACTTTGGCAGCAGCACCAGAGTCATCAATGCTACTTTCGCTCACTGAAAAAGGTCTGGTGATCCAAATGTCATTAGAACGGCTTCGAAAAATAGTTTTCAATTGCATGATTGCAAGCAACATGTATGAGATTTAAAATGATGTTTGATTTTAAGAGCAAAATTATTAATTGATTGCATCATACAATCAGGATTATGGATACATCAAATAGAAATAGTTTTGCAACTGATGGAAAGACGTTCATAAGGATACACTTTTTGATACTAAAAGTTTTTCATGACCCCTGCAAAAACTTCAAACGACCCTCAAAGGGGTCACGACACCCAGGTTAAGAACCACTGAGTCCTAGATGATCAAAACCAATTTTGTTAACGCCGTTTTGACCCATGGACCTAAAAATTGAAATAAATTTTCATGGGAACTAAAAATTGCTGAAGAGTATATTTAAATATCTGGTTATCATAAATAGCAAAATAATAAAATAAAAAAAGACTTTATTTGAGTGCCATTTAACTTCCTGGAGGCTTCCTGAGACACAAGACAAGAAAAGGAATATAGGAGGGAGTAAAATTTTATATAAATACTTTATAATAAATGCATTCAAAAAATTTTAAATAAATTCAATTTGTAAACTTTGATTCCGAGATCAAAGAGGTCTTCATCTAAATTGCAGGGTGGTGAGTAAAGTTATCTAGATAAACCGTTTCCAAACATTTTAAATATGCTTGCCATTTAGCATGGTTTCCAGAAACATCTAAGCAAAAGTATGAAAAAACTTGTAATATGTCTCACTTGGAAAAAAACTGGATAGGCCATCTAATGAGTGAATAATAACTATCAAAATTTTATCTACTTTAGGGTAATGTCAGATTTAAATTTTAGTAGCACAGAATTCCAAAATATAGCGAATTTTTTGAAAAAAGCTACCATGTCGCAACACTTTCATACTCAATATTGTTATGCCTACCCATACTCGATCCACTGCGATCAGTCCAGACTCCAGACACTCGCACCACTAACACGACTTTAGCAGGCATATCATAGGCTATCATCTTCCTGAAGTTCCACCTCTTCCAGCATCATTCCTCCTCCAGTTACCTCTCCTATTCCTTTCTCATATCCTTCTGCTACCGGGCCAGATCTTAGTGCTCTTCTGGTTCAGATGATAGCGAAGATGGTTCGCCTTTTGGATACTCAGGCTCCTTCGTCCCCTCCACACCCTGTAAATACTGCTTTTTCCTGATCTTTTAACCTTTACTCATTTTAATGTGGGGAGTGCCAAGTCATTCCTGCGGGGTTACACCGATTTAGATCATGGAGAACCAGGCATCTACGTCATAGCACCAAGAGACCTAGCCCGCCAACGTCTGGCCCTGGCCAATGGGGATTTCTCCCCGATGGCTCGTCAGCCAAAAGATAGGGCTATTTTTCGGTTGCTTGAGGGCTTGATAATATTTATAAAAACTTATTAATATCTGAGAAAAATAGGGAAGTGTTTGGCTACTTTACGCCTCAGCACTTGAGCGGAAAAATTTAGGCCAACACTAATAGGGTTAAAGTTGAAAAAGAGGAAAATAAAGTAAAAACCCAGCAATTTAAAGGGCAAAAGGACGCTCTTAAATTGAAAACGGGCGTAATTAAAGAAAGAAGAACGAACTTAGAGTGAAAAGGGATGAATTTAAAGTGAAATAGAATGAACTTAGAGTAAAAATGTCATATATATATAATATCTTCTGATCACCTTTTGGAAGACTAAGAAGACTTTCTGGATCCACTCCTCTTTATATGTAAATGCAATTAATCCATAGGTCCTGCTTTATTTTTTTGCTTCAAGTTATCAAGCTTTAAAAATTCTATCAAAAAAATGGATTAAAAAGAAAGCATTGATACTTTCGGAATTATTTTGTGAATTTGCTTATTTTATTTTATTCCCATCGAAATTCCAGATGATGGAATTCCAAAGCGAGTTCCCATCATCTGAAATATTGAATTATCTTGCTAGAGGCTTCCATTAACTAGAAGCAGAAACATTTCTCAGTCTGTTGTATCAAGTTACACAATCGTGCTGGTTTGTCTTTACAATCTAAAATTGAAATGCCGTAAGTTGCATTTTGACACACCTGTATTACAATTGGGTTGTATCTTCTACTTCTATATTGCCTATTTCTCGATCCAATGAAAACTGCTTTAGCAAATGGAAGAATTTGGTCACTAGGCATGAGTGCATCAATGAAAGTCTTCTGAAGGAGCCCATCAGCAGTGCTTTCTTGGAAATTACTATTGCTGATTGCAATGGCTACCCGCGCGCTTTTCTACATGAACAAGTCTGCAAATCATAAGCATATTGATTTTTTTAACCTCACGTAATTGATTGCAACAATGTCGTAAGTGAATGCAAGATGACGTAGTTCAGGGGTCTCCAAACTAGGGCCCGCGGGCCAAATCCGGCCCGCAACGCATTTTTATCCGGCCCTTCAAACGCATCCTAAATTCATATTGTAGATTTTAAATAAGAAATCAGAAATTAGAAAATTATTTTTGGTTGCTCTCAACTGTATCCAATAATTAAAATCGCGTCATATTAATTACTAATATTACATTAATACTAATATTTCTAAATATTGCATTTATTTTACTGATCCTTTAATATTTATATAGGTTTTTTAATACTTAATATTTAAATATTTTTTTAGAATAAATATTTCTTATAATTTTAAAGATGGCTTCTAAAAAAAGAAAAGTTGATAAAGAATGTCGTGTCTTCAACAAAAGCTGGGAAGAAAAGTATTTTTTCCAAATAATAATGACCAAAAAGCGTCATTACGAGACAAAACATTTTTCTACACACTCAGAACTCCATGGAAAACAACGTACAGACACAACTGATTTATTGAAATCTAAACTACATTTGCAATGAAACTTTTTCACAAAGAAGCTTCATGAAAATGAATCTATTACTCGAGTAAGTTTTACAATAACTAAAAAATTAGCTGAGCGTGGGAAGCCATTTACTGATGGTATCCTTATAAAGGAGTGTATGATGGAGACAGTAAAAGTCTTGTGTCCAGAAAGAACAAATTTGTTTTCAAATATTAATTTTTCTGCGAGTTCACTCATGCGGAGAACCGAAGAGCTGGCGGAAAACATAGAATTACAACTACGTAAAAAAGCAAAAAATTTTTGTGGTTTTCAGTGGCAATTGATGAATCTGTTGATCTTTCTAGCACGTCTCAGCTTCTTATATATCTTCGTGGTGTAAGTCAAGATTTCCAAATAAGTGAAGAATTGGCTTCAGTGTTTAGCATGCATGGAACAACAACGGGAAAAGATCTTTTTATTCAAGTAGAAATTTTTTTGCAACAATATGATCTCAAATGGAATCAGCTTCGTTGCGTCACAGTTGACGGTGACCCGAATATGGCAGGAATAAAAAAGGGTCTGGTAGGCCTCATTCAAGCTAAAATGGAAGATCTTCACTGTCCAAGGGCTCTTTTCATTCACTGCATTATACACCAGCAAGCACTCTGCGCAAAGCAATTAGATATATCTTGTGTGCTCAATCCAGTCACAAAAGCTGTCAATTATATTAGAGGACACGCTCACATTCACAGGCAGTTTCAAGCTTTTCTTGAAGAACTTGATTCTGAATATGATAATATAAGTTACTACAGAGCAGTAAGATGGCTCAGTTGTGGAAAACTATTATCTCGTTTTCTTAAACTTAGAAAAGAAATAATAATATTTTTAAGTGAAAAAAACAAATTGAATAGACAATTTTTAGTTCCTTCTTGGATATCAAAGTTGTCATTTTTGGTTGACATCACAAAACACATGAATGATTTAAATTTAAAATTGCAGAAACAAGGAAATCTCATATGTAATTTATACAAAATTATTACAGTCTTTCGAACAAAATTGACATTGTTTATAAGTCAATTTCAATACGGAAACTACTCTCATTTTGAAAATTTTCAAGAGTTTCTCGCTGAAAATACAGAACAAGTAGATCTCGAATTTCACAAAGACGTACTCACTAAGTTACATAAAAACATCACAAATCGATTTTCTGATCTTGATAAAATAAGAAATGACATTATCTTGTTTGAAAATACTTTTGAATGTACCGTTGATGACATGCCAGCACACCTACAACTTGAATTAATCGATTTACAAGCTTCTACTTTGCTAAAAGCAAAACATAGAGAAGGTTTATTTGAATTCTACAAATATTTACATGATGATGAGTTTTTCAATCTAAAAAAATTTGCGTCAGGTATGGCTACAGTTTTTACAACAACGTATAAATGTGAGCAAACTTTTTCAAAAATGAAGTACATAAAGTCAACGCATCGAACAAGATTGTCAGACAACCATTTAAAAGCAATTCTTATTCTTGGATGTACTAAATTTGAGGCTGACATTAGTTCCATTTTAAGAACTAAACACCAGTTTTATAAATCCCATTAATTTTCTACCATATTATTTTTTGTTCTATTATTTTGTGTCTTTATAAATAAATTGATTTGTTGTTTTAAGCATAAATTCATGAAAAAAAATTTTAGGCCCGCGAATATTAATTATCTGGATCTATGTGGCCCTATAGAGAAAAACTTTGATGACCCCTGACGTAGTTGAATGCAACAATGACTTAATTGCTTGCAATAACGACGTAATAGATCGAAAAACTTATATATGATTTATTATTATTGCCTATATAATATTTGAATATCTATATTATTTTAATTGATTTTAAATTATTGCCATTCTGATATGAGTTTTTTGAACAGGTTATTTGAATAGTCAAAATTTATTCATTAAATGCCCAAAATAAATAGTTCGTTTCTCGCCTATAATTGAATGTTTCAAAAACAAAATCAAAGAAGAATATATAAATAAAATGTTTCCTAGAAAAGAGAATATTTTCTTTCAGAAAAAAATGATTTATTGTTATTGATCAAAATGGTTCTTTACGAAAATCTATGTTTCATCTCATGATTGAGGTAATTGAAGATAGCATAATACATTTACTGATAATAAGCTGAAAATTTTAATGGACAATTTACATTGTTCAAACTTTGCAATGTCATCGATTAATTAGGTATTTATTACTTCAAAGTAATCATTGAAGAAGTCTCTTTATCTTTGATCATTTAATATCGATGGAATTTTTTCCTGGAGTTTTATCAAAAGGTGAGCAAATAAAATACAATAAATTTCAAATATATCTTTATTTATATTCATAAAATAACAAATTTAGATGGAAAAGAAGGAAATCAAATAATTTTAACGAATGTGAAACTTTTTTATTGAAAACATTACTTTTTTACCTTTTCAATTTCCTTAAATAGAAAAAAGAGAGAAAATACTCGTTTGAGAGTGAATTTCGTGCGATTTTTTTTACCGAAAAAGGCATCTAAACATTTTTAAATGTTTACATTTTTTATGTCTACGCACCAAAAAAAGCAGTAAAGAATGAAATCGTACCACTGTACACTCTCTCTTAAATATTGAGGCTGAAAGAGGAAAAAGTTGAATCTAATAAAATTTACCCTTCTCTGTTGTAAGTTTTTTATGTCATTAATTTTTAGATATTAAGTCAAAAATTATTTATACTTTTATCTTGATCCACTAAACAGCAAATTAAGAAATATTAACTAGAAAAGCCATATGCATAGTTTTTTAATGAATTTTAACTTACAGCCTTTAAGATTAATATGCAATAAGTTAGATATAATTAATCAGTGTGTTTCAAATTTGTTTATGTAACATTACTTTCTTCATTTAAAATAAAATAAATGATATAAAAGTTGTAAAAATCAAATTTAATATTATAAACCTAGTTTAAACTGAGTTTCATAACTTAAAATAAGTTATTTTATTTAAAAAACTGAATTAAATATCACTAATAGTAGATTAGTAGTGATATTTAAACCAGTCAACTTCCTATGCGAAATTAGACATATCTAATTTACATGTATTTGGAAGCCGATAGGCTCTAAGAAACAAAAAATTGATTTTACCTATAAAGGACTTATATTCTAAAATAAATATCAGTAGTCTCTTTATATCATATTTTCTCAAAAAATTTTTATAGTTAAGCCCATTTAATTTCATAAATTCCTATTAGAAATTTAATTGTAAGAAGAAGACGAAGAAGAATTTATTTGAACTAATATAAAATTAAAAAAACTTTTCATAAACATGAAATTCAAATACACATTTCACAGAAAGTTGGATAAAGTCTCTCCCGTATTGATAAAATTCAAAAGGCCAATGAGCCGCTTCAATGAATAAACATCAATGTTAAAAAAATATATATATAACAGAAGATTAAATCAAGAATACGCAATATTATTTTAAATATTAGTACATGGATTATTACATATTACAAGATACACTAAAAAATTTTTTAAACATTCATTCATAATAAATCTTATCAAAAAAAATTTTTTTATACAAATGTCTCCTCTATTTATACACATATCAAAATCAAACAGAGAGCAAATTTTCTTATAAAAAGTAAACAAATGTTATAATGTTATCTCTCTTTTTAAATAAACATACCAAATCGCATTTACAGATGTTTGGATAAATAGTAATGGGTTTGAGTGAAAAATATGAGGTTGTCTCCCAAAGTATTCAGATCATAAACAAATTGTGACACACAACACAGCAATGTTTTGAACTGTGAATACCATTAGAATATAGCGTAGCACTAGAGATAATGTTTAAATTTTGGCTATTCTAAATAAAAAATCGTAAATGTTCACCATTTCTCTTAAATGATTATTAAGAATAATTTATGATTTTACTTAATTGATTATTTATCTATTAATAAGTTTTATTTGTTTTTTAACCTTTATTTCTTTTTGCTTTATACGAAGAAACCAAGTTTCAAGAGAAAAAAATTTAACTTAAATATGCAAATTTCCTAGCTTCCTTCTTTGCAATGAATCTCGCTTTTGGATACAGGAGTCTTCGGAAAAAAAGACGCTGATTAGAGAGGTTCCATTTTTTGGATGGAGAACTAATCTCAACTATAGAGAGTGTACTCCGTGGACCCTTAGAGTAAACTTGAATAAAAAAAATTTGATATAATTCTTGAATTCTTTTTACAATCTATATATAGTGATTAAATCTTTATTATTTGTGTCATAAATCTAAAATTTTATAAAAAAATATAATGAAGAAAAATTTACTAAACAAAGTAAGTATCTACATTTAACTTAATTAAAAACGAATTTTTTCCTTTACAAAGAACTTAAAAAACATTTCTGGAATACTAAGTTGATTTGCAATGCTATAAAAAGCATAAAACAAATATCTATTTCATAAAGAGTTTTTCACCAAAAAGCACCTTCAGCTTTATCACTTGTAAACAATTTTTAAAATATACAAAATACGATTTTTTACTTTAACAATTCATAAATCCAAATTATAATTTATCAAAATATACCTATTTTGGTATATACAATTACATACCTATGGGATATCCTGCTAAATATAATTTTTTTTCATAGACTCCATTTCCCGAAGATTGTGAAAAATAATTGGGGCTGAGTCCATAATCTCAACTAATGGAAATTAAAGAAAGTAAAAAGCATTAATGCAAATATTAATACTAAAGCAAATAGATATAGTTTTTACCACTTTCTGTAATTTCTAAATAAAATATAAAAAACCTTGATAAATTTTAATGTCCTGGCAGCATTTTGAGGATCATCCCTGCAACTTCGTAATAGGCCATCGAGTTGAAATTACAACGAATTATTACAAAAATCATGCTTCTAGTAATATATATTTACATTGGAATCTCTTTACTATGAAATCCGTTAGACCCAACACTAACATAACACAAACTAGATTGCAAGTCGCTATTGCCCAGATGCAGTGGTTCTCAACTGACGACCTCAACTGCAGCCCACATAGTAAAGTTGCGGAAAAAATAGGCTAACAATATCATAATAAAACAGTCAAAATTTCTCAAATTATTGATTTATTAATTTTATGATATAATATGGAACAATTTGGATTCTGTTTAAATAACTAGAATAATATTTTCGAGTTAATTAAAAAAAGCAGCGTTGGTTCATAAATTGGTCCTTCGTTAAAAAAGCTTGGGAACCACTGCCCTAATGTAAACAACAGGCATTTAAATTATTATTTTAGAACTAATTTTCTTATTGCGAAACCGCGTGTAAAATCACCTCTGATTCTCGGCCCCACACAAAGAATAGTAGCACAACGAACGCTGAATTTCCATGGCAGATACGTAAGTGAACCTTTTTTATTTTATTCTAACTTCACAAGAGTGGATCCCAAAATGGGCTATAGAGCTCCCAAAAGGACGTTTTGAAATTCTTAAGCGCACTGTGAAATCCTTGGAATAGCGAGTAAATTATGTATTAGATTTTTTCTTGATTGAGATAGGAATAATTTGTATAATTTATATATAATACAGTCATCCCTTGTTATTCACAGTTTTTTATCTGTGGTTTTGACTATTCTCCGGATTTTATTTTGGGAGGAAAAATTGAAATTATAAGGGAAATTTGTTAATCTCTTGAAAAGTAATTTACGCACTACCTGCCAACCTCACTTAGTTCACAGATATCTTAGCATTTAGGGTGTGAACAACTCGGTAGCTTTCTACTTGCAAACACTCATTTTTATATTTTTGTCTTACTTTAGCCCCTGCTTATGACTACTGTATTACAATCTATGTCATCCAACAAGAATAAAGTCATTAACCCAAAAGTGACAAAGAGAAGCAAGAAGGTCCCTCAAGGAAAAAATAGATATACTGGACAAACTTCGAAGTGGCACAAGTTACGCAGCTTGCGGACGTGAATTTAAAGTAAATGAGTCCACAATAAGTTCAATTAAAAAGTCTGAGAATTTGATAAGAAATGAAGTGTCTGCCTGTCTTCCAGCAACTGCAAAAGTGACTCAGCATGTAAGAGATCTTTCTATTATCAAAATGGAAAAGGCATTAAATATTTGGATTGATTCATTCCTGTGAACGTCCAAGCAATCAGAAAAAAAGCAGCCAAACTGTATGAATATTACAGCCAAAATGCTGAAGATTCCTCATTTATAACAAGTAAAGGATGGTTTAAAAACTTTTAAAAAGAGATATTCACTCCACAATCTTAAGTTAACGGAGGAAACTGCATCAGCTGACCATGCAGCACACGAAAGGTATCAAGACGAGTTTGAGAAAATGATACAAGAAAAAGGATATATACCAAGGTATTCAATTCAGACGAGACTAGTCTTTTTTGGAAAAAGATGCCTAATAGAATATTTCTATCTAAACAAGAGAGGCAGGCTCCAGGCTTCAAGGCCGCAAAAGATCGAGTTTCTTTGCTTCCATGTGGTAACGCTGATGGCCATATGATCAAATCTATGTTCCTGCACAAATCAAAACGCCACATTGTTGTAAAGGCAAGAACATGAATACGTTACCGTTTTTTATCGATCTAACAAGAAGGCTTGGATGGCATCGATACTTATGGCGGACTGATTTCACAATTGTTTTCTTCTGAAAGTGAAAAAATATTTGAAACGGAAGGAGCTGGAGTTTAAAGTTATTCAAGTTTGCGCATCCTAATATCCAGATTGAATTTCTTCCTCCAAACACTACTTCCTTATTTCAGCCTATAGATCAAGGAGTAATCGCCGTGTTTAAGGCAAAGTATATGAAAAAAAAGTTTACTATACTGTTGAAAGACATAGATAAAGGCAAAGATCCCCGATCATGGTGACAAAACTATAACCTAGCACATTGTTTGAAGATTATATTAGAGAGCCTCGGCGAACTGGGTGAAATATGCGTGAATTTATCTTGGAAGAAGCTTTGGCCTTCAGTTGTGAATGAATTCAAGTGCCGATCTAGATGTTTTTGAGATTAAATTTATGGCAAGACGTCTCAGGGGAGAAGGATTTGATGACATGAAGAAATTCGCGAAGAGTTGCTAGGAGAAAAGGGAGAAGAATTGACTAATGAAGAGTTGAATGATTTATTAAACGATGAGAAAGTGAAAAGGAGTCAATTCTAGAGACATGGACTTTAGAGAAATTGGGAGAAATTCAGAGAGCTTGGAAACATCTTGAATCATTGATTTCCCAATATGATCCCTCTCTAGAAAGAACATTTTTTGCTAAAAAAAATTGAAGAAGGCATATCTCCTTATATGGAGATTATGAAAGAAGAAGAGAACGCTCACAACTTCCAATCACCATGTTTATAAAGCAGACCTCTAGACGTGCGGTACAGTCTACAGAGCCAGTGCCACTTCTTCCTGAGCCACAACCTTCAACGTCTGGGGTTTTAGCATCAAAAGAAGCCGCAGACATCTCGAAGTCGTCTTCAATTGATGATGACTTAGAACAGTGACAAAAGATATCTAGTCTTTTGTTTATGGTATTATTGTTTTTCTATATTCATGCTATTTTTTCATAAAATCTTTTACATGATTTGTTCAATTAAACATTTAAAGATTGATTGTTAGAAAAAAAAAATTTTTTTTTAATTTTTTTTATTATTTATTGGTTAATAAATTTTTTTTTGTTTTTAAGTAAAAATATAGTATTTCTTGTTATGTTTATATTAAATTTGGATATTAGCAATGAAGTGAAAGGGCAAGAATTGCAAGATATGATCATAAATAGAAGAAATTTCAAGCATATAAGTATGAGCAGAGAAACATGTCGGTAGTAAAGTATGTTTCAATAGTGAGTAGAGATAGAGTGAAGGCACGCTAGTGCGAGATTTACGCCGTGATATCCCATAGATTGATCAATGGTCTCAAAAAATAGTATTCGCGGTTTTAGCCATTCTCGGTGTTTTTGAGAACGTAACACATCAGAAAATAATTGATATAAGTAGCTATAAATTTTGTATATCAAAAAAAAAGTTTAAATTCTCTTCCCACGCACGTCACAATTTTTTTTAAATCTTTTCTATATCGATTGTATCTGAGAAAATTGATTTAGTGCTGTAAATAAATTTTTAAGTAATGAAAGAAAACGTATAGGTGATGTAAGAGTAGTGGTGATATCAGAATTAAATTAATTAATTTCAGTAATATAATCAAAATTTAAATGTGAAAGATAAATACTAAACTTAGGGGTTAGATGGAAATCTATGCATTTTTTAATTCTAAAACAAAATATTTTATATAATAAGACGCCTTTCTTTGAAAAATGTCTTCTAAGGGCGCGTTGAGTAGGAAAAGTTTGGGAAATTTTATATTACTGCCTTCGCCTTAAATTTGGAAACAAAGAAATTTTTTTCTTCCATAACTGAACAGAAGATAGAATTACCACGATGGGAAATGAATCTAGTATGAACAGATTGACATCCCATAATTCAACCGCTAAGCCATAAGTTTGGAATTACAAACTATTAAGATTCATATAAGTTAGTTTAAAATTACCAACTTTTATGATATTATTTAAATTAACAAGAAGATTTATTTTGCAAAAAAAATAATACAGTAGGCTATAAATCTTAAGTATTTCTTTTATATTTTTATAAACTATCTTTTATTATATATATAAACTGCACGTCTGGCCCTGAATTGATGAAACTTGAGAGATTTCCACTAAAAAAGTAGCTGGTGTCCAAGATATGTCATAAACAGACAGAATAAAAGAACTCAATCTTCGGTCTCTTCTTTATAGAATTAAAAGACAAAAAATGATAACTATTTATAATATACTGAAGAAAAATATTGACATACAAAGAAAAGTTTTACCTCAAATGGCATCACCTATTTCTCGATGTAATTCCTTAAAACATCAACTAGACTCTCATTATGGCACTTTTAGAAAAACACTATTTCACTAAATCTTCAATTAAAGATGGGAACAATCTATATCAAAATATTGTGGATGCACCAACATTACATTTGTTTAAAAATAGATTAGACTTCCATTGGAGTCATCTCAAGTTTTTACACTTGTGATATTTCGTCTTATGAAAACTCAATTATCTCATTATTTGAAGTTATTATTTTTATTAGATGCAATTTTCATAGATTTGAACAGCAAAATAGTTTTCTCTTAGATCACAAATGTAACAAGGTTCAGATTTAATGCTTCAAGCTAAGTCAACGAAATTGCTTGTTAGTGAGTGCCCAAACTATTAATTTAAATGAATTCTAAATGATTTTGAAATTATATTAGTTTCTTTGTTACATATTAATCGATGATAAATAATCCAAAATTTATTTTTTTAATTTAAAAGTGCTATTTTCGGATTAACGTATGACTTTTAAATTATTACTTTGTTTGGTTTTAGTATTGGAAACTTTTTCTCGAATTGTACAAAAGGTAAAATAAAGGTTTTAGCAAGTTTTCATCAAAAGATACATTAGCATTTCAAAAAAATAACATTCAACACGTGATGAACAATTTTTGCTTTGTTTTAAAATCATAACTATAAAATCTAAAAAGCAAATAAAACATAAAGAAAAAAGCTTTACCCGAGTAACCAATAGATTTGGAGTAACAAAACATTATGATGTTTCTAATCTTATTAGTATTATGTATGGTCGAATCCATCGTGGTTGAAACATGACTCTTTCAAACTTCATATAACCAACGTTATTTTAAAGATCAACAAAAAAACATATGAAAGTAATCATATCTTTTTGATCTATTGTATTTTTCTAATTTCAACTTCCTAAATTTTGAATGAAAATATAATGGAAATGAAAGAAAAAGTTTGTTGAACAAACACTTCTTTATTTTTCTTTTACGTCCCTCAAGCATAATAGAGTTAGAGTATTTTTAGAAAGTTCATAAAATTCAAATATGATTATGCGATTTGAAATAGATTTGCAATAGGAATATATAATAATTAATACTGATTCATTAGTTCAAATAAGACTAACTCATGAATGAGGAGGAAGAAGCAAATATATTCTTTGATTAATTTTTTAATCTAAGTGATTAGCTTTACTAATAAATGAAGTATACTTTGAAATTTCGTAATTCAAAATAACAGCAGAGTAGCGAATAAGCCAATATATTATTAAATATTTTTCGCTAACGTAAAAAACTTACTCAACTTGGAAATTAGTAAAGTTTTTGCAGGTCGCTGAACTTTCGTTATCTCTGCGTCTTTGGCGTCATACAAAATCTTTATTGTTGTTTTTCCACTTGGTGGAGTATACATACATACAGTTTGTCCGCTTTTTGGATCCGCATCATCATATGTTGTAGTTGAAGTACCTGGAAAATCTTCTTCTTTGAATATCGTGCCATTTATGTCAAAAAATGGAACTTCGTTATCTGTAGTGCATTCCGAAAATTCTAATTTAAAATTGGCATTTTGTCCTTTGAAAATGAGAGTTTCTTCTTTACTATTTCCACTCACTTTGCAAGATTCTGAATACCAAAATATATATATAAAGCACAGAAGAGGCGAAAATTCTGATTAAATTTACGCTTAGTAAAGCAAAATAACGAAGCCGCTATAATGAGATAGGCAGAGAAGACAGGCATCAAATATTTCATTGGGTTCCAAAGTGTTTAAAGATTTTTGATGTTTGCGAATCAGTCCAATTGCAGCTTCTTTTATACCACGGCTTTCTATGTTTTGTTCCAATTCTATAAAAACAAGCTTACATTTGAATCATTGTTTACGCTTCTTCTATCACTAAAGCATCAGATTTCGCGTACCACATCTATGTCACAGAGCGTCACCATGGATAAACATAAAAAAATATAGTTATCATTGATTTATTTGTCAAGTAGTAGAATTTGTTCAATAAATGACTTTCAAAGAAAAGTTGAACGAATTATAATACTCTGATAAAAGTGAGCAAATTTTATTGGTGCAAAGTTCGTATTCTTTCACTTTACCAAACAAAGGTTTGGCCTAAAACACGAAAATTATAGGGTTTTAAAAGTTTTGTTTTATGTGTTAAAATATTCGTATACTTCGTTAATTCCTTATAACGAATTTAAATTTCTTAAATATCATTTAGCTCAGTCGGAAAAAGTGAGAGATGAGGGAAATCGCTTTTCTCTCTAGTTTCACTTTATGCAAATCATGCCCACCCATAACCGTTTATTTTATCAAGCCCAACCGTATTTATCCTATTTTTTTAAATATTTTTTCGTACCTAGAATATGAATGGTTTGTTGTATACCACCCCATACAAAAGTTAACAAAGACAAAAATAAAACAATGATAAAAGTTTGCTATAAAATTGATGCAAAACTTAATTTTACCTTAAAAAATAAACATTAAATATTATTATAAGTATTCTTAAGCTATTTGTTTTTCAGACTTTATTCCAAGAGAAGGATTGTTGAAACATTCGTTTCGACAATCAAGGTAAAAAATTAAATTATCTCATTCCCAAAATTTTAATTTCTCAAAAATATTTCTCTCTGTCTAAAAAGGAAGAAAAAGTTAGAAGTTGTATGCGACAACATGCCTTTTTTAGTGGTAAAAAATCTTTGCAGCACACTAGAGATATCTCGCTGTATACTAATATGTCACGGCCTACAATTTGGTAGATACTACTGTTCTTAACAGAAGGAATATTATAAATGTCAAAGTTGGCCATTGGGTGAGAAGTATATGCTAGATGTATCTTTGAACATTGCCAAATTCTGAACGGCATATAAATTAAAAGCGTTTCGATCAAAGGATGTAATCAAATTTATTCACTTTAAGTTTGCGCAATTATCGCAATTACCTGGCTTCTTCGTTCTTCCTTTACTCTCTTTGTGGAAGCGCCGCGTGTGTAGAAGACACGCTGGAGTGTTACCAGTCTCATTCTCTTTATATCCCTTCCCTCAGACTAACTCCTTTCCAAAGCACGAGCCTCCTCTTTTCAGGTGAGAAGCAAATTGCTAATCTTTGAATTCAAATTCTCTTTGATATATATTCTAGCGTGTTATTAGGTAATTCGTTGTACCGCCGCGATCCGTAAAAAACGAAAAATGTATGCACACTGAAATTTACAATCTACTGCTGATTTTGATTATTATTCTAAATTGTCCTTCTGTTTGCATACTTGTTGACCAGTGCCTCCAAATTTTAAATGGGCCTTAATGTCTTCAATTTTGGAACCTATTTTTAGGGTTAGGGTTAGTGTATAATTAGAAATGGTGTTAGTATTAAAGTTAAGATTTAAGTGCCACATTTTTACAATTTTTTTCTAATATTTTCTATCGTGAAAAGTTGTTATTTAAAAGTTTAAACTAACTTTTTCGTTTTTATCAAAACGTAAGTGGTTTATTGGCTGTGAGGTTAAACGGTTAGAAGTGCTGCTATCGATCTGAAGTTCCGGGTTTAAGCCTCGCTTCTGCTAGATTATCCATAGCTCGATGTTAGCTGCAGATTAGTACTTTTTTCGATGAAAATACCAAATCACCTTTAACCTTTATCATAAAGATTCAAATTCAAAGTTACTACATTGTTTAATTGCTACATTTTTTTATAATTTCATTTCATATGAGCTTCTTTTTTTAAATGTGTATGGGGCAATTGGGGCTTGCCTCTCCATTTAAGTTATGAGCCCCACCATCAAAAAATTGAAATTTACAATTTAGAATGAAATAATGAATTAATTTTTGACAATGGGCTTATACGAACAATATAAAGCAAATAAAATCAAAATATAGAAAAATTATTGATATCATTGACGGTAACGATCAAACTGTTAAATTTGTTAAGATGGCCCTTCTACCAATAATAAGAAAGCAAATTTACAATAAAAAATTATTCTTTGCTATGAGAAACGAAGATAAGAAATATTACCCATGATAAAATCTAAAGGAAATAGGACACAAGTAGAGAAAGGAGGTTATAAACACAAACAGAAGAGTTGTTATAAGCAGCATTTGAGGCTTTAATTTTAGACAAAGCCAGTAGGTAAGCATGTATATTAATACTTCATTTGGCCCCTTCAAATATAAATGTATGGCTACGTTACTCGATACATACGGTTCTAGGAAAATTCCCCGTAGGAAAACTCGCCTCAGGAAATTTCGGGAAAAATCGCCGTAAGACAATTTTGCCGTAAAACAAGTATTTGTGATAAAAACAGTTTGGTTTCTGAAGTACCATTTTATCTCTTCCAAACAACCAAGCTTTTTTTAAAAAACTTATTTCATTATAAATTCCATAAGTAAAGATAAAAATTTAGTCAATGAATTATACACAGTAGATTTTTTTGCTCAACAGAGAAATGAAAACAAAAAGAATTTTAGTAACGTAAAAAGGGGCAAAATTCAAACAGGCATGTTTTGAAAAAAGTAGTAAGTTATTCCATTTCTGGTAACAAAATAATATATATCACTTTTCAATTCCATAAAATTATCCAACTTTTTAGTTAAACACTTTTTAGGTTTTTGCGTATTCTGGTTTTATGTCGTTTTGGTTTTTGGCCGTTTCCGTTTTGTGCCGTTTTGGTTTCGGCCGTTTAGGTTTTCGGCCGTTTTTGTTTTGGCCGTTTTTGTTTCGGCCGTTTTGGTTTTCGGCCGTTTTGACCAGACACCCAATATTTTTAGTTTTTTTTTAATTTATTTTAAAAGTGAAATTTGTTGCGAAGAGAAAAAAAATTGTTCCAGGCCTTTAAACTCTCAACCTGTTTACTCCCAAGGACCCATTTGATCACTTTTCAAAATTTAGTCCTTCCTTCTCATTGTTCAAATTTCATTTGATATTTTTTTCAAAATTTGTAAATAATAATCGAAAAAATAATAGAGAAAATTTCCAAATTTTTTACTTTTCAGTGTTCTGTGAAGACAACTAGAAACAAAGTGGATTTATACATATTTAATAACAAATTAAAATATTACTTCATTTTTACACCTAAATAAAAATATTGATAGTTATATCTCTTTGAATCTCATTAGTTATAATTTATCGGTTTGTGGTATTAAATGTTTGCTTCCCCTTAAGAACTGTTAAATTCCCCCAAGGGAGAATTACCTCTGGTTGAGATCACTGAATTGATGCATAACATTCTAATCTATATTATAATAAGCTAGCGTCTGTGTGTGTGTCTGTCGCTGGAAGCATTTTGATTGGTTGAAATTATTTATATATGTTTTGTGTGTTTTTTATATGGGGTGAGGGGTTTATATGGGGGGGGGTGTGGGTTTTGTGGTTTATTATTTTTTTTTTTGGTTGGTGTTTTTTCTATATATATTAATAAAAATAAATAAAAAAAATCTCTAACGATCTTAATTTTTAATTTCTTTTCGGGGATAAATTTTTTCATCGCGTCTGTGTCAATATTCTAGACTTTATCACATCAATTATAAAATTGACACACAAGAATATGCACACTAAATGAAAATGTAAAGTGAATATAATCGATGAGGGGTGTGTGAGAACAACTATGAAAAAGTTGAAAATATTGAAGCATTTATCTTCATTTTTTTGAAATAACCAAATTCAGTTCTCCATACAACAAAGCGATTCAAGTGAAAGAATTTAAATGCCATTTAAAGAGATAAGCAGTACTTTGATGAATTTTTATGAATTGAAAAAGTTTATATACAAGCAGATAGAAAAAACAATTCTTACTTATATATTTTATATGATATATCTCGTTGTACATGAATTTAAGATTTTATCTCTTGAAAAAGTGTATTATCTTTTCATTAAATATCACAAATGCAAAAAGATTAATTAAATTTGAAATGAAGTATTGATTTTAATGATATAATTCAACATAGATAGGAAATTGAAGTAGATTTTAAAAAGATTTAGCAGCTATAGCAAAATATTTATTAGTAAATTATTTTACCCAAACCCACAAATTCTGGTTTAGCGTTAGGGAAGTCAGCTTTAATTTCCTGAATATCAAAGAATTTTTAATAGGATTGCTTTTAATGAGTTTCTATGTTTACACTCTTTTACATAAAATAACATTGGCTATTTTAAGTTAAATAAAACTATAAAAATATCCAATTTTTATGGGAAACTTTCATTCGCTCATCTCTAAAATGTGAAAGTATAGCACTTAAGTGTTAGCAATGTGTTCTAGATGATTTCTAAATCATTCTACTAATTATATAACTACTTCTACTTAAAATTGCCTCCAAATTTAACAATTTCAAAATGATATTTTACTATATTAATAATATATTGCGGATCAGAGGGACACCAGTTTTCCTTATTTATATATAAAAATATATAATTGGTTTGAAATAGAAAGCAGAAGATTAGTCTTTTAACTTTAGGTCCTCCAATAGTTAACTATATCCACAAAGATCCTATTAACAAGAGTTGTCAACAATCTTCATGTCATGCCTAACTGTTTCCACTTTAACATCGCTTTGATGAAAATGTGAAAATTTATTCTGTATACTTGTGAATCAGTGCCAGCGTATAGCAAAAATTTTAGGAGGGGGGGGGGGCTTCTTTGGGCGCTAATTTTTGAACTATCAGATTAATCTGCTTCAAGGCGAAAAGAAAACATGATGTATTTGTCAAGCCATATCTATACAGATGACATTTTCATGAAAGAAATTATCATGAATGCTAGGTGTTTGTCATATTTTTTTAGGCTAATAAAAATCTTTTTAGGGGAGCTTGAAAATTAGTTGGGGGGCTTGAGAAATTATTGGAGTGGGGCGCTTTTGCTCCAAAATTTAATAGGTAGCTGTGTTAATAGGTAAACGGGCTCTTCTGTGAATGAACTGGTCTGATTTTGGGACCTTAAGAAAAATAAGAGTAGACTTTAATATTATTATCTAAAATAAATATATTATCATAGATAGAATTCTAAAAATATTTAATAAGTTTTAGACCGCCATCGGGCTACATAGGAAAGTATCGAGTGCTACATGCAGCAAACTGAAAGTAGTTTGTCTGAACTCTAAATTTTAATGCCTTTTTATTTTCAGAATGTGTGCTTAAAGCATGTGATTCTTTTATTCATTGGTTTAAATTAGAAATTTGGAAAAAAATTATTGCCAATCTTTGCCATTAAGATTTGAAGTTTGGTACATATTATCAAATATGTGGAACTATAAATTTGCATTCAATGTTCTACAGTTAGACCAAAAAATACGACATGGTATCTAGGAGAACACGGTTCGGAATAGAAATATTTTACTTGAGTCTCCTCAAACAATTGCCAGATCGCTTTTCTCTCCAAACAAATCACTTGAATCCTTTCATAATTATCGTCAATACTATATTCGATATTTGGTTAAACTTCATTTTCAATACTATCATCCATACATGAGAAATTCCAAACTGTTTTGAAATCTTACTTTATACTCCTAAAAATAACTTGAATAAGCAAACTAATTAAATATAGATCACTGATCAATAAAATAAATATAGATAATCAAAAATGACTACCTACCAAAATATTTTACCAAATATCTTTTCACAGAATTAAGAAGGCAATGGAGATGATTAAATATAGTCTCTTCCTCTTTTATAAGTTGAGCTATCCATGATAGGTTCCACAATTTTGTATATAAAAAATTAATGTTTCCAAGCAGGTATATAAAAATTAAAAAAAACTCCTACAGTCAAACCTTCTTTAACTCATTGAAGGCCTGTGTGTTAAGAAATTAAATCAAATTCTATTGAAATGAGAACAGACGATTTGTCTTCATAATTCCTCAAAAGAATAACGGAAACCTCTCTACAAGTTGTGTATGAACACATTCCTATGACTTGACCGTCACTATAAGTGCCACCCGTTCAGAAAGACCACTTTTGAAGGTTTCTCTAAGTGGTCAATTTATTCAGATTTTACTGTATTTGAAGTCTCCCTTAGCTCAACCTCTCCAAAGTTTGTAATAAACATAAAATTATCAAATATAATTAAAGAGCATGATACAAGACACTCATAAATCTATTGATCTATGCATAATGAAAATTTTCATTATAAATTTACTTCAACTTTACAACAAATATCAAGTCGAGATGTAGTGATGGTGTATTTGACTATATTTCTAATCAATTTTGCCTTTTCTATAAATCATATCGATCCAGACTCAAAAAATATAAATCAAATAGAAGAAAGTGAAGTAGTAAAATCAATTCGAAAACCATTTATACTTAGAGAGAAACCATTATAAAAAATTTCACAAAAAAGTTGTAATATTTTTCGCTAAACAGTCCAGACATTTCTCCAATTTAAGAATTCAAAAGAAGATATGGCCTTGATGCATATGATGATTTCAAACATAGATATGGAAAATAGAGGCATTCGCTTTTTATACGTGTTGGAATAAGTTTTGATTATTGTAAACAATTCATAAAATATTCTGTCATATCCGGTTTTGCCTTTTAGTATTAAATGATTATAAGTTGGGTTTAATGGTGATTAGTGAATGATTTCCAATGAGACAATTTGGAGCATCCGTTCCCTCAAGTGATACTTGAACGCTTAAAATTAAATTGGTATTATTTAGGTTTATTAAAAAAAATAAAAATTATTTTTCTTTTTCAAGTGAGTACAGATTCCCAGTACTATATCGCTTTAAGCTCGGATTCCGATAAGAGAACCGATTTTGATCAATCTAAAGTTTTGGTTTTCGGTCGTTTTGATTTGGCCGTTTTGGTTTTCGGTCGTTTTGGTTTTCGGCCGTTTTGGTTTCGGCCGTTTTGGTTTTCGGCCGTTTTGACTAGGAACCAAAATATTTCAACCCTATAAAAAATGATTTAACTTAGATTAAAAATTTTATAAAAAAAAATATAAAAATTATTTTAAAATTTGTAAAAACTATAAAAAGTTATAAATTTCTACAAAAATTTTATATTTTTACTTAGTTTCGTTAGATTCACCAACATTTTATTAGTGATGGGACACGCACTGTGAATCTGTAGAATATGTAATTTTAGTAGCATCGGAATTTAAACATTTTGCTCCATTCCAATAATAAAAATCAGAAAACGTGTGAGGTATGGAAAGTTATGAAGTAAGCTTATCGCTTATTATATGGTTAATTTTTTGCTTCCAATTCCTCTAGAATTCCGATTTTGAGCGTCCTGTAAAACTGGGACAATCCTGGGTAAAATTCTAGAACCTAAAGGTCGATCTATTTTTACGTTATAACAGGTTTCCTAATCATCCCTAGGCTAACAACGTGAATGTTATTTTGTAATACATCTTTAAATTTATATATCTTGAAAATAATAAATGTGTTTCCATTAAACTATTATATCTAAATAAACGTTCACCAAACAAGTTACAAATACCACACGTAACCTTGAAGTTTGAACTAATAAAAAGAAATTTAACATAACATATTTATTTAAGCAAAATTGAGGTCGATGCCTGTAAAATGTGCCTCTTGATACTATTAAATATAAAATATAATATTCTAGACTGCGAAAATGAATCAAGTTTGTTTTTAAAATCGTTGACTGTAAGCGAATTAACAACTTCACCCGGCAAGGAATTCCAATCATCAAAGGCTCTTTGTCTTAAATAAGTTTGACGATAGTTGTTTTGAAAACTTTCAGAATTAAACTTGTAACAATGCGATCGAGAAATTCTTGCAGAAAACTCAGGCAAAACATCTTCTTTTATTATCATATTCTTCTTTGTAATGTTGAAAATGGTGATCATTTCACTTCTTTTTATTCTGTAGTAAAGTGAATGTAAGTTTAAAATTTTCATTCTTTCAGAGTAGGAAATATTTCTCATGCCATGTAAACTTTTAATAAAGTTTTTTTCAACTTTTTCAATCTTCTTAACATTACCAGCAAAATAACTGCCATAAATCACGTTTGCATATTCGAGGATTGGTCTTACCAAGGACTTGAAAAGGTAGATAGCAACTCCATCTATTCTTAATTTGATATTACAAAGGTGTTTTTTAACATATGTATCGTAGAATATGCTTTTTTCACAACAGTCGAAACATGTAAATTAAAATTAAACTTTGAGTCAATTTATCACTTTCTGTTTTTGAACTTTAGACAGAGCCACACCACCTAAAAAGAACGCATCATTACTAGGTTTTCCAGTTTGAAGTTGGCACTTAAAACTCAGATCCCACTCAATAGACGATTCATACAAGCAAAATAAATCATTTTGTAACGATACATTTGAACTTTTATCGGAATAATTAAATAACTTAATGTCATCTGCAAAAACTTTTACGTAAGAAGTTAAGTCACATGTAACGTCATTGATAAAAATTGTAAAAAAGAATGATCCTAATACGGAACCTTGTGGTATTCCACTAACAGTTTCAGCACTACTTGATATGATTCCATTTAAACGCACTACATGTTTTCTATTCAAAATATAGTTTTTAAGCCAGGATAAAAGATTACAAACAATTCCAAAAGATTTCAGCTTTAGAATAAGCCTTTTATGAGGAACCCTATCAAAGGTTTTTTGAAAGTCTAAGGATCGTACATTAATGGTTCTCATTGCTAATGTTACTTCATTGGAAAATTCGATAAGGTTGGATACAGTTGACTTTTTGGGAATAAAGCCATATTGATGGGGTGATATGAGTTTATTATTTACAATATGATGAAGAATTTTATCTTTAATAATGGATTCAAAAATTTTGAACACCACAGAAAGAACCAATAATAAGAAAGAACCACTAATATTTGATAAATGATACCTAGAAAGAACCACTAATATTTGATAATCTAAATTTATCATATTTTTTTCTTTTAAAGCATTTACTATAAATTTGAAAAAAGTAAACAAACAATTTAGACATTCTTTATTATTTAGATCGTATTCTGTAGATTTATCAAAATCGGTTCTCTTATCGGAATCCAAGCTTAAAGCGATATAGTACTAGGAATCTGTACTCACTTGAAAATTGAAAATCTTTCCATCACTAGTTTTGGAAATGATTAGAGATGATTAGCCATCGACTGAATACATTTTTATTTATATTTGCACAATACCTACAATAAGCAAACAGAGAATATTCTAAATCAACATTTCTAAACCCTTTTGTAAAAATCGGGGACTAAAATTTAAAAAATTAAAAAATTGCCCACTAAAGGAAGAAAAAAATAGCGCAAATCTTGAAATTTTCTTCTAGAGATTTTATATTTCAAGAAATTGGATTTATTCCTAATTCTCCTTCTTTGAGTATAAACAAATCCTAAATTATGAAAAATAAGTGAAATTTATGATGATAACATTTTTACTATGATTGAAATTTTGACTAAATTTGATATTTGTTTATACAATGTCAAATTATTTCCTAAAAAAAATTCCGTCAATGATTGGAAGTTTGTACGCGTTTTTATATAACGGTAAAAGTAAAGGTAAAGGTAGCGTGGGGTGTTTTCAACGAGAAGGCACAATTGCTCCGCACTATGAGGAAACGAGGCTTGATAGGGGATCGAACCCAAGTACTTGAGTCAGTGAAACCCAATATCTAACAAAACTTACTCACGCCCTCTATATGGCGCCAATATCTGTCTTTTTTATACAGAATAACATACACATACATTTAATGTGAAAAAGTATTTATTAACCCTTATCAGGGTGGAAAAAATGTGCAACTTCATCAGGATAAGTGACTACAATTTGATAATTGCGACCTAGTGGCTACTCTTTAATTAATAAAAGGTTAGGCCGAAACTCTGTGAATTAAGAAATTCTATGAAGAGTTATTCTTAGAAAATAGTTATTCACAAACTAAATAAAAGTGAAATGTTAGTATAGTGTAGTACTTAGTATGTAGTGAATGAATGATATGTCGATAAAAGTAAAATAAAAAAATTTACTTCAAGTATTTTCTTACTTCAGAGACATTCTTAGAACCAAAAAAAGCTTCGTCAAGGTAGTTGCGAGATTCTAGCTGTCATATGTTTTGCATGAGGAATGGGTACCTTGAATAAAATCTCTGTGATCTAAAAATGCACCTTTTATGATTTATTTGTGAAACATCTGCCAACTTTTGCAACAAATAATATTTCGTATCTTTTGGAACCACTGTTCAAAGGGTTTTGTTGCATTTATATTTTGATTCTAAACCATATAAGGAGGATATATAGTCTTATTAATAAATAAAACATTACAAAAAACAATAATCATGGTGATTTTCTCTGGTTTAAGGAGAATTGATTATATCCATTTATTTTTTTAATCTTTTATAACTAATAATCCCCTATATGTGTTCAAACATGACATTATTGTTATCATAATAAAGGTTAATGCTACTATGGGGAAAAAAATGAAAATAAACCATAATTGAGCAAAAATTCTTTACTATCTTTAAATTATTAAGAAATGGTTGGCTCATAATTTTTCCACCTGTTAGTAATAACATCATTCAGACCGGCACTGTGAGTAACTAGGTTGAAGGCTCTTTGCCCCCTTCCTTCAGTGGGGATCAACGAGCCCCGGCCCAGCGCACTTCGTCAAAGTGCATTATATCGTTATTGGCATGTGTGATTTGGTGTCTAAGCAAATATTATTATCATTATTTATTGCAATGTTTAGGCGTGTACAACTATATAGCGAAATTGATGATGAACTTGATCATCATGTCAAGGGTTCCCAATTCATGAAATATAATTATAAGCATTGATAACTTTACATTAATAATAATAAAATTAGTAACCAAATACAAACTTTAAGAAAAAAAAATTTTTTAATTATGCAAAGAGCTATAATAAGTCATGTACCAAAAATTGAAAAGCGTTGATCTATGCTGCTAAGAATATATGGAAGCAGCCTCAGAAAAACATACTTGATATAAGAAAAAGTAATAATCCTTTGTTTTCAAAATACTATCAGAACTGATCATGAGACGTAAATGTTTATTCTACAGAAATGAAATTAAATTTTATATTTGCACTATATCAGCAACGTCAGTTATACACTAGGCTAAATAAACAGTGAAGTATTCGTATATCTTTTGAATATATAAACAGTGTACTAGACATCATGATGAAAAGTAGTACATTTTAGTGATTCACTTCTTCGAGAACATGGGGACAGGCATAATCCATAACAGAGTGCTAAGGGCATTGTTTAGGGTAGGCGTATAAAACTTCCCCATTTTGATAAGATTCATCAACAATAAATACCGAGTTTAAGGCCTAAGGCGATTTCTAGATAAGTAGAGCCAGCTCCCGTACTAAGAATTACGGAGCCATTTTGATAGTAATCGGTAGTGGGGTCCTACTCTAAACAAGAGACAGAAAATAAATTTAAAAAAAACGCATAAAGCCTTATAAATCCTATGTACAAAAATTTTGATAGCCAGTTGTGTGAATTTATATTATATTTAATAGAAAAAAGCACTCTTTTAAAAAATATACATTTTAGGCTTTTTTTGGACATCTTTTAAAATATTTTCTTGATTCATTTTTATTTTAACAATAGTGAATTATTATATGCGTTAGAGAAATTATACGGTTACGCTAAACAATACCGATACAAAAGCCAACCCAACAAACGCTGATTGAAATCTTATTCTGGTTTCTTAGCAGAGTGACTGATTTAGAGTTGGTGATGTAGTAAAACTAGTATTTAAGCTTATTTTTTCAATTTTTAATAGGATAAGTGAAAAAACCCATTCACAAAAAAACGTGCAAATCGTTGATATCTTAAGAATGGGGTTGTGTGTTCAAAACATAGGCATTTTTCCCACAGAATATTGGAGAAGAATTATTTCACCGTTAATCCTTACATAGAATGAAAGATGTAAAATCAAATAACTGGAGTAAATTTAAGAGATTTTTATAACACAATTTTTTTGTATTTATTGAAGGTTTTTATTATTATATAATCACCTAACACCATAAAAGTCATGAAGTCACATGAAAATGGGTAACTCTTTTCAAAAGCTTTTTAAAGTTAGGAAGAAATATTTTCAAGGTCCAATGTTTTAGGTATTATTTAATAAAATTCTGAATTAAATATTTCAATTTTTTTCCCTCGGGTCCTCCGTTTATACCCCCCCCCCTTTTATAAAAGGGAAAAAAAAAAAAATTTAAAATTGGATTTTAAATTAAAAAAATAAAAGTTTTTTTTTAAAAAAAAAAAAAAATATCCTTTTAAAGCGAAATTTTAAAATTCATTTATTTTTGCATATGGTAACTTTTAGGCTGAGAGCTTATACAAACCAAGGACATATTAAAGTACAGAAAAAAGTCCCCTTTTTTAGTTTTAAGGGATTGTTCTTGTTTAACCAAGTTATGTATTTCACTCTTTTTGAGTACAATTTTATTCAATATCGATTCATTAGGGAGATCTCTTGAACCAACTGATTTTTACTTTATAACAGTAATAGAATTCGTTCTAAACTTCTTTATTTATTTTGAACAAACTTTCAGAATCTGGAGATTGTAGTTATCATTTTTTTGGAAGCTTTGAGGCAGTGCGGATATGGAAATTGACCATAGGGTTATGCCATAGGACCATGACTTTAAAAATACTACCATACAAGTCTTGATGCTTTAGGAAAGAGCAAAATCAGTAAGGGGAATTTCTGAAGCCATTCTTCATAGGGGGCCTAGGCCCAGCTGCCCCCTCTGGATCCGCCAGTGGTTTGAGGACATGACTTTAAATAAGGACACCGTTATTTGGCTTGTTTAGATAACTAATTAGTATCAGAATCATCAGTTTTAGATATACGGCATTTTATATTTTTCTTTTGCAAACATTAAAATTTTGAAATTATTTATATATAGAATTAAAATTTACAATGAAACATATAATTACTTGTAAATTTTAACAAATAAATCCATACATTTAATTGTTTCTCAATTACTCTATGAAAATTGGTAATTAACAATTCCATCTCTTAATTAAAAATTCCGTTTGAAGTTATAAAAATACAATTTGTTTTCGGGTTAATAAAAGATCATTTTTAGAGTCATGGTATAAAACCTTCATTTGGTTAGACTAGAGTATAGCATATCTAACAATAGACTATAGATAGACTGTGATAATCGGTTTCAATAACTGGTGAATGGCAATAAGGAGGGATAGAACTTAAATAAACCCAATGAGTATAGTGATCTACGATATATGAATTATTTTGTTCTTTTGTTGAGCTGTTCAGAAGCTCTGTAAAATTTTCAGGATGCAGTCTCCATATTATTTTTTAATAGCTGGGGGTATCATTTAGAAAAATAAGTCAACATAAAAATTACTGTATTAAAAAAATTAACACAAATGTTTATTCAAAAATTGTCTGAATAATCCAATCAAGAAATCAATAGGGTAGATGCATCTGCTTTGTCTAAACCAGTTTGTCTAAGTATGGCTTTGTTTTGGGCAATGCAACTTTTATATCATTACTCACTTCCAATCTGTTTAAGGATTTGGTTTCAATGCCAAGAAGCATGTAAAGCGTTTGCTGACACTAATATTTTGTCGTAAATCGAATCAAAAATTTTAGAGCAAGCTTTGCAACACCAGCACAGGACTTTCCCATTTCAATTGAAAGAGACATTTAACAAGAAACCTGTTTTGCATGTTTTTCAAAAAACTGTTCTTGAATTAAGAAGTCTTCTGAGGTCAGATTACTAATCAAGATAGTATTTTTAAAAAAATTTTTAGATTAGGAAAATAAAAAGATTCTTTCGGTACAAAATAAAAAAATACTTAAAGGTACTGGCTTTTAAAAAGTGGATGCTAACACTTCAGAAAACAAAAGACGCTTATGCAGTAAATCGAAATCTTAGGTATGGGTCATCATATTTCATTTTTTAAATCATTAAGAAAAATGCACATTTATAGCTATAAAATTTGTCCTAAAAACAATAAAAGAATAAACATAGTACTCAATCTAAAGACCAACGTATTTATTTGTTTTAAATGTGACTTATTGTCAAAAATCGCAAATAACCTTATATGGGTGCAATATTTTCCGCAAAACGATTCCCTCAGTATCCCCTTCTCGATTCCCATGGAACTTTTCGCGGCACCACAGACTCCAGTTTGAAAACCACTGAGCTAAAAGGTAGTTATCGTGGGATTGAGAGTTTATAGTGCAAGTATAATGTCGGGTAATGATGGTGGTGTGTTCATTTGACAAAAATTCTTTCATAATAAAATTTTAAATTATAAAAAAATACGCCCGCCCCTAAAAAAATTTGGAGGATGGGCGAATTTGTTTTTTTAAGATGACATTTTTGCATCATCATCCACCCAATCCACATCATGAACATGATCATCATTCGCATCATCAAACAGAATACCCATCATCATCTAAACATCATCATCCCCAATAAATCTCATCTCCATCACATCATAAACAACACGATCAACCACTCATTATTCCCCACATCATCCATATTACCAACCACATTATCACTCACATCATCATCTACTACAACATCATCATGTCATCATATCATTTACATCATAATCCACATCATCATCCAGACCTTCCAACCTTTTTTTTATTCCACGGTCCCCTTACACCAAAATATTAATCATTCCGACCCACTTATGATAAAGCTTACATTCTATCAAAGTTACATTCATTATTGCCAGTTAAACTTCTTTTAACCCATTTAAGACCAAGCAAAGCAGACGATATCTAAAAAAAACGCAGACGATTTATATTCAAAGTCATTGAAAAAAGCAGACGAAGATGAAATTACTTATGTTCCAAAATAGGAACATTGGTCGTAAATGGGTTAAAGCAGTAGATAAAATGATGTGCAGGAAATTCGAGAGTATTTGCCAAATTTTAACCTCTTGATCAATCCTATCTATAATAACCAAAAAAGAGACCTCTTTCCTACATTTTTTTCATTTATCGGATAAAGAAAAAGACCATTTTTAAAAATAAAGAAAGTGCTGCTTCGGCCTATATTGATTACAGACTCTACTTTTTATCAAAAAAATTATATGGAGTGTGTATGTATTGAAAAAAAAATTAAAACGTCAAAATTAGTTTTAATTTCTTTTTAAATATATAACTGCAATATTTTATAAACAATGAGTATTATATATGATGCAAAAATGTCCCCACGAATCTCATCATCACTACATCATGCAGCACATCATCATCCAGATCATGTTTCATATCATAACATCTTCCTCCTCATCATGGTCCAGATCGTCATTCAATCATATTACACATCATCATCCCCTTACCATCATCACAATATCACCACATTATTTCGCATCATCATCCCAGTCATCATTTTTCAACGTCATCATCATTAGACACAGTAACTTCATCATCATCATTCAGGATTCATGATCGCAGAAACGCTCTCTTCTTCTCTTCATCTCCTCCATTCACACATCACACCATCACCAAGATTACTTTTCACCATACATTATTGTGGTTTCTTGTCAATATCATGTCAACACTATTATTGCTTAGTCAAATTTGTACTTCACAGGCAGCACTTTCATCAGCCTCCACAGTGAACATCTATCTCACTCAAGCTTAATGATGACTTTGCAAATTTAATAACAAATGCTATATATCTTCTTCATCTTCATCACTATGGCACAATTTTACAAGATGAAGAAACACAACCAAAATAATATTTGTGCGTTTTAAACAATTTAACACTAATACTACACATTCATATAGTAGTTGTGAATTGTGATAAACTGCGTATAAATTTTTGATTCTTATTGCATTACCAACTTCATCTCATCATTTCTCAATCGTCAGCGTCTCAGCATCATATCATTGTGTTACATCAAAGCTCGAGAATCCTGGTTTCGCTAATTATGATTTTGATACACTTTCAGCAGTTCTTGCCATGCTAAATTTATTTCATTTGTACAAACTCTGGCCACTTCTACTCTTCCTCTGTTTTTCCATTCCTTCGCTCATATCTTCTTCACCAATTAACTTTTTTGTAAACATGACAAGCAAAAATGTGTGTCCATTTCACCCGTACTGTTCTTGTTTTCATGGAATCCGGGCATCATCTCATAGCAGTAATGACCTTTCAAGCGTTCCCCTAATTTATGCCGATTGTGAGAATAACTCATTTCTCTCTCTTCAACAATATACCTTGCCGAGTCTTCCGCAAAGGCTTGCTTCTTTGTAAGTTTAGCGTTTTTACACTTTTTATTTTTTTGAAGTTTCCTCTCTAAGGCATTGTAAATCAATTTTTTAAAGTATTTTACTTTACTTTTATTTCGATTACCTTCTAAGACGTAGTCAGAATTCTTTGTCAGTGAAGGAGGCAGAAATTCATTGAAGGGGGGGGGGGGGGGGGGGGGAGAGACAAAAATTTGAAATATATTCCTCTAATATTTAAATAGATATATCAAATACTGTAAAGATTAACTAGGTTAAAATTTAAATTAACTTAATTCGGATTCATTTATTATATTCATAAAGCTTTAACTTGTTAGCCAGGGATACCTTTTACCCTGTCATGGCTATTTCTATGATTACAGTATTATTTTATCAAGTTCATTTCTTTTGAAATGTTTCAAACGCTTTTTTCCGCGAAACTTAGTTAGAACTTAGGTAGAAAACTTTCATTTTGATAAATTTTTTGATCAAAAATAAAAACTTAGTTGAGTTACTAAGTATCTCTTTGAATTTTGCTCCAATTTTGGTATTTAATGAGAAGTATATAAACGTTAATGAATTTCGATTCCGAGACCATGTAGATAGCAAAATAATTTTTTATATTCAGAATTGGGCCTAAGATTCTGGATACAACAATTTAAATTCTTATAAAACCTTTGAATGCACGAATCGCATGAAAAATCAGCACGAAAGATATTTTGCGTATGCGAAGAGTTTTTCTTGGAGCGTATAAACCAATTGAAAACATTTATTCCTGGGTATTTCTTTTTTATTGCAACATCCTCCTCTTTTGAGTTGCATAAGTCAACTAGTGAGGGGATGAATAATGCGAATCCGGGATCGTAAGAATCATGCTTTTTTCAGTTATCGGCATCCGAATTTTACTACTCTCCCCTATGCTTTTATTCCAATTCCTCAAAATGGGTAAGCCCTCTGAAGGTTTGAATAAACACCTTATTAAATTCTAAAGACTCCAAACTTTTTCCAGCCAATTGAGTTCTTCTTGTTCGGGATAGTTGAGGCTCTTGCTTTCCAAAGTTTTTAGATGTTCCAGACAGGCAACGAAGCGTTTCAGCACCTCTTCCCTGAACAACCACCGAACTCTGTTGTGCAGCAGGAGATCCGAACATGTGTTGTCGATTTCTTCTAACACTAAGCAAAACTGTATGTCGTTTAACCAGTTTGCAATTATTTTGATAACGAGGTTCATCACTCCCTGTGGCTGGGGAGTGAGTAGTTGAAAACTTTCTCTGCTGGACAAATTTGTCATTACCCTTAAAAATATGTTATCATCGTCCAACGAAATTTAAGAGCTTGGTAACAGTATATGGTAAAGGTATCGCGGGGTGTTTTCATCTAGAAAGCACAATTGCGCCGCTTGTATCGAACTATGAGAAAGTAAGCTTGATAAGGAATCGAACCCAAGACCCTGAGTTATCGAAACCTACCATCTAGCCAGCCTTAATCACGCCACCATTATTAATCAAATTAAATTAGGTGTAACTAAACTTTTTTTTGAAATAAATTACCTAACAATAAAAAAATTATTTAATACTTAAAAAAACGAAACGGCAAAGTGAAACAAAAAGCTAAACTATAATATCAACAATAAATCTAATCATATTAGTTCTTAAAAATAAGTTAAATTCAACCAATATACTATATCTACTCTTACTCCCGTACTCTTGTCTCCTTATTCCTTACTCTCACTCTTATTCCCCAACCTGGTCACTTCTACACATTCAGGGGTAAGTTTGAGCGCACAGTGATTCTTGGTCAAGGATGCAGTGAAACGTATCAGCTCTCGCTCCAATGACTTTTGAAGTAAAAAATGTCTTCTGTGCTCCTCTCAAACTGGGTGTCTCATCAGTAGGCACTGACACCAGGTGATTGGTCTTCATTCACTTTGCTTTTAAACAACCGAAAACAGCGTTTGGCCATTTTGGTGTATGAGATCAATACGTTCCTCCTGGGGCACTTCAGAATATCTTTAACATGCCTTGACTCATCACAGACGATTGAAAATGCTTGAGCTGAATTGATGTTTTCTACCATTTTAATGGTCCTGTCCTTGACAGCGGCAGAATTAGTTGCATTTCTCTGATTTTCCTAACAATTTTCATTTTTTAAAGTCAGAGAAGAGCGCTTCTTTTATGTATTCGGTATCGGTCTTTACGATTTTCTGATCTGTCACAAAACTAACAGTTGTAGTTGACTGCGTGGAGATGATCCACTTCTTGAAAAATAGTTTGCTACCTTCAACTTTTCGTTGCAGTACCGAAATTTCTCTCCTTCGCTCATCTTCGGAAACAAAAAATAATAATGTATAAATAAAATGAAATTAAGAAATTACCTTTATATATTTCCATTTTTTTCTGTTAAGTCCAAAGGGAGTCACATGCTGTACCAAACTCATTTCTTCTTGTATACTCATTTCAAGAATAAGCAATTCATTCTATTCAAGAAGAGACACGTATGTTTTGTAAGTAGTCTGTTCGTCAGACTCTCAACACCAGGGGGAGGGGAAGTAAAGCTTATTCCAAGAGGCTGCACTTATAGAAGCGTATAAATTTATATCTTAAAGTATTTTCAGTGGGCGAGGGCAAATATAATCAAGGAAGGATTTTATTTTGCCAATAATCTTTTTTTTTTATAACAATGTGTTTATACCATGATCATATGACCGTTGAAAATTAGTTATAAATAAGACATTCCAAATATTCTGATGAAAGTGTGTGAACAAATTATTATTTCGTTGAGTGGAGAGGTGCGACTTATCAAGATTCAAATGCTGTTGTAGGCAATGAAAGTTGAGTGTGTTGAGCAGTTGCGGAAGAAGTAGAAGCGGGAGTTGATCAGAGAAAATCCACGAGAAAGTTAGGGTATTGCAATTAACATACGCACGATCACGTATTCGGCGGGGTAGAATTTGCTGATAGCGGACGAAAGTCTTTACTGCTAAAGGACTGTTACCATGATACCATTTGTAAGCGATGCAAGGAAGTGAAAAGTTGCGTCTAAACTGTCATTTATCCAGTCCTAGAAAATTATAAAGCTTTTGAGTATAACTAGATCTTGCGAGCAAAGACCAACAATAATGCGAATTGCACAGCGTTATAGCCATTCTAAACAGTTTGTTAGCGTTTTTCCAGCTCCACACAATAGGAGTGAGACATATTCCATATGACATTTTATGGAGGATTTGTAAATTTTAAGCAAAAGTTGTTCTGAGTTATTTGGGAGATTTAATTTTGGTAGACGTAGTACATAAAGTTTATTCCTTGTTTTCCTACAATAAAACTATATTTAATCAGTTTTTTTATTCCTTAACTTGTGATCCGTCCAAACTATCTTATTTCATGGGACATTCTTTGTAAAAGAGTTTGAAAGATAAGCTACATTTTCTCCTCTCTTTGCCACCAAACAATGTGCTGAACGTTTTCATCACAATAGTAGTGTAAAAGCGGAACACTGTTTTAATTGGGTAAATATTCATGAAGGTTTTTGTGTTTAATTCGTTCGTTATTCATTAGATACGTGTTCCAGAATATTTCAACGGTTTTTTTGTGGTGAAATTTAGACAATAGTAAAATGTATGGCCTTATTTAGACAACACCTTTTAAAACTATAATGAATGGTAAAGTTAAAATTTATATAAATAATAATACCCTTAATATAATTATCCAACTTGGAAATATAAATTTCGAACGGGTATAAGATTTGATCATTTTATATAAGAAATATCTTAATTTAAAAAAAATCAAAAACTTTTAATAAAAATTTTTTATCTAGTGTTGAAAATACATTTCTAAATTTTCATCCAACTCTAGATGAGCATTTAAAAAATGAGTAAACTGCCATTTTTTCTCATTTAGGCAAAAATTTAATTTTTAAATCATCCGTGTTTTTCTCGCATGACTTTTTTCACCGCATTAATTTTGAATATTGATTCTCATGTTCCTTCAAAACTTGGCAAGTAGGCGGTTTTATTGAAATTTAAAACTTTTTTGAAATTTGAAATTTGACTTTGATAAAAAAATTTTTGATTTGTGTTAACTGGTTGTGGTTAAGCTTTCAATATGGCTTCCCACTTACATCCTTTCATATAAAAATAAATAGATACTTTTGTTAATAACTTAAATCTTTTAACTTGTTTTGGTCAATTGCAGGATTAATTATCCAAAATCATTTACGACCCATGAAAATTTAGCATTGCCATCATTTCCTATAAATTTGTTCAGAGCGTGGCTGAAATCTCGGAAAGTTTGGCTATATTACTTAAAGTTGTATAAAATTTAATTGGCGCCTAAACATTCATTTATTTAAAAACAATCTTGATTCTCTCCTGAAAAAAATAAACAACAAAAAACTTATATTTTGAATGTAAAATTTTAAAAAATTGTGGGATATATATCCGAAATTTCTTCGTACAATACAAAAAGATAACAATATACTTTGCTTACCAATAGCAATAATTATCTTGTCATATGAAAGTTTAGAAAAATTATTCAAATAAATTTAGAGTTTTGTATTGATGTGTTATTTATTATCAAGTTTATATTATTATTATTAAAAAAATAAAAAGAATAACGAGTGTCTTAAGTATGAAAAATTTATGAGTCCCAATTGAAAGTTTCACGGGGCACACCTTTTGAGAAATACTGAGTTAGACTTTTATTTACCTAGTTTAATTGGTTAGGCAGTTAGTAATAGTTTTTTATTTCAAGAATGGCTACCCAAAAATCGCGAGCGTTTGAAGAACGGCGTTGTCAAATAACGATTTAGGAATATCTGTTCAGTTTGGCCCTTTTAAATAGATCAACGGTACCATATGTAACAAATAATATTAAATATTATTTATCATTACATTTATGATTAGATAATTTGTGGAAATATTTTTAATCTAATACACGCGCACAACATTTCATCACCTCTATTACAAATTGGATCTTGTAACGGAATGATGTCACTAGTACAGGCATTAATTTTACAACATACAGTACATTCTGCACTCTTTATGCAAATGGCTAATTTTATGTTTCAAATAATGGCATGGTTTATTTTTTAGTAACGAAACAAAAATGGAAATAATAATAAAAATGATCAGTGACTATAGCTTAAATTTTAAAATCTCGTGTTAGAGAAGATTTTTCACTTCTTTTAAACCAGATGCAAGCAACATTTTAGAGTGAGAGCCAGGTGAGACTTTTGGGAGCAGATAGCGGATCGGAGTGACAAACGAAGCACTCAAAAGTCGATACTTATATAAGGCGTATAATATATATTTCATTGCTAAATTTAAAGAAGGACTAATTAAAATGAAACAGTAAAAATAGCCTTTTTTCACTTTTCAGAAAAATGTCTCCTTCCTATTTTATCGTGCTTAACCCATTTACTGAATATAATATATAAAAATGTCTTAATAATAAAGAAAACTCGCTTTTACATCATACAACACCACTCTGAAGGATGCGTGTGAAAAGTTGAGATTGTCTATTGTTACAACGAAAATTTGAATTTTCGATCAGGCAAGCCCACTTTTATTCCTGCTTACTTGCGAATTTTCGCCCGATGATCGCATTTCTTGTTGTTAGAGATGGCAATGATTTTAATATACAAATAATGAAATACAAGCACGCAAACATGTATTATACTTAAGAGTAAATACTAGTAGTGTGTATGTAGAGTTTATTGATTATAATGGTCTATTTTTATCGCTTCTATTATATCTATCTATCTCTAGTCCACTTGCTGGTAAAGGACACTGTGTGTATAAAAGTATAATAATTGAATAAGAATAGAGATATGACATGATAAAAATAGTTTGGTGTAATCTTGGTATGTATATGTATGAATGTTATGGATAGGATGGATGGATGTATAGAATGGAGGATAGATAGCTTGCATTCATCATAAACACAGTGCACTTTTCTTAAATAAGCATTGTTTTATTTATATATTATTATTATAAGCTGAGGAAAAGTCCCAGAGGAGTCGAGACTCGCTTTACACTTGTTAGAACACAAACGCTGCAAGTTTTTCTTCGACTTGTATTACACTGCACTTTCTCTCGACCAAGAAATACACCACTTTTAAGCTTCTTCCCTGAGGAATGCCAAAAGTTTAGCAAGCACAAAAAGTTTGTACGCTGTTTTATCTTATCTTGGGATTTTGTGATGAAGTTGCGTTTATTTCGATGTTCTTACCAGACTAGTTATGCCGAGATGAAGTTTTAATGTTGTTAGTTATGAAAATGGCCATGGTGATTGTGAGTAGAAGAAGAAGATGATGAGATGATGATGAGTTTATGATAAAGAGGATGATGATGTGATGAAAATGAGGATGAAGGTTTAAAAAAATGACGATTATTATGAAAATGGCTATGAGGAGATGATAATGCGGGTTATACTTTTTGTTCTTTTGAAACAAGCAAGATAAAATATAAGTTTACTACAATTTATGCTTTAACAATTAATTAATACGGATCTAATTAAGAATTTTCACTTCAAAGCAAAGCAGGACGGCCTTTCCTATCTTATTCGTAATGGACGAAATGCTCTTTGACCTCCTAATATTAATTATAGCCTTGCTCAAAATTTGATCAATAATTTTGTCCTTCATCATAGCTCGTTAAAGCAAATTTAGAAATTTATTTTTTATAATAAAAAATGAATACATTGATCGAAACTTTTTGACAGTAAAAATTTAAAAAAAAATCCCCCCTCATCCCTTTTGACGTAAAAAGTTGATCCTTTGGCGACCAAGTTCCAAATGTATCACATATATAGTATACCCTAAAAATCTTTTGAAACTAATTTTATACAAAATTACATAATTAAATTAAAAAAACAGTAAAGATAAAATTTTAACTTTTTTTTTAACTATATATAACATAATTTAAAGCATATAATGTAAAAATATGTGATGGTGGTTGTTTAAGGTAAAATACTGAGTTTTATGTGAAATACTTATTTTTATCTCATCTCTGACCGGTATATTGTAATATAAGAAAGCCTTTTGTTACACTATGCAAAACACGTTTAAATAATTGTTGAATTGTTACAGCATTTATAATATATGTAGAGGTATATAAACTCCTTTTTTATTATAAAAAAGTGAAAAAAAATTGAGTAATTGGTGTTTCTTTGCAAAATCAAATTTTGAGTAGTGAAAATTCCTTACAAGTTTCTTAGTTTTTCGAAATTTTTTGGATTTCGTGATTACATGCCCAAATATTAGCATGAAAACACGTTGCTTACGTTTGAACAACTCTTGGCTATTGTTGCAATTAATGAGGGCTTCTAAAATCGGGAGCGTAATAATTTTAGCCAGAAAGTATGTAAAGAAATTAGTTGAAATTTTTTAGTGAAATTAAAATTATAAAGTATTAGCGATCTTTTCCATTTCACATATGTTAAAAAATATGCAAGAACTGAAAAAGCTTGGAAGTAACGAAATAAAAAATTTATGACGAACAAGCTCCGTAAAATTTTAGGGTTATTATTCTTCATAAGAACACTTTAGGAGTATTTTTTCTTCATGTAAACCTTGAATTTTTTATTGTTTAGGTATATAAGCATCAAAAAGGATGGAATTATATAAATAACATTTTTTTCAATAAAAAAAATCAATGACATAAAAATTATTTTTATAAATTCTAAAATTCTATAAAAACAATATTTAAAAAATAAATGTAAAGCTAAGTTAGTGACTTACTAATTGGTAAGTTAGTTTCTTAGTTATTAAAAATCACTAACTTATTTTAGTTATTAAAATAATGGAAAATTTCATTTTATGAGGCGATGTTTCGCAACGGCGAAATGTCAAATCATATGGCAAAGTGCCACATGGCTAAGTGATCAAAATATAAGTTTATCAAAAATATAAACTTGTATACACACAAAATATTTGGAATTGTGCGTTTTGCAGTTGTCGGCAGAAACAACTTTGGCGTAATTTTTCTTCATATGAACATTTGGGGATACACTTTCTTCTTATGACACATTAATATGATCCGTTTTTTGGAATATAAATAAAATAAATTCTTGCACTAAAGCAAATAATGTTTAAAAAAATTCAAGGGAAAGTAAGTCAAGATCGAAATTTCAAACTTTTATTTGAAAATAATTGAAATGAGGAAGGATTTAATCGATACTAAATGCATACGCCAGATGACAATACAAAGCATGCTTAACGGTCTAACCTAGCAAATTAGAGAACATTCTTGGATTACTACTAAAACAATAAAAATACATGACGATTACTTGATTTAACTGATAACCCATATTTTTCTAGATATTACTATTATTATTCGCATATGATGATGATAGGGGTGTGAAAATAGTGTTTCCAGAGCCTCATTTTTCCATGCTATTTTTTTTGTTTATAGACCTTATAATATCTTTTGCATATCTTTAAAAAATGTTAAAAAAAGTTTTAAAGTTTAGTCAGAATGATTGAAAAGTTTAATTTAAAGAAATTTTATTTTTTCTTAAAATTTTATATTATTGGAAAAAATTAGTTTCTCTCCCAAAAATATCATTTTTGTATCTAAATGGGATTTAATAAATTTTCTTAATAAGAATGAATGAGTACTAGTTTTTTTAAATAAAAAAAATTAATACCAATGATTGGTACCGGCTTAATCGGCTTTTTAGTTTGATCTGTGTCAATATTGTCAAATTTTTTTACTGTTCGTCAAATTTTTTATGTTCACTGATTTTATCAGCCGAACCAATAGAAAGCCTATACTAGATCTATATCGAGTTGTTAGCTCTTCCCCCTCAGTGTTGAGAGTCTAGTCAGCGACCTGTTATATATCTATATAATGAAATATGAAAATTGTCAGCAAATTTTTCCCTGAATTTTACAATCTTTCATATGTAAAAGTGAGTTTGTGGGTTTTATAGTTTTGAATTTGGATTTTTTTTTCAAATTGTTTAGTGTGAGGTAAGATGATGATGAGCTGATATTTTTTTACTACGATAATATGATTATTACAAAAATCATGATGATGATGATGATGATGAGTGATGTTGATGATGGTTTATGTTCACAATCAAGTCAAAATGATGAATGGAGTGAAGAAAGTCGTTACATTTTATTACTAATTTTATTATGTAAAAACGCTCTCTAACTCTCCTCCCGCCTGATATAAGCGCAACAAACCAAGTTTAGCACAGCAAAAGTGATAGTTTTACTTTCCTCTTCTTCACGCTAATATATTGATACAGTGAAACAAATTGCATTTTCCAAATTAAATTTTATGACTTTTTACGCTCCACTCAGCATTTTGTATCATTTTTTCATATATATGTTTGTTTTTCAGTTATTGCACTTGTGCGTGAATTTATTGGAAATATTTTTATATATTTATATTATTTCATTTCTTCTTTTTGTGTTTATTCAATTCAAAGTTATTATTTATTTCTCCATTGTATAACTAGCATGTCATTTTATCACCGTTATCCTGTATTTTAACATTTCTATATTTCTTACCCCTTATTTTTCAATCTCACATTATTTTATTCTACGACTTTTGAATTTTGTCGAGGACAGGTTTACGGGCCGGGATATCGTTTTCCCTGGATTCCGTATCTAGATAAAGTAAATAAGTGTGACGAGAAAATTTATTTTTTTCTCGGAAAAACAGAAAATTGCCAAAATATTTCAATTTACAAAAAAATATTGTGTTAAACTTTTTGTAAGTTAAGTTGTTTTTTAGATCTGGAACAAACATAACGATTTTCTTATAATTTTTTTCTCTTCTCTTGTTCGTATGATCAAAAGTGTAATACTTTTATTTTTAAACATCTTTGTTTTCATGTTTAAGTATGGTTTTTAAAAAAAGTAAAACTCTCAAAAATAACTCTCATGTAAAGGTATGAACGAATGGGCCTCCTGCGCATATAAAATTTGAAATCCTAGTGGATGCTGATGCGGATGCTGATATCATAATTACTATTCTAAGCAAACACAAGTTTTATACTTTTTAAAAATTTAGAGACAAGATATTAATGTATATCTGTTATCATAAAGACACACTTATAAATTTTGGATAAATTAAAAAATTCTGAAAAAAAACAAATTGCGGTATATAGAAAAAAGAAAAATATTTCAAAATTTCAGATGCGGATGTTGAAACCTAAATGATCCACGGATGAGGATGTAAAAAATTTGCATTGGCATGCGGATATCCGATATATCTCTTATTTTGATTCATTTCATGCTATTTAAACGTTTTCTACTTTCTTTTCTATTACACAATTTTGGACCTGAAAAACTTTTAAATTTCCTCCTTTCTTGTCTCCATTTTCTCCTCTCATATTTTTGCATTTGATAATTTTTTTTAAATATTTTTGACCAATTGAATTGTCTTAGTAATTAGATCGAAAGATGTCAATTACTCACTGATCAAGATTCATTTTGGAATGGTACAAAACAATTAAAATATGTTTTTTTAACCAGTGGTTCTAAAAATGGTTAAGATATCCTTTGCTTATGATACGTAAAAACTTTGATCACAAAAAGTTTCTCTGTTATATAATTTGAAATTGTGTTAATAAAAAATTTCGATAAAAAAATAAGTTTCTTTAACACAATAAATTTCAAGAGAATGCAAATTTCATCAGAACTAGAAATTTTTATGAAATTTTATAGAGCTTATCCTAGAGGTATTATGCTTTACATTTAGCGTTTTAGATAAATATATTCTATTTTCAATAAAGTTTCATTTCTATTTAATTTGTTCTAAACATATATTTGTCCTTTATCAATTTGTAACGAGGGATTTTGTCCTTGAGGCATTTTATCATACAGAGATTTTGTTCCAACACACCTTGAAGGAAATATAAAATGGGCTTTTTTTCATGATATCTGAAAACCTGAATAGCAATTCAGCTAGTTTTGAACAAAGATTTCATCTCATCTATATTTATGGCATGAATATGATCATTTGTGTTATTGAGAAGAGAATTTTTTTAGAACATATGTAAAAATTAATTTATTGCCACATGAATTGCTAATTAGTCATTGATATAGACTTTTCATTACAGATGTCTGAATTGGACAAATCGTATCGGTTTATTTCTTATTTAGTCAACCAACGTTCCTTGATTTTTCATATAATATTCAACCTTGCACAAATCAGACATTGTTGTCCACCATAACCTATTCGTTGCTATCTGTCATCCGCACTTTGAATTTAATGCCAACGACGTGCATTGTAACAAAGCTATTTTTCAAAATGGAATAAAAAATGTGTTAGATCTAAAATTTTTGGTGAAAATCATGATTGATTTATCAATTAAGAAATGGAATAAGAAAAGTAATGTGTTACAGCTTTATTAGGAAAAGTACACACTATGTAGTTTAACGGTGTTCATTTTCAGCGCTTTAAAAATAAATTTGTTGATACCCGAACCGGCTATCTGCTTTTCAAATACCGGATTCGAGGAATCAGAACTAACAGTAGTAGTGCAGTTTTCCAGTCTGGATAACTAAAAATGTCCCAGAACCAAATTAAGATCGCTCGATTTGCAAAATTAGACCACAGTTAGAAAAAAATGATTAAAAAAACAAATATACTTGTTTATCATATGTTATAATTAGAGCGACGAAGCTGGTAGAATGAAATTAAACTTGTTTGATTTAGTAAGCATTTAAAATTTACGTAGCCAGAAAATATTTTGGCCTTAACTTAACTGTAATAACTAATTTACTGACATTTCGAACTAGAGCGCAAAATGTGTTTTTTGAACATATTGACACAATACAGTAGACCATCGCTAAGTCGAACTATATGGGGGAGAAGGGTTTCCGACTATCCCGATTGTCCGAAATAACAGAAAAAAATATTTCAAATTGGACGAATTTATAGCCACAATAAGCTTTGGAATAACGTCAAAATTTAGAATGACCGCGAACTACCTATGGAGTAACATAATAAAATGGCTGCTTGTAAGCCAAAGGGAAATTAAAAAATTCAATGAAAATGACCCCTTGTAAGCCTATGAGGGCAAACGTTTGTATTCTCGCTCACGGTCCGACTTATACGATATCCGAGTTATCAGGGTCCGAGTTAATGAGGGTCTACTGTATTTAATAAAAAATTAATGGCTGTAAATTTTTTTGAAGTTTATATATTGGTTATTGGTTGCTAGTTTTTATTGATTTGCTAGGTTTGATTCATTAAAAAAATATATTGAAAGTTTGATGCTCAACTCCATTATAAATGTTAAATCCTTATTCATAAAATAACTTTTCAAAAATACTTGTTATATTGGCGGAAAGTTTAATCGGACAATAAAGATAACTTATTTTGATTAATTTTACATAAGAATGCATCATGATAATTATTTTTGTGTTCTTCAAAAATCTTATACATGGTATACTCTGTAAACAGTGGCGTATTCAGGATATAATTTTACCCAGGGCTTTCAAAAATTGATATTCAAATTTTCAATATTCAATAAAAAGTTAAAACTTTAGTTTTTAAATTTATTCAATGTTTAAAATTTTAAGACTCACTTATATCTTTACTGTAATCAAAGTCTATATCAAATAATGCGATTTCTATTATACAAACTAATATAGGAAATCGATACTTCATTATTTTGGGCCATGACTCAATTCTCTCCTTTTTAAATACATCGTTGCTTGTGCATCAAAATACTTTAAGAATTTTTAAGGGATTAAAAAAAAAGACGTCTAATTTTCCGGCCACCTCATTGTATATATAATAATATATAATATTTCTCCTCACTCCCCCCCACCCCCCCATCATGATTATTACCCCTGCTGCTCTATTATTTAATATGGAGCATCTAAAATTAGTTTACTCCCCCCCCCCCCTTCTCCTGGTAGGAGACGTCATATATGTATATCCCTAAAGACATTTTGCATGTGTCTTATTTCAGTTGTCTAATAAACTATCATTATGTCTCCTCACTCAATATTTGTAAAGCTTCACTCTCTCCATATCTTTGCATGGCTCCAACCATATGTCTGGTTTTTCAAAAAAATTAATTTTCTTTGCAGAAGTATACAACAAGCATTTATTTTTTTTGTGAAAGCACCGTCAACTTTTTTTGCTTTGATCCACATTTTTGCCGCTTCTTTTTATCCAACTTGTTTTGTCCAGCCAAAAGGCAGAAATACTGAATATAAAAGTGTTTTACTCAACACAATTAAAGTAATCAATAAAGTGCTATCGTCATTTGACGTTTGTGAAGAATTGCTAATTTTCTACTGATTAACCTGGGTTAACACTACGACTAGAATATATTTGCCACCGAAAAATACTAAAAAGTACTACTCACAAGATTGCTTTCTGGATATTATTCCTCTAGAGCAGGGATCGGCAAACTTTTTTGCCCATCGACCCCTTCATAGAACATTTGTCTTCACATCGACCCCCACCCCACATAGAGATGTTTAATAAAAACATTAATCAATGTACAACAATTAAGAGAAAAAATACAAACGAAAAATGTTTCATATATCCTAAACTATACAATGTCCTAAGCTATGTTTTAAAAGAAAAGAGAGATTTATTACTACTATAAAGCACAATTTGGAAAGTTTATATATCTTATCGCCCCCTAAAGATCTGTTATCGACCCCCAGGGGTCGATATCGATCACTTTACAGACCCCTGCTCTAGAGTCTAGATTTTGTTTAAAAAATCACTGATCAGAGTGTAGTAGTTAAAAGTCAGGGGTCTCAAACAAACGCTAATACGGTCATCAAGATTATTTCATCCCTGTCATCGTATAATATTATTCATTGAATAATGACGTTTGAAGTTAATATATTAGCCTCAAAATATAGATTTTTTTGTTTAAATATTGAAATATTTTTTGAATAAAAAATTCGTTTCTGGAATTTAATGAAATGAAGAGAAATTTATGCCAAGTCTTCCCACTTTTTCTGCCAACCTTGGTAATATTCTTGAAAAACTTCAAGGATATGCATAAGTAATAGAAATGATATAGCATGTATACCTCTTAAAAATGTTTTTAATAGTAGATGTAAAACTATTTTATTTAATACCTTGTAATTATAGCTCAGGCACAATTAGGCCTCTCGACAATTTGTCATTGAGATAATTTGGGCTTTGGACAATTCGGCCTCAACCCATCAATATATTCAGAGGGTGAATTGTCCAGAGGCCCAATTAACACGTTTTTGCAATAAATATCCAAATTTTTAGTGCAAAAATATTTTTTTCTGTATTTCATATATACACTTTTTCATAAATGAACAAGAACATTACCAAATCAAAAAATTGCTCAAGATTAATTGATACTAACTTTTCGATCAACAAAAATCTGAAAGATGATAAATGCTACAATGTTGTGAAACTTAGGATTTCATAAAATTCTTTAATTTCAGAGAATTGGAATTTCGTGTAATTACTGAAAGAACACTATAGTTATTTTAAAATCCTTACTAATCACATAAAATCTCCCTATGATTTCATAAATTTTCTTGTTTTAGGGGTTTAATGAAATTCTTGGTTTTACACTTTTACTGTAACATATATAGCTTCTATCATTAGGCCCTAAAACGAAATCAGTTTTACACTTGTCAATAACTAACTCTCTTTGACTAGTTATTAGAGCATAATTCTCAAATTATTTTTTTTCTTCTGGAGACAATCTTAAAGATTAAATGAAGAAAATCAGAGCATGATTTATTTTCATTCATAGAAGTTGTTTCGATCTGCCTGCGGCATAGTCAATTTTTCACAATCCAGTCTATGAAGTTGTGAATTAAGAGCTCAAATTTATCAAAGTGGTAAAGAGTAGAGATAAAGGAGCTTCGTCTCCTTAATAAAATACTGGCTTCTACTTCTCTCCAGGGCCGTATCATAGGGGAGGGCAGTGGGGGAGGGGAGGGGGGGGGGGGGAATTGTCCCAGGGCGCCACACCTACGGGGCGCCATTTCATTGCCTAGTCAACAACCTTATGGAATGGGGCTTGGTGATGTAAAAAATTCCCCTTCCAAGGTTTCCACCAAGACAACTGAGAAAACTTCAAGAAAAGTAATGTAGCTGGGATAAACTCCCAGATTCTATGTTGCCCTAGCAATATTTTTGACGAAGTCATCGATAATTTTGCTGCTGCTAAAACAGGAAAAATGAACATCTAATGGAGACTGTCTTCGATTCAGTCAGTATATACATCTGAATTATGTGGCTTAATAAAAATGTGAGCATTTTTTTTCTAAATCACTTTTTAAACCAGAATGGGGTGGGGATGAGTGAAAAAAGAAAGAGCAAGGGGTGAGGGGCTACATTCAGGACCTTTGCCCTGGGGCGCCACGATCTCTTGATACGGCCCTGCTTCTCTCTTCTCGAGGATCCAAGGTCAAAAGTTTCTAATAGGGAAACATCTGAAAATGAGTTAGTCAAAATAGGGAAAAAGACTTGCAGCGTGTTATGAAAAGTGTATTCTTTTCAAATTTCAATAACACTGACTGATTTAACAAATATGCACTGTGTTAGCTAGTTCGTTAGTATCGACTTTATTATTATTTATTGATTGATTAGACATTTATTTTGAATATTATTACTTCTATAAACTTTTTATGCCGTTTTTTTCTGCGTTTGTTTTGTGTTTTCAATTTTGATGGCAATTAAAAAGGTGTTGCTTTTAATACTGAAATACACCAAAATATACTAAATTACACATCTGGGAAAAATCAAAACAGTTAACATTTTAAAAAGTTAAAATGATTAAAAATAGTGTGTTAAAATGGAATTTTTAAAAGAAAAGGTGAAAATGATTTTCCAAGTGAACAGCAATTAAAAATGTGATTTTTAAAAGAATTGATGAAAGAAGAATTATTAATTTGCTCATCTGTTTCTTCATTTGGAGTTGATGTTTCATGTGAATCTATAATAATGCTTGTAAAATATAATCATAAAGAAGTACAGAGGGAAGAAGCGGACTGACTATCTTGATTGATGAGTATAAGAGAAAAAGGAAGCAGAGCTATCATAAACAATTAATTAATTAATCAATCAATCAATCAATCATCAATGCTGAAAATAAGCGACTACGAGAAAGTCATACCTATCGTCATATTTCTACCGTTTATTTAGCTTAGTGTACTTAAGTGTATATTAGGTATATTTTGTTTTATATTTCGGTGTTTTTGAGATATATATTTCGGTATTAAGAGCAACCGAAAGAAAAGTAACAAAACTTTGAATCTTAGTAGAATAAATTTATCGGCTCACATACAAAGTTGATAGAAACATTTTGAACGAAAGTAACATTTTCAAAGAAAGACGATTCATATATATAGTTGACTGGTAAAATGCCGCACAACAACGTTGTATATGGTACAGACGATGCCTGCTATTGGTTCTGTCTTTTCTTTGTTTTCCGTGGTCTTTGATAAGATATTGATAAGAAAAGGGGTATAAATATTTTTAATTATCTATTTTGACAAGAAAATTCCAGCCTAATATTCAAGAGAAGATTTGTATATAGTTGTTTTTATATGTTAATATTTATATGTATAATATATATAAATATATATATTCTTTCTTCATCTCTCAATTTTGTCATTAAAATTCATTAAATTCTATACATTGAACATCGCAATGCTTAGTAGCATGGATGAGATGTTGATGATCGTCCTGTTGATTGAGAAGAAGGCCAGAAAGAAGAGATCAATACATCTTGAGGCTAATTTTTATAGAATTGACAATTTTGTCAACTCAAATGATTCTGGTGTCTTCATATTAAAGATGAGAATTTTTTCAAGTCATTCTTTTCCTCTTTCAACTTTTGCTTTTTTCGTCGTCAACATTTTGCCACCCTTTTAAGATTCATAAAATTTATACATGGTGGTAAAAGATGTGAAACATTTAAAACATCTTATATGATTTGTATAGAATAGAATATAGATGGATATGTCTTTTTCACATTTATTCTTGTGTATAATATTTAAACTCATTGTGTAGAACACAAATTTGCGTACATCTAAAGCTTCTATATCGAGATTTACGGACTTTCGTTTCTTGAGATTTCTAGGCCTTTTAAGCAACTTCTTGATCCTCGTGAAAATCCACGTGATACGTCTAAAGTGATTCTTTTATCTTTATATTTTTATTCCATCAAAAGTAGACAAACATATGCAAACTTTTTAATATGATTGAAACTAATATACTATCAGAATCGTTTCAGCTATTACAAAATACTTTGTTATCCATTATTAATGTACCGATTAGAACGGCATTTGGTGGCAGCATCGCCTTAATCGGTTTTTTAGTTTGATCCGTATCGGGATCGCAAATTTTTTATTGTTGACGGATTTTATCAGCCGAACCAATAAAAAAAGTAAAGTCTACATATAATGGCATTTTAATGAAAGTTCCTCTTTTTCTCACCATTTGATGTAAAATATATACTATATTCATATGTGGAGTTAGGGCTCTTTTACCAATAAAATCAACGGATATTACTTCATTTTTAACGTCTCTTCTCAACTTTTGAATATGTATATATATTTATACTTTATAACATAATATGTCAATTTTGCTTACATTCCACTCAGATTTAGTTGAAGGTTAGTCGTGGTGGACGATTTTAATCTCCTAGAAGAAACAAATTAGAAGAAACCAGAGGAGAAAAGCTCATGCTTTACATTAAAATTTACCTCTAATTTTACACATTGAAGTTTACTATTTCTTAATAAATGTTAGAATTAAATAGAGACTTTTATCATGATGTTCAAAATTAATTAAAAAATTTTTATAGCACTTAAAAAATTTCTTAGTATCGGTAAATTTAAAATGTGATCGGTATCAGAATCGCCATCTATTGAAAAATTCAGATAGATACAACTCTATCAACCATAAAACCATAAATAAAATAAAATAAATTAATCATAAAAAATAAGAAAATTTTGATGCGTATACAGTGTTCCTCCGCAATAACGCCACCCCGATTTATCGCCATTAACTTACTCAGATTTGGGTTTCTCACTTGTTAATTTCCTCGATTTTGCACCCCTTGCTGTCCACCATCCGCCAACTTAATCTTCAGTACAAACATATAATTATTATCATAATTTTCCCTCATTTTTCCGCAATTGTCATTTAAATATTTTGTTTCTAATTTTTTCTTTAATTTAATGTTAAAAATGTACATATAATAGTAATTTTAAAAAGAAATAATATTTCCTTTTATTTTTAACAAACTAAAAAATTTTGAAATAAAATATTACAATTTTTTCGCTCATTACATCATATTAGCTGACGCTATTAGGTATACTAAAAAATCTTGAGATTCTGTGAAATCTTCAGATATTGTAAATTGCTAGCAACAAACTGAACTTACTACTAAAGTAGACAATCCGTCTCACAAGATGAAGAAAAAGACGTTTTATCTCTAACTGAGCTACTGCTAGACATCTATTTTAGACATTGATTCTTGAAATGCCGTCTTCTGAAGAATTTATCACAGCGTACAAAACCCAAAATACTTTTGGAGAACTTACTGGCAAAGAATTGATTGAATGTTTAAGACCTGCACTCAACGATTCAGATAAGGATGATTTAATACTAGAAATCCAAAGGCCGAGAGCCATGAGAAATATAAAAGTCGTTTTAAATGTATGTATGTAGTAATGAAGGATATTTATAATTATTAGTAAATTTAGATAAAAGAATTAATGTTATTGCTACTTCAAACTTGAAACAAAAAAATATTTTAGATTTGCTTGCAGATTTTTACTTCTATAGATAATGTAACTTGAAGTAAACTTAAGCACTGTCTTTTTTTAAACTAGAAAATTAACTCCAACATTTTACCACCATTCTCAATACAACGCGAATTTTTGTTGGTCCCAGAGATAGAACGAGGGCGCACTTATATTCAAATTTTTATCTCAAAAAAATATAAATTTCAAAAAAACGAATCATCAAATGCTTTAACTTTTTTGAGAAGTTATTTTTTAATTATAAATACTAATTTTGCTCTTAATTTATCCATATTGGTGTTTATAGCTTTAGTTCAAGATTTTCTCGAGTAAAATCTTGATATTTATATTTAATACAATTTCTAATTTTTCGAAGAATAAGAAAATCTACACAAAAATCTACATTTAGCAATTCATGGAACACTTCGATCTATTAAACATATCTTCTTTATTTGTGTTTTATCACCTTACAAGGAGGCGATTTATTTACCAAAACCTTCATTTAAAAAAGGTAACTTGCAGTGTTTTCACCGAGAAGGCAAAATGCATCTCTTATGTCGAACGAGCAAATACAGCCTGATGCTTGATCAAACTCAAAACCTAACCAAGCTTACTCAAACCCATTTTACTCTTTAGATAAAGATCTATCTACGATATTTAGTAGTAAATGACAGCATCAACTAAGTTTACTTTAATGTTTGTCCACAAAGACATGCCACTTAAATCAAATGAAGTTATTGATTGTTTTGCAAAGCTTTGGTGAAGAAAGGAATCCACTTTTCTTAAGTTTAATCATTTTTGTTTTGAATATTTTTTAACAAGTTTATTAACGTAAAATTTTCTTTTTTTGTCGGTAAAACTAACGGTATTTATATAATTTCTTTTTCACTAGCAAAAATATATTTCAAGAAAATTTTTATTTATTATGAAACTAATAAAAACTTCATCTCTCCAAAAATTTCTCAGAAAACGGCATTGCTGCTTTTCTTCACATATTCTCTTTTTTCATCGATTTTGTAAGATTATTCCTTAAATACAAGCCAAAAATGTTTCATATATCCTATACAATACAATGTCCTAAGCTATGTTTTAAAAGAAAAAGGAGATTTATTACTACTATGAAGTAAAAAAAGCATATCACAATTTGGTAAGTTTGTCTATCTTATCCAACCCTAAAGATCTGTTATCGATCCCCATGAGTCGATATCGACTACTTTTCCGACCCCTGTGCTAGAATATAAAGGAAGTGATACAAGTTATTAAAATGAAAAATCAAAATTGATGGAAATTATTGATGGATGCTTCTTTATAGATGGGACGTTGAAAATTAAATCCAGCCAATTAACCAAATTCACAAGCGCTGGGCGGACAAAAATATTCGCACACACTCATGACCAGCGATGCCCTAAGAATTTCGTATTTTTAAACTTTTTTTTCCTTTCCTTAAATTCGTATCGGAGTAAAAAAATACGATATTTAAAAAATGTTTCGAAAAAAAATCGAAATTTAATAACGCAATCAAACATGATTGAAATTATTTGTTTGATGTCTTTTTTCGATGCTAATAAATGCCTCCAATATTTGCTTACACTTTTTGTTAATAAAACTTAGTACAAATAATCTCATTTACTATTCTAGCTTGGTAACATTTCATTGCTAAAAATTTTAAAATTTAATTTTAGGCAACAATGCATTTCAGTACAGAGTGATCAATCCACCTAACCAATTCATTTGATATAAATCAGGCGTGTTGACAATTAGTGATGTGAGAGGCTGAAAAATTCCTTTAACTCCTAATCAACATTGAATAGGATAGTGGGGTTGTCGAATAAATGAGGTCTGACTGTATTACCAATGAGTCTTTTAATAAAACCCTTTTCATATGGTCTTTAGAAGACAAAGACATTTTTAACCTTCGAACACCAAATATAGAATTGGTTCAACCAAAAATTCTGTTCCCTAAAGAACAAAAGAAATCATTTTTAGAGTCATGGTTAAAACCTTCATTTGGTTAGAGTATGGCATATCTAACGATAGAAAGGACAACTGTAACAATAGATTTCAATAACTGGTAAATGGCAATAAGGAGAGATAAAGGCTTAATTACATCCAATATCTATATATGATCTATCATATATGAATGATGTTGGTCCCTTGTTGAGCTTAAGGAGTGTTCACAAACTTTGCAAAAATTTTTGGTATCGCGGTCTTTCTATAATTTTTTAATAGCTCGAGGTCTCATTTAAAAAAAATCAACGTATATAAACTACTGTACTAAAAAAATTGATTCAAATGTTAATTCAAAATTTGTTTCAATAATCCAATCAACTTCAACGGTATGGATGCATTTGTTTTGTCTAAACAGGTTTGTTCAAGTTTGGCTCCATTTTGGCAAACGCGACTCTCATATCATTACTCACTTCCAATATGTTTCGGAATTTGGTTTCAATGGGAAATAGCATGGAAAACACTTGCTCAACCTCATATGTAGTTTACAAATCTAATCATAACTTTAACAGCCATCGTTGCAACATAACCATATGACTGTCCCGTTTCATTCGAAAAATCGCTGAGACATTTCACAAAAACATGTTTCTAGATTATAAACGGATTTTTGATAAATTGATACTATTTTTCAAATGTTTGTAGATTAGAAAAATAAAGAGGAATTTCTTGGCTAAGATATGCTAATTTTCATCAACAAATATGTTCGAAAATCTAATCAAATTTTTCTTGTCTAACAATCCCATAATTCCAGCTTCATTTCAAAAGCTTTCAATTTTTTATGACAACGGAGTACTGTGATCCTGTTTTCTTTGCAGTGCAAGGTTTAGGAATTCATAGATCCAAATATGTTCACTAAAAATGATAGGAATATACGAAAACGAATATCGGAAAATTTTACGTGCATCTCTGGTTTGTTTCGCGGAAATTGCTCGACTTCTTTCAATAGTATCGCTTTGAAACTTTTCCTTTGGAAAGCCACACTCTAAAAATAAACAAGAGTTGAACACATTTGCTTTAATTAGATACACTGTTTTAATGACTTCATTGCTAACATTTTTAACCAATCAGTTTGGCAATGAATAGCGCACTAGATACCAATTTCATCTCGAGATTTCTGCTTAATCAGTGTCTAAAAACTTGAACAACAAGAAATTGCCAGATCACGGTACACACTCCAAGTCTGACTTCATAACATGTGTTGTAAAAAATTGTTCACCTTGTCAAATATTTCTCTTGGATTGGTTCTAATGCTAAGAGTTTTGTAAAACAAAAAATTGTCTACCAGGTGCTTGTCATATACATATTGTACATAAACGCAAAGCTAAGGTAAGTTTGCAGCTTCCATCATTTCATCAAGGTGAATTGCAAAAAAAGTTGAAAATCGAATTTCGAATCAATAAAACCACGTTTGACATGTCATCAGACATCTCTCCTATTAGCCTTCTAACTGTATCGTTTGACAGAAAGATATGCTCAACTTTACAAGTTCAGAACTTCTTAGTACATGCAATATGATATCTTTGCAGCAAGGTAATATCAACTGTCCTCCTATGTTGTGGGACTTTTTCACAACAGATATTTTTTGAACCTTTCCAAACCATTCTTGCAAAAACACTCCTATGCTACCAAATCTGGATTTGTGCAATCGTTCAGCTTGGTGGTTTAGTCAGTAGTTTTGTTTACTGAACTCAAGGGCTTCATTTCCAGTGCAATCTTGCAGTAAAACCAAATTTCAAGTATGAGTCGTATTCATTTTTAAGCCAGTATACATCTATAAAATTAGGCATGATAAGCAATAAAAGAATTAAAATTCAAAGACTAAATTATTTATTCCTTTATAAATGCGACTTATTGCCAAAATCGCTAATGACCCAATATGTATGCAATATGTTGCGCAAAACGATTCCCTCAATGACCACTCGTTTGAAGGTAGTGATGCAATCAGAATGACAAACAAGGTAATTTGACTTGATAAAATTAGTGGAGTTATGGTGAGATTCTAGCTCTCTATTGTGATTGGATATAATATCGGGTAATAATGGAGGTGTATTCATTGGACAAAAAAATTTTTATAAAAAATTTTGAAAATTATAAAAAAAGTTCAACGGTGAAAAAAAAATTTTGTATTCAAATCTCTACCTTTATTATAATTATTCAAATTTTTAGAAAAATTTCCAACAAAAATTTGATCTATTTAAATTCTGCGCCATTGAGAAGATTTAAAAAGTTGAAGAATATGTAAGTTATTTTTATTTCATCTCTCTTAAAAAATTTTTTTGAATTTAACTGAAAAATATTTTTTGCATTTTTATTTATTAAAATCTAGTCAGTTTTTAGCGAAACGTGACTAAGAAGCATATTATATAAATGCCATATTAACACCTTTTTACTCCATTCATTCCAAGAGTAGGTGTATAGCTTTTATAAGCCATTTTTAGGAAAAGCAAATTTAATCATTGACTTCGTTACTCTTTATTATTTGATTTGTTTGATTAATACTAAAAATTGAATAATAATTGAACTAACTAAATATTGTTATAAAACCACTTAAAAACTTTCTTTTGTAATAGAAGTTTTCTTTTTTTTATACAAAAATATGGCGTAGTTTTATGTTTAGTATAAATGGATTAATAAAGTTTTTGTAGCGATTTTTTCTATTATTTTTTTAAATCTTTCGTGGATTTATCTGAGAATTTATTTTTTTACAAATTTATTGATTAGCTAATAAATATTCACCTTTTTTAAAGTATACAGGTAAACAAAATTAAGACAAATGTAGATAGATATTAAAAATGGAAAGATTTTCAGTAGTACATATATAAACTTAATCCATTAAAAAGGCATGTGGTGCCTTACGAAAGAGAATCTAAATGTAAATAGCATCTATGCAATGACACTTTCCTTTGATTTCGGAAGTGAATGTGTTGGGAAGGAAAGAGGCCTGAATCCATGACTAAATATACTTATTTGATTGCAGTTTTTTGGATAGTATTGTTTAATTATGCAGCTTTTACATCCTTACATATGGTCAAAATTAAGGGAGAAAGCATGTTATTTTTTTCTCATTTAAATCAGGCATAGATAATTCGATAACTCGGAAATCTTAGATTCTTTGAAGATTAAATTTTTGGTTTACATACAATCAGCGTAGTTACAAAATCAAATTTTTACAAAAAAACGGATATTACACTCAACTTAAAGATGAATTTAAAATCATAATTTAAAATTTTTCAACTTCTAAAGTATGTTCATTTTTGAATTTTCTGAAAAGTGCTCCATTTAAAAATATAGAATCAAAATAGATATTTTTATGAATTTACAATCAAGCAAAAATATTGGAAACAATCTTCGCACCTTTGCAATGTTAACAGAAGTAACTGAAATGGTGGAATTATGATCATTAAAATGTAGGCTAATTATTTTACTAATTCTTGTCGCTTCTTTTCTGTTTATGCATTTAAATGCATCCTAGTTGTAGAAGTCTCTTTAATAATTTTAATTTTTTTATCTTTATTTTCTAATTAGCAATAAAAAACTTTAAATCGCTCCGCTCGTATGTATATGAATATTCTTACTTTTTCTTCCATGATTCATATGCTCTTTAAATTTCTTAACAGGGGAAAAAAATACTCTTTTATCCTCTTATATTCAAATATATTGTCAATTCCATCATAAAAATTCAAAGTTTGTTTCTTTTCTCAAGTCGCTTGAATCCGAATTGGGGTCGGAAAGTTTTTGAAATTACCACATCCAAACTCAGAATACTTCCCACGCCCTTATAATCTCTGTTTGGAAACGATGGATGCACCAAATTTCTGTTGTTCTTCAACAAAGTTGGACAAGGATTAGGGATTCTTGAATTAGATATGAATGATGCTACGCGAACAAATATTACTTGTAACTATTGACATGCCCATTAATACTCACCCAAGGAAGAAGGAAGAAAAAATAATTGTAGTTTAAAGCACTAAGTTTAATATGATTAAGTTTGATTTACGGGATATATTGTTAGTTTTGAAATATTCAAAATTTTAATAAACAACCGAGAACATATAACTAAAAAGCTGTAAACACTTTGTTAGGAAAATGATGAGGTAGAGAACTTATTAATCAAAGAAACTATGTGAGATAAAATTATGTGCATTTTATACTGCCCTGCGAATTTTTTGTTTTTTTTCACCAAGTTTCAGTCTAGTTAGAGTTGCTATGTTTGCGGTTTTTCGAAAAGTGTCCCAGTTTCTCTGATTCACAACTGTAGTGATTGCAAACACCAGGTTGGAAGAATCAAATATGATCCTCCTTTTTTTACTACAAAAATTTTTCTTTCACTTTCATTTATTTTTCATCATAATAATTATTTTTGTAAAGAATACTTTCTTCTGCACTTTTTCCAATTCCACGCTTTGCTTCGTATTAATGATTTAAAAATCCTGCAACCCAGACTCAATATAGTGGTGTAAAAGTGGAGTAGACCAATCTCAAATTTGACCTTTCTTTTTCTTCGTTATCTTTCTCGGTTACTACTTTCATTGAAAGTTATTCGAGAAAATTTATTGATGGATGTATACGAAAAATTGGGTTTATTACCTTTGTTTTTTATATACCCCCTTCCACGTTTACATTAATTTCAAATGCGGTCTATAATTTCTTTATAATATTCTTCATATTTTATTGCAACTACATATTTAATGTGTAAAAAATGCTGCCTTTATCACAGAGTTTTTAACATCTATTCTATTACAATTATATTTTACTTATACTATTTTTATCCAAACTAAATTAGGCAGAGCTTTAATTTGTCTGAATTCAGCAAGATATACAGAGGCTTGGAGGATGTAAGCTTACTGTGAAATTCCTGAGAAATTGAAGAAAAACAGAAAATACGCTCATCAATCAGAATGGGTAATAATAATCAGCAAGATTTATTCGCTTGTGCTTGGAAACCCAGGAACAAAATTGTAGAATACAGACTAGTACTAAAATAAAAATATATAAAAGGCTTGAAAAAACAGAAAAATGATCAGAAATCTAACATGAAAAATGAAAGGAATAACTATTATGGCGAATAGTTGATGAAGAATCATTGTGAACTATATATACATAGATAGATAGGTAAATATAGGTTTACAATATTTTGGTATACATAGAGAGTAGTTTGTCACGCTGACATATACAACATTTTAACCCTGTATTTAATAATTCTGGTCATTGCAGATTCAAGCCTTGTTTTATAAAAGAATTAACACAATAATTAATGAGATGTATGAGATAAAAGGGAAAAATGACAGAACCATTTTTTTCTAGTTAGTGTGGCATTCTTTAATTAATTTTTTGAACAAGTGACACTAAAACATTTCAGTCAAATCAAAGTATTTTTTGTATTGAAAGATGTGCTATCCTCTTCCTCTCTATTCGTGTCTGTGTGTTTGTGTGTATGTATGTGTGTTAGTGTTCTTGAATTCTGCTGACAAAAACATTGCCTCTCATCTATTCTTTGTTTCGTTGAACCTAAAATTTTTCATCATTTTTGGGATTTTATTCGGTATTAAGTAAAGTATTGATCTTGTCTACTTTTCCTTTTATCTTTTCCAAGCTTTGAAGTTTAAATAATATCATAAGTTTCGTTATATGTCCTCAAAAAGGGGAAAATAGTAAACATCCAGGATGTAGTGTAAAAATTCCATAAAAATATTTCGATATCAAACTTGTAATTTCACATACATATATTCCCATCTGGGTTGTTGTTTTAAATTATTCCCCATCCTTGTAAGAAAATAATTAGCATTTAAACCTTGCCACACCCTCTCACATCTACACCTCTGTTGTGTACGAGTGAATATGTATAATTGAAATTTGATATGATGGCAGGGAGAAAACGAAAATGATTTATTTTCTATAAAAATGGTAGAAGCATGAAAATAATATATTATATAAAATGGTGAAAAATAAAAAGGTAATAAGAAATTTTATCTGGATATCCCGTTGTTCTCATGCTGACGATTTCCTGATAAATGACTTGGTTGTGCAAATAGGCCTACTTTCTCACAAATAATCTACATCTTCCTAACAACACCATTTTGACATTTTTGTGTCCTAATGAATTTTTGCTGCAAATTACAGGAACGTTGAGATATAGAAGCAGTAGGCATATCACGATCAGAATAATTAGATGGGGGAGTTGTGATGCTAAAATCTTCAAGATGGATGGATTTAGGTGATGGGATGGATGTGTATTGAATTTTAATATGGATGACAATGATGCTTATAATTAATTAACACATTGCCATAACTCATTCCTCGAACTTTGCCACTTAAAAATAAAGCCAAATGCACTCAAATATGCGCGATTCCTTAAACTTTTTTTCGTCGTTTGTGACAGTGTTTACAAAGTTCTACTTTTTCCTTACCACAAGTTGGAATAACGGAAAAAAATAGAATTGCCCCTTTTTAAGTGAAATTCATAATTTTTTGTATATTAAAGTTGCGTAATTTTTGTTTATATAAGAATCTATACAAACTTTCAAAATAATGATTTCGCATTCTATTGTATGCATTAAAATTTAACAATTTAATCAAATTTATATACCGTATTCTGGCAAAGTATTCTTTTAAAAAATATTTTTTAAACATAGTGAAAACGCTCAGTTTTTGGAAACATGCTTTTTTCAAATATGTTTTTTTCTGCTGAATTTATAATAGAATGCTTAGAAAATATTAAAAAAATTTCTTTGTGTTATACAAAAATAAGAAATAAAATAAAGTATCTTTTATCACTTTTATTTAAAAAAATCGATAAAAAATTTTTTATAAAAAAAATAATTTGGCGAACAATCTAAAATACTTGAAATTTCATATATTTTTTCATCTACATATTAGGCTTAATCTTCACCTTTTTCATCATTATCCTCAAGGCTAGATGTCACTTATATTTGGTCAGAATTTGCTATTTTTTCATAATTCTGTAAACTTATAAAAACTTTTCCTCTTTTAAAACATTAATCAAGATGTCTTCGGAACAATCCATAATATTAGAAATTATAAATCTCCTAGAACTTTTTTTTTTATCAATTCTGGATATAAAATTTTTTTTTATCCAAGATGCAATTAGAGTTCTTTAAATTTCCACCTTTAGTAAAAACTTTTCCAGCAGTTTTTATACATTTATCCTATTGAGCCAACAACTAGGCATTTAAACATGAACATTTGTTTCAAGGTATCTTGATACATTCACGTGCATTCATTCAATCAATCAATTAAAATTATAAAAGTTATTTCTGTTGGAATTCGATTACTACCTTGCTCTTGACTCCCAGTCACTTATTTTTTAAGCATTGCAGGTTTCTCAGTTTTTACGCAAACTCTTTTTTGAGAGAATACTGTAATTAATAATATATACTAATTATATTAATAATACTAATTGAGTCGTGCCATATAAGGTGAATGCAAAAATAGCTGCTGAATGTGTGACGACTTTGCCAACCTCTTTTGCCATATGTAATCTAACAAATGTATGCATTAAGAGAATTAGTCGTGGCACTCTGCTACTGTGCCACTTCGCCGCTTAAAAACACAATTTTGACTACATGGGTATAAAAGTATCAAATAGATTACATTTTATAAAGAACTTTCTTTTAATAAAAAAAAATCAATAAATAATAAAATTTTTATAAAAAATTGCATTTTATTAAAAATTCTTTTTACCTCAAAGTAGTATTTTGGCTTGTCATCTACATGTCATGAATCTATTTTGAAATGAGGTCTATATTTTATGTGCAAAATATATTTTTAATAATTTTTAATAATTTTTAAAATATTTTTTTGATATAACCAGATATTTAATATATTTTCTCTATTATATTTATGCTTGCTATAACATAACATAACATACTTTTATTAGCGAAAAAAAATGCAAAAAAAAGCCTATAAAATATCGCATCATAGATCATTATCATATCTTAAAGTACAGATGGAAAAAAATCAAGTATTATAGGGTATTAAAAGTAATCAAACATTTTTTTCTTCCAAAAGCCAGTCTATTTTTGAAAACATTCAAGGAAGGATATTGAACAATATAATCAGGTAAAGAGTATTTCAAGTTTTTTTCAACTATGTTTGTCTCTAAATTATTTTAAAAAAAATTCCGCTTCACAAGTAGATTCTTTTTTTATTGTAGCATAACAAGTCAAAGTAGATTACAAGTTCTCCCAATCCAAATTAAAATTTGGCCGTAACAATTTTGTCTCTTTTGTTTACAACAGATGTTTATATGTGAAGATGACAGTATTGATGTGTGTAGTCTCCATTTTAAATGTTTTATTCAACCATTGCACTTATGAGGAAACCAGACAAAAATTGAGTTATTATTGATATCCCACATACAAATATTGATTGAACGATTTGCTATATTTGATGTGATTAATCTCAAATATACAAGTATATCGTATACATTTGCTTTGATGTAGCAGATAAAATTATATAGTGCAAAAAACCAATATAAAGAGTGCGAATGACATGAACAAAGTCTACTTTTAATAAAGCTATATTAATTTTTTGTAGTATTCGGGAACAAGTACACCCTAATAATGCAACTTTTTCTCAAAATAGAAAAATATTAAAAATATAAAATTAATGTAGCTTCAATAATTTAACCAAACATTGTCAAAAAAATCTTTACATAAATTATAAAAACACATGTATACACGAAAGGAATTTTTTTCAAATAAATTAGATATTGATTTTTCAAAAAAAATGAACAAACAGTGTATATATTGTTCATTTCCTTGTGCCTTTAGAAGCATCAACTCCGAAAAAATTTCGTGCGAGTGTTCTCTGAAAAGCTTCATCAAGTGGGTGCACAAGAACAAAATCTTTGTCTCATCCAATAGCTCCTGCATCGAACCAGAGCATTTGAAGGGCAGAGCAATCATTTCCTTGCGTCGAAAAGATTTTCCAAACTGCAGTACCTTTTCTTTCTTTCTTTCTTCACAGAGTTAATGTTTTCTATGCTCTAGGTCACAGGGGTTCCCAACCAGGGGTGGTTGCACCCCTAGGGGGTGCGAAGCTATCCTTGAAGTGGTGCGAAACTCAACTCAAATTTTAATTATAAAAAACTGTTTTTATTAATTTTAATTAAAAATTTGTTTTAATTTATTTTAGTGCTTTCTTGTCTTAGTTTTAAAAATGTAAAAAATAGTTTTTTCCGAAAATTTGAATTGTTTTATTACAACTATTAAATTTTAAAACCTTTTTTAAAATTCATAGTTGATCTGAAATACATAAAAATGATTTTTTTTTGTTTTTTATTTATTTTTTGTTTTTTAGTATTTTTTATTTTTTTTACAAGGATTGTGTAAATTACTATGTCTGCACTCATACTATTTCTTTATTAACAAAAAATTTTAAACGTTTTTAAGTTTTTTAATTTTTATATATTATTGTTTTAGATTTTTTCAGCTTGTTTTAATTAAGTTTTCAATTTTTTTACAAACTCAGCCTAATATAATGTATTGACTCATGTCAAAAGTTAGAAAATGGAATGACGAATATGTTTGTTTTGGCTTTGCTTGCAATGAGAGCTTAAGTTCACAAAGACCTCAATGCATTCTCTGCCAAGCTATTTTTTCTAATGCAAATTTAAAGCCATCTAAACTTAAAGAACATTTTATTAATAAACATGGTGGAGCTAATGTTGTTGGACAAGATGAAAAATCTCTACAGGTTAAAAGAGCTCGTTTTGACTCGAGAGTGACTTTGCCCAAGTTGGGCTTTGTTAATGTTGAAAAACCCTTACTTCTTGCTTCTTATAAAGTTGCTTTTAGAATAGCAAAATCTAAAAAACCTCATACTATAGCTGAAGAGCTTGTTAAACCTTGTGCTTTAGAGATGATTGAAGTTATACTTGGCAAAGATGCAAAAAACAAACTTAGTTCAGTTTCCTTGTCAAATAATGTTATTCAGAGTCGAATTTTAGATTTAAGTGAAAATGTTTTGCAGCAACTCATATTACAGATTAAATCTAGCCCGTTGAAAATTTCCCTTCAGTTAGATGAGACTTCAGGCGTTTCTAATTGTAGTCAACTTATTGCTCTTGTAAGGTATGTTCATGAAGAATGTGTTAAAGAAAATTTTCTTTTTTGTGAGCAATTAATAACAACAACTCGAGCAAAAGATGTTTTTCAGCTGGTAAAAAACTTTTTCGAGAAACATAATTTAAATCTTCAAATAATTGGATCTGTTTACACCGACGGGGCACCTTCTATGCTTGGTAATAAATCTGGATTTATAACTTTAATGAAAAAAGAGATTCCTCATTTGCAAGGTACTCATTGTCTTCTCCATCGCCATGCTTTAGCATCAAAAACACTACCCGCAGTTTTAAAAACAGTTTTAATTAAAACTGTGAAAGTGATCAACTGGATACGAGGTCGTGCTTCAAATCATCGCCTCTTTCAAATGCTTTGTGAAGAATTTGAAAGTGAACATTCAGTTTTATTATATCATACAGAGGTTCGATGGCTCTCACGTGGAAAAATTTTAACTCGATTTTTTGAACTAAGAAAGGAAATTAAATTATTTTTACATGAATCACAAAGCAAACTTTTAGAAGAATTAAACTCGCAAGAGTTTGATCAAATGATTGCATATTTGGCTGATATTTTTGCCAGAATGAACGATTTAAGTTTGTCACTTCAAGGCAGAAATATTAACATTTTAAAATGTTATGAAAAGCTAAATGCGTTCAAAGAAAACTGCAATTATGGTGTCAACGCGTAAAAAGTGCTAATTTTTCTAACTTTCCTTTTCTTGAAGAGCTTGTTAATGAAAATGAAACATCAAGTTTGCTTCCTAATGTTAACAAAGAAATTGTGACACACCTTGAAACATTGTCTTTGTCCTTTGATAAATATTTTGAACATGGCAAGCTTGATAATTATGATGAATGGATTATAAATCCATACTCTTTTGACTTGGAAAAAATGTTAGATAATTCAGAACTTAAAGAAGATCTTATAGAATTGCGCTCAAATCGAAGAATAAAATTAGAGTTTGAAAGAACAACATTAGAAACATTTTGGTGTTTAACCATGAAGTTATTTCCAAAACTTTCTGAAAAAGCTCTTGATGCGCTGATACCATTTGCAACAACTTATGCGAAACAGGATTTAGCGCTCTTCTTCTTTTAAAAACAAAATCCAGAAACCGTTTGAATCCACAAGCTGATTTACGTCTTGCTATCAGTGATATATGTCCTAATTTTGAAGAGTTGGTAAATAAAAAACAACAACAAAAAAGTCATTAATTTTAAAAAGAAATTTTTATTTTCACTCATTTAAAAATAAAATTTTTTGAAAAGTAAACTTTTTTTTAACATTTGCATTTATGATTTCTTTTTTTCTAATTCAAAGTAAACAGTACTTCTTTTTATTTCAATTGAACACGTTTTAATTTAATGAGATCATAAATATGGGGTGCTATATTATAATAAAATTTTTTGGGGGTGCGATATCATAGTTGAAATTGTGCAAAGTTAAAAAAGGTTGGGAAACACTGCTTGCTGTTAAATAATAATCATAATATTTCACAAATTTAAAAGTTATAAAAAAATAAGTAAAAACAGTTTGTGTAGCATCAAGGCAATCTTTTTTCACTTATACATAGATAATTCAACTATTACGAAACGTACATTTAGAAATCACTCTACTTCCACCCGTATCCTCTTGAATTTTTATAAACAATCAAATTACTATATCAGAGTTGGAGAATTTGATTCAAAGTCAGTGGAGTCGGAGATTTGAGAGAGATGGGAGTCGTAGTCTCAGTCTGTATCTAATGAGATTTAACAGTCGAAGTCCGCATTTTTCTAGTTTTAATGCGAGTGGAATCACATTTCTTATTTTTAAAATGCTAGTAGAAGATTCATTCGTTAGATGTCTTTATTTGCTTCTTCTAGGATTTAATCTTGTCGCCACCTAGACCTTGAAGTCTTTTCGCCATAATATCCATCCATCTCGCGTGCTCTGCTTCTTTTTCGTTTCACTGGTTCTTCGCACGCTTTTTTACTAATTCTTTCCTAGCATTTTGCGCCATATGACATCGCTGGTTATTTTTTATTTGCTAATAGGCATATAAGCAGAATAATAGTAAAAATGCATGTTATCTATAGCTTCCTTAGACGGTACTGGCATAGATGGATATAAAATACAGTATCGTTAACGCCAAATTAATAACTGATACATGTTTTACTTCGTGGAGGTTTTAGCATGGAGGGTTTCGCAACGGTTGTTTTAGCCATGGTATTTTACAAGGTGTAGGACCTTTTGGCCAAAAAAAAGTTTTGGACTAGTGTTTAACTTGTTTCTTGTCTACCTTTAGGCTGAATACGTTTTTTGAATAGAGTTTAACTTTTGACCTAGTTTTTGGTGATCTGATATATTAGATAATATGGAGACAACTCTAATATGTGCAAAAATGAAGATTTATAGACTACTGCTGAGAAAAGACATACACAATTCCACATGCACAGTTAGATAGTTTTGGATTGCATGATTAATTCAACACAATCATTGTTCTAATGTAATATAAATATATTATAATGTAAATGAACGAAAAACAAGTAACAAGTTAAACACTAGTCTAAAAGATCCTACCCTGGAAAATCAGTTTGCAAATATGTCCAGGCCAAAACATCGGTTGGCCCATTTTCCTTTACAGATGATAAAATTGCGTTTTACACTGTATTTATAAGTTCTCATCATACATGGATTTAGCAACATTGCCCTTTGTGGATTTACAGAAAACTCGCACCAACCAACTCACCCATTTGTAATACTAACTCAAACTAACTAATTAACTTACAATTTAATTAACTAATTAACTAACTAATTAACCAAAACCAACTAAATAAAAAATAATTGAGGCGATTTTTTAAAAATCATTTGGTTAGAGTTGATTTTTATGCTAGTTAACAGGACACCCTTTAAGTTTTATGCCCAAAATTGCTAAGTCTTTTCAAAAAGTTAAAGATATTTCTCCATTTCCTGAAGAGTTTAATACAACTCCTAAAAATGAACTTTTTTGTAAACTCTCTAGTTTTGTTGTCAAACACAATAAATATTTTTTGTTGAGAGCAATAGAAAAACTGAAGGACATTCTTCCAAGAAATAGCAAAATCTTCATAATCTTCAGATTTTGTGAAATAAGAGAAAAAATTTTTTTATCAGCAATATACCTTTGAATAAACTAAATCATCCTTCGAATTAAAGATTTATTTTAATGAATTGCGTAAATTTGTCTAAACTCAAATTCTTGTTGATACAATATCCCAAATCTTGGCGAAAATATGAGAAAAAGTAAGGGAAAACTGGAAAAACGTTTAAAAAAATGCTATCCTTATTTTTTCCATCTTTTCTGTATACACCACATTTAATGCATAATTGTCTCAATATCAGATCAAAGTTTAAAAGTGTAGATAATTTGATTGCAAGCATCAAAACGTTTATAGTGAAGAATAAACAGAAACAAACACTTTTTAGAAAAATTGCATTACCCCCTAAGACTGTTGTCACTAGATGGACATCTTGGTTGGTATGTTGAAAAATTAAGTGAAGTTAAAAGGATTTTTCATGTCTTTTCTTATGATGGCCTTATTATCGATGAAGCAAAAAAGGAATTCCCTACCTGAAGATTTAAAGCATAAGCCTTTGTTAGATTTGATTAAAAATGCAAAGGCCAAAATTGTGATTATGTTTGTTCTCTGAACAAATACTTAATTCAAAGATTAGAAAATAATGTGATTTTAAAGGGATTATGGAAGGAAAAAAATCTGATGTTATTAGCGCATATAGAAAATGGACACACTACATCAATAAAAGTAGAAAGAAAATTTTCTGTGCTCAAAAATATATATTGAAAAAAAAAATCGAAATTTTAATGCTGATAATATTTCAAATAATTTCTCTTTGAAATAAAATTGTGATAAATCGAAATCAATGTTTTTCAATAAAAAGTATTTCTCAAGTTGCATTATTCGATTTTGAAGTCGTTGCCAAATTCAATTTACTTGGCTTGCTAAATAATGTTTGTCCAACTTGGAAAAATGACATAATAGTATATGTTTCTAATAAATTAAGCAGAATCAATTGCCTATCTATTGTATAGATATATTATAGAATATAAGAGTATTTCAATCTTATATTAAATTAGAAATATATAAATAATTGAGTGCACCTCATTTTTTCTATAGCATTGAGAATTGGCGTTATTCGAATATTTGTTGTCATGAAAAAATTCAGAAAAATGCTACCAGATTAATTTGTAACATGCCCAAAATAAGTCATATTATACGTGTAATGTTTTCCATGATAATTCCTTATAAAAAGTTCCTTATTATCTTTGTTTATTCATAAGATTTTCAATAAGAATTTACATTCCATTTCCCATTATTGGTTTAAATTTCATATTGATTATAATATTTTTTATCTGAGATTTTTGCATACCTTTTTATAGACTAAAATCTTCTCATTTTTCTATTAAATACAAAATATGCAAATATTAGAATTCTTTTTTTAATAATTTATTTCTAAATACTCTTATTAATTCAAAATCTTAAAGTCTCAATTGATAAATTATTTCCGTATAAGATTTTTTATAATTGTAAAAATTGTTTTCAACGTTAGTTCATTCTGTAGAATTACTACATTTTATATTCAATGTATTTCCCTTATTTACATTGTATATTTTAAGATACAATATAAAATGTGTTAGATACAAGCGATGCACGTGTGCCTTTTTGATGAAAACACCCCATTGTACCTTTACCTGTACCTGTGTATATACGTGTAATTTATATCTTTATGCTTATAATGCTTAAAAGCATTTCGTAGTATTTTTTATTTTTTTTATAATGCATCTTATTTTAAATCGAATCAGGATAATTAATTATTATTCTAGAGGCAATTTGCTTTTTGGTTATCCTTGCAAAAATATCTCTCTATCTTTTTTCTTCATTTTTTGTGAACATCATGAATAATTTATTCTTTGTATCTTTATTTTGCAAATAAATCTTCTTACTGCTACATTGCATTTTAAAGTCTTTTACCCGATGGTTTACTTTGCTTAGTGTTTGTGTAATTAAATCCATTTAAAATTAAAGTTGGTGAATGGTCATTAAAAAATTGGGAACTAGTGCATTAGAACAAATGCATCTATTTCATACGTCATAAAAAAATTAATAAGGATCTTCACCAAAAAATATAAAGCATCCAATCAACGATATACTTTTACTTCCGCTTCAAAATTTTTGGATGTGCTGTTGCTTTCGTCTGCTTAAGAATTTTTATTTTTCCAGGGAAAAAAAGTAAGAATGGGCATACTCGTTTTCTCGCTAATTTTGAAAATGACGCTACCAAAAGGAGTAAGTATAGAAAAATGGCGTCCACCATCTTTAACAACAACAGCCTGACCCATCTGAAGGAGAGATACGAAAGAAAAGTGGTGAATGAGGGAGAGCACGTTTCGCTTCTATGCGATCTATCTGATGTTGGCGAGAATGCGGCCAAGTTGGTCAATGCTTTCTGGCTCCACAACGATTCCTTTCCCGTTGTGCTCGTTGAAGAAAAGTTGTTGCATCAAGTGAACAAGACGCTACTTATGCTTGAGATCGCTAACGCCACTCTTAGCCACTCTGGAAGTTGGAACTGTTTCGTGGGCTTACAAAAAGGTAGAAAATGTAATTTTAAAAATCGTTTAAACATCCCAGTCTCTTACACACGCCCACTCATCACCACTAAAAAGGAGGGGACTAAGAATAGGATTTCGATTTCGGAAAATACATTCCCATTTTTCTAATTTTTGTAATTGAATCAGTTAATCCCGTCTTATAAAACTTTTTGTAGCACGTTCATAGAAACAAAAATAGAGCTAAAAGTCGCTCCTCTCCTACTTCTCTCCCAAAAATTTTTGTTCATTTTTTTTTAATCAAAAAAGTGCTCTTCGTCTCAAAATAACGCAAGGAAGTGTGGTATTAGTATGAATTATCTGTAAATAAAAAGTATTATTTGATTTCTACAAATTTTAAATCATTTTGTGGGTTTAGTGCTTTGTAATAATAGTATGAAAAATCATATTTTGTCTTCATGTTTTTGAAAACGGTTAAACAATGAAATAGCTTCTAATAAGCATTCCTTCAGTAGTTTGAGATAATGAGGTTATCGAAAAAGACAAATAAAATTAAACAAATTGGAATAAGCAAGATTTGATTTGTGATCGATTCTTGCAGTTTCTCACTCATTCGATTTTCACGCTATGCTTTTGATTGCTTTGTTTTGAACTGATAGATTATACTCATATAAAGATAGTATAATCTAGGGGCTAACAACAACAACAACAACAACAAAAAAATGCACGATATATAGGTTGTAAAATAATAATAATCGCCAAACCACCCTTTTTCACATCGAGTATGCAGTTTTCTTTGGAAAGCGGTCTACTCCAACTTGCAATGAAAAAACTTTTCTTAAAGAAAATATTTTGACTATATATATCATTAGTTGCAAGAATGTCGACGCAACCAAATTTATGATTTATTTTTTTCTTTTCATATTTTGTGAATTATTGAAATTTTTAAAGAATTTTTATTTAAATTTTACTTATCCACCAGACTTATTCTCAAAAAATGAATAATTTTGTATTTAGAAAATTATGTTTTTTATTTACTTACGTTTCAACCAAAATATGATATCTTCGATACTACATTTTGTTTTAAAGGCTAATTCCAAACTTTTATTTGTTTTTTTCATTAATCAATTCCTTAGAAGTTCATACAAAATTTCAATAAATATGTTTAACCAAATATAAAATATATGAGTTATTCTTCAAGCATAATTGATAACTTTCAAATAGAATAAAATTTTTGGTACAATATTAAAATTTTTGTATATCAATATTTTTAATGAATTTTAAGACAGATCAAATGAAACAAGTCAATTGAGTGAAAGAGATAGGAAAACGGATTTGAAGGAGATAATTATTCTTGTTTGATTTGTCGAGAATACAAGGAGTTTTTACCTCATTTTTTTATAACACTTTTCAAGACTCTATTTCTGATTTAAGCATAATTTTAACTATGAAAGTTCCTAAGAAATTTTGCAATGTGTCTTTTATTTTTCATAAAGTAGCTTAAACTCCGAAACTAGTCCCACATTTTTTACTAATAAATTTTCCTTTTTTTAATTTATTTTTCATTAACTCTTCTCTTGGCACACCATCTAACTGTTTTTATTATTTCTAAATCTAATAGATCTTTGGGCTCTTCTGTTGACACATATTTGCCCAGTGAGACACCATTGCTCCAATCGCTTAATATATATAAAATTACATTTGAAAAAGAAAATAGTTAGTCTTCAAAAAGCCCTGATTTTTCTGGTGAATAATGTTTTTTGAATAATTAGATTTATGTTTTCTTAGAAAATTTGACGAAGCATTCTAGCTTTCTGTTGGTACATAGAAAGAATTTATACTGTCACGAAGAAATAAGAATGTCAAGGTATGGCGCACTAAATTGGCCAAAGTCATCTTCTTCAAGCATTGTCCAGCTGAAGTGTCCTGGCCTTGAATCAAACAAGGAAGGAGATTCCACTCTGCGACAACTGCATATAAAGCGGGTATGCGACTTCTACGGGAACTGGAAGACCGAAAATTTTCGAGAGTGCGAGGAAAAAACTGCTGATTCCTTCTTCCTAGTTGATTTGCCAAGAGTAGTAGCATTTGTTAACATCTTTTTATATCAGAGAACCATTTAAAGGCTCTCTTTTTCTGTTTTAAGTACAATGTTACCTTTGAAAGTTCTTCAGAAATTCTACAATCCCTCTTGCTCCACTTTCAGGAACACAGAAGAAGTGAAATGACTTACAAAGTGGTGGTAGCCACAACTGAAATCCTCTCTAAACTGATGCGCTTCGTATCAAAATCACATGAGGTAATAAACTTTAATCGTATATACCATTTTTTTTATACCTTTCATTAATTTAATTCGAACTTTGTTAGCACCGATTACTTTCCGAATATTTAAAATTTTTATTAGTAAATGGCCTGGTTGTTGTGGAAACGCGATGACTTGATCCATTGTCACGGAATTTTTTTCCCAGCTTGATATTTATACATCATCTGTCCACTTATAGAAGATTATTATTATTCTCTTCGATTCAATACAGACAACTGAAAAATATAAAGATTTGGACTAGTGTTTAACATGTTACCTAGGCTTTGTTCATTTTCTATTATATTATAGATACATAATAATATATTTTTATATTATATTAGAACAATGATTGTGTTGGGTATGTTGTTTGAAACTTAATTAGCTGAATCAATCAATTATTATCGATTATATCATGCAATCCAAAACGGACTATCTAACTCACTAGTGCAGTGGTTCTTAACCTTTTTCAGTGCCCGTACCTCTTGATATCTCAAAAAATGTTCCCGTACCCCCATCCAAATATTTGAAAAAGACAAGTAATACAAACCTTGCTGAGAAATTATTGTACTTTTTAATTACTGAACAAAAATATTTTATGTTTATTTCAATTGGAAAGTGTTAATGAATAAGAGAAAATGAACGCAAATTTATGTAAGTAATTATGAGTAATGCTACAAAATACTACAACACATTTAATTTTTAGTGGCTCTTTTGTTGTTGTTTTTCATTGATAATGATGTTCAAACGAGGTTCTTTTTTTGAAAGTGCCAGGCGCATGTCATCACTTGCATCCAAACCATGTTTCATATGTTTGATATCATGTTTCGTACCCCCAGGTTTAAGGCTTCGTACCCCTTGGGGGTACAGGTACCCCAGGTTAAGAACCACTGCACTAGTGTGTGTGTAATTGTGTTTGTCTTTTCTCATCAGTAGGCAATAATTTTTCATGTGTTGTACATACATTACAGTTGTTTCCATATTATGTATGATATCAATTAACCAAAAATTTGGAAAACGTGTTAAATTCTATTTCAAAACATATTCCTCCTAAAGGACGACAAGTAATAAGATAAACACTAGTCGGAAACGATATTTGGCCAAAAGGTTCTGCCGTGGAAAATCTCCTGCCCAAACGTTCAATCAAAAAATTTCCTCCCCCAAACGCCTGTTGGTGAAAACGTCCTTTCACGAACACGCTAGTGTTTCTTCTAAGGTTATTGCATGGGCTGCTGACGGTCACACACACACACACACACACACACACACACACACACACACACACACACACACACACACACACACACACACACACACACACACACACACACACACACACACACACACACACACACACACACACACACACACACACACACACACACACACACACACACACACACACACACACACACACACACACACACACACACACACACACACACACACACACACACACACACACACACACACACACACACACACACACACACACACACACACACACACACACACACACACACACACACACACACACACACACACACACACACACACACACACACACACACACACACACACACACACACACACACACACACACACACACACACACACACACACACACACACACACACACACACACACACACACACACACACACACACACACACACACACACACACACACACACACACACACACACACACACACACACACACACACACACACACACACACACACACACACACACACACACACACACACACACACACACACACACACACACACACACACACACACACACACACACACACACACACACACACATACATACATACATACATACACACATATATATATATTTGTCAGTTTGAGTTGCACTGGGATGCGATTATGAATGCTTCTTACACCACTTGCGTTTTCTTCATTCAATCGCAAAAAATTGAAATCAGTAGTAAAAATGTGTCCACTACTTGAGAAGAAGAAGAAGCTGTTCACTTGATGAAGCAGATTTCAAGTGATTTATGTGCATTTGTTCATGTGAATTAATTAATAATATTTCGGATGAATGCACAAAAGTGTAAATCATTTAAAAAACAAAGAATCAAACAAATAAATACATTTTCATGGAGATAATAAGTGTAAGGAAGAGGAGCAACGGTATAATTATTATTTTTTATTGTTTTTTGCGTGTGTGTACATAAGATTTTGAATCAAAATTGGAATAAGCAAGATTTGATTTGTGATCGATTCTTGCAGTTTCTCACTCATTTGATTTTCACGCTATGCTTTTGATGCAGACACAATGTCTCCATAACCTTTTTCTTGTTTCATCGCTTAAAAGCATTTTTATGTTTTTCTTTCTTTAGTATGAATAATTTGAATATTTAATTTTGAATTAGCATTTTAAAAAAGCGACTTTGATGTTATCTCTTCATCATGTGTAAAGGGGTTCACTAATCACAGATATGCAGAGAGAAATGAAACCATTCTCAATATGTTAATCTTTTCGAATCAGAGGAATGTGTTTTTACATGATTATTTGACACTCGTATCAATGGATTCCAACCAAGATCGTTCAACTTGTGTTTGCTGGGTTAGGGTTAGGCTTACTAGTAGTTATTTTTTAGTCTATGGTATCGCATCCAAGCAAAAATGATCTCCCATAAGCGGACTCAAAATAGGAATGTCATGATTCGAGGTTGAACTTAGTACGACTGGATCAATAAGCTCGCTCCCACCTCTAAGCCATCTGTCTAAGCAAATTTAAGCCTTCTTTAGTGACGTTCACAGGTTGAACATGGGTGCTGGACAATTTCCCAATCTGCCTATAAATTAGGAGGGCGCTGCACATAGGTAGTGAAAACTAACCGTATGGAGATTTATCCCAAACCCTATTCGCCTATATATCATCATACAAGTTGTTCTGGACTGTGGTGGTTTCCGCTACAGTACGTTTCCAAATTAATGTACGATATGGTCAGATTTTGTTCAAAATTACCCTTTGAAATTCCGAACGAAAAAATAAGTACGTTATTTTTTGGAGTTCGGTACGTTTAAAATTTGGTTGGGATATTTAATTATTCAGCCATGAAATCATTGATGCTACCTTTATTTAAAGATACGTCAAAAATGATCACATAGAAAAATTCCACAAAAAAAGACTCCAAATGTCCAATCTATTAAAAAATTCTTGTTAAAGCTTTTAGTGGTTTGAGGGAATCAGGAAATCTGAGAATGTTTTCAAGCGGTAGCATGATACAATACAAACTGTATTTTGTGTTAGTCAAACCAAAGGTGAAAGAACTTTTTCAAAAAATTTTTATATTTTGATTAGGAAAAGATTGAGATTAAAGGACTCTGTTTTTTTAAAATAAACATTCTTACTTTGTATAATGTATAAATTTCAAATAATATTTTTTTAATTCTAAATTAACTTGTCTAAAATTAAATTAATTAGGTAATTTTTATCAAGTTAATAATAATCATCTTACACTCAACATTAAAAAAATATACTCGAACCAAATAAATAGTAACATCATAAAAAGAGATTAAACACAAAGTGTCCTAAACATTTTTTCAGAGTCACCACATTCGAACACGAGTGCATTTATTTGCAAAGCATCAATCTTAAAATGCCTTCAAAAAATTTGCTCGTTTTATAAATTTGTTTACACTTTGAGCCTCTTGTTTAAAGGTTTTTTTTTCTTCGAATTAGATGATATTAAGTCTTTACGAAAAACATTTCGTCGAAATTTTTTATTTCATTGGCCTGTATAGTTCTTATTTTTCCAATTTTGTACCTATTCCAAAAACTCATTACAATTTAAATAACTAAAACTTGAGATAATTATCAATATGTTCTATAATAATAATTTGACAATTTTTTTTAACTAATTTTAACCAATAAAATTTTTTTATTCGTCATTTTTGTCTAAATTTTTAATATTTAATTATAACAAATATAAAAAATTGTAAAAACTGGACACTTTATTGCTGATTTTGCTAATTAGTTCCGGAGTATAAACTCCTTTTTCAAAGCAAATATATAAATGATAAAATATTGAAAATGAGATGTAACGGGAATGAGGATGTTGGGGATAAACAATCACTTTATTTTAATATTGATGCTAAAATGTTTTAAATTGTGAATTTGAAATTTAAATAATACACTTAATTGCAAAATTAATATTATTGTTTCCAAAAATATCACTATAAGTTGTAAGAGTGAAATAATTGTTCATTGGATAGAAAAATTACAAAGCATAACTGTTCAATAAAGGCATTTGCATAGAGTGCAGGCAGACAGTCATAACTAAATCTATCACGCTGTCTAGACGCCTATGCATTGAACTCAGGAATTAAGTGATTTGCTTTCATAAAAATCCATATTCTTGACACCTTCATTAGCGTGTTTTGAGGTAAAGTGCAGAATATGATTAATGAAAAATTCATTAAGATGCCTTTGACACTTTGAAATTAATCACTTTTTCATATTCACTCTAACCTCTGTCTAACTAAGTTTGCACAAAAGAGGCGAACCAAAACCAAAAAACTAATTTGATTCATTTAATGACACTTGAAATTCTTAAAAAAATGTGAATTTTTTTTTCAAAAAAAAAGTCTTGATTCCGGATACCTCTTTGTGTCGAAGGTTTGTGATCTGACTTACCATTCTTTTTTCAGAATTACACTTTATATATGATTAAACTATATTTTTGATATTTGTTAAGCTCCAAAAGTGGAGGATGGGTGATCACTCCTAGTCTAACTTCATTTCTTCCATGTTGTGTAATTCACTTATAAGAACATGAATCAGAACATGAAGTAGATGAATCAGTAATTTTGCAAATTTTGACCGTTTTAACATGATTTTATTAGGTAAATTTATTTACAAGTTATCTATGACGACCGCAATACAACACGTTTTAAGGGACACGGTTGAGAACCACTAACTAAAACTGTTTTTTATTTAAAAAATCTTGGTATAAAACGTCCAAAACATAGATACAGAATGTCCCTGATATGAAATGACCTGCACCCCAATATTATAAACTTTCTAAAAGCACAGCTGTGATTTAAGTTAAAATGTGGAGGTGATTATTTCAAGAATATGCAGAACTAAGTTAACACTAATAGTGGTAGTTTTGTGGCAAATGTTAGCTGGCATTATTTAAACAAGAAATATTATTTAAATTAAAGTATTCGTTTCAATAATACGCACTAATTGATTAACCAAAAATCTAAATAACTAACTTAACTAAAATTAGGTTATAAATCAACTAATTTATCAATATTAATTGCTATAAATCATCTAGAAATAGTATATACATAATAAAATTATAATGATTTTTATTATGACTCGATCCCCTCAAGATTCAATCAACAATATACCCCTACGAACAAAACATAAAAGCTTTTAATATTTATTTTCCAATTAGTATTTTTTAAATTTTTAAGCCCTCCCCCCTTTATTCAAACAATATAAAATGGCGGCTCTCATATACTGTTCGGGTGAATAATAGAATTGGAACAAAGCAAAATAGAACTAAAAATGGTCTTTTTTCTATTTGAATATACAGTGGCCATTTCAGAGAATTATTGGGGGTGGGGGCTTTTAAAAATAAGCATCATGATTATGTTGCTATTGTTTAAAGTTCGACATTTAAAAGATGATTCGTAATACACTGAATTTCTAAATACGAAAATAACTATTTCAAATAACTCCAAACAAATATAAAAGATCGATATTTCATTTTAGGAAAAGGACCATGTCCCAATGCCTCTTCCACTTTAAATACCCCTGCGTATATTACGGAGGTAGGACAACTTTAAGCTTTGCGCTTTTACGTTCTTTTTGCGTTTTTCTCTCTTTATCTCGTAAAATGTGATACTTGTTTTGCAGATTGGAAAAGTCATTATTGAAGTCATAAGTGAAATGTTGGAACTTCCAAGAGAGGTGATCAATAAAGCGCACCTCCACAATGGATCATCTACCAAGTATTGTGCATTTTATTTTCCCACCACGCAACATCCTTTGAATCGTGAGTAGAACGCTCACTCTAGCCAAGCTATTACCTCTTTTTAAATTTCATCCAGCTGATATTGGATAAACCTTTTTTATCAATACAAAACTTACAAAGCTAAGCTAAGCTTAAAATCTTTTAAAATTGCTCTGTGAGTTTTTGAATCATTTTGAGGGGTTGTGACATGATGTGACATGCGAAAACTTGTTTTGCCATTTTCTCTTTATCAACCTTATTTATTATCGTCAATCCTAGAACGAATTCTATGCATTGATACTTGTATTATTTATGATTCAGTGTATAAAATTTAAAGAACTACAAAAAGGAGTTTCTAAGCGGATTATCGGCAAAAACATAAATATCACAAGGGGCATATTGAATATAACCTCCAAAATTTATATCTATCTTTGCGCATTAAATAAAATTCAGAAATGTTCAACTAAAAAGAAACAAAGTTATGAACCAATGATTAATTTACGTTAATTTAATCATATTATCAAATGTATTCCCTAAGACCTATAAGTTATTTGTTGTTAGATTTCATTATCAAAAATGTCAGTATCTCTTTTTCATTACTAGTATTTTAAAACTATAGTGCATCTTGTAGTCTTTTGAATAAAGTTTGAGCCCAGTTTCTTGGAATATGTTAGGAGTTCAAAACCCAGACTAGTAAAATTATTATATAGATTAGTTAACAAAACAATTGATTTTCGAATAGAAAGTGCAACAATTGAGAACATCTTTTTTAACGGTAAAATGTGTCAGGGTAACAATGTCAATTTTTAAAAGACAATTCTTTTTTCTTACTTTTTCTGATCTTAATTTATAGATATATAGTAAAGAACAAATTAGAACAAAAAGGCATCTTCATACTTTCATTTATTTTATTGTTGTATCTGTATATTTTTTATTAATTAAAACTAAAATTTTGTTAATTCCAACTTTTTTCCATCATAAATCGAGATTTCGATTTTTCAAGTTTGGATTAGAAGATTCATTATTTTCTATTAATAAATTTTAATCTGAACAAAAAAATTGTAAAGTACTGAAAATATTGGCACGGCAATGAAAAAATTTTGATATAGCAAAAAAATTCAGCTTTTATAATGAAATCTTAGAATTTTTCGTATTTTTATTATTTCAACAAAACTAAATTATATTCTAATTCTTTATTCGCTTTGTGAAAAAAATATAGAATTATTGCAAACTATGGATGTCCACAAAAATTTGCTATATGGTGATAATGATGTGTTTTACCACGCCACACTATCATGTTACAGAGATGTATAGGGCTTTGTTGAAGAAAATACATTTTTTCAACCGGTAACTTTGTGCTGATTTGCCGGTTTGAAGTCAAACCCTTTAGTAGACGAAGTTAAGCTAGCGCCAGTTTTTATCAAAATGGTGGGAATTACCTCCTGCTTGTGATTTATCAATTGTTCAGTGTTAATAAGGGGTATGTAATGAATCGGAATATTTTATGTATCTTTGTGTCAATACGGACTATTATATTTGTACTGGTGTAACACTGATGGTCAAACAGTTAATATCGTAGACATTATGTTCATCGTAAAAAGATTACATATAGTTGAGTGGACACACTGAAAACTTTATTTATCAAGAGCTGCAATAAACAGTGGAATGAATCGACATTAAAGTGATATGTTGATGTTGGTTCACAGATGTAAAAGATAACAATGATTATATACCAACAACGTTGATTGAATCTGCAACTCCACAATTACATTATAAGTCCACAATATATTGTTGTCCGTATGGATATAATCTGAGATCGAATTTGATTGCGTAACCCTTATATTTCTCATAAAATTTAACCACGCAGATATGTATTCATGCTTTATCAATAAAAGTGTTTGATTTTTTACCAAAATTAATCAACATATTCCGAAATCCTCTCAAAAAGTTTAGAAATCATATTTTTTTTTACCAAAAAACTATATATAATGTTAGCAATTTCAGAGTTACTAGTTGAAAAGAAAAATAAAAAAATATTTATTTTTGTTGATTTTTAGAAGTTCAAACATTTTAACAAAATAAACCGAAGTCTACCTAAATCCACTGAATTAAACCGAAATCCATCGAAAGTTTTGAGAACACTTCGGTTTATTTCGGCTTATTAGCTTTTGTTTTTTTCAGTAAAAAACCACACCTTCAATTAAAATATGATTTGCTAATGTGTTTTTTGTCTTTATTTAATTATGTATTCATTGGAATTTATAAATCCATTTTAGATAGAGCAATTAAGATCATATTTCAGATTTTTTCGACACGAAACATAAAGCACTTGTTGAGACTAAATCTAACAATTTAGAAAAATATAATATCATTCATATTATGTAGAGTTTGACAAGTTTTGAAGATCAGCGTTTTAACAGTGCTCATTTGCATGTATGCGACTAGTCCAAGTCAAAACTGTCAACTTGTTGAAAAAAGTATCGTCTTGTATTCCGAAAAATACCAACTAATCAAGCATAATCATCATCATCATCCTCATCATATATCTATTACATCATCATCCAATACGGTAGTTAGTTAAAGAAGTAATAAGTTAGTGAGACCAGTTATTAAGTTAGAGAATTAGTAAATTGGTTAGTTAGATTTTCAATTTTAGTCAATTTAGAAAGTATTTTACTTCAGCGGTAATTCTCTTTCCCTGTAATTGTAATAAACTCGTATATAAACAAATAGAAAGTTGGAATTATTGGCCGTGATCACACAAAATGTTGTTTCAGAAGGAGGACAAAAAATGTATAAATATATATATAATAATAATCAGTAATGTAGCCAGAAATTTATATTTCGAAGGGCCAAATGGGGCACTAATATACATGCTTACCTACCGGCTTTGTCTAAAATTAAAGCATCAAATGCTGCTTATAACAACTCTTCTCTTTGTGTTTATAACCTCCTTTCTCTACTTGTGTCCTATTTCCTTGTTAAGGTTTTAGATTTTATCGTGGGTATTTTTCTCATCTTCGTTTCTCATAGCAAAGAGAAATTTTTTATTATAAATTTGCTTTCTTATTACAGGTAGAAGGCACATCTTAACAAATTTAACAGTTTGATCGTTACCGTCAGTGATATCAATAATTTTTCTATATTTTGATTTTATTTGCTTTATATTGTTCGTATAAGCCCATTGTCAAAAATTAATTCATTATTTCATTCTAAATTGTAAATTTCAATTTTTTAATGGTGGGGCCCATAACTTAGATGGAGGGTCAAGGCCCCAAGTGCCCGATATCTGGCTACGTGGCTGTATATAATAGTTTCAAACTAATATGAAGCTGGATATAATTCGATTCAAATTTTTTATTTGGGAGGTAGAGGTGATTAAGCCATAATTGACTTCACTAGAGCTTTAATTTCCGTAATGCTTTTCAAATTTTGGGAAACTTTGCATTCGGATACGGAGCACAAAAAGGTGTACTATGACTGAATTTAATTTCCCTCTTTGCAGAATGGTTCACATCATAGAGAGTATAAGTGATACTCTGTTGAAGCATAGACAAGCTCACTACATCTACACCAAGAACATCGCTATCGAAGGCTTCATCATTAAAAAGAACAAGTTCACGGGTATGACGTGCACTGCTTACTCATCCCCGCCCCATATCTCCGTGACGAAGACTTATGGCGGCTACAACGGCAACACCTTCACCTGCATCTCTGGAAACTTATCTTCCTTCATTGATATCCCCGTAAGTTCTTGTCTTCATTCTTCTGTTCCCAATTTCTTAGACACAAACAGAGGTACAAGAGGCCATTCACAAATTTTAGTGTGATGGAAAGTCCATGTAGATTGTAGATCGTAGACGATGGCATTTTAATTGGCAGCATGTTATCCGCAAGGATAAATTCAAATGTCACATGAAATTCTTAACTTAACTTACTCATATATTTATATGATTTTAGTCATTGAAAAAGAGCATTTAGGAAAAGGCAATAATCCTCTTAGTTTTGTCCAAAAACTTTCTTATACTTCTTTATTTCAGAGTCTGGAAGCTTCGATCACGATATCTCCATCAATTTTCAACTCAGTTTCCTATGATTCTGCGGTGAAGTGGCAAAACAATAAAAAAGATCATACTCATTTCGCTCTTCAATTCATGCTTTACAAAAATGCATTTTTGTTTCCGATTACAAATCAGGCCATGATTAGGTCTAATGCCATGGTGAGTACATCAGTTATATCGGTGAAGGTATCCAATCAACGCTTACACAATCTGAGTGAGCCAATAACAATTGTCCTGAAAAGTCCTTATCAAACCTATTTGGATCAGGCAGTCTCGTGGGACTATTCAGCGAATTACGGCTACGGCGACTGGATCACCACAGGCTGTGCAATAGTTCGTCGCTTCGAAAAATTATTTGTTTTGCAATGCAAACACCTGTCCAACTTTGCTCTTCTACAAGACGCGGACTGGTTCGAGAGGCACAAAAATAATGTATATGTTGTTCGCAATAAACTGCCCTGGTACATGCATTTGGGGTGTTTTTTCGTAGCTCTCTCCCATATAAGTTTGATACTTGCGCATATTTTTTGCAAAGAGATCCTCTTCATCAGTGTGCGTAATCGTCACATCTTCATAAACATATGGGTGTGTGTGTTCCTCCTCGTCACCACTTTTTCCATCTCTTCCTTCATAACACACATCAAGCTCTTTTGCTACTCAACCGGCTTTCTCCTCCACTTCTTTTCTCTGTGTCTCCTTTTTTGGTTGACGTTATCTACGCGAAAACTACACTCCCATTTAAAAAGACTCCACTCCTCTCCATCTAATTCTTACTTCCCTGCTTCCTCGTCTGTTTCCTACAAATGTTCCATCTCCCAACCAAATGACACGTCCTTTTTTGGCGCGTACTTAATTGGATGGGGGACACCGATTATGATTTGTGGCATTACCGCTGCTATCAACTTGGAAAACTACTTCTGCAAAGAAAGCGAATTTTGTTTTTTAATTTGGGAAATTGGTGTCTGGGTTTTTTACTTTCCAGCATTACTCCTGATCATAGCCAATCTTGTATTATTTTGTAAGTCTTTCTTTATACAAAAAAATTTAAAAAAGTACTTGATAGAGTTTTCTAAGAATAATTCCGTTTTGATGTTTGATGAAACAAATTCGGATTACTTTCTTCCCTTGACTTCCTTAAGAAATCAGCACTCATTTTCCTTAGAGTGTAGTCGCAAGTTTGATAATAAAGATTACACAAATACTTCACAGACTAATAAAAACTATTCTTCATATCATCATCCTAATAATTCTAGAGAAAAGGTCATTCAACTTAGAGCAGCCATGCTATCCTTCACATTCTACTTCTTAACTTGGCTAATCGCCGCTTTTAGTATTAAGTTTTATCATTCGCCAGTTGCGAAGCGCATCCCGATGAAGTTCTCAACGTCTCTTCAACTCTCCGCTCAACCTTCTCTTCATCGTCAACTGGGACACATTTTTCGTCCCTTCACATTGTTGTCGTGTGTGTTTACCATTCTCTGCATCGCCACATCCTTGTTCGTCTTCATCTACTACTTCATTTTGACGGATAAAGTCTTGTCCTTTTTGCAAAAGTTTTGCATCTTCCCCTCCGAAATTAAAGAAAAAACGAAGCGTGGAAGAATGAAGATCCTTGAATGCGAAGATAAAAAATCTCGGCTTCTAAATAACAAACTCCCCTCTAACTTCACAGCCTCACTCAATGAAATAGGCCGTCAAAAGCAACAGAGTTCGCAAACGCTAAAGGAGTGCTCAAGTTCCTGCAACACTTCTAAACATCACAATCGAAAGAACTGCACATCGAACTGTCAATCAAATTCCCTCTACACTGCTTATAAAGAAAAGACTGATGCTTTGGCATCCGATCAACTTAACAAAAGTTCTTCCATTTATCCCGAAACAGTGTTCAACTGTGGAAAACAATTTGAGTATGGAATCGATCATAACTTGGTAGAAAGGGATCATTGCCTTAAGTGCTCGAAAAGCCGTTCCTCGAATACTTCATCTCATGCTTTCAATTGCCCAAACTATTGTGAATCAAGAGAAACTTTTTCATGCTGTGGGTGTTGTGAACAATTTTCAGGATACAACTTGCACAACCAGTCAAATTTGTCCAACCTCTCTTCCTTCCAGTGTCATGATCAGAAGAATGTGACCTGCCAAAACTGTTTTAGCCATCACCATCATAATCATCCTAACAATAGCAAAGCTTTTTCATGTCTATATCGAGGATTGGAGAGTAGATGCGTTGCTTCACAAAATGAAAATGTTATTGATCATCATAATCTTCATCATATGAGAGAGCATTGCTTCTGTCAATTGAATCAGTATTGCGGTGAAAATTCGATCAATCATTCTATAGCCCTTCCTGTAAAGCAAGGTCCTTCGGACTTGAATCCGTATCTTCCGGACATTCTCTCGTGCAGTTCATATAACAAAGTCTATGTAAATCATAGACGTCACAACTTGAAACTTTCTCATCCCGTTTGCAAGAGAATGAAAGACCACATGTGCAGATTGGATGAAAGACGTAAACAGCACCCATCAAGTAAAAAAGTTCACTGCTATAAATGGATAGAAGAGAATCATGAAGCTTCACAATCAATTAATCACGCATGCAAAAATTCCAAATCATCTTCAAGTTCTTTCCGACAAAAAACTTTGACTTGCAAATGTGTCAAAGACAATCTTGGCATTACTTCAAAAGGTGAAGAAATAAAAACAAAGAAGTGCTACAGAAAGAGGATGAAAAAGGTTTCAAAGTATTTGCCTTCCAAATCAATAGCAAATAACAATGGCGCATCTGCCAAAAAGTTAGTTATAAATTCCATATCTTCTCGCGTGAAGGAGACTAATTCTTCTTTATTTTTGCCGATAATCAAATTACCCCCCAAAAATTCACCCAACAACAACCACAACTATTCACATTCCAACCTGCATCAGTATTCGTAGCAAATTGCAATACTTGTTTCACCAGGATAAAATTTCGTTTCAAGTTATGTATATAAAATTGCCTTGTTTATTACCAACATATATTTAATTGGTTAGAGAAATAAATATATATGTATACGAATGTATACACTCACATATATACACATACATATATTATAATAGATATTAATTTTAAAATAAAATTGTTAAGTTTTTTGTAGTGAATTTAGCTTTTAAGTACTTATTTTTCATTTCAAAACAAAAAATTTTCATAAATTGTCCATCATTATATAACAAAGATGTCAAATATGCACTCGTTTAAAATTTTAAATTTTATTCAACTAACTAGCAGTGTAGTTTATTTGATAATTTATTTTCTTTCAAAAATCACTAGATTAGTTATTCAAAAATATTCAGTTTTTTTAAATAAATCTAGTCGAAGAAAATATTCGCTTTTTCAAAAACTTCGGTTACCTATGATAAGGTTTAGAGAAGTGATTCACAAAGTGATCATTTATAATATGATAGCTATATTTTGGAAAATAATGTATATAATTCGCTATACATTTTGAATACCAAAATGTTATCATTTTCTTGTCACCATTCGGAAGTTACTAAAATACTTTTAAATTTTCCCAAGAGTTTTATCCTAAAAAATTGATTTAGCGCTGTAAATAAAATTTTAAGTAACGAAAGAAAGCGTACAAATTATGTTAGAGTATGATATCAGAAATGATTTCAGTAATATCAAACTAAACATTTAAATTTGTAGGATAAATAACAAACTCATGAGTCACAAAGAAGTTTATTCATTTTTTTCTGAAACAACGTATATTTTATAAGTAAAGAGCATTTTTTTGAAATAATGTCGTCTAAGGGTTCTTTGAAGCAATATTATCTAGGGCAGGGGTCAGCAACGTTATACTAATGGCGTGCCAACTTAACACTTCTCAATTCATATCGATAGAGACTCTATAGAGACTTCCAAAACAAAATCAACATAACTGTTTTATAATTTATTTAACTTTTATATACAAATTTGCATAAAGATACAATAATAAGTAAAATTATAATTAGCAATAAAAAAAATTATATTAGTAATTAGTGCTTGACTCTTTGATAACTTTAGCCAACTCTTCAATATCCGCACAATACTAAATAAAAAATGCTTGCGCGTAGTTAAAGGCACATTTGATTGCCTTTAAGATCTATTATAAAAACTGTTTAAAAATGTATTTAATTGTAAAACTTCGAATTTTTGCGTTCCACTGAAAATTGCTTGGCGTGCCAAGTTTGGCACGCGTGCCGTCATTATCTAGAGCATTTCTTTCAAAAATGCTTTCTAGCTGGCGTGGAGTAGAAAAAGTTTAGGGAACACTTGTTTCGAGTTATGTGATTGTTTACTCAGGTTTCTTATACTTTCCGTTTTTAATCGAAATGGCGTTGAACCATCTTTAAAAGTTATCAAAGCAAATATTGCACATGTTAGAGGTGTAAAGACGTTATAGATTTAAGCTTATATATTTTTACACTAAATTTAGCAAATTCTTTTCTTCTTGACGATATAAAGAAGTCTCTAAATAATACAAGAATATATTTATCATCAATAAAACTAGTGTATTGATGACAAAACACATTAAATTTTAAACAACGCTATCTTTTCCATCTGCATCATAATCGTGTGTGTAGCAAAGAAATCTTGACAAATAATATACGCTGCTTAAGTTTACCAGATATTTCAAAAAGATACAAAATATTTCGGATATTAAATGAATTAATGACTAGAAGAATAAGAAGAAGGTCTCAAACATTTTTATTCCAAAAGGAACAAATACACACACTTAAAGTGTATTTTTATCCTATTTAATAACGCTTCATTTTAGGAAATGGTATTTTAATACTTGACCTCCTGTTACAACGTCTTATTTAAGGCACTTTAAATTTTAAAAATTATGCTAGATTTACTATTTCACGGGGTTCTTTAAATGTCTTTTTGATTATTAATAAATCACAGATCTATTTTAATAAAAGAACTCTTTTATGAACTACTAGATCTTCAAAAGAGAAAAATAATTCTAAAACTTCAAAAATATATCAATTGCAAAAAAGAATACATTATTATTTAAATAATAATTATATAAAATCACATTCAGAAATTTTCATCAGAATGTAGATTGAACATGTTTATACGTTTTTTGGAAAATAATATTTAGAAACAAATTTTTATTCTCTACAAACTTTCAGAAAATAACACAATTAAAGTCTGTAGGTTTTAATTAGTCAAAATTTGATCTTTGAACACACTAATGCAAGTCAAACAAATCTCGTGCTTCAATCATGATGTAATTTATGTCTCTTCAATAAAAATATTTCAATTTTATAAATCCTTGAATCTTGTTTTCGACTGGAAAGTTTTAAAAAATTTCGTAGATGCTTGAAAAAATGTTGGTCAAGGGTGCAAGATAATGAGAAAATGGATGATGTGATAAAGGCTAAATATCGACAACAAAAATGTAAATGAACATAATATCGACATATTATTGACAAAATGTCAGAAAACATTTTTATTTAAAAAAATTTAAGCTTTTTAAAATTTTTAAACTACCATAAATTGTGTAGTACTTGAAAAAAATTGGTCGAATAATTATATTTAAATAGTAAAAAATGAATAATATATTGCACAAACAGAACAAATGAAATAAATATATTTTTTTGAAAATTTTGTTCATTATGTGTCAATATTTTTTATTTTGGTCACGACATTTTGTCTGTCAACCTTTTTGTCCCAACACACTTTTAACGTTAGCCTGGCAACATAAGGTCTTCCAGTGTTGTGAGGCAGAATGGGGCGACATAGTAGTATATGTCCTTTTTTGCCAAGTGAAAATGCATTTCGACCAGATCAATTCCAGATTAGGAGGGGCATTCAATATTTTTATTATTAATCATGAACTTAACTACTAAAATTTCTTAGACAGGAAACCTCATCACATTATTTCAGAAAATTAAAAAAACGGTATCGTATAATTTTAACTTTTTGAGCATATTAAATTTTTTGAAGAGATAATCTTCGCAGATATGGTATAAATGAGAAATTTGTAATATTTTTCTATTCCTTAAATCAAAATTGCTTATTTATTTCAACTTTTTCTAACAAAAAGCAAGAACGAAATTTCTGTTTGTAGACTTTTTGGGTAAATTCTAGTTTCTCAGTTTTTTCGAGTGTGTTATATCTTCTTCGCTTGAACGGTTCGTTATCTTCGTCTACGTTGTCTCGTTTACTTTTAAGTAATTGAGTTTTCTTACATTGTAAAAGATTTCTTTGAAAAACTGTTTACATTAGACCAATTAAGATAACAAATAAGTGGAAGAATTGAAGTAGAAGATCTGAAGCTTTTAAATGTAGACCAAAAGATGTTCATTTGTTATTTCAAAGCATTTCAATGTTTTCACAACCAAATTTTGTGAGTGATGCCTACATTTTTAGAGTACTTCATGGATGGCCTTTTATATTACAATTCTCTTCAAAGATCATTCTATATTTTCATCGACGCTTCACTTACTAGCATTGCCTTTAGATAAATATGAGCTCAATTCTTACAAATTTCTCATCCAATCTGGAATTCTATACACTAAGTACAACTTGTATACAAATAATAACTTTCCTATGTAATATATATATATATACACTATACAGTAACAGCAATGTATGCATAAATCAGTAATGCTTACATAAAAATTTACTCACTATCTCTCTCTCTCTCTTTCCTTCTCTTAAAAAAAGAATTATAGATCTTCATTCTGAATAATGAGTAAGAATTTTGCGTATAACATTCCCATCTTCAATGCTTAATATCTTTAATGTTGATAACACAATAGTTTCCTGACATCTAAAACTAAGGGCATCTTTCTTCAAAAAAGATCGCAGTTTGTTGAGTTTCCGAAATATATGATGAATTTGGAATATCACCATGTGCATTTAATTAAACCCCCTGGAATATTAATTTTCTCGTAATGACATATAAATGTGATATGCGAAAATCGTGTGTAGGTAGAATTTTTACCAAAGTAGTTCCCAGAGAACACTATTTCCGCTTCCAACAAGGAATAATGTAAGATGTCTACATCAGTGATGGCGAACCATAAGGTGGGACACAAGATCATCATGATTCCCTGGAGCGCATTCTCTCTCCTTCCCCCAATTAGAGCGGGAGGGAGGGAATTTCTTATAAAAAATTTAATAGAAGACAAAAAAATGTTATAAAAAATTTGATTTTAATGTTACTTACCTTTAAAATGTAAAAGTATTCTTTCATTTTTTAAATAGTATTTTTTTGTTAACTTAAAGTAGAGGAGAGTAAATTATCACAACACGTAACAATATTAAATTCAATAAAATTTTCGTATTAAAAGTTCAACAGAAAACAAGAAATCTTATATTAACCTTAACTGACCCTGGGTAAAAGTTTTGTATCTTATTTTAAAAACTTTAATAAAGTTACTTAGTGACAAAAGACCTGCACTGACCCTACAAATAAACCAATACCAAATTATTGAGTGACTTTTTTAAATGTAAATAATAACAAAAAAACTTTCTTAAAGTTTAAATAATGAGTTTAGAAGAGTATAAATTGAGGTTTGGAAGCAAAACAGTAGTATAAACTATCCAAGATAACTCTTCGAAAACGCTTGGACAAGTATAGGAGTAATTTAATTTTAACTTGAAATGTAGCAATATATGTAACGTGTACTTAGAACACCTTCCTAACTATTTGCATGTCAAAAGAAGATGACGTTTTTTTATAAAATAAGTGAAAACACTTATTATTTACGGATACCTTTTTCAACCAAATTTTGCATTGAAAGTATAGGGAGATCATTCGATTTTGTCACATTACATCAAAATTTTAAATTTTTATAAAATAAAATATCCCTATAACCATCTTTATTTATAGAAATTTAAGATGTTACATGATATATTTGAAAAAATATATATAAACATTCCAATAGAGTAGCGCAAAAAATAGTTATCACCATATGCGTGCGTACGTAAGTATAGGTAGTATTTATCTCCCAGCTGATAAAAATTTTGGTGATACCTTGTTTTTTCTAATTTTTTTAAGATTTTAAATACCATTTAAAGCTATGCAAATTTTCATTGAGAAATATTCATTCAAAGTTCTCGAGTTCATCAAAAAAATCAAATCTATATATTTAAGTATGTTTACTAAATCTTTTTTAGGTTGAACTTGCAGACAAAAAATGTTTTAAAAGAATGATATTGAACAACATTTTTGATTAAATATACTAATGTGTTTTAAGGAATTTAAATTGCCAAATAAGTTTTAATTAAATAAAAATTATGTCTTTTTAGGAATTGAAATTGCCAAATGGGGAGACAGTGATAATAAACAATTAAAGACTTTCAGGTTATACACTTTTTTCTTAAAGTTTGAAAAAAATATTAAAAAAACTCTAGAAAAATCATTATAAGATAAATACTCAGAAATCAGTTTTTTTTAAATTGATAGTATATTTAAAACTCTTTGTTACTAAAACTTTTTCCTTAAAAATATAATATATTTAATCAAAAATGTTCTGCATTATCATTCTTTCAAAACTTTATTTGTCTCACCTTAAAAGAGGTTTCGGGAAGATTTCATTACATAGAAAATTTTTTTGTTAAATTTTATCAAGTCGGAAAAATATTTTTGCTAAATTATGCAATATTGGAAATACGAATTTAATACTATATATTTTTCATGCGTGACTTGTATTATTTTATAGTCCATAAAATAAGCTTTAATTTGGTGTAGTTCATGTTAAAAAGGGTTAAAAAATGCAAAAGTTATAAGCATTATAAGAATTGACTTAAATTTAGTCTAAATACTGTTAATAAATAATATTACATAACGAAAAATGCGTACTAGAGAAGTGGTGATGCTATAGAATTAGATTATAGAACATAAACGTAGATGCGTTCAGACATGCGTATTATTATTATTATTATTATCTTTTTTTTGCATAAATATGTACATATTGGTTTGCGCATAATTCGATCTAATTCTAAACTAATGAACCTTGCGAACTGGTATGATGAATTAATATAAAATGTCAAATGCTTTTAAAAATATACATTTTTTTTTTTGAAAAAACCCAGCTTATCAACATTCCCTTAACTAAAGCTCCTAGAACTATTTTGAAAACTAGAAAAAAAGATAACTTTTCACTTAGTTATGGTTAATACAAAAAAGTGGTACCCCTTTTGTCTATCTATCTATCTACATATCTATCTATCTAACTAACTATCTATCTATCTAACTATCTATCTATCTATATACATATATGTCTATAGACGATCTTTCCAAAACATGGGTTTTCAGAGTTTAATAAAACCTTTATTTTCCATCCAATTTACTTGAAATTTTATGTGCAAGCAGAAAACATTTTTCTCACTTAGCTTGTCAAATGTCAACTGGTTTGATGACTGTTAAGGAATTATTTGGCATGTAAAAGTTTCAACATTCACATATAAGTCAGTCTGACAAAGTTTTTCGGTGTATTTTTTGTTACAGGCAATTAATATAGTAGTATGCCTGGCAAACGCGCTATACTTTCCATGTTACATATACTTTCTGTACATTTCACTGTTATACTTTTTGTTGTTTCCTGGTGGTCTTGCCTGCCAGACGACTGATTTATTTATAGCTATGATTTTGTTATATTTTATTGAGTTTTAGTGTTTTAACATTAGAACAATATTATTGTATTGGTTGCAGAAGTCTGCAAAAATGCCAAATTGTATTTTCATTTTCAGTGAAATATTCGTACTTCAAGTGTCCATTTGGCGAAATCTCCGTTTGATAAAATTTTTGTTTGGCCAAATGTCCTCCTTTCAAATGTCTATCTGCCAAATCTCGGGGTACCGTATATAACAGTAGCACTAAATGAAATTAAAGTAACATTTAAAAATTAATATGTACTTTGAAAATTTTGTGCATTCTCACTTGCAGATGATATTTATTTTAGTAAATTTTCCAAGACGCTCCCTTTCCCTCACCCCAAATTTTTTCAAGCTCTTCATGTTATCATTTCTGGCTTTCCTAATAGTTATGAAATGAAGCTCCCAAGGAAATGAAGCTCACAATTTGTCTGAATGTATACAATTGGAATCTCATTCAATTACTAAAAGACATGTTTTCCTTTAAATTTGTTCCTGAACTTTTGTTAATAAAAATGGCAAAGGAACTACTCAAAATTATTTTTGAGGAATTAAGTTAACTGTAAACCAAACGCTAGCTGGAATCTTGAAAATCATTTGTTTTAAAATTTATATACTTGGGATGTACTTTGAGTCTTTTTAGTTGACAAAAGTATGCGTTTGAAAATATTCTCATTCTGATTGTTATATGTTTCATCATTCAAATATCATTTTCTCATTGTTACCTCAATTCTTAGGCTAAAGTAGATCCGAATCTTAGACCACAATCAGAAAAAGGCAAAGAGGCATTTGCTCCCTCTGGAGATAAGAAAAAGGTACTTTATAAATATAGAGCCAAAATATTCGATGAAAAAAAATGTCCACTTTAGAGAAATTTCAAGAAGTTTTAGAATTTTTTCCATGAAGAAGGAATACCACAATATTGGGTTCTGATGAATATAAAATTACATTAATTGAGAGTAATAAAATATTACATGCAACGAAGAAGAATTAATTTGTCTAAAGATTATTAATTTTAATAGATGAATATTTCGTATACATTATATTTCAGAAGATGATTCTTTACACAAAAAATACCATATATTAACTCACTAAGTTACATCCTTACAATGAGTAAAAGTTAGATGTGTTTTCGTGTAATAAAATATTCAAGAAACTTTTTTGTATCCTATTTGAACTTTTGAATATTTCTCTTTCTTCTTCTTCTATTCCTACACCTTGCCTCTGAGTTTCTAGATCGGTGGCCATGATCTCTTTTCCTTTCCATGTTGTCTCTTTCCAATAACTCGCTTCTCTAGCCACATCTTACTTCTTCCTCCTCAACACAAACAATGATAATCGCCTTTTTAGTATTGGTTCTTAGTTCGTGCTTTTCTAGTCTTTTACAAGTGTTCTCTCGTTATGTTCTTCGCCATCACATTACTTTACCAGAATGTTTCACTTTGAATACTATAAATTTTTTGTGCTTGAAATATAAAAATACTTTACTTTTTAGAAAGCTTTTGTCTATCTCTAATATATTCGTGATTTTATGAAAATAAATTTGACTTAACTATTAGGTAAAATGAAGGAATATAACAAAATATATTTAACTTTATTAATTCTTCGATAAAAAATTGTTATTATCAAAGTAGTTTTTTTTAACTTAATTAGCAAATGAAACAAAATTTTAACTACATTCATTTAGTAAGTTTAATTACCTAATTTGAGATCTTATAGAAAAGCTATAATTTACTAAACTAATTAGCGAATGGAACTATTTTTTTCCCCTTTATGAAAACTCAATTTATTCTCTCGCACCCTGTACAAGAATTTTGATTCTGTCTTTCCTTAACGATTATTTTAAATTAAAAAGTAAAAAATTAATGGTTTGGAAGCATAAAATCAGCCTACCGACACTATATTTCAGAAAAATACACAAGCGAAGATAACAATTTATAATAAAATCCAAGAAAAATGGTCGATAACTTTCACAATATGAAGGTTAGTGATGATGATCGAAGTAAATCCTAATTAATCTCTTACTGGAAAATCTTGGAAAGATCAAAAGTATGTAAACTTGTAAACTGGAATATTCGAACATCTTTAAACTTTAAGTTTGTGTTATATGAAATGTATATTTACGAATGCGATGTCTTATAAGGTTCGGGCTTTTTTGCTTAAAAAATATGCAATGATTCTTTGTTCAATAATTAAATAATTCATTTTGACTTTCATATAAAAATTTGGAGTAGGCAAGGAATAATTAGTGTTGCTTTTAATCATCTTTTCTATGAAAAAGATGAAATCTACCTTTATATACGCTTTTATTTTATTTTAATACTTCGTTCGAATACCGTTTTATTCATTTCAAAGATGTTCTTCAATCCAAGATTTACTCGATTCCAACAAGGATTATCTTCTATTGTGAACCTTCCCTTGAGTTTCATTGTTAGAAACTTGAGAATATGTAGTATAAATCTGTAATATATAATCATGTAATATCCCCAATATTGCGAAAAAATGATCCATTGCATATCTTTTAGGCTGATAATATTTTGACTCTTAATATTTAATTTTAAGGTGTATTTTAAAATAATATTTAACATTTTTGGTTCTCTAGAAATAGTTTTTTAAATTTTTGTTCAACAAAAAACTTCGTTTTGAAGTTTATGACATAAAAAATTTCAAAAAGCATAAGAAAAAATAGTTCAAATTTGTTTAAAATTGGTTCACAGAGATTTTTAATTTTTTTCAATGTTTTTTTTACCCTTATTGACTTTTATTCGCACTTGAAAGAGTTTATCTTCGACATTTTTTAACCGATCTTTTATTCGAAATTTTTATTTTTTTATTACCCTTACTTTATTTCAGCTTTTTATTCAACAACAAAATTAAAAAAAATGCATGATAAAATTAATCATTAAAATAGACCTTAAATATTAGGAAATAAAAGTGTAAATTAAACTTAATTTTTGGTTTTGTAAAATTAAATAAAATCATAAATTAAAAAAGTTAAATAAAAATTAAAAAGTTTATTTTAATAAAGTTATAAATTTTGATTTTTTATTGACTTAAAAATATTTTGTTGACTTTATTGACCTAAAAAAATCAAAATATAGAAGAAAAAATAGTTAAAACTAGTTTAAAATTGGTTTACCGTGACTTTTTGTTCCTTTTAAAAAAATGGACTTATTGATTTTATTGACTTTTATTCGCCCTGCATTCATTTTCACTTTGTTTGTACACATCCGCTCTGAGAACTTTTAAGATTCTCTCCATGCGGTTTGAACTGACGCAGGGTTGACGTGAGCCTGAGTCAACTAGCCGTAAACGGTGAGTTTCGATGATCATTTTATATTTTAGCTGTTCTAATCTCACGGAGAAAAGCTCCAAAATGATAAAAGTGGTTTTGAAAACACAAAATGAATCTGAGAGCCTTCAAAATAAAAAAAAAATGTGGTTCACAGGGTGAAGAACGTTACTGATGATGATGGAAAGCAAGAAAACTTGCAATTTCTAGTCATAATATTATCTATTATATTATTATAATTAATTTTGTATTTTTTGATTAAATTATTATCGGATAGGAAATTACCAAAAGTTTTAGTTTTTTCTATGAGGCAAATTTGCAGGTATCGTAAAAATAATTTTAAATAAGTTAAATATCATTTTTGCTAAAAAAAATATTGATAAAAAAATCTTGAGATCTTTTCGAGATAATTTACGTTAGTTTGCAAGTATGCAGAGTTATAACCATATGGGGTATGAGGTTGGGTACACTGAGAGAAAATTTCTGCCCTGCCCTTCTCCCAGATAAAACATATTTTATATTGTTTATATTCTATAAAAAAAATTGTCTCCCTCCCTTCCTCAAAATTTTTTGTAGCATCCCGGATCAAAATATTTGAAGCTAAATGATTAAAATTAGCTTAGCTGGATCTTATAAGCTTCCACATTGAAAAGTGGATAAAGTTACTTTGCTCATATCAATCCAACCTTGAGGTGAAGGCAAAAAGAGACTGCGTGTCAAAATCAAAAGATTCAAGATGAAGGTATCCAACCTTCAAACTTGGCAGTGTATCGATCCTAATGGTTTCGAGTTTCGACATGCTTAACTGCGCTAATCGACTTTATGATCGCGTAAAATTAGTTGGAAATTTTAATTCCGCAATATACAAACATATGCGCATTCATTATATCCTTCTGAATGGAAAACGAGTAAACCGCTCAAACTTGAACTTTTTTTATGATAATGATAAAAAAAAGTTTGGAATCAATCAAAAAATCAATCAAGAACTATTTGCAACAAAAATAATCATACGTAGGAATTCAACAAAACGGACAGTGTCTTGAATTTCCACGGTTAAAACATTTTGGTCGTTTTTGGAATTATAAGCAGAACATATATTCAAAAATGAACTATTCTCCATTAAAGTTAAATGGGTAAATTTATATTTATAAGGCGTAGAGAAACACTATCTGATACAAAAAAGGTTCCCCAAATAAATAAAATTACAAGATATAATTAGTCCTGAAATTAAAGTAAAAGATATTTTATTAGAGCAACATAACGTCAAAAATATGCAATATGTTTGTTTAAATTTACATCTAATTTATAAAAGTTTTCAAACCAAAATGGCAAATTTTATATCTATTTTTTTATTTAAAGACATCTCAAACTTCTTATTTTTGGTTCAACTCCTTCTTGTAACGATATGTTTCAAACAAGATTACATACATCAAAGGAAAGCAGATGCAAGATATCAGTTACTTCATCCGAGGAAACCAAATGGGTATTTGTATACGAGGTACAACCAAAGAAAACTTAAGGTATATATTTTTAATACTCAATGACAGATAAGCATATTCTTAAGATAGACATGAGAATTTAATATTTTTGAAGAGACACTTTTTTAGTTTTATATATAAAATTTTTGTTGAATTTTCTTCAAGTAATATATTTTTACTGCTATATTAAATGCTTTTTTTAAAAACTTAAACCCTTAATGATTATTAACTCAGAGTGCTGTTTTTCGTTGTTTCAATACTTTTTCACATTCATTAAAAACTTTTTCATACATGTAATTATAATTTAAAATATATTGTTTTATTTAAAGATGATATCAAATTAAATTAAAGAATTTAATTTAATTGAATTTAAAGATTTAAAATTCATTGTTTTATTTTAACTGCGTATTTCAAACAATAAGGGTAAAAGCAAAAAAGGAAACTTTTGCTATCGAAATAAGGATGCTATTCGTTCAGAAAGTTGTTGTCACTCGAAGCACGGATTATGGCCTTTTACTCCACCCCAATTTTTAAGTTTAAAAAAATCGCAGAAAAATATATGCAACATATGGTAAAATAAAATAAAATAAATAAATAGAAACACTTTATTTATCCACGATAACTCTTGTCATAAGCAGCCATATACCATAAACTTACATGAAGATCCATAAAGACGTCATTCTTTCATCTTTAACTCTTCATTGACGATGTCCTCACTCGTGAAGGCTGAAGAAGGTGAATCCTATATAGTTCACCGAAATATTTATTATTAGTTTTTCGACTCTAATAGTGCGAAATAAAGTCTTTCTATTTATTTAGCATAAAGTTTTCATTTTAATTCAACGAGAAAATAGAAAGAAAATACAAAAAATTTTTATACGGTTAAAATCAAAAAAGACTAAATCAGGGTTTAGGTGGTGTTAAACTTCAACAGAATAGTTTCAAAGTTAAATCGACCAATCTGATTTTGTTTTTGCAAAAGCAAATGAAAATGGATAAATGATGAAAGTGAAACTATCGATTTTATTTATGAGACCTCTTCAATGCTTTTTACAAGTAATTTTTTACATTGATCACATTTACTAGTCCCTATCCTTTTTGGTTTTGCAGTTTGTAGTTTGTACTGAAATCCACGAGATGATAGTGGTTCTCCCTTTTCAATATTGGTATCAAGTTTAAAAAATCTGAATAAATTTCTTCTTATACTATTCAAAGAAGAACTGTTTGATCTCAAGCTCATTGATTCTTCAGTCATACTCTTCTGATAAAATATTTTCTTTCACCCTTTTTAGTGTTTTGAAACGAAAACGAATCGCCTCAAAAATCATTATACACTTATTCAAAGCTGAAATGCGAAGAATAGTAAAAATAGCCCAAGGCCACTTTTTCAGCATTTTCCTCACCATGTCTACACCAATTTTATAATTATTGTACAAAAAATGAATTCAAATTTGCTATGCTGTCCCCTACATTTTATTTTGTTAAAGGGTATACTAGACAAAATATAAGCATTGAAATTTTTAAGGCCAAATTTTCAAGGAAATTAAGGTGTGCGTGCAGCGTCTGAGGTATAAAGAAACTTACTTCGCCTACTCATTCAACGTCAAACCGTTCAAATGTGTAATTGGAGAAGTGAGAATATGAAAAAGCTCTACAACTTGAAAAACTGAAAGAACTCATATGCAGAAAGGTTTAAGCCTTTACAAAAAGAGTATTTTGCTAGAATGTACGTGGTGAGTCAAATAAGGGATACAAGATGTTGTTGGAGAACTATTATTTAGGCTTTTAATCTCAAAGCTTGAAGAAAATCAATCAAAATTCCAAGCGATAGTACCGTATTCATCATCATATCCCTTTGTTGTTACTAAAGAAATGTTTCATGAAATAAATATTATTTGAATACTACATACAAAATCTCACCATCCATTACAAGTTTTTGGTTATATGGGCTCACACCACACCATGTTTGATATTTTCAATATAACCTCCTATAAAAACTGGGAAGTTTATTTAAAACAATTCCACAAAGCTTTATTTATAACCATGCGACAAACAACCCAAAATAAGGATGGTTTCCAAGAAAAATGGATTTAGTTGAAGTGTGTCATATGAACCTGGTTGCCAATTGAAAAATGAATTTCTTTTTCAAGGTAGTACGTAAACTATGGAATAAAATGTACTATATTTATTTGAGTTTTATTATGTTTATTATGATGTGTTTCTAGAAAGCTCGGCGTTCACAAAAGAAATTTCTTCACACCCAACTGCATCCAAGTAGTAAATAATTAGTCCCTTTTAAAATCCTTTAAAAACAGTATAATGTTACTCAGAGGTTCACAAATTTAGTAAAAATCAACACCACAAAAAAATTAAAATATACCTCAAAGGAAAACATTCAAAATTTGAAATAATATGCATAAAAGTTCATAAGTAATAGTAGATATGTGAATCATCGATTAGATATTTTCAAATTTTTACTAGTTACATAATTATGTAGCTTATAAACTAAAAAAATTTACTAACTTACTTATAGTTAACCGGTTAATGACCGGCCAGTCCAATCAAACGATATTTAGTGTAAAGCAGAAGATTTGTATTTTTGAGAATTTATAAAAGCAAAACAATTTATTTTTGGAAATTCGACAATAGTCAGTTTCTTTTCTCGGTGAGCGATCCACTACAAGTCTAGTCAAATTTTAAACATGTGAAGCATTTAGATGTACAGTATTCAGTTGTTCTACGCGCAAACCGGGATCAATCATAGAACATTGGAGTTTTATGCGATGCAAGTAAGCAGAGATTTTATCGTGAGAAGAAGTCAGACATTTTCTTTCAGCGTGAGTCTCAATCAAGTCTTCAACGAAAATACCCACATGTTGAAGCTTTTTCTCCGTTTTTGTAATTTTTTCTATATTTCTAATTATTTTGCCGGATTTAACATATTTATATAATGAAAAATTAAGTAATAATAATAAAATAAAATTTGTATAGAAACGACTAAAACATTTATTTTTATTATATATTAGCACTTTTACTTTGGATTCTCCTTTTTTACTTTACGTTAGTTTTTTAAGCTAAAATTAATCCTAACTTTCTTTAAAAAGCTAAAATTGTCACATTAACGCATTTCAACACAGAAAATGCAGAAGCTATAATAAAGTAATTATATATATAAAAATATCTCAAAATCAAGAAATCGCTTTATTTGCACAATACACTCTAGCCCAAATAAAGAGTGTAAATAGGACATTTGGGCAGTGATAAAATTTTCTCCAACTAAGAAATTTTCTGTGATAACTAAATTTTTACACAACAAACTACGCATCTCTATATCTATATAATATCTATTTACACTACCCAATTAATTTGGTTTAACTTGATTTAGCTAAGTCACTAACTATTTAACCTTACTAACTTAATGACTAACAAATTAACTAACTATAGATAATCCTATAAACTAATCTTACAAACTAACTAACTATAAATCTCTTATTAATTAAATAATAAATTTAAAATACAAAAAATATATTTTATTACTGAACAAGTGCCTTTATTTACAATTATAAGCTGGCAAAATGTTTTCTTTGCTAATATTCGCTGCACAAATGTTGACTGAACAAATACCCTATTTCCAAATGAAAATTGAATTGCAAGTCCTATTCAACACACGCAATTAAACAACGTTTGTGCACAAGTACGATACTTTTAAGTGAACCTTACCTAAACTTATGGAAGCCGCAACGATTTTATAATTAAATTGAATATTTTAAATGAACTGTATATTTTTTCTGAAGTTTAAATTACTTTTTTTCGTCTATTTTATCATACTTTAAATATTATTCAAACATAAGCAAAGCAATGAATAATGATTCGCTATATTTTCATAAAAATCTTCTTTCTTATTTGACTGCATTTAATTATCACGGCTCTACTTTGAAACTATGGATTTTATTTCCTCATCTAACTGATATGGTGGAAATTATATTCCTAAAATCAAACATTTTTTGCTTCGAGCCCATAAATTGTAAAGATGTGTCATGTGCATATACATGTTAATAATGTTTCTTATTGACACTAAAATACCCTATCGAAAAATCTTTTATACAGACATTTTGAAAATCTGGTTGAAATATGTAAAACAAAAACACCATATATATCCATGACAATTCATGATAGATTACATGAAACGCAAACCTTCAAAGCACTACGCCCTTCTCAAGGTCATGCCTAACAACCGCTCAAAATTCAAGATCAAATCAGAGTGGGAAGCACGCATACAAAAAGTTCTTCAGGACAAAATCCTCATTCAAGTCAAAGTTCCTTTCGACGCGTTGGTAGGTCAGTGGAAGATCAATGTGCTTTCATTTCAGCTAGATCGCAACAGAGTATACAGGACCCATCACATTCCATTCAAATACTTTGTCTACGTCTTGTTCAATCCTTGGTCAAAGCGTATCATTTTCTAACTTTTATTTAATTATTATTATCTATACGATGTCTCCTAATCTCGATATCCATTATTGATTTATAAAAAAATTAAATTCTCGTTAAACTCTTTGCAGGTTCCCTTTATAAAAGTTCACGCCTCCAAATGCTTTATACGGCTCCTAAACCAAATCCTACTTTTAAACCTGACCATTGGAAAAACTAGAAAATAGGCCGAAGCATTTTTGACCAAATTGCTCCTTCATAATTCATCAATTGTTTGATTCTTAGAAAATAAGTTTACTATTGAAAGCTAGCTCACATTATATAATGCATTAAGTGTATGATGAGTTGTAGTGAAGCTGTTTACAATTTATCAGTTCATCACTCTTTTTACATTTGTACAAAAAACAATTAAACCAATGAAAAACTTATCATTCCTCAACTGTCTATATGGCAAGTTCGTTCCTGTCACTTGTCGTAAAAATTTAATCCTCAATTATCATTTATTAAAAAGATTCGATGGTGACATCCAAACAAATTTCAGGATGTAAGGAAAGTTAATCGATTTTGTCACAATATATTAAATGGATGTTTGAAGTGAGAGTGTGGATTAGTGAAAATTCACTTTTTTATTTAACTTAACACATTTTGAAGATATTTTTGTATAATCGATCTCTAAAGACAAAGCACGAATACCATAACTTTTCGTTAATTGTTAGAAGAGAGATTTTGCGCTTTTGATATGAATAAAAGTCATATATATTTTACTTACAAATAAATTCTTAATTTTAAATCTTTAAAAATTTTATATAAATTTTCAATGCCATTTTTATAATAATAGTCATTAAAAACATATTGATAAAACAGTGTTATGAATAATAAAAAATATTTTATACAATATGTTACATAAAGTTAAATAAAAAAAGTTTGACACAATTTTTATATAATGAAATGTATTTAAAGGAGATATCGTCTACATGAAGGATCATTCTTGGAGGGAAGAAGCAGTAATGAATGAGGTTGGAACCATTTACAAAGGTGATAACATTCCAGAAAATTTGAACAAATCGATCGCTCCTATTACATGGTTTTTCAGTCAAGTACTCATATTTCATTGAATTTATAAAGATACTTTGAGGAAATGCGAAATCAACATACTTTGGATCTCTGTCAATATTCATGCTAAATATAGGGCTTAAATCGTGACAGCATATTTGACCGAAAGACATTTTGCCGAACGGACATTTCGAATAAAAAAAAATATATTTTGGATAGAAAAAACATAATCAAATTCAGAAAATAACTTTTATTGAATAAGTGCAAAAAGTTTGGAAGATAATCCGAATGAAAAGAAATATCTATTTTCAAATCAAAACTGGAAAATAGCTTTTATTGATTTAGCAAAAAAATTCTGATAGATTATTAGAATTGAAAAATATATATATATATTCTCAATGAAAATGTAAAGTTACAGCAGGGTGCTTTCATTGAGCAGGAACAATTGCACCGCAAAGTATCGAACTATTAGGAAAGGAGGCTTGATGTGGGACAATGTGCGTGCACTAAAGATTTTCTAGGAAGTGTCAAAAATTTGCAAACTTTTCTATAAAAAGTCTTTGTTATTTCAAAAATCTTTTGTCCTTTTTTCGAAATGATTTTATGATTTCAAAGCATGAAAGCAAAGAATACAAAAGAAGGGTCAAACTTTTTACCGAATGAAACCAGAGGATAACAAAAGATATAAAAATTTTAATAAAAAACCTCAAAAAACACTTAAAAAATCTTTAAACTGTATAAATCTGTAAAATCTTTATTGAAAAATTATAAACAAGACTATTAAAAGAAAAAAAATTACTGGAAGATAAACTTACATTTTGATATATTTTCGTATCTTCCGGTAATTTTTTTATCATACATTAGTTTTTTTTAATTTTTTTATTCGCATTTTAGAGATTTGTCTCTTTTATAGAGGTTTTTTAAGATTTTTTGATTTTTTTAGTTAAAATTCGTACCTCTTTTGGTATCTTCCATTTTCTTCATGTAAAATGTCTGACCCCAAATGAATTATAAAATATAATAAGGTTAAACTCATGTAATATAAGATAAGATGAATATAACTGATTACCTCGTTGAAAACTTTTCATTTTTTTAAATACCCATACTCTTAATCAACATATCTCATATTTAATAGCTAAACTACAATTCTACCATTAAACTCAGCCTAATCCTAAACTTCCTTAAACTATGTAAAGCATATATGCGAATATTTGTGTAAGCGAAATTGGAATGCTCAAAGATATTATAATGCAAAAAATAGGTCCAACTCTGCTAACAATTCATAACAAATTTAACTTTAAGATAAAGTCCAATTATATAAAGCGTAATCTCCCTCATACCATGAATTCCTTTAATAATAAATAAACCTAACTCTAATATTGTCATAAGCTGTAGCCCAATCATAACACTAAGCCCAACCATAAATCTTAAATTTACCCGAACCCTATAAATGTTTATTTATGTGATTCAATACTTGTAAATAATATAACATTTAATAATGTATCCCTAATTTAACCCCAAGCTAAACTCTAATGCTAACATTAAACCTAATCTAACCCTGAACTTGAAAGTAACAAACGTAAATGTTTATCTCATTATTTATATCTAATACATTTTAGTTATTATAAATAATATATTGAATAAATCTGTCAAATTTAACTGTAATTTAGGTACCAATCCTAGCACTAAACCCAACCTATATCCTAAAATGTCACTGTAACCATAGAAATTTTTAACTCAATCAGGCCAATCTATAAAGCTGTGGCAGGGCTAACATTTCTTGCCCCTCCCCTGCAACTCCCCTAAAATGTATAAATGTGTCCACATTCTCATAGTACCTACCTCATTAAAATCAGTTTTGCCCTCCCCCTCTCCTGTGTACTTGGAACTGTGGAAGGAGCTGATCTCAATATTATTTGTAAATAGGGAAATAAAAAGTAAAACTTTTATTCAAACAAAATTTTGTCTATATTAATTTTCAACCACTCTTCCCTTATTCAGGTAAACACGACAAATTTTAATTTTGAATAAAAATTTTGGAAATTGCTAACGTTAGATTTAAAAAAAAAACAAATGGTAAATTTTGGATTAACCAGAATTATTTAATGAATATAAAATTACATATATGATGTGGTAAGATGATCAACTTAAATCATCTACGTAGACTTGTTTTTGAAATACTAAATAAGCTAAATTCCGTGTTCATAAACAGGCTTACAGACTATAATATAAAACTTTGAGAATCTTTGAAATCTCCAAGACCGGGTAATACCGACTTTCTTCTAGAACCTATTATTATGTTTCATAAAAATGATACCCTTGACTATAAAAAAAATGCTAAAACCAGCTTAAAAGCTGAGTGAAGCGTTTGGTTAAGTTATAGAAAAAATTTTTATGAAAATTATTTAAATACAAAACGGCTTTGAGATAAATATTGAAATTAATACTGATTGAATCTTAAAAATAACGCATTTTGTTTCAACATTGCGTTGGCGGACATTTTAAAACAAATTTTTATTTTGGCTCTCACTGCAGGATATTCGAGTTCTATAGTTAGAATGCGCTTTCTCTGCCTTTAATCGAGTTGATTCTTGTCATCGAAGAACGATTTTCCCGTTTAGAGTATTTCAGTTGACTTTACTACACATTGAAAATAAATTAACCAAAAGTATTACATTTGATGAATTTGTTATAAAAAAACGGGTTTTGAAACCTAAAAAATTACCAATGGCGTTGTAAAATAAATTCTTTTTGCACGCAAGTTGTCAAGAATAGGTCTGCAAGAAATTTCATTGTTTTTTCAATAAATGTATATAAATTTTTACTTTATCAGAATAAAACGCTTTAATAATATTTCACACGAGTATTTAACTTTCTGCATATTTATATAATTGACAGATAAAACCTTAAAAATTCGTAGATTCATGTTCCTCCTTCCCTCTGAAAATTTTTTTGGCCCCTTCTGTGTCAAATTCCTGACTACGCCTCTGCTTCCTGATCAAATAGGGGTTTAGTATTGGTCCAAATTTGCGTAAAATTTTACTTTCCAATCTTTCAAATTTTATCCATTCTATATCATCCAGGTTTCCTTTACATTCAAAATTATTTGCATGTGAGACATTTACGGAGAATTGCTTTTAACGAATTTCGCATTGTTCTTAGTTTGACAAAGGAATCATGGAAGCCACGATGTACGCCCTATACCGCTCAAATCTTCACTTCAGCAATAGGGGAGATCCGATCGCCGTGTCCAGAGCCATATCCAGCATCGTATCCTTTTACTACACATATTCTATACATCCACTATAATTCTTTTTCTATGCCTTTTCGTGTTCTTTGTTAATCTATAAGCTATACCCTGTTTCTGGGGTTTAGCTAGAAATTTACGCCAGGGCGGTCTCCATTCAGACATATAGCAATATGAGAGCAACACCTTTTTGATGGAATCTCATCTACCTGTTCTAATCAAAGAGAATGTATTTTATGTGACTTTAAAGAAACAGACTTAAATCAGCCCAAGTCAACAATGACTTCACTGTCTACAGTACTTTCAACAATAGACCTTGGAATATTTTTTCGTGAGCAAAGTCTAGAACAGTCTTTCGAAGACAGTAAATATCTTTTTGGAATTAATTCAGAAAAAAGTTATTGAACGTAAAAGCCTGCACAATTCTTTGATTAAAAATGTATGTTTAATTCTCTTTATTTTTTGTGATTTTAAATTGTAAAATAAGTTTATATGATGAGAACAATACACTCGTTTCTATTTGAGTGACTACTTCTCTCCATTTTTACGATATCTTTAATTAAGATCAATAAACGCGGTTCCCACCATGATCTCAATAGGGCGACTCTAACTACTGTATCTGTTTTAATGATCAAATAAACCATTTAAAATTTTAAATTATCCTTTTTAAATTCTAAATTATTTTTAATTTTGTTCTCAGCTATGACAAGTAAGTGATTTTCTGAAATTTTTACAACACTAGATCTGAATGTTAAATTTCGTTTCATACTATTTTTGCTAACACATCTTTGCGTATTTTTTTGTGTAATTATATTTTTGTAATGAAATTTCAATCAAGTAACGATTTTTTCTGCAAAATTATAGATATAAAAGCGTTATGAGCTTTAGATTCTGTTGTAATATAAATTTTTAAGAGTGTATTAAAAATAGACGCAAAGTTATTAAATGCAGAATTTTATGAATACATAGGATTTCAATGCTTGTTTATTATAATAAATCAGTACAAAAGCTGATTTCCTAAAAAAATATTATTTATTTATAAACTCAATTATATAATGATTCCAAACAAAAATTTTGATTTGTTCGAAAATAGCAAGTTTGGTTGATAATTGTACAAGTTCTTATACTCTAATTGCAAAACCTGAACGCAGTAATGATATGAATATTGTCGATTTATTATAAAATATATATATTTTTTAATAATGAATATTTTGGGAGATTTAGGCATACTTCACTTTGCACTTTCAGACATTTTCAAACTCCCAAATGCGAAAACTTAGTCTAGGAATGAAACCAACAAACACAGATATATATATTTAAAATTTGAAAAAAAATTGAAACAGTTTTTAGATATAAACCCCGAATTTGAATGAAGCTTTCAGATATTTTCAAGAACTAAGTGAACCGAGTTTATAAATGAAACAAGCGTAGTAGATTTGGTATAAAAACAGATATTTCATGTAAGATTTCAGAGGTTTTTCGAGACAATTTTCAGGTGTAAAAAGCAAATTTGATTGATAAGGTCAAATATTTCGAAACCTTAAATGGGAAAACTTACTTTAGCTTTGAAACTTGCATGGTTGATTTTGTACAAAAACAGATATTTTATGTATAATTTAAAGGATTTTTGGAGACAGTTTTAACAGGTAATTTTAATGACAGTGTTAGATATCTTCAAACATTAAATGCAAAATCTGAGTCCAGAAATGAAGGCAGCATAGTCGATTTGGTATAATTCATGTAAAATTTGAATGAATATTCTATTACATATATTTATCATCAATCAACAGTTTGATTAAAATTTTTAAATATTATCCATGTTTATTTATAAATTTTAATTGAAAAATGAAAACATTTAGGCACTTTTCGAAGCTTTATCTTAATTAAAATAAATTGAATTTATTTTTAAAAAGTTTTGATTTTTTAATTATTATATGATGGAATTTTCCTTGTTTCATTATATATATGTGTGTGAGTGTTATACGTTGAAAACTGCATATAGATATAAATTTTCAATGAAGTATCTAATATAATCTATGAGGTTAATTACAGATAATATCAAAATTTTGTTTAAAAATTTTAATTTTAATTTTTGATTGACAATTTTTGACATGAGGATGTCATTCATCTATCATGAAAATTGTATCAGCTAGCCATTTTAGGAAAGTCGCGAAATTTGAAGGATTTTCTTTGATTGCTGGGAAATTTGTATAAAAAATTAATATTATTCAAAGGTCAAATTCATACATAGCAAAAATAGCTCTCCCAAGTGTTAAAGCAGGAGCTTTTTATTTCTTCAGATGGTGATGTTTCACTGGTGCGCAAAGAGTTAATAACTTCAGTTACTCACTAAGAGCGAGTTATTCACTTTTGACATGATCTTTCAATAAAATTGATTTTAGGTTAACGTTCAAAATAATCTTGGCATTCTACAAGGAAAGTGGGAAGGAGACTTTTCAGATGGGGTGAAGCCTTTGCAGTGGACAGGAAGTAAAAAGATTTTGCTGAAGTACTTGAGAACTAGGAAGACAGTGAAATACGCTCAATGCTGGGTCTTTGCAGGCGTAGCCGCAACGCGTAAGCGCTTTTACTTTCGCTTCCTTAAATCATTTCTTCCGAAGGATACCGAGTCCTACTAAATTAAAAGACTTGAAAGAAAGATCCTCTAACATACAAGTTTAATATGAGGTCAGATGAGTATTTTAGAGGGTATAGCTAATTTTTTCAAATCATATAACCGAGTTTCCTTGATATATTTCCTCTTGCTGTATTGTCAAATTTTGAAATTCTCATTTGATCAATTTTGAAATTTGAATCACACATTTGTACTTTCAACCAATCATATCAATGTAATTTTATGTTTGGCATATGAAATTTACTCACTAGTATGCAAATTTATTCACACCCGCACTTCCCCAAATTTTGTAAACGCAAAACGATCCCATACACCTGAAGTAAGAACAATTTATTTACACCCGCTTAACTTCGCATTGTGTAAAACCGATTAGGACTCGCATTAGCCAAAAATTTTTTGCCACGCTAATCTCAGCCTCAAAAATCAGAATCTCACCCGTATGAGTTTTCAATAGGTAAATGAACCCGCCAACCTTCAATTGTTTCAGTATATATTTACTAGCATTAATTTATCTGATTCATAATATAAAATATTGAAAAAAATACTCGAAATTTTACTCATATATTTTAAGGTTAAGAATAAATTTTTTCTTGTTTAATTGAAATGTTTCGGACAAATAAAATCTGAAATGCAAATGTCTTTAAAATTTATAAGTAATAGTGCTCCCTCTTTTTACACTCTGTTCGGTAGACTCTGAGAAAAAATTACACCAGAAAAGCTTTGTTTTTACATGACCTTGAAAACTGATATGTAATTGCAGTGCTACTTAAAATGTTGTTGCGAGTCAATTATAAAAAAAATTCGTTCTTTGATATCAACACTGAAATACTCTAAAGGAAATAAGCTTGTAATCTTTGCTTTATCCATATTTCACAATCATAGAGATTGAGTCAAGACCCGTAAGATTTTCGTTCTGCTAATGCATGTTCTAAATTGTAAACTCGCTTGGACTAGTCAGCCTACCTGATAGTATTAATATTCACTGATAAAAGCCCAAGCAGAAAATAAATAGAAACGGTTGTTAGCAGAGGTCCAAACGAACCCTTTTAATTTGTAAAGCATCTATGTCTGAAAGTAGTTCAAAAAAACTATCAATAGTGAACTAGAATAGCAAACAGGGCTGGATTTTTTCAACAACATTGGATCATCATAATATATCAATTTATTAAACCATGCTTAAATAAGTTTACCATTCCAAGCTAAAGCTGATAATACGATTTTTTCACATAAATACTTGAATTAAAAATAGGCTAATTTAATCTAGTTTTAACATTTTAGCAAAATATATCAGCAAAAATTTATCACACTCAACATCTATTTCACACAAAATTTGATTGAAAATTCTAACTTTAGGTAAAATCTCTATATAACTATCTTTTTTGATCAAGTCGTATTTTTGTATAACCTAACTTAGATTCTAACTAAATGTATCTGCAACATTTTATGTATTTTTAAGAACCTGGTTCGCCTTTTTTCTCATATACCACATGATATCTCTACAATGCTCTTAGCAATTCAAAAATTGACTTACTTTACTATATTTACGCCTATTCTATTAATACTAAGTATAATGGGGGTAGACATAGATCAAAACAATGTGGATAGACAACTTATCACCGAATACTTCATCGACAGACAGTTTGTCTAACACAATTCGTCAAATGGAAATTTATTCGAAGAAGACTTTTTGTCGAACGGCTTTTTCGTAGGGAACATTATTTTGCTGCATAAATTTATTGTTGAAAACCAACAAATGATTAAAACAAAAATGTTTTTTTTTAAATAAATCCTTAAAGTTATTCCTAAATTGTTTTTAACAGTTAGCGTAAGTTCACTTATATTTTGAATGGATAAAACGCTTCGATTTTAAAATGTTTTATAATTTTACTAATAATAGCAAACATATAGATAAAAAATTAGGTTATAGCTAGAGCCGCATAACCCAATAGCAATGGCGGAATTTTCTCATCTCTGTTATATGAGAAATTTAGAATATTTAAACGGTCTTTTTAATAATTCATTTTTACTTATTCAACATATTAAAGGGCATATCCACAGAACATATAGGTTCAAGTGTGGACAAAAATCAATAATATTTAAACAAAAAAATTATTTAAAACATATATTATAAAAAGATAAAAAAAATCTAGGATGTTTAAAATATCCATTCGCTTTATTTAATATAAAAAACACTTTATTTATTTAAAAATAAGAATAGATCATTTTGAATAAAAAAAAGCTATGAATGAAGCCAATGTTAAACTAATTTCATTTATACTATAGATAGATCGATAAGCAAGAAAGTCATCTAAAATTAATTACAATTAAAATAAGCTTTTAAAATGATTTTTGTCTATGGTTTTAAAAAATACAAATATTCACAGAAAATAAAAAGTTGTAATTTCACAAATGATAGATGTCAATACAAAGTCATAAAATTAAGTGTTACCATATTTATAGTAATATTTCTATCAAGATAAGTAAATTGAAAGCTTTTACTTAATTTTTTGAATAAATAAATAATTACAATACTTTTCTGTTATGTCAGCAATACCAATATTTCGATAATCTTTTAATGACATAAAGAACTCACTGAAAGTGAACTAACAATTAAAATAGTAAATTTATTATGATTTAATGGTATTTTAATTAGCAAGAATAGTAATATTATGTATGGTTAAAGTAACCATTTAAAGTAGTTATTGCAATGACTTTTTGTTTTATATGTTTAAATATCCAAGGAATTCAAAAGATCTGTTTGCCACCGCTAGCGAAGGCTCATTTCTTTAAATATAATTGAGTAAAGAATGAAATATATTAAGAAAGTATGAGAGTTATTGTCCTATTTTTAAGCAATTTAAAAAATTTGCTTAAAATATTTACTTTAGTTTTCAAAGTGTTGGGAATTCCGACAAGAATCACTACAGCATACAACGTTGGTCATGACGCCACAAACAGCTTCACGATATCTTTAAAATATAATAGTTCCTTCCTTTTTGACAATAACGAATCTTTGGACTCCATATGGTAAAATTTGATTAATTTTATTACTATTTTTATTATAGTCTACCTCAAAAGTATTTTCAATACTTGAAATAGTACATGATACCACTTTTATGTAGTTTTATAAACAAATAAATATGCAGAAAAATGTTAATATTAATCTCGTTAATTAAAACGTATAGATATAGAAAATAACTACATCTATACGATATTGTATTTGAATTTTTTTTTGGAATTATTGCATTATATGAAATAGAATCATTCCATTAACGCCATCTATATACAACAATTTTATAAAAATTATAATTTGATTAGGTTTGTTTTAAACTATTTGAATAATTTCGTTTAAATATTTTTGTCATTTTTGGTATTAATATTAACTATATAAATGATAAATCAATATTATATTATCTAATTTTCTGTTCATATAATAATATCACAACTTAAACCTTTTTCAGATAGTAATGGAACTTTATATTTAGTAAATAACTTTTAATACATATTTACTATTCAACTAGTAATTTTTTAAGTGATAGTAGAAAAAAGGTCGCAAATTTACGGATAGTTACGGCTTTACACGCATAGTAATGTCGTTTATTTTGTATGATTGCAACCATTACATTTTTTCAGAGAATCTCTTGATATAATTGCAAATGGAACAAAAAAATCGAAAATTAATAATAAAATTATAAAAAAATAAAAAAAATACCCAGTTCAAATATAACAGAAAATTTTAACTTAGGAAAAATCTTAACAATTTCTTCTTTTGTTACTCCTTTATTTAAATTGTATACACATTTTTTATAAGGAATTATCATGTGTGGAATGAAATTTGGATGGACAGACCTGACTTAGATTCAAAGTTTGATGGATGGCAAGTATTGGATGGAACACCTCAATACATAAGCAATAGTATTTATTTCCTTAATTATACTTCACATCGTATATTCACTTAATCAAAAGTATAGTTGGATTTATTTTTCAAAAATATTCAAAAAATTCTATAAAGTGTATACGCAAAGAGTATAACAATATAAGTTGTAAATTAACCTATAATCACCTTGTAATTATCGAGAAAATTTTAAAAAAAAATAGAAAAAAACTTAATAGTGAAAACAGAGCATTATACACACTTTGGAATCTATTTCTGCTTTATTTGTTTTTTCTTATTTTACAAACGAAACACCCTGTTACATTCATTCTAATTCTCCTTCCTTTGCCTTTATTTTTCGCACTTTTATTTATAGAGTGGATGTTTTTTTTTATCAGCTTTCACCATTTCCTTCTAACACTTAGTCGATTTAGATTTTTTTGTTTTAACCTTCGCACTACGGACCATGGCTTTTTACTCCATCTTGTAACTTCGATAGAGTTTTTCGCCTTATAAAAAATATGTAAGCATAGGAAATAATTATATTTACTTTTTAACTAGACGATACAGGATTACTTTTGATAAAAAAAATAAACATAAGTCAAAAAGTTGTTTTTTTATAAGCTTTTATTCAAGGAGATTTTTTTACTTAAAAAAAAGGCAAAATTTTTTCATAAAAATTTTTCAATTTTTTTTACATTAGGTGACTTTATATTTGTTTTTATGTACAATATGGGTAAAAAATAAACAAAAACAAATTTATATGATAATTAACAAAAAAAGATTAAAAAAAAAATTAACGCCATCTGCTCTAAAATTTTTTATATGATTCAGACATCAAAAATATACAAAACAATAGGACTAAACGAAACAATAAGATAAAAGAATTAAAAATATTTGTAGATGAGCTGTTAGCAGTTAGGACAAAGCATTTTTTTATGATTTTTACATATATATTTATGGCATGAATCACATTTTCTGGTTCCCCTTTTTTTTGGTTTACAGGATGATATATAACAATTTCCCCTAGAGGTAGAAGAAACCTCTCGTCTTTCTGTAATATTTTGAAAACCATAAAATGATAAAATACTCAAAATTTTACCTGGGGTCAATGAACTCTGCGATCTTAATTTCATTGATGTTTCAGACAATTTTAGACACAAATCTCTTAAAAAATATTTTCTTCCCCCGGCTCTGGTTGATGGGTATATGTTTGGAGAATTATACTTAGATATTATCCAACTATTATGGCATACAATATCTAAATAGTTGGTAAAAACGGCATAAGTCCATTTTTTATTAGGCTTATAGCATGTATAAGCCCTTAACATTTTATTTGCCATATCAACACCACCCTTAAAACTATTATACGTTAAAATTGTTTCAGGAATATTGTCTGCCCCCTCTGTTTGAATACATCCCAAATGCTGACTGGATAGTATGTAAACTACTTTGAAATTTTTGATAGCATGTTTACGGGGTATGTAAGCAGTTATAGATGCATGTGTAGTATACAAAAATCTACTTTCACATGCAGCTAATCTCAATTCTTTGAAATGTTGTGGTCTTAATATGAGGGGTATAAATCTCCTATTTGTTCTTACTGTACCTAGGACAGTGTAATCCTGACTTGTTCCCCATACACATAAATTATGTGATGTAAAGAATCGGTCAATTACAATTCCATAGCCTTTAGGAATATTAGCATCACTGACTAGGCGCTTTACTATATTTTCGCCGCTAAAATACGCTCTATTTTCCAAACCTGAAGCATATATTTCTGATTTAAGTATATAGAAACTTCTAGCGTCATTGCAATGATATACCTTCATACCATACCTACCGGGCTTAGAAGGATCATATATTTTTACTGGGGAGGCTCCTCTGAATTTTACCAACTCCTCATCTACAGTTACATAGTCTGTTGGTGTAAAATATATTATAAAAATGATTGTGAACATATCTAATAGGAGAAATTTTATCTTCGCTATTTCTTTCACTTCTAACATCAAATCGAATAAATGTGTGAATGAGATAAAACATATCTCGGGAAATAGCTGCTTTCATGAAAGGTTCTCCGTGGTCTTCAGAAAACAAATAACTGAGCTGGATAGATTGACTTCTTGATTGCCCGATATAAAGTATGCAGCTGAAGTAGGCCAAAATATCATGAATTTGAAATTTCTGATAGGATTGGAAAAGACTCTGATATTTAGGAGTACTACTTCTAAAAGTTTTTTATAATACTTATATCTATTCTAATAAAACAAAAATACCAGGGCTTCGAAGCGGGAGCCAGATTAGAAGTCCAGAGCAGTTAAAGCCGAAACGGTTTTTTACTAGAAGTCAGAATTATAAACAAAATAGTGCGACTAAGTGTCTAGCCTCAAGTAAGTCTCAAATACCTTTTTAGCTTTTATAAATATACAGTTCGTTATAAGATTTTATTTGTCAATACAAATTCATAAAAAACAATAAAATAAAAACCTTATAAAAAAAACTAAAAAATATGATAAAATAGATAAAAAATCATATAAGTATATATAAAGTTTAACATTTATATAGATAAAAAAATACTAAAATTTTAATTAATTCAAAAATCCATAAATGAAGAAAAAATGCTAAAAACAGTATTTAACTTGTTTAGCAAAAATGAGGGATATCGGAGCTGGGGTCAAAAAATACGTTTTTCAGAAATTGAAGAAGAAAATTATAAGGCGGCCCCGAAGCCCTGGGAAATACCAGAGATAGTATCGCTAAAAACATCAAACTTACGCAAAGTTTTCATCCATTCGCAACTTTGTGCATTTGTAAATATAGTGAATAAGACTTTGAGTCATAAAAAGCTGAAAAATTGAAAGGGAATCATCTAAAACTTCAGCTCCGTTTTTCGGACCAGAAGGAACAGACTGAATATTTCGTATATTTCTGGACAGTGTTCTTCCAAAAGAAGCTTGAGTTGGCTCCCAAGAATACACAGTTTCATCAGGAGCAGTCAAAGAATTATAATTTTCATACGAAATCGAAGATTCTGAAGAACTTCCAGTTATGGATTCAGAAGAAAAAGAAAAACGATCCTCTAAGTCTGAAGGTTCACTCATTATTAGAAATATGAGAAGAAAAACTCAAGAAATCCAATAAAATAAAAAAGAATAGAAACACTTGTGATATTATGAAGAATTTTTATACAAATGCCAACAGCTGTAAACGTGCAATAAAAGTACTGATGCTTATGTGGTAAATCGATTTACGTCTCTACGGTTCAATGTAAATAAGGCCTATATAAAATAGATCACACGTGTGATAAATTTATATCACAATATATCACATTCGTAATAGTCTTCTTCAATACTTCTTTTTCATATCATATCTTCTCTATAAGAAAATTATCATGCAACTATAATATTATCAAATCATCTCCACTATCATCATCATGATAGTCGAATGGTTTCATCAACATCATTCTAAACAAGCTATAAGAAGCAATAAATGTTTATAATAACGAGATATTGCTCTTGTATACGTTTATTTGATGATAATAATAGTGGAGTTTTTTTCCATTGCTCCGTAGTTCGAGGGGTATACAAATCGTCCGTAGTGCGAAGGAACAAGTTCCTAAAATACTGACTCAAAAATATAAGTAGTAACAGAGGGAATCAAAACATCAAAATTTTTCTTGGACTAAAAGAGGGCAGACTTGTAATAATGCACGCCAAAATTCTTCCAAGCTCTTTGTGTTAAATTGAATTTTTAGCAATTCTTTTGTACTTAATCCAACGAGATCATCTTTAGCAAAGTCATCAATATCACTAATACAATTTATTTTCTAATCTGAGATTTTCTGAACAGAAATAGCCAATGAAAGAGTTCTGCAGAGTAATAGAGATGTTCTGTGCTCTTCGAAGCCGACGAACTTCTGTGTGGTAAAGAAGACCTTCATATTCTGCCACCATTTGATGACAATAAAAGTCATCAATCACATTAAAATCCAATTATTAATTTTTCTATTTCTTTAAAGCGGGCGCCATGCAAACGAAAAAACGAGTGCTTATAAGAAATTACATACAAACGTAAATAGAATCTCACAAGCACTAACATTTATTCAATGGTGAGAAAAGCTTTAAAAGTAAACAATGTGCTCATAAATGATTTTATCTCAAATGACATGAATACACGGAGCAAAGCAAATTTCACGCATATTCAAGGTAGAAAAGAAACACAGCCACTGCTTACTATTCAATCAAAGTTTGCTTTTTGTCTCATTTATTTTTAGATTATTCATTTTCTCTCATTTTAAGTTTTTTTTACAAAAATGGAAAAATATTCACGGATCACCTGAGACGCAACCATGGACCCCGCGTTAAGAACAACAGCCCTAAAGATATCAAATATTGATTAATACGTTAAATGCATATTAAAGCATTAATTTAATTCATTTTCTTGCTATAAAAGTAGGGGTTCATTTAAGTTCACCCACAACGTATAAATCAATGAAGTTCAAGGCCAATTTGGTGAATATATAATGTTCCGAGTCAACAGTAAAAAACTGCTTCAGTCCATCCTACTCTGTCTAAAATTAAAAATAATGAAAAATAAATATTACTTTTTTTCTAATTAATATTTATTAAAAAATTTTCTATAATTTTATGAAAACAAAAAAAATTGTATTTTAAAATATCAATTAATTATAATTCGTAAAATAATTAAAATTCTTCATAAATCAAAGTTTTAAAACGAAGTCATATAAAAAATGTTTATTTGTTGTAATAAATTATGATGAGTTTCATTAAATGTCAAATTTTTTTGCTAGAAAAATGTATTTATTTTTCCATATGGTGATTTTTATATGACAATAATTATTATTAATTCATTTCTGGCTCATGAAATGATCTCAGAATGAAAAAAACTAAGTTTTCCTTAAATATTTTCTTGTCAATCTTCGATTGGTATTTACTACGGTGACTTTTATATAATACTTAGAATTTCTATTGCTCAAAGATACAAGACATGAAATTAACCATATATACATAAACGAACACATAACTTCCTCAAATACATAAACACAAATATAGATGTAGTGGTAAAGAATTTTTTAGTTCTCGGTATGGCATTCAAGGGAAGAATAAGCTTTCATAGCTGGATAGATGGTAAGGATAGGGATCGAACTTAGATCATCTGGATTCAAACCTACGCTCCCACCACTGGGCCATCTGCCGAGTTAAAGATAAGACATAGGGTAAACAATTTATTAATCAGCTTTATCAAACAGGCCCTAAGGACCACTCCTATTTACTTTCTTCTCTTTGATATAGCCATTGTGTCCGCAAAATTATATATTTTATTTTAAAATATTTATTCTATATAAAATGTATCAGTTTTAAAAAATTACAATTATTTTAGGCATTTGAATTTCATAAAATAATTGCAACTTATATGAAAAATGTATACATAAAAAATTTTAGAGAAAAAATTCATTCGCCATGTGATAATATATATAGAATTGTATCAAAAATTGTTTCAAATTGTAAAAATAAGTTTAAAAGTTTTAGGATTATTTAATGTAGCACACGCATTATAAAGATAATACCCGAAAAAAAATTAGTTTAAATATTCAAAAGTCTAATACCAAAAGGCAGTTTTTTTATTTAGCAATATTAATAAAAATATTTGGTATCGTCAATTGAAATAGAAGTTTTAAAATCAATTAATAATCTTTATTAAATTATCTTTATCTCTATCTTTTTATTAAATTATCTTTATTATTATTAAATTATCTTTATTAAAAAAAAATGATTAAATTAGATATGGACGCAAGCTATTCATCAAGAATAGTTATAAATTTTTGAAGAATTATATTAAAAAAATAAATAGGAAATATATTTATATAAATACTTTCACTATAGCGTCACAAAATGTTCAAGAAGATAAGAGAAGGAATCTAAAGAGGAATTAACTTCTCGCTTTAATCAAAGAAAATACTATCTCAAGGATGTTGAATATTTTATATCTATTTTCATAATATGGACATTTATTCGTACAAAAATTTATTATTAGAGCTTTTTCTACTCTTCTATATTTTCTAGAGGATACCTATTCAAGTTTTGTCATATCAATGTAACAGAATTTCGTGAATAAGAAGAAAACTAACCCAAAAGGTGAACATCCCACTAAAGTGTAAAGGTTTAGGATACTGAGGAGTGTTTTGATCGAGAATAGACAATTTGCTATGCGGATATCAAATTATGAAACGTAAAGTGGGAGAACGCTAGGATTTGAACCCCAAACCATAGACAACCCTACTCACGCATCAGATTATATATGTTTATATTAAAATTTTTGTTTTTAAATATTAATATGTCTTTGATATCCATTCTATTCCTGTAATGGATGTATTAGATATTATCTATAGGTGTATAGCAAGAACTAATGGAAAACTCTGGTAATTTAAAACTACTCATTAAGTACTATTATATAAAGGTAAAGGTACCGTCGGAAAGGCACAATTATTGCTCCACTTGTATTGCGGTATCGAACCCAGGATCTTAAATTATCGAATCCACCATCTAACCGCCTCCTCACGCATACATGAAGATATAATTAATTTCTACATGATGTATGAAAAGTATAATTCTTTTTACTGATCAAAAAATATTATTTCAGTCTTCCATCTGACGCAAATTTCGTTAAAAAAGTTACCGCCTTTTAAGATTTATTTAGAGTTGGGCCAGCTCCAATAAAAGCTGTTAAAAAGGCGCTAATCTTCACGAAGTATGACACAAACTACAACTACGCTTCACTCAACTCTGACATTCTCCATTGGTTCCAGAAGGACGAAAATTCAAAGCCACAAATCTTTGCTCACTACAAATCTACGTATTGATTTTTCCTTCCCTGTATATCATTGGTTATCTTGTTGGTTAGTTACACAATTAGATGAAATCGCTTATTTTAATGAAATATATTTAGTTTTTTTTAATCAATATTAGTATTCGCTTAACTAGTTTAATAATAGTAAATAATACGTAAAGAAAATCATATATTTCAAGCCCCTCAGTGAACTCATAATCATAAATTGAAATAAATAAACTGTTTCGAAGGCACAAAAGTGGTTCCAATAAAAATTACAAAGTTTTTCACATATGTGTAATGAAAACAAAATCACCTCTCTTTAGCAGTTTGTTATCTTTTGTGAAACTATATTTATTCGTTATGCTTTTTATTTGGAGATTTGAGTGCAGAAAGCGAAGAAATTTAAAAGTGTTACATTTGACCATGGGTAATCTGGAAACCAAGGATCCAGATAATTTTATAAGGATATTTAAAAAAATTAAAAGTTAAATTAATTATATTACGCTGGGATAAAATAAGATTAACTTCGCAAAAATGTCTCGAGAAATAATAATAATAATAATAATCAGAGATCAGGAACTTTTCACTTTAGAATTAAAATTTGAACATAAGTAAGAATAATACTGACGCTTGGTTACTATGTTTTAAGTTGACTCTTTCGTCCTATTAGTCTTAAGTTCCAGTGAATAAAGAAGCAGATATTAAATTTGTTCACAAATTTATCAAATTTGTTTATGATGAAAATAAAAGGCCTCTTTAAATTCATTCATAAGATTCTAAAATGTTCTTCATAAGAAACACAATTTGAAAATTCATTACTTTCGACGTCTAATTATTTTAGCCCTTTTAATCTCAATTGTAATTTTTAATTCTTTCTTTTTATTTCAATAATCATATTTTCCCCATTTTAATTTTATATTTTGAACTAAATGTGTCGATCAAAACTAGACAAGTCAAATAAAGTTAAATGTTGCGTACTCACAATTCGGAAAGAGGCCAGTCTTGCGCATTGAGAATTAGTATAATTGTCGACTGTAAAAATGGTGCCAAACTGAACATACCTAATTGACATGTCTGAGAATAATATTCGCAAGTTATTATATATTTACAAAGTTAATGTATAACATAATATATTTAAGAAAAACTTATATAAATCAATATCTTTCATTTACGTAAATTTATTTTAATTAAAATTATTCACATATGTTCTCGATTAGCGTAGACTGGTATACGACTTTTAGTTTAAGTTCGTACCATTTCACTTTTAAATGCTTCCTTTTTTGAGGCGGATTTAAAGTAAAATAAGATAGGGGAAGAAATAGTATTATAATAAGGGAAGGCAAATTGGGTGATCGTTTTCATATGTAGAAGACACAATTTCCTATATTCTAATATTGATATATTGTTGTTATCTATATATGAGCAGTGAAATTATATAGAAATCAATACCCAATCAAAACTAGTTACACACACTCCTAATTGCGCTTTATTTACATGGACCCCCCTCTCCTTAAGTCTCCTTCCCACTTAAAATATTCAGAAAGTCAGTTAAATGTTTCCAACTAACTAGTTAATATTATCTAACATCTAAATATAAGTAAAAATAAATTTAGGGTTTTAAATTTTAAAAAATGTTATAATTTGCTCATCTTTAATCAATTTCGTTAGATTTATAATCTCAGTATATTTAAAATTGTTAACATATTTCAGATAAATTTAAAAAAATCCTTCTATTTGAAAAGTAAGGGGAACGTGTTTTACAAGTTTTTTTATTATCCTATTAATTACATTGAGTTACAAAGGTAACTATTTTTTGTTGCATTATAAATTTTAGCGCTTTTTTATGAAGGGGCTGATTTTAAAATTGATCGTCTTTTTTAGCATGCCTTTAATATTTACAAAAAAAATGATAGAAACACAGTTTTGTATTATTGCTTAAAACCTCCCTGATTTAATATTCACTTCTCATGGGCGGACCTATAGAATTAAATTTATCTCGGGGATAACATCTTTTTCTCAAATGAACTTTTTATGAAAAACAATCAAAATATTTATAAGATTACTCTTAAACTGAACAAACACACCAACAGCTACTTTTGCTTGACAGCTCAGGAAAACTTGTACCTGCTTCTACACCACCTCATGGGTGTCAAATGTTAATATGGTGCTGGCGTTCAATTTGAGGTGGCGAGGAGGGAGAGAAGGTTTTGCCTACAGACAATTGAACCGTGCATTACTTTTTGTGGGCAGCAGGCTAAGTAGATTACTTTTCTGGCCATTCACTTTTTGCTCTCACTAGAGCACAAAATAGGTACAAAGTTTGCTCAAAAATTGAATTAATCAAATGATAAAAAAAACTATCGATGTTATAAAAAATATTCAGTGAACTCGATTTACACAAAAGTGACAAAATTGATTGAAACATTTTTTTGTTACATATAGTGTGGTTATTTCTTTGAAGTTGTATTTAAATTTTATTCCAATTCTAATAAAAATTGAATGAAGTTATTATTTCTGAATCTAGTGAACTTGATTAGGTCAAGGATAAAATTAAAGGGTAAAAAGATTCATTCAAAAAAAAAGACGCACTTAAAATTGAAACGAATAAATTTAATATTAAAAAAGACCCATTATTAAAGATTAATAAGAACAAAAATGGTATAACTTTATAAGTATAAGATATCTATAATCTATGTATCTTTTAGCTTTGACATTAAATATGTTATATTTGATATAAAAAATGAGTTATTTAGTTCAAAGCTTAAAATCTGATATGACATTGAAACTTTTTCGGAGGTTTATACTTTAAATTTTCTCACAATTTTCAATATTTTTAAGCAATGCCAACTGATTGAATTTTAATTTAAATTTAGCTTTGGCTCATTGATAATCACTCGAAACCCAAACAAACATGATTCTTCTTTCATAAATATAACTTCTCGATATATCGAAGAAGATGGTAAGCTTTTTGCAAGTATATTATTCCTTATAGAAAGTGTCGCTAAAAAGTTCTTTTTATTCGGTTCGATACACATTTATATCATTTGTTTTAGCTGTATCAGCATATTTTCACAATAAATTTTGGATTCCATTAAAAAAAATTCTACTGAAATTAATTATACATAGGAAGTGAAACTCTAATAAATATGGCATTTTTACTTTATTATTATTTTTTACCTTCTTTACTTTTCCATTTTAAATTGGTACTTTTTCATATTAAGTTCCTAATTTTGCCCGTATCATACATTTAGAAGTAGAAATATAAATATAATTTTGCTTTAAAGTTTTAAATATAAGGCAAATAATATTTAAAAAATTATTTGTACAATTAAATACATTATACAATGGAATCATTTTAGAGCAATGCTGGACAGAAGTTGGGATTAAGTTGGTGCAAAGCCTGTTTACCTATAACAGAGTTTTAACGGAAAACCTCGATGTGAAATAATGAGGCCACCCCTAACACTCCTTTGAACCCCAGGGAGCTGTGCCCCTAAAAAGAACATAATGTATCTCTCGGTATGTAGACATCAAAAAAGTTGAAGAAACATCCGTGTATTTTTCTTTAATTAATTTCCTCCCATCCTCAGTTTTTACTTACAGATTCCTTGATTTTAAGATGCTTTCAAATGGTACTGCTTTTGTTTGAATCAAATGGGTTAATGATTGTTTAAAATTCATGTTTGGGAAATTTTTTGCCAAAACTAAAGGAGTTTTATCCACAAGTTTATTATTTTATTATTGATTTGGATATCAATACGAAGATACGTATTTTCCTTTGTGTGCTGACTACGTGTCTAATCCACCGCTATGGACACATAAATGATCAAATGAAAGAGCGTGAGTAAGGTAGGTTATATACTTGGCTTTCATGCCGCAAGGTCTTCGGTTCGATCCAGCACCAAGCCTTCTTTGCGCATAGTTCGACACAAGCCGTTCATTTGAGCCATGCCGATGAAACCACTCCATCGTAACATTACTTTTATCTTTATGAAACGCTTTATTGATGTTCTTTTCAACTACCACAGCCGTTATCCAATCTCGTTATTAGTTAGTATAAAAAAACGTGTCCTTTGAGTAGCTGAACGGGAAATTAGCTTTTTTTGTGTAAGCGGCCATTGTTTCGCAATAAGCAAGCGTGCAGGAAAGCAATTGAATGCAGTATTAATTTGCTATACTATTTTAAATTTTGCTATCATTTTTTCTCCTTAATTTAAAAGTTTCAAAAAAAAGAAGCTATTTAGAGGCCGTTTGGAGTATACTATAGGTTATTATGGCAAAGAAAGGCTGATCTCGGACATTTTTTACATTAAGTTTGGATTATTTTATTCAAAATTGTTTCAATTTATTTCAAATTTTTCACCTTTTTTACACAGCATTTTCACTTTTTTTATTTTAATCTCATCATTGTACTTGAAAAAGAAATAATAACACGAATTTCATAATCTTTATTTTAAAGTAAAAGCGGAAGAACATTTTATTTTCATTAAATTTATCTTAAAATTTTTCCTGTAATTTACATCTTTTTATTTAAACAAAGTTTGTGTTTCCTTCATTTAAGAGCATTTATTTCTTAAAAAAATTTTTGGAGCAATAATGAGTATTTTGAGGCAAAATTTGTTTCAAATTTGAAAACCCGCACTAATTTTGTGATGCAATCTTGCAGCATTAATGCCTGCAGATAAAGATTGGACTGACGCGATTAAAATAAGGTTCTTTAAAAATTTTAAATACATTACAGAAAATTGAAATATCCATTGTCTAATTCAATGTATTACTTGTCCAAAAAAATATTTTTTTAATTATCTGCCGTTAAATATAAATCTTTGATAAGTTTGAGAAACAAGTTTTTTGAGTGATAATAATTGGTCCTGCAGGAATTTTGCGCCTGGGATCTATCCAGTTTTTTATCCCGCACTTTCAACACTTGAACGTTCATTTGAAAAATATATACCTTGATATATACCATTTTTACTTCAAAATTGTCTTTTTTTAGTACAAAAGTGTCTTTTTTGAATTCTAATTTGACTTTTTTGAATTCTAATTTGTCTTTTTAAGTTCTAATTTGTCTTTTTTAAGTTCTAATTTGTCTTTTTTAATTTTATTTTGTATTTTAGAAAGAGCATTTAGAATTTAAAAAAGACAAAAGAGACAAATTAAAATTGAAAAAAGACAAATTTGAATTGAAAAAAGGACAATTTAGAACAAAAAAGATCATTTAGAAGTAAGAATGGTAAAAATACAGTCATGACTCGTTTATCCCAATAATTTGGTTCGGAGCCCATCTGTGTGGATTAAGATAAAGCGGTAGTTTGTCGAAAATAAAAAGTGCGCATGTCTGTGTTCCAATCAATATACTTGTATATATGAGTAAACTGGGCTTAGACTTTTTTATGGAAACTAAAGTTTGACATTTCAGACTCAGCAGGTATTTATGTGGTATTGCAATATTCTGAGGCCTGTTTATTGAGAATCTTAATGAGTATTCAGATGAGCTAGGCTTTGATACTTATTGTGTTGCTTAAAAAACTAAATATGTGTAGATATAGCGACAGGCCTTTCGAAATCGAACTGGAGTGATTTCTGGCTCAATCTTGTCCTCTACCTCAGATTGATCATCGATTGGACAAACGCATCTAGCATACATAGGCTTTTATCTTACGCCCGTAAAATCTGATTGGTTGAATGGCCTGAAAAAAAAATGGAATTAGCATGTCTGGTTTGCCAAAATAGTGGGCGTAGACAGAAACATGGATTACTGGATTATCAAAGCATTTTAACACGCGTTGGGATCGTTACCAGCGACGTATGGGCGGAATAACGAAAAATCAGTTTTTCCAAGAACGGATAAACTATACAAGATATATGAAAAGGAACAGTATACATGTTTATGAATATATCCTATAACTGGACTATATATTCTTAGCTCGTAATCTCCATTTTAGAGAAAACAAGCACTTGATATATTAAGAGTAACTAGAATTACCTTGTGAGAAGAACACAACCCTAACAATAAAAAAACTTTGAATTTTTCTAAGTAAAAAATCCAGTATAAAAATCCAGTATAAAAACCCAACTTATTTTGTACGTAAGTAATATAAATTATTCACTTATTTTGCAAGATTTTAATACTCCTTTTTCATGATTTTCAAAAAATGGTCTAAATTCTGTCTTAAAACTTCACACAACTTTGGATAAACGCTTCAAAAGTTAAGGAAAAAACTTTTTAATAAAATTTTTCAAATAAGAAAATAGAGCGAGTTCCACACAAAAAGCATTAGAATTTACGCATTCCTGATATAGAGTACTCACTTTTAGAAAATGAGCGAAGAAGAATGTACTTAAATGTGCTGAAATCAATCAAGAGTCCTTTCCTGAAATACATCAATAAAGATTTTGAGGGAGAAGTCACGTTCAAGATTTGGCGAAAGGATGCGTTTGTAAGCACATATGTTTAATAACCAATTAATATCATGCGTACCATAAGCATGTATTATCATCAAGTGTAACAAGTAAATTGTGTTTCCATTTTAGTAAAGTTTCATTGCTTCAATATTACCCACATAAATTTCCTTGAATTCTAAAAATGGAACATCTTATTTTTCATATAAGTGGCGCTTAATATTCTGTGTATTCCTTATACATCATTTTTACTTCAAGATTGTCATTTGTTGCTTTTAATTTCCCTTTTTTGACTTAAATTCGTCCTTTATTTTCATTTTAAATTGATTTTTAAAAACTTAAATTAATAAAAAGGTAAGTTTTGTAAGTCGTTCATTATGATATGACGTTTGTAAAAAAAATTTAAATACTTCACTATTAAAATTTAAATTAACCGTTAACGATACAGTAAGGAAAATAGTTTTGAGAGTAAAAAATACACAAACACAGTTAAGATAAATATGCAAAAATTTTCAGTCAAAAAGAAAACAATTTATTGAAAATCGAGATATTTTTTTGTAGTTGCGCTGCTAAAGCAATTTTGTATAGTTACTTGCGTCTAGCGAAAGTACTTAATCCATACCAAAAAAGTTTTTTTAGTTGTGAAATTTCGGCGGGTTTTTTTACTAGGGAAATGATTGTAATTTTTTTTATTTTAAAGTAAAAAAATAAGAAGACTATTAGAATTTACTGTTTTTAGCAACCTAAAGGCGTACATTTATACTGTTTCTATAAATGTGTGAGTTAGAAGATCTTAGAGTCGGAGTATTTTTACTTACTTTTTTCATAGGAAAATCTCATTATAATGAAAACGGATAGATTTTTTCTTAAATTTTGGTATATTGAAATATAATGATAAAAATCATTTTTAATCATTTATATAAACAAATTTATTCTGGAATTAAATGGAAACAATTTGTAATTTTTTTGCTTATAATTATTGATAATTTTTCCCACCCAAAAACACACCTTTTTAGTCTGTAAGCAAGCATTTCTCAACCTTTTTACCTTTGCGGAAAGTTAGGCAAAAATATTTTCGTAAATTTTTATCTCAGTAAAAGAAAAGGAATTAAATTAAAGACAAAAAAGAATTCTCAATTAAACTAACGAAAAAATAAAAGTTTGCTTAAATTTCGTCATTCAAAAATATTTGAAAATTAAAACGTAAATTACGATGAAAAATAGATATTATTAGTTCTAATTTGAGAAAACTTCTGTATCCTATTTATTAGTAGTGCTAGATAAGATTCTTACTAATTCTTTATGATTCCTGATTAAAAAGTTTTCATTTAAAAACCTCTAAACTCAAACGTAGAAAATACCTTACTATTTCTAGCGGAACCCTTATCAGTTTTGCGAAATTCCTAGCTGATCTAAACGCTTAAACAATTAACACTGTCAAACTTCAAAATTATAAACAGAATTTTTACTATAATATAAAAAAGTTTTGATTTCTAGTAATATTAACCTCGCAAATAGAATTAACTCTAAAATACCCTTTTTTTTTCATTTAAATCCTTTTTAAAATTGCGGTATATTGATTAAAAGGGGTTTTATGAATGCTATTTAAAACACAAGAGTTTTCTTAATGTTCAAAGTTACAAAAATTAATCAAAATTTATCATTTTCACTGAACATTCTGACCAAATTTTTGAATAACAAATTTAACAATTAATTTTTGTTTTAAGCTTAAATATTTTTTGGCTTATTAAAAGGAAGAGACTATTGTAAATGAAATCTTGCTAGAAAACAAAAATATATAATAATGAAAGAAAGAAAAAAGTACAAATATTTTATAGAAATGAAGGAAAAAGGAAATGATATTTGAAAATTAGAATTAAAAAAAACATATGGTATAATATCATCTTGTCTTTTTGAGATATGACAGTTGTAAATTGCAGAAGTGAGTTAATCTTCTAAATCTTTAATTTATCCTGCCTAATCCAAAGCAAAAGAATGAATGGATCCCTAAATCAGTCAATAACTGAGTAAAAGAAAAGCCATTGAACTTTTGACTATTTGGAAGAGTTTATCATAGTTTTTAAGAGAGAATTGCTTGAAATAAATTTCGTTAAATTGCAACTATTTCTCATCAAATGTGTAAAATTAAGTTGTAAAAAATTTTGTTATATTGACAACTTGGTTATAATTTCATTCGTTTTAATGGGGAGCTACTCTTTAACTAACTATTAACTGTAGAGCTAATTAACTGGCTGACTAACTAAGTAAATAACTATCTAACCAGGTAAACTACTTAGGTTTTAAGAATAAGGTAAAAAGATTTACCTAAAGTTACGGTTTTTATCCTTATGAGGAGCCGAATTTTGAAGATTATAATTATCGTGTTGTTTCTTTTTAAATTGAATATTTAATTAGCAGATGATTTTTATGGTATACAAGTATTAAACTGGTCCTCAAAGCCTTAGATACATAAATTATAATTTTTATGAACTTACTGCAATTGGTGCCGTTATAATACAATTCCTTGATAGGAGTTGATCTTTAAAAACAGGGTCCATTGTCTAATCGCATTGCTTGGCATCGTGAATATGGCATTTTTCAGCTTTCCTTAAGATAAACTTTTAATATTTTTGAGTGTATACCGAGATAAAAAGATTTTTTATTTTGAAAATGTTAAGGTGGATTTGGGCAAGAACGCGGAATACAAAGTATTTCTGAAATTAAAGTCAAAAGATCTCCATCCAAGGAAAGTTAAGGTTGTGATCAACTGCTTCACAACAAAATTCTCTTCTGAAACGAAAAATTTAGTTAAGCGCCTCGAAAAAACTGTTCACTTGGACAGCAGCACTGAATGTATGCATTTTACATCATCCCTTGACATTAACCGTACATTTTATTTTTTAGACGAATTGATTGACTTTGTCGTAAGTTTTTTCAATTACCCACAAGTTCTTAGTTCAATAGATTGATATCTCAAATATTAGAACTTTATTAACTCTCTTTTGTCTTTTTCAATTCTATTTGGTTTTTTATTTCTATATCGTCTTTTTTAAATTCCATTTTCTCATTTTTCGATGGTATTTGCCGTTTTAGAGTCCAATTTCAATTTTCTAAAGCAGCGCTAACCATTATTTAATCTTTCTTTAGTATTTTTGAAAATTATTTCAACATTTGTTGAATTTTTATTTATACACGTTTTCACAAATTTTTTTAAACATGTTGAAATAATTTTACAACTTATTTTACGTTTCTCGTTTTCAAATTAAAAATTGAAAAAAAGAAAAATAAGATTAAGAAAAGACAAATTATAATTAAAAAAAGACAATTAAGAATCGAAACAAGATAAAATAAAATTCTAAAATTTTATTGTTTTGCACAATCTAACTTTTGGAAAAACGGATTTGAAAACTCTTAAAGTACTTACTTCACCAGAAACGGAGTTTTATTCTATAACTAGTTTATTCTATGTTAAGTTCTAAATTGTTCTTAAAAAAATTCTAAATTGTCTTAAAATTTTTTTTGAAATCGATCAAAATTTTACGTTTTTTTGTAAGAAAAAAACGTGATAGCATTTAAGTTTCGATAATTTTATTTTTTAATTTAAATATGATTTTATAGTTTCAGATGCTAACAATTTTAAAGATTGCATTTCACATCTCATCTGACAATATTTATTGATCTAATTATGATAAAAAATAATATATCAAAAAACTTTTTTTATTCAACATGAAAAAAATTAATCAAAATTCTATTTATCAGATAAATATAATTTTTTGAATAAATAAATATATTATAATTATCTGATAAATAAAATTTTGATTAATTATATTCATTCATGTTAAATAAAAAAAGATATAGTTTTTTTTATCATAACCATTCAAATTTGATAAACTCTATCAATACTTATATTATAATGAATCATTATAATTAGATAGTTGGTAAAGTGGCACTGCCCATGAAAAAATTGAATATAGAGGTTTAGAGGAGAAAATTTCAAGGAATAAGAGAAGCACTTGTGATTTGCCACATGTCAATCTTGAAAGCGAGGATGAAGGTCTTGTGTGTGTAAGAATACATCGCAAACTTTCTATTCACTCTCCATCCCATTCACAGTAAGAAACTCCTTCTACATTTCTACGAATCCAAGTTTTTCATAAGCAACTCACGAACAGTTCTTAAATTTCTGGTTTCCCAAGAAATCCGAGAAACTTAACTCCAATTTCCTGTTCATTAGAACAAACGTTCCTCTAATTCCAACCTCATTAACCCATAATGTTTTATCCATTAATGTCTCTCCCCTCTAAATCTCATAGCTACTGGACCTAAACAGATCAATCTCAAATTATCATCTTATCTCTTCATCTCATCTCAGATACATTGCTTTCCCTCTACAACATCTCTTGGTCCTCTGGCATTTACCAAGACCAAATTGAAAATAGGCATACCCCTTCTTAAACACAAAAAATCGCCTACCATTTTACTTATTACCCTTTTTTCTAAGATATTCGAGAGAATGGTCTTAGATAAACTGATTTCCATTGCCCAAAAATTCTCCATTCTATCTCCTTTTCAATTTCCTTTTCTGCCCCATAGATCTACTGAAACTGCTGTCTTGAATTTTTTCCCAAAATCTGCAACCTATCTTATCCTATGATGTCTGTATGCGTTTTTCATTGAACTTCACATAAGCATTTGACCGTACCAACCAGCCCTTCTCCTTCTCAAGATAGAATGAATTGGTTTTCACTCCAACACACTCATCGAATAGTAAGCGTTATCTCGTCTTCCACCAAATCTTGCACACTTCACATAAATTCTGGCATTACCCAAGGCTGAATATTTGGACTTTTCCTTTTTCTTATCTTTATCAACGACACCCCTTTCATCCTTCCTGACAGCTGCTCCCTAACATTATATAATGTGAAGCAAATGCAGACAAGATGAAAATTATTGTTCTATCAATAGCCATCTCAATAAAGTCTACATATGTTCTATTCGCATAATCTCGACTTAAACCTTGACACTTCACCCGCATAACACACCTTCTTCTCTCCTACATTACTATGAAACGTTGCATTACAGAAATCCTTTCAGAAAAATACTATTTAACATACTCAAATACATCAATCCTAAATTATTTATACTAAAATTTTCAAGTTGATATCTTTACAAGAAATCGTTACTTCTGGCCCTTCTCTAATTTTTCAAGTCTTTCTTTGTACTTCAAAGTCTCTCTCTCTCTCCCTTGCCTCTGGTCTCTTTTTTTTAAATTTATTTTTAGCAAAATGAATTATTTTTTTGTCAATAATTTGTATTATTACTAAAAAAAAGTGCAGCTTTTGATACAATTGATAAAAATTTACCTTTAAACATATTTGAATTTTAAAAAGGTTTGTGCATTAAACTCGTTCAAATCTTATTTAATTTCTAGGTTTCATTCAACAAGTTTAAATGGCTACACTTCTTCTTATAAGAATTTTATATATGGAGTGCCTCAGGGTTCTATTCTTGGACCTAATTTGTTTAACATTTATTTAACTCCTGATTTAAGGTTCATTAAGGCCTTGAATTTTATGTCATGCATATCTACAAATCTTTCAATATAAAATTTTAAAAATACTTATTATTTGATGAATTGCCTGTCTTTTTAATAAATTTGAAAAAAAGTGAAAAATTTTAATCTAAAACCAAATTAGAGATGATTCTAACTTTTCTCTGAACAAAAACATTCAGTGCAAAGGTGTATTGATCGATAAGTATACAATTAGTTTTAGTGATGAAATAAATATACAGGGATTTGTCCATGATAAAAACATTAAAATGATTCCTTACATAGAAACATTTTTGAAGGATGGATGTAGTTTAAAAAATCTCCTTAATAATAGGAAATATCTTGATAAAAACCATTTGAAAACTTTCTTTGAACAACTTGTATTATATACTGGTTTGAAAGATCTTCATTTGCCGAAAATTTAAAAGTGAATTGTATTCAAGGTACTAAAGTTTATATATACAAATGCTTATATGATTCATAACGTGGATGCCTGGTAAAACACCTGAAAATTTAAAGTTATGTTAACTTGATCTTCGATATGCATGATGTTTCGGCAAAAGAAGATCACATTTTGTTTTCTTATTATGATCCAAAATTATAGAATGCTCTACCTACAGAACTTAGATGTCAAAAGTGCTTCAACTCTTTTAAAAAACAACTTAAATCTTACTTTTTTGAGTCAATGAAAAATTATGAGATTATTGATTTTTCCTTCGCCTGACTGACTGCTCTTTGAAGGCGTAGTTGCGTGTACAATATGTTTCTTCTTCTAATAAGTGTTACTAAACTTATATGTGAAACATATGATAAGACATTAAAATCATGATTGACTGAGTAACTTAGCAAGGTTGAGAACATTTTACGATTACTACAGTAAATCAACAAAAACATGACATTACTCCATTGTAACTTTTTCATGATGATAAAAGAAGAATGCACGATAGGAAAAATTATTATTGCGGCTAAGGGTGAATCAGTACGCGTTTCTTATGTGAAAAAACAGTGCCAACATTTTATAATGCAATTTTTGTGTATTTGCCATGATGGCACAGGTGACTTTTTCGGATTATCTAAAGTATTTTGATGAAAGTGGCGAATTCATCTTAGTGATTGCAACTGAGGACAAGAAAACAAAAAACTTGAAGATTCGAAACATCAACTTCATCGTCAAGCGTCCATCTATCCAAATCGATACGGTAACTTCATTTATTTAATTTTTCCCTGATTCAATGAAATTTCATGTAAGTAGCAGGAACAGGGTATAGAATAGCAATGGAATCAATTGGACCTAACCAATCTTTGTTTATAAATTATAAAACTAGTTGATAGTGGAATTTATCAAATATAATGGAGACTAAGAGAATAAGAAAAATCGGCACCACAAACTAGTTCTTAAAAAGCTGATCAAAAGAAGAAATTAAAAATCTGCAAACAAAGAGTAATCAAGAACGATTTTTTCATGAAATGTTATAAAATTATACGCATATCTTGTTCAATTTATATTATAATACTTTTTAAACAAAAGTGTTATTTTTTATCTTTATCAAATTTGAAGTAGGATTAAAAAAAGGGGGTTAATTGCTGTAGTAACTAAATAATCGCACAAAACTTGTTCAACTCAAATAAAAATATGAGACATTTTTTTAATTAAAATTGGCATTTTATGTAAAAAAATTTTTTAAAAAAGTACATATATTGATATAAACTTTGGTTCTAGAAAAATTCGCCGTAAACAAATTTGCCATAGGAAAACTCGCCTCAAGGATTTTCGCCTCAGAAAATTTCGCCTAATAGGAAAAATCGCCGTAAGACAATTTTGCCGTAAAACAAGTGTTTGTGATAAAAAACAGTTTGGTTTCTGAAGTACCATTTTATCTCTTCCAAATAACTTCTTCACTTAAGGGTAATTGGAAAGTAATTTTGGCACTAATTAATGAAAGTGATTCTAAAAATTCTATTGTTGTTATAGTGTATGTTGGAACATAATTCAAAAACGATATTATTATAAAAATAGAAATTTATTTGAAAAAACCATTGCAATATTAGTATGTTTACTGCTTACAAATGAAAATTTTTTAAAGTATATCAAAGCATTATATAGTTCCACTTCTGATCCAAGGACATCTAAATACCCAGTTTTTAACAATATAATAACAAGAATTTTTAGGTATTGACACATGAAGGGTTTGATCAGCTACTTAAAACAGTATCTTAGCTATCATTGAAACATATTATAATATAACTAAAAACTTCAATTCATGACAAAACAGATATTCCATTTATAAACCTTCTAAAGCATACTTGTATACTATAGTAGTATAGAAACATTGCTACTACAACAAATAAAAGCCTTTTTAAAAGTTTAACATAAAAAGATTTAAATAATATACAATTTAACAGAAAAAGTTTGGATTAAAAAATTGAATATAGAAATAAAAATTGAATATAGCGAATATCCCTACTGCAGGAAGCATGGCAAAACAGTTATAAGAAAACAAAGGATATTTTCCAGCCAATCAAATAGATCAACAAGAAGGACATATGGCATGGATGTTAGACTTGATGGCGCTTAGACATGCAGAGAAAAAAATTCCATAAATATTATTACCTAATACCCTAAATTAAACAATGAGAAAATTTATAAAAGTGAAGATCTAGATTGATTCTAAAATATTAAATGGAACATTTTGGATTTAGTATGTAAAAAGCGATTAAAAATTGACATGCTAATGCCTTACAGTAAGATTGGCAAAATCGCAGTTCCCTTTTGTTGAGGTAAAATTGTTAATAATACAAAAGAAAATTTAAATTCATACCAAAACATATATTCCAAAGCATTCTTTTTGTTTCTTGATGAATTTCAGAAAGTAGCACATCTATATACAGTAATATTGTAGTAACTTCTTTCGTTAACACAGAAATGAATCAAAAATTGTCATGTCACCTTTTATTTGTCATTAATGTATATTTTTTGGTATGATTTCCCATCGTACAGGTACAAATGCCATTAGAGCAGTATGATTGGCATTTGAACTCATATAAATGCAAATGATACCATATTCTCATTTTGGTTCAGCGACAATTCGGCCCGAGACTTTTCGGCAAGAAAGCAGTATTAATATCAACATATTTAAAACCCAAATTGTCCAGAGGCTTGAATTGTCTTAGGGTCGAATTGACTTGCTTCCCTCATTTCCATCAACACCTGTCAATTTAATCAAATTGAAGTTAAATTTTGTTTAACACATTAAAATAAGAACAAACTCTACTTATAAGGAATATCCATGCCCAGTATATTCTATAATAAGCAAATATATAATAATCGTTTGGACTTAAGGATTTTTACACTGTCTTTGGGAAGTACTAACTAATGCTCTGAAAGATTTGCTGTATCCATTGTGATTTACTTTAAAGAGTTTTGTTGTTTAGGACGTTGATGAAAATAAAAAAACGATCCTGATAATTGCCAAGTTCAGAAATCCTTTTCCATTTTCTCTGACTTCTTGTGAGTGGTCAATCGAAGGAGATGGTTTTATGAAGTCAAAGACTATTCATTCTGTGTATGCCTTAACATTACTTTCCCATTTTATCTTGCAAAAAGTGAATGAAGTTAAAAGAAATGTAATCTCCTTAAAAAACTAACACAGAGTGAACACTAAACAAAAAATGACAAAATATTGTAGCGTGCGTCTGTGTGTCGCTAGAATCATTCCGATTGGTTGAAATATAACTATTGACATAAAATTGATCAATCATATTTGAGATCCTCTGGTATATTTTATCTATATCCCAACCCTAGGGTCGCCAAGCATTTTTTTAGGGTCGCCAAGACCTTAAAATAAAAAAATTGGCAACTCTTAATGTTAAGAGTTTTTAAGGATATACAGTCACATATTGGTTGACGGATAGTCGATAATTTCTTATCTATTTTTAACAAAGATAAATGAAGAAAAGTACGAAGAAGAGAAAAGTACAAAAAAGGTTAAATCAATTTTAATTTTCATATCTCTTAAAGAAAGACATAGAGAGAAGAAAAAAGTTCTCAAAGAACGATTGATTTATTATCTTCATGCTTTTTTCATACGTTAGTATATACGCTTTTTTCATTTATAAATGAATCCCATCTTTTCTTCATTGTAATTTTTCGGAAGTTTTTTTAATATATTTTATATAATTTGTCGATGTGTGTATATGTGTATTGTATGTGTTATATGCACCCAACCTCATGGATGGGAGTTTGGTGCGTAAAAGAGTGGGCTAGTAATTAAATTTATATTTCATTTCAGATTCTTTAGTCATGTCCAGAAAACGGGTGTACAAAGAAGAATTTCTTAGCATTGGATTTACGTGTCTCATTAATGACGAAAACGAAAAACTACAGAAAGGTTGACATTGAAGAAAACTTTCTATTCTGTAAATTACTGGAGACAACAACAACAGATGAAGATCTTTTCAAGTTGGTTGATAGATTTATCAAAGAAAATGGGATCATTACTACAGTGTGTGCTCGGACCCCCCCCTCCACATTGATAGTAACTCATTGCCTGCTTCACCAACAAAACCTGGCTTCTCGATAAATGTCACTTGAGCTAAACACTGTTATAGAAGATGTTATTCAAATAGTAAATTTTATTAATCATCACCATTGAATTCAAAGCTGTTTAGTCAAAAGTGCTCTGATATGGAAGCCGAATAAGAACATCTGCTTTACTAGTCTTCTGTCAGGAGGTTATCACGAGGAAAAGTGCTTTACATGCGTGCAGAGATTGAAATCTTGCTAAACGAAAAGAAACATGTCAAGGCTTAGAACCAAAGTGATTGCTCAAACTGTCATATCTGACAGACATATTTTGAGAGTTGAATTAACTGTTACCTTTAATTTTGCAAAAAGTTCAAGGCTTTCAAAACAAAGCTGAGGCTGTGGAAATGAAAGATTGAACTAGCAAAACGGCGTCCTTTCCACTTTTGAACCGTTTTCTGGAAGATGAAAAAGTCGTCTCACTTCTGGCCGTACAAAGTGTCACTTTTGGAAACCTGAGAAATTGAGTGAGGAGTTTAACAGGTACATTCCTGTGGAGAACTGCATGAGAAATACAAATTAAAACTTAATTAAAACAAATTAAATTACTTTAAGACAAAAATTGAAATTAAAACTTTATGGACTAAAATATTTTCATACCATATAGCATATATAATATATTGTACACCTATTTTACTTTAAGTTCATCGATTTCCAATTTAAATTCGTCCTTTTTTAATTTATATTTCTCCTTTTTCCAATTTAAGTTCTTTTTCAATTTTGCTTTTTTCTTTTGTAATTAAGAAGTTCGTCCTTTTTCTATTTAAGTTCGTTCTTTTCCAATTTAAATTTTATCCTTTTTTTATTTTTGTTCGTTCTTTTTGAATTAATGCTTGACCTTATATTAAAAAGGGGAAAACCTAAACTAAAAAATGGTTTATAATATGTATGAATATTATATTTTATATCAAAGATGTAAAATAATTTTGAACTTTTTTTTAGAGATGTGAGTCCTAAGAAAAAAGCATTTCTTAAAACTCTCGTAAGTTTTCCTAAGAAGCGTGGATATCGAACAATTACTCTAAGTTTTGATTCTCTTCAACTTGGCTCCATTAAAGGATCTCTTCACCTAGAGATATAATTTTTGCATTTAAAATGTTACTACGCAATAAATTTGTTTCTAAATTTTTATGAAAATCGGAATACTTCTTTTAATAGAATGAATACATTATAAAATGATAGCATTTTTAAAATAAGTGAAAATGAAGTCGTTAACTGAATTTTACTATTAAATTTAAACTAACTATATATGAAAATTTTTAAGACAAAATTTTGTGAGAGAATATGGAGAATCTTACAACCTCTAAGCTTTCACATAATTTTAAAATGTGTGGTAAAGAAAATATAAATGAGAGATGAAAACGCCAGATATGGTATAAGAAAAAAAAATTATTTATATAATCTTTATTTGATTAAATCATTAAGATTCATAAAAAATAAATGATTTAACAAAAGATAGTGTATATTTACTAACTTACTGAGAAAAATAAATAGTAAACATTACTAAGTGAATAGTCGATTTTTGGAAAGAAGAAGCTACTATAACATAACATAACATAATTTATTAAGCGAAAAAAAAGCTAAGGATTAGCTTGTAGTGATCGCATCGAATCGACTATGTTAAACTAGTTAAAATTACGATTTGTTTTAGTAAATATTTTTGTCCAAATTTCTACAATTTATTTCGTAAAATCAACTAGTAGTGAATTTATTTTTTACTATGAAAGAAGATATTAGATCTGGCACGCAGGAAAACTACTAAAAACATTAACAGTAAACTAATTAGTGAAATATTAATTTTTATCAATATTTTGAGTTTAATGGAAAAAGGAAACGGTTTTAGAAATTTCAAGATTAATGTACCTGTATGGAAGCTAACAATGTATCAGAACTTTTCATCTGAATGAAAAAATTTATTACTAAAAAATCATAAATCGAAAAATATTTGTATAAGCATTAAATAGATTGAAAGAAAAGTTCATTCCAGTCTTAACTTTATATAGTAAAGCGAGTATTTTTCTGTTGATATACTTGTATTCCTTAAAACCTAAAAAACGTTTAGTATAAATAACATGGTATTTCTGATTGTACCAGGATAATTAAAATCAAATATATATGTGCAAGTAAATAGAAATAAAAATATATCGACAAAAGAATCACAAGTACAAATCAAAAAAATAATCTATGCAAAGTGAAAGTGATTCTTTGCCATTTGGAAAAATCTTATCTTTCATCATCAACTTTATGAGTTCATCAGAACTGTCATTGTCGAACTATCGAAACAAGATCTTTTCAAAGTTTTCCTTCAGAGGATGTGATAATCCAAATATCAATAACATTATTTTTAAATCTAAAAAAAAAATGATAAAAAATCTATAGAATGAAATAAATAACTTTTTATCGGATTTGGCTGGTTTGTAAATTGTATTCCTAGAGCAATTGCTTATAAAAATGGGACATTTATTTTCAAAGTAATTGCATTGCTCTAGTTTAAAAAGCTTTAATTTAAAATACTATTAATATCAGCATTTGGCATTTCTGGTGAAAGTCTCTTGAATTCCAATAACATCTAAATATAGCAAATAAAAATATGTATTCCAAATTGTCATTTTATTAAGACCATCATCTTTATTTATAATAAAAAAATTTATTCTCTATAAATGTTACAAAATAAAATAAACTAGACCCACATCCGTAAAACAATCAGAAAATGGTATAGCAAGATAAATACGACAAATTATTTCATTTTATATGTGATAAAAGATACCTGTTTTCCATCCTAAAGAAGTGGATACTTCTTTATACTTTTAACTTTTATCTTTCACAAAACGTTTCATTCATTCTTCTGCGACATAATCTTTTTGAAATTTGTTAAGAGATGTCTTCACAAATGATAGTATTATCTTCCGATTTAGATTGAATGGGAAGATAATTTTTTAGATACCAGGCTCTTTTAGATTCTTGATTGACTTCATTTTGGATTATTTTTTGCGTTTTCTATCAAGAACTTCAGGTATATTACTATTGCGATACTTCCTTTCATTTCCCCATTAATAAATTAGCTTGTTTTTCGAATAAACCTTCAAAAAATAAAAATAAAACAAGAAATTTCAATTGAAATTGATGAAAATACTTTAGCCGAAGAGAGGAGTAGTCCTGATACTCGTGATAAATGAAGAAACTCATCAAATAACAAATTTGTCATTTGTTCATATTTTCCACTAGTGGGGTACCTAAAATCATATATCAAAAAGGTCATGAAGCTATATTAAACATTTAAATTACCATCCATCTTTGAAATGGGTGAAAGGTATAATGAGTATGAAGTAATTCACTGATGTCTTTCTTTTCTAATTTTTCTTGATTATCCAGCTTTTTCAACATCCTATTGGGCAAGCATCCTCCTCGGGAAAAGTATACTTTTTTTGCCAGAAATTTCTATAAAAAAACTGGAATATCAATAAAATTTGAATGATTCATTGTAAAATCTCTATAATAGCTAGATTATTAGAAAAAAAAAGAAAACTCTTCACCCATTTTTTCGAGAGGAAGGAAACTGGAGGGAGAACTTACACAAAATGTATTTTTTAGTTTCATCTTTCCTTTAAGAACAACTTTCACTGTATGCAAAGTTCATTACTTTTAATTTGACAACTTTTTTTTGAATGAGAGGCTCAATTTCTTATTCTCTGTCAATATATTCATCAACTTAGAAATCGTAAAATTTCAGACAAAACTCAGTTTTGTCAACCCAAAAATTGAAAAAGCATTATCGATGAAAAAATCAAAACTAGGAAAATCAAGGAGAGGAAGCTTCTTTGTTCTGTTATTATAACTCAAGACAAAACTTTTTTTACAAAAATATAAATTTGAAATAAAAAATATAGAAAAGCATAGGAATTTTTAAAGAAAAGCGTATAAATAAATACAATTGGTATAAAAATATACTAGGTAGAAAAATGTTATTTAATTAAAATATTATATTTTTAGTAACAGAATAACAATGAGAATTTTCCACTGAACTGTATATTGAATAGGGTTTATAAAAATGCGGTTTGTTCTTAAAGTTAAAATTCTATTGAAAAAAAACCTCTCTTCTTTTTACAATTAGAGTTCCGATAATTTCTCATCTAACTTATAGACTCATAAATTTCAAGATTTTATTTTCATCAAAAAAAACTCCTTCCAAAATATTATGACAAATGTCAGATGGCATTCCATCTATAACATGGAAAAAATTGAGATCGTTCAAAATGGAAACAAACTTGATCCCGTAACTTAACTGAGATAATCTAATACATTTTTGACTTGGGATTTATGTTAAAACAGTTCTCAAAGTAAAACTATCACTGAGAAACAAATTTTCCATCTGACACGATTTATTACACAAAATCTATAAGTTCTATTTGAAGTAAAACATTAATTGAACCCTCCAAACCATGTTCTTATTATCACTACGAATTGTTACAGGTATTTTTCAATACTCCTCGAGGTCACTATATACTTATATAAGAATGCTTGCCAAGACCATCACCAGAATCCATAGCTACCCAAAACTTATCTGAACTTTTTATAACCTGGTGATTAACCACTCACTATGTTCATTAAGCTGTACCCTAGACAGCTGTTCTAGTGTAAGTTCAATCTGATTAGCTTCTTATTTCCTAATTTTGCTGCTTTTAGAAAACACATCATTTGCATTGCTATCAAACGCCGCCTAGAACGTCTTACCACCTTCCTAAATTGTACGACACGCTAATGGGTCAGTTTAATCCTCGGTCTTGAACAAGAGAACTTCCTGTTCCGACACATTCTTCAATCATCAGTTGTTAATAAATTAAACGAGATATTTGACAACAGGCATTACCATAGGGCACTTAAAATTTCAGAAAACTCCTGTCCTCCAGGTACTCCTAGAAGGTTCCATCAGTGGCCACACTGATTGAAACTAGGGCATATTCCAGAAATTCTGGTCAGTCATAACAGTCTGTTATATGATTGTAAATATATGCTGTAAGCTCATTGCACCTTTTAATTAAAAGGCATCTCTGAGGGAATATTTATTTATGTTAACACTATTTAAATGACTGACATTGACGTAAGGCATAGTTGCTTAATAAATTATCCTAACACATAACACTTTAAGTAACTATCAGTCATGTCTCTTCCAACTAACTCTTCTGATAAAACAGTGTCTTATCTCAAGCCTGGAGTTTTAGACATTGATCCTGATGATGTTGACGCCAAAGAGTTTTATCAACATTGGAAAAAAAAGATGGAAATGCTTCTTGTTTACCTCGGTGCTTCTGCTGAAAATAAGTTTCATATTTTAGTTACTCACGTAAGATCTAAAATTTTCAAGCATGTGTCGCAATTAACTACATACGAGAGTTCTTTAGAGGCGTTAGACAAACTTTTCTTGAAAAAGCATAGTAGTATGTCAGCACGCTTCAAAATTTCACCACGAAACAAAAGCCCGGTGAGTCACTTACCTGCTTCATACAGAGCTTGTATGAGTTATCAAACTACTGTCAGTATGAAGCTTTATCTGCTAAAGAAAGCAGGAAAGAAGCTGTGTGCGTGGCCTTGATCCAAGGATTAAGTTCTCATTTGATTCGCAGTCGAATTCTTGATAAATCTGATGTAAATCTACAATCTGCAATTGATATGGCTATGGCACTTACGTTGGCTAGTGAGGAAGGTAAGCAATTTGAATATCCTATGCTTAATCTGATGGAAGAGAATGCTAAACAAGGAAAGAATACAGAAGTATCGGCTGCAAAGACTCAATACTCACAGCAGTGCACCTATTGTGGATTGTCCATACATCCTAGGTTCAAATGCCCTCCTTGGAATGTTCAGTGTCATTCGTGTATAAAACAAGGGCACTTTGCCAGAGTGTGTAGTTTAAACCTCAGCCAACTAGAGTTTTGTCTCAAGCTCTGCTCTCTTTAACGTCTTCTACTTCTGCTTCTTGTAACCTAAAAATGCTGTTGAAGATATCAACTTCAAAGGAGTGCGATACAAAGCACTTGTAGATACAGGCTTTCAAACAGTTTCATCAATTGTGCAATTGTAAATCGCTTTAAACTGTCTCTCTCTCCATTATATATATATATATATATATATATATATTCTCATAACCTGTACGGTTGAACGCGGGTAGACAACTTGCGTGTTATCTCCAACCCGTATTTTACGATGATTCTTCTCCAACCTGTATTCTACGATGATTCATCTCCAAACTATATACTACAATGATTCATCTCCAACCTGTATACTACGATAATTCATCTCCAACCTGTATACTACGATGATTCATCTTCAACCTGTATACTACGATGGTTTCTATTCCATGTACAAATAACAAGGGAGACAATGTTCAATTTTCTGTTCACATTCTGCTAGATGTAAGATTTGATATACCTCATTCGGGGAGACGATGCTACATAAGTTATTACCTATATACATTATACCTGTATACTACGTTGGTTCATCTCCAACCTGTATACCGCGATAATTCATCTCCAACCTATATAATATATTTTATCAAATAATCAAAATAAAATTCTGTAATCAAAGAATCGAAAAATATTCTTTAAAAAATCAAAAAATATCAAACTTTCTGTTCATATTTTGCTACCTCATACGATGTTACAAAAGTTATTACCTATACTTTGCAATTTGCACGATTTTAAATATTATATTTGTCAAATAATCAAAATAAAATTCTCTAATCAAAGAATCGAAAAATATTCTTTAAAAAATCAAAAAATATCAAACTTTCTGTTCATATTTTGCTACCTCATACGATGTTACAAAAGTTATTACCTATACTTTGCAATTTGCACGATTTTAAATATTATATTTGTCAAATAATCAAAATAAAATTCTGTAATCAAAGAATCGAAAAATATTCTTTAAAAAATCAAAAAATATCAAACTTTCGTTTCATATTTTGCTACCTCATACGATGTTACAAAAGTTATTACCTATACTTTGCAATTTGCACGATTTTAAATATTATATTTGTATTAATATAATAGACGTTATTAGGAACGTCTGGATTTGTCACTGGCTTTTCGGAAACTTTATAATTAAGTTCTCAACTTTTTAATTCAACTTGGTGTGAAATAATTTAGCTATTTATTTACGTTGCTTGTTAAACTCAAACACATCACTTATTTTTGTTGACATTCTTCTTCCTGTGAAGGGCGGCCCTTTGCATATAGAAAATTTTAAAAAAATTTAATAACTTTTCTTAATAAAATAAAATTTTAATACATTAGAAAAGCGACACTTTTGGAAGATGATGCGTAAGCATAATTAAGGAAACCTTCCCACCTATTCTGTAAACAAAAAAGATCATGCATAAATTATAAATTTAGTTCTTATTAAATACTTATTTTTACTTATGCAAACACGTAGAAAAGGTGAGTTAAGAATTTAAGAGTATCACGTTAATATATATTATTATTTTTTTTCTAAAATTATTTTTTAACGAACTTTTGCTCCTGTTTTTTACTTCGAAAATACAAAATTTTCTTTTTCTTTAAAAATGTCTTAAATCATTTCTATACCATGAAGATAATTTTTATTTATAACTTTTATATTTTATTTTGTTTTTTCCAAGTTTATCATACCTTTCTCGATAAATACCATGGCTCTATATTGGGAAATGAAACCAGGGTTTCTTTTAAAGATAAAATTTTTTATTCATATAGTCATTTCTGTAATTTCATAATAGAATCAACCAGTTTTCCAACCAATCCTTTCTATGTAATATTTAAAAATAGTGATAACCTTATAATCAAAAGTTTCCATACACTTAATTGTCATGAAAGTAAAGTTTTTTATCTGAAGTTAAAAGCCTACTATTGCAATAATTCTTCTTATGTAGAATCTAATCTACAAATTGATGTTTTACCTGTAAACTTACATAGACCTGCAATTATATCAAAAGGCGAATATACATATGTTAAAGAAAGCAATGCATTAATTCATGTCAAATTCAAAGATAAAGATTGTGTTAATTTGTATAAAGAGATTTGCAATGTAAAAATTATTGAAAAAGATTCTCCCTTTACTATAGATAAAACAGGGATTATAAAGACATTTAAAGATCTTAATAAAGATAAATATATTCTGCATATCGTTGCTACAGACTGCGCTGGTAAAAAATCAAATCCACATAAAGTAACCGTTATTGTATTACCTCTAGAAGTACGATGGGAAAATGTGTCCAAAGAAATTTATTTCGATTTGAAAAATGAGAAGAAAGTTCTTTATGAAGAACCAAATCTTATTATCAAAAAAATTAATAACGTAATATTTTTTTCTTTTATTTTTATTTAAAATAATTTCTTTATTCCTTAGGTTTCAAAAATTCACTCAACTGTTACTCTTTATTTTGGAAAAAAGGATAGTTTTTTTTGTCATCCAGAATCTCATTCTTATAATCTCAAAAGAAAGTCTTGTATTGTTTCTAACAAAACGAGGTTTCCTTATTTGAAAAGTATTGATCTTTTATTCCAATCTGGAAATTTTGATTCATCGAATAGAATAAAATTTAATAACAAAAAGAGTGTTGAACCTCTTAAATTTTCTTTCTTCCCAGCTTATGCTCGTTCTCTTTCCATGCAAAAGTTTTCCTTAACTTTTTGGATGAAACATAAACAAAATATGAACTCCAAAAAAGAACATCTACTATGTGAATCGGATCAGCATTTTCATAATCGTCATCATTTTGCTATTTTTGTTAGAAATTGCAAGCTCATTTTACTTTTAAGAAATGACACCTCTACAAATATCAGTAAGTATATTTTTATCATTCTTTTTATTGATTTTCTGCATATTTAGATGTTTTCAATTTTATACTTAATATTTCACCACGATATATGATGGTAATATAAATAAAAACATAATATATTATCATACTATGTTACTATGGTTATAATATTTGCGATATAAATTGTAGAATTTAAATATAAATTATCTAAAGCAAGGATTCCCCATTTTTTTCCTTAATGTACCCTTAGCATTGCTAAAACATTTTTGTGTACCCTTTAAATTTCAAAATCAGGGATAACTAAGAAAATTTTTTTATATTTTTTTTAATAAAATTGATACATAGTACATACTAGTATAGTATATTAATCTTTGTAGATAAAAAAGAAATTTATTTACCTTGTTTTTTTGCAACAATCTAATTTATTCGTGGGGAAATTTTTGCTACAACGCAACGGAGATCATGCTCGGGAGTTTTAAGTTTTGATCTATATTTTGATTAACATTGAAAATGCTGATTCACACAGCCATCTTGATGGAAATAATATTAATGCTTGAATGGCGGGTTCAGCAATCTCTTTGTAGGAATTTCGAATCAAAAATCGCATAAATTATCACGTGCTGAATCATCATGTTGCAGCTCTACCAGCTTTTCCTGCATACCTGTCCCAGCCTTCAACATTTGAGCATTTGCAGTAAAAGGATTTCTGAGATACAAAACTTCATTTAAGATTCGGAAAATAGCCATCAGTTTTCTTTTTAAGTTTTATCAGATGTTCTGTAGCTAATTTTTTTAATGTTTTCGGTTACAAATTGTGGCAAATTTTCTTAGTGTACTAAACCAAGTGCGCACATCCGGGCGGGGGGGGGGGGGGGTCTTAATAATTTTATATAAATGCCAAGCTGCTCTGAAATTTTTATCGAACATATTTTACAGACGATGCATGAGAGCTATATAATAATAATCCATTGCTGATCCACTAGATTTTCTCATCTGTCACAGTGATTATCTTTCTGTCTCCTCTGTTTTTCTCTTCCGATTTCTCCGCTAAAACTCAATCATTCACTCAAGCTCTCATTCGCTCTCTTCTTTCATTCAAGCCCTCTTCTCTTGTTAAGCTTTCCTATCTCATTCAGCTCTCCAATGACGTAGCTAGGCTGGGGCATGAGGGGCCGTGCCCACACTCCTATGTACCGCATGGTGCCTCCATACATCTTATGCGATATCAGTTTTTGAAAATTTCTCCAATGAAAGGATCAATAAAGTATAAATAATGTTGCGCAAGTTTTTTGTTTTAAATTGTGCCCCTTCTATCAACTTTTTTTTTGGCTACACCACTGCTTCTGTCTAATTTGCATTTAAAGTTAAATTAAAATAGTTTTCAATCGTTACAATTTTATATCAATGAATATTGTTAGACTCGCGCTAAGAATTTTTTTTCAACAAAAGTCATCTTTATCACTACGTTTGTGAAAACTTTAATTTTTAAAGTCAAGAAATTTTTTTCAATAGTTATTTGGGAATGAATATTTTGACTATCTATTCAGTTTAAAAGCAAGAATACTCTATTTGCTTAATATTTGAGCAGAGAGGTTTTTTTATAATATTCGATTGTTAAATTTTATAAGTAACACTGTACATAATTAATTAAATCATTTTAAAGAAAATTTGTTGATTATTATAATAAAAATATAATATCGAAACAAAATGTTTCAGTTGTTAAAAATGTACTTGATCTATTTATGACAGCTGTCAGAATTTTATTTGTAGACAAATATTCAAAAAACGCAATGATTTTCTTTTCTCGTATACTTTGATTTATGTTAGTTTGGTCCTCAGACATTTCGCTCCATTATTTTCATAAGACAGTTCGTCCCATGGACAATTCGCCCCATTATTTTCATAATGAGACAATTTGTCTATGGGGCGAAATGTCTTTCGACCGTTAGTTTAAATAATTTTTTAATTATACGGGTTAGCTACTTAAACGTTGGCTTTTGCTGCTTATAAAAACTTGAAAATATCAAATAAACTCTAATTCTTTATGCCTCCTATTATTTTGAAATTATTCTAAGAACAGGCGGTTCCATTTTAAAATAGTGAAAATTGCTTTATTAGTTTATTTTGTTTCCTTTCTCTCTTATGTTAATTATGTAGCAAATTGTTCAATTTTCAGTAAAAGGTAAGGTGCAGCGGGTGTATTTTCATTGACAAGGCACTGATGTACCGCTTATGTCAAACTATGAACAAATCCGTATCGATGAGGAATCGAATCCAGTGCTTCCGTGCTGAGTCCATCATCTCAACCAACCCGCCATGCCACCCATAGAGTATGATGTAGGGGATACGTCAAATTAGTTTTCAAAAAACTTAAGTTATGCTCTAAAATTTTTAGTTTTTTTGAAGCTCTATAACTTTTTCTGATAGACTTTTTTTCCTTAAAAGTTATTATAAAAGGCAAATCATTGCAAAATGTTAAAAGTTATTTTACTTTTTGTAAATTTTTGTAGCTTGTATCAATTTAGCTTTTAAACTATTTTTGAATAATGCTGAATAAAATGAAATAATGCGATCGTAATTTTTTGTTTTATTTTTGTTTGCACGATTATAACTTCATTTTATACCCTTGCCCCTGAATCGATCACATTTTTTCATATAAACATCGCAGGGTGTCTAGTTTAATTTTTCAAATGAAAAGCCTATTTCACCCCCTAACAATTTTGGATTTTTTTAAACTAGTCTATATTCGATGGTTGTAGGTAAAAATGCCCCCAGAAAAAATGCCTCTGGAATAAATGCCCCCAATTAAAAAGTAGGAAAAAATGCCCCCTAATTTTTGATTTTCAGGATTTTTTTTAAATTATATAAATATTTTTATTTGGTACCGTTTTGAAAGGCTAAATTTCTAAAAATTTATTAAATTTTTTTTTAAGAAATCTTATACTCTTTGGTATTCGCAATTCCGAAGTCTAAATAGTCTATATCAGAGATCTACAACCTACGTTTTCTTTCATATTAAACCGACGCGAATAAAAGATTTTTTGGTCTATTTTAACCGAACCGGAATAAAATTTAAATTTTCAACCCGTATTCGACCGGTTTTTTAGGGTTTTCAATACCGAAACTATTTGACTGGAATTTTGCAGAAGTCATGTTTATAAGAATCAATTTCATTTCATCACATTTCACCACTTTGAATTTATTATATATCTGTAAATTCTAAGAATTCCAAACTGATATTTGTGCTTTTATTTTTTATCATTCTTCAAAAATGGATGGTGTAGTAAATTTTATTTTCCACGATTTGTATCATTTTCTGCAATCTATTCACCAACATACAAAATGTCATAATGTTTAAGAACGACATCATTCTAAAATAAAATTCAGCATGTGTGAGTAAATTACTAATTAAATAAAGAAAAATGAATAACTAAAACAAACGTATTAAAAATATAATGCTCCTGTTATCCGAACCGAACCGGAATAAAATTTTCCGACAGGTTAATTAGAATTTTCGGTGCGCAAATTTTACAGATCCGTAGTATCTATCTATATTGGATTATAGACTATATGTCTATAGTTTTTTGAAAAATACTATTAAAGTCTATATTTTTTGTTCAACTTTTTTATTCGAAATTTGAAAGTCTATGTTTGTGAAGTTAGAACAATAACATGGGTGTAGGGCAAAATTTATAAATAATGATTTTATTTTTATATTCCTAACTATATAATTATAGAAATTGGTCACTATTTGTAAAATCTATATGCTTTTCCAGTTATAAACCGGGTATATATATATTTGAAAATCCTATTTTATTTGTGAAGCACTTAATAGTTGAATGACTATTTTTCAACTACAAAAGATTATTCAAGTTGTAAATGTAACGTGATTGGTGGAATTCATAGCAAGCAACCTCACCAACAATTTCACTATTTTTGTCGATGCTCTTCATGCTTTATTTCATTGTTCACACAAATGAAACTATCCTTCTTTTCTCCATTTTTGGAATGTGTGTATTGCTCTTTTAAAGCCTGGCTTGGATTTAGAGAGGGGATGCGAAGTTAGTTGATTAATTCATCCACATTTCTCTATTTTTTTCAATTAAAACTCCTAACTTTAAATGATCTCCGAGATTAAAATCTTTTGTTTTTCTTTTTATATAATGATAATTTTAATTAATTAATATCGACTTCGACAAAGAGAGTGTGTGTGAGTGCATGTGTGTTATTTATATGCTTCAGTTCTATCCTTTTTAAATATCACAAGTCTTGTGGTGGGATCAGATTCAACAGTATCTTTACCTTTTGCGTATGTCGAATGGCTTTAAAGAAACCTGCTAAAAGTTTCCCTAATTAACTAATCAAAAGTTAATTAACTTAACAAAACACGAATTTCAATAGACTTCGCGCCACTTATATACTTCCACACCTTCTCGCATCTCCTACTCGCATATTTAAAATACATGGCTTTTGCTTATTTTAATATGTTAAAAATTAATAAGGACATTTTGTTTAAAAAAGAAAGAAAAAAAGTTTGATCAATACATTGAAAAATCTAAAAAAATTCTTTTCACAAATTTTTTTATATAATAATATTATTTAGTTCGTTTGTCAGCTAGTTAGTTGGTAAGTTTACCATATTATTTTTTAACCCATTTTAGTTCACGCAAAGCAGATGATTTTGATTGATCTCTATTGAATTGCATTGGAAGTTCGCGTCTGTCTGCGTTCCTCTACCTACAGGAACAATAACCGAAAATAACACTTGTTTTCTTCTTTCTTGATTTCTTGTTTTTTATTCGTCAAGTAGCAGACAAGGACGACAACGTTATTTAATTTTTATTGATTTTAGTTTAAAACTCGACATCTGCTGTCCATTTTTGGATCATTGGTATTAAATGGTTGGGAGTTTTATATTAAATTCATAAATCTCTGTTTTTTCTTGGTCCAAATGGGTTAAAAAGACATCTTCCAACCTTTTTTTTGTTCGATTCTTATTAGCTTGTTGAACTTTGTTTCTAAACTTAAAAGAAAATGTGCAAAGCTTGGACTATCGGTCAAATTTCACATGTGAATTTAAGTATAATCCAGTTTCACCTTTTATTTTTATCATTTTGTAAGTTTATGTAGATACTTTCAAAATTTTATTAGAAATATTATTGATTAGAAGAATTTATTAAGGTCCAGAGCCCTTTCTCCCGGCTAAATAATATTTTATTATTTAATTGTTTGAATTAATAAACCGAGAATTTATTTATAGATCAAGACAAATTTATGCCAGCAGAAGTTCGATGGAAATTGCCTGAAACTTGTGATGACAGATGGCATAATTACATCATAAACGTACGATATCCAACTTTTGAACTTTTTCTCGATGGCCGAATCTTCAAAGCGAACGAACAAAATCCGAAGATCCTGAATGATAAGGCGATGCATTTCAAGAGAAAGAAGTCCCCCGTTTCATCATTACCCAATTCTCCTTCCTTCGTCCTTTCGCAAACGGTTTCTTCAATTGGAGCGTGTTGGAATGCAAAAAGTCAAAAAATGACGTCATTCTTTCACGGCTCCCTTTCCAATCTCTTTCTCACGCTGAATTACACGGAGCCGATTGATGTTGTCAAGTAATTCTTTCTAATGCTAATATTTCTTTAACCCATTTCATCTAATTGTCAGTTTTGACTTAGGTAAAAGATTTCTTGATTTGAAGGGACTTTTATATCAAATTACTTATGTCCGTGTGCTTTCGTTGGGATGAAATGGGATAACATTATAATTCAATGAATCTTTTCCTACAATGAAGCACTAATTTTTACCTAAATATAAAATTATTCATATCGACTGTATCTGAAATTTGTCATTCTTGCGTCAAATCCTTTGGTTTGTGATGAAAAACGTGAGATTATACTTTTGAAAAATGATTCATTCAAATCTATACACTGCTTTTAAAAATTCGTGATATCTTTTATATTGATTCGGAATTCGGATCTATTATTATAAATAATATTCATATTCAAACTTTCCCGAAACACGCATAATTCAAGGGCCTAACGAGAAGCGGAATGATGCTGATTAACTCCGATTCTCTTCCTTCTTATATCAATTTTGTAGTTCACTAAATCGAATTATACCTAAATGTTGGGATTATGTTTACATTTCATCAAAAGATAAGCCCAGTTTAACGCATTTAAGGCCAAGCAAAGCAGACGATATCTAAAAAAACGCAGACGATTTATATTCAAAGTCATTGAAAAAAAGCAGACGAAGATGAAATTACTTATGTTCCAAAATAGGAACATTGGCCGTAAATGGGTTAATTTTAACTGGCTTTAACGCGAACCTAATCGATTTTGTCGACTCTGGAAAAATATAAATGATCCACATTTATCTGCTTTACATTGTATATCGTGTGATTATTCCGGGCGTTAACCGATTAATATTTCATCCGTAATAAAGTAAATTGGCGCGCAGATAAATTTTAATTTCTTAGAAACATTCTCTTAGTAAAGTGGTTTTGTCCATGCGCATACGTTCAAAATATGATGAGCGTCTTTCAATTTTCACTTTTTTCTTGCAAATTTATAGCTTTTTTACTTCTTATATACTAAGAATTTCCTGCACTTTTTTACTCCATTCTGAGCGCTTATATAGAGTACTCTTATCATACAATGAATAACTAATATCATCTTATGAATATGAAATACAAATTATACTATAAGACATGCTTCTAATTTTTCAATATCCATTTTTAAATATTTCAAAACATTTATCGCCTTCAAAATGGTTAGTATTTTGAAGAAAAAGATGAAGCTAGAAGCAGTGGCGTAACCATGAGTATTGCCGCTCGGGGCGGGTCATAAATTTGACACCCCTTTTTATTTAAAAAAATTAGTTAAAAATGCATAAAACTTTATTTATTTATAAATTAGTTTTATAAAAATGCTTTAATATGATGAAAATCTCTTACAACACAAACTGTTATAAAGATCCTAACATCATATTGATTGCAATATATGAGTGATTTCAAAATATACCGCCGGGGGTCGGACCGCCCTCACCTAGTTACGCCACTGGCTAGAAGTTATTTAGCTGCATTTTATCTAGAGGTGATGCTGAATCCAAACTTTATAAATCATATATGTTAGATTGAACAATATAAATCACATAATAGTTAGATGGAATAAAAGACAACAAAACACGATGCTCCAGGCATAAGAATTAGCTTGTGATTTTTCAAAGTGTCAATGCTAGCTAATTTTTGCTATATGTGAACTTTCATTTTAACTTTATCATGTTTTTTTGCGACCACACTAGAAAATGAGATAAAATTCTTATTCCCATCCATTCATTCCTAAATAAGTTAAGGTTCAATAGTTGCTTCAGTAAATGTTGTTTTAAATAGAATTATGCATGCGATAAATCATGTTTAACATATATATATATATGTGCTCTAGCTGCCATAGTAGTCATCTTCCACTACTGAATTAGATTTGTACCTACTCAGATGATCTATTTTAATTAGATAATTATTGTCTTGGTGACCCCACGAAAATGGCCTGCGTGCTAACCACCATAATTGGGGTTGCGACCGTGAGGCTGGGAACTACTCAAATTGCAGGACTCTTTTCTTTTTCAAGTGATATAAAATGTCAGAATCCATGCATAAATTCTCCAATACATATATTTACTTTACGTATCTAGTATTATTGAATCTAGTGGTATTATATGTGTGCTATCGCTGGACATTTGTAGCAAATAATAAATACTAACGTTCACTATTATTAGTCCGGCATCATTGAGACATTGAGAGTGCTGTATTCACCATTGATTAGTCTAAAATACACAACACTCTGTTCCCACCACTTCACCTTAAAATTAACCCATTTAAGACTAAGCAAAGCAGACGATATCTAAAAAAACACAGACGATTTATATTCAAAGTCATTGAAAAAAGCAGACGAAGATAAAATTACTTATGTTCCAAAATAGGAACATTGGTCGTAAATGGGTTAAAATATCTCCCAAATCGATAAAAGCTGGTTAACCCATTAAGTACCATAGAAATCAGACGATATTTAAAAAAACGCAGACGATTTATATTCAAAGTCATTGAAAAAAGCAGACGAAGATGGAATTACTTATGTTCCTAAATGGGAACATTGGGACTTAATGGGTTAAAACGAAAAAACTTCAAAGTTAAGTTTTTTCATGAGTTCAATCATTTCGAATGCCAACATTTATTTTGTCCCCTGGAATTCTCCATCAAGACTATACTAGTCTATTCCTTGAACAACATAGTCTTTCACTTCTTGCAAGGAACTGAAGAAGGTGGTGTTATAAGACCACTGAAATATTTTCATTTGATTAAAGACTCCTTAAAAGTATCAAAAGATTTCTTTAATTTACCTATGTATTAAATATATATTATATATATCTAACCTATAGTACTTTCCAAAATCATACTTTGAGTCTAAATACTTTGCAATACTATAAACAATATACTCTTCCATAAACCGTACAACATAACTAAACAGTTACTATAGGAAATTTTCAGACTTCTAATGGCTTATTAATTTTGAAGCATGTTTTTGTTATTTGACGGTTAAATACATTGTTTCCTAAAAAATAAAAAAAGACTATTTCACCAAGACGCTTTTCATTTTTTTGGGACATCGGTGTCACACAAATGATTATTCCATTAGATCCCAACTTCATTCTTAAATGGCGTAGACGACTTATTGATTCCAAGGTAGTTTTATATCATACTTTTATTTATCTTTTCTTTTAATTTTTTTCTCTCCTATTATTTCATCATTGTTTTAAGTCTATTTTCAGAATTTGAATCACTGATACAAAGTAAAAGAGGAGTTTAGGAAGTTTTCTCTTCCTCTCTGAGCTTTCTACAAAAATAACTCGTATAAAGCCAAAATGCAAATAAAAAATAGCTTCCCAATTTTAATTCAAACCCTCCAATTATTTCTCTTCAAAATGTTCAAAAACTCAAACGAAAATATCCATTAATCATCTTCTTCTGAATAATTCCACTAAAATTTTAAATAGCCTTATCTATATTTAGATAGTGATTCATCTCGTAACATGTACTTACGTAGCTGTCTTCTTAAAACCTTTCTTTCTCAAACGAATTACCATTTTGTAAACATATATATAATATAATGTTTTTATTTGCTATCATATCGGCTCTACCGCTCTTTTTGAAGTGTAGGTATTTCAGTGTGTAGGTGTTTAATGCCCGTTATGTATGTATTTCGTATGTATGTATGTGTGTATACGTGCTATTTTGGCCCTTGATACACCGACCTTGAATATTCGCTTTGTGCAGGATTTTATAGCGCTTTTCGATCATGATTTTATTACAAAATGCTTGTACTACTACTAGAAATTAAGTTTTGTAAAAACTTTTGAAAATAACAATTATTTTTATACACCTGAACTAGACTAAAGACGTGCCGCTTTTTATTCATCTTTCTTAACCCTCTCGTCTTTTGTTTTTGTTTTAACTTAGATTTAACAAAGTTTCAAAGTGTGTAGTTTTTTAATTTTACATAAAATTATAAATTGGAATAGGAATGTTGCGAGTTTTATTCTAAAATATTGAAATACTAAAATTTACGCTAGGTAAAAAAAGTTTTGAGATAAACTTCTCGAAATTAAAGATTTTTCAATAAAATCTTTCTAGACTGCATTGTCTTTGTAGGAAAAAAAAGGCATTTTTGTTTTCTTTTTATAATGATCACATTTTTTCTCTGTCGTCATCGGCTGCATTTGAAGTAAATGACTTCTGCTTATTTTTTTCCATAATGTTTTTATTTGATACTATAAATTATCCAAACTCTTTATATACAATAAAAAAATTTCTAGAGTTAATTAACAAATTACCTGACTAATTAACTAAGTATAGCTTGTTGACCTACCAACAAAATAGCTGAACTAAGCATACACTATTGTATACATATGAAACCCTATTGTTGAAAAATCAGCAGAAAAGATATACTTTTAATGCCGCTGTCGAACGGCAAAGGTTTCAGTTTCTTAACATGTTGAAGACCACTATGAAATGTACCAAAAATTAAAACTTGTTTGCTTTCACTATATAAAATTGTATTAAAAAAAAGAAAACAGACGATCAGTCTTCAAAAATTCCAATCCTCAAAGGGTAAATTTCTTAATTTTAGAAGATCCCAAGTATTAGTTGCTTTTAAATCTCTTTCTTATTAAAAAAAGAGTATAATATATCTTATTCTTATTATTATAAGGAGTTTGTTACATCAAGGAATACGATTAAGTTTTTTTTATTTGTTTGCTTTACCTTCTTTTTCACTATCTGCTCTTTATATGTAGAATACATTCTTGTATTCCTTTGTCCCTTATTTTCATTTCATAGAAGACACACCGCTTGACTTGATTTAACTCCTATCCTCAGTTATTTTCTCTATATGTTATATATTATATGTATGTGATGATTAGTTGTTATACATATGGATTGAACTTATATAACGTATATATATACACACACTTGATATTATAGTGTATACCATATATCATATATATGTATATTTATATTCATGGCATAATATAGTGTAGGATTGTAGCTTTCAGTATGTTAAATTGTGTATATGGATAATTACATTTCTTTACTTTGTGATAATTGAATTTTATAACCTAAAAAGTAGTGTATTGTATAACCTACCTACTCAACGCAATGCATAATGAATATAGCGCCTTCTAAAACCAATTTAAATCAATATGATATGCGCTTTTCTATGATCTTTGTGCGTGCTTGATGAGAGATAAGCAGAATAACTATACTCATCATTAGCCTTGTTATTTTTTTTCTTTTTTTTTATACAATTTTTTAATTAAAATTTATACACTCTTTTCTCTATCTTTTTTATTGAACTCTTGCTTGTTTGCTATCTTCTTCTTTTTTATTTGTTTCGTATCTTTGAATATTTCTGTAATAATGTCTGTAATCTAATTTCTCTGTAAATTTCAGTAATTCTGATTTTGAAAGCATGAAGCCTAATGTGATTACAGTGCCGTATCAAGAGCGCGAGAATGTAGGGTGGAGGAAAACAAATTTCCCCCCCCCCCCCCCCCCCCCCGAGAAAATATTTTATATTTTGTACTATAAACATATTTTTTGCCCCTCTCCGCTCAAATTTCTGGCCTCTGGGAGAATAAATGTTTTATATTGTTATGTGCTATAAACAAATTCTTTGTCCCCCTCTGCTAGTAAAATTTCGGGCCTCTGTGAGAAAAAATGTTTTCTATTGTTATATGCTATAAACAAATGTTAAGTTCCCTGTTTCAAACTCCTCTTTACGACACCTGCCGAATGCTATGTTGAGTTTAGAAGATATTAATTTTTCGAAGTTTTTCGAGATTAATTCAAGTGCGTGTCTCTGGAATAATTTTTTACTGGCATCAAAAAATTTATAAACCTCTGAGTTTTATCTGGCATTTATGTGAGATGTGTTAATTTATAATAATATGAAGTAAATACCATTTGTTCTTTTGATTTTGTTTATAGCTTCTCCATGCTTCTTCCGCTATGCTTTTATATTTTTCGGATCCAATAAATCTATTTTTTGTTTCAATAAATGTAACAACTTTTTTACCATTAAATAAAAAAAACTGAATTTCAATTAAAAAAATTAAAAATATATTTTTATATAAGCTAATGTTCTTTATTCTTATTTTGCTAACTCACAAGTTCTCCAAAATGGCTTTTTTAATGAACTTTTCTATTTATATTTTGATTATCATTTATTTACTTTGTCTTTTCATACTTTTAATTTATTGATTACATTTATTGACATTAGCAATCAATATATGTTACCTATATTTTTTAATCCACAGAGCAGTATTTTTAAGTTACAATAGCTTCTAAAATTTGAAATTTAAATGATAAATTTTTAGAATGATTTTTATAGTATATTTGGAAATATATTTAAAATAATTCAGTTATTTAAGAATAATTATGTTTAACTTGAACCAGGAGTTCCTCACTCCCCCCCCCCCCCCCCCCCCACTCCCACTCTTACCCCATGATATTGTATACGAATACTATACATTATCATTAGTGCGGAATATATCCCAAATCGTGGAGAGTACAAATACCGGTACTATTAACAAAATAATACAACCACATGCATATTCCATATGGGCCATTTTATCAGGTCATCCAGTAAATTCTGTTCGGATTTAGTTCTTTCAAATTTAGTAATAAATTGGAATGTCTAAAAACTAATCAGTATTTATATTCGCATATAATATTATATATGAACAAAATTAAATTTTGTGCAAACCATACAACTGTTCAACATTATCTTTAACAACCTGGAAAGATTCCTAATTTTGGAAAATCGTGGTTCGATGTTGGGTTTGATATTTCTGAAATTATTTCTAATATCTTTAAATGGCTATACCCCTGTTTTTGAGATTTGAGTATTTAAGTGTATGGATCTCTTATGACAATCAATATGTATGTAGTATATATGTCTTCGTATGTATGTATTAGAGATGTATCAGAATTCTTTTTTTTTTAGCCAAAGCGGGTTCGGATGTCAGAATTAATTTTTGTTATTTATTATCCAAAAAATTTTAGGTTGATTAAAAGTTTTATTTTTCTTTTTAGTCAGAAACCAAGTTCAATTTTTCCATAATTTGATATTTATTTATAACTCCCTGTAAATATATAACTGTATACACTTTTCAGCCCCCATTAAAATCACTTGCCCCCCCCCCCCCCATCCTCCTGTACTTGGAGTCTGGTGGCGGGGCTATACAGTGTGCGTACACTGTACGTACATATATACATTTAAATCTGTCTATAACCACCAGTTTCAGTTTGTGCCAATAAAACCGTATTGAATTTATTTGATCTTTATTATTAAGAGATCGTCATTTTTCAAAGACCACTTTTCATGATTGCCCTAAGTTTGACTGTAGCAAAATTTATTTTATAATTTATATGGTAACTCACTGTCACTACCTCTTTTTAGCTTAGGATTGTGATATTTGCATTCTTTATTTTTCCTTTTAGCTGCTTGTTTGAGTGTAAGGAGTTTTTATCCTATCAGTACTCGAATCCGATTCTACAAAGCGAACAAGCGGAGGAAGTGGCTTTTTTCAAAAATTCAGCGCAAATCGTCTTGCAAAGCAACACCATTGAACAAAGTGAAGAAATGCTTCAACACATCTTATACAATAACTTAAATTTTCACAATCCAACCTTTTTGCCACAAAGCACTCCATCAACTTCTACTCAACGACGCATCACCCTTCAGACCTATGTTGTGACGGAATCTGGCGAAATTTATAATTCTCCTGTTTACGAAACCTCAATTAAATTTTCTGAACGCATTCCAAAGACCATGTTTCGTACATCTTCGACATCTTCCCCGTTATTTGATGTACCGAGTCTTTCCCTGTCAAATAATGATCGACCCTTCTTGTTTGTGGAGTCTTCTGATTTGGCAAAGGTATGCAAATATTAGTTTTCTTAAGTGTCCCTAACTTAATAAAATACTCTACGATAACACCCTTCACTTAAAAGCAGGACTGTAGAATCGGACTCAATTTCTTTAAAACAATTATGAATACCTTCATTCCATTAAGAAAGGAATCAGTTTGCCGTGTTCCTAAGCTCTATGCTTATATACTCTGTGTATCACAAATTATATTTTGCTAAACAGCTGGGATAGATATTCTTTTTATGGTTTTTTCTAATGGGAAGTTCAAAATCATTTGATGTTGGAAAATAACATTATTTCAAAGATTCCTAAAACTCTTCAGCAATTAAACGATGCACTACAGTCTACACACTTATTTTTTGCATATTATATTTATATAAATATAACAACAGAGGTTCTGATTTGCTGAGAACACAGGGGTTCCACAAAAGAATTCTTTGGGTTCTGTGAAAAAGTTCAGAGTATGAAATGTTTAATAAACATTCTTAAAGTTTGTAAATAACTTCTAAAAAATAGTCGTCAACTATTGCAGATTGCTATGCTATATTATATGATACTAAATGTTTATGGCCAACGTGAGCAGGTGTACGTATCGCATGAAATATCAAAATCTGAAAACAATACATAAATAAATTTAAATTAATTACATTATGTCCATATAAAAGTATCGGATTCTCGGGTTTTTAAAAATATTTCTCTACCAAAAAAGGATTCCGCGTTTGAAAAGTTTGGGAAACCACGGCGCACAACATGTGTGTACCAAGCATCATATGAGAAACATATCTACAAATTAATTTTCTTTACATTTGTGCTAAATTAATTGATAAAATCAAAGTTAAGCGTGTTATAACAACTGCGACTAAGTTGTAATCATTTACTGTAAATTAATGTTATCTGTGAACAGTAAAGTAGCTGGAGATTTTTATTTGGAGCAGCCAAATTGTCACTAAACTATGTGCTTACTTATAGGCTATGTCTAAAATTAAATAACAAACAACCTACTCTTTGTGCTAATGAGCTTCTTTATCTACCATCCTTAGCATTATTCGAATCATGTACTGTATTACATTTTTTTAATGCAAGGAGATGATGCTTTGTATTTGGATGAGAAAGTAAATGAGGTATTAATTAATGGGGAATAAATTGTAGAAGTTCATTATTTCTATACTAAAAGCAAAAAGAACACTATGGGTGGCCTTCTTCAAATGACATATATCATTTATCAACGCCTGGATTTTAATTGAAAAAGAAGATAAGCCATGGCTTATATTTGTAGGGAACTTGGATTTTCATTTTATGCAAAACAGGATACTTATCTCTCGTCTTTTCTTTGTTAACCCTTTTCATTTTAACGTGTCTTATTTCTTGTTTCCATTTCTCATACCAAAGAGAATTTTTTTATTATAATTTGTTTTTTATTGCAAATAGAAGGTCGATCTTAACAAAGGAAAACGATTTGAAGGCCACCACCTCCAATGATATCAATAATTTTTCTATTTTATTGTTAGAATGAGAATATTGTCAAAAGATACATTTATTATTTTTGTCAATTTTAATTTTTTTGATCCTCGGCTCGTAACCTAGACCAATTGGCTTTGCGCCATGTGTCACATAGTTGTAACATTAAGCTTAATGTGACTTGATCTTTAAAATCATTTGAGAGTAAATGAGCAATAAATTTCAAATTGAAAAAAGAACTTTCGAGATATTTTTGAATGAGTTATCAGATTATGATCATATCCGTAAAGCCACTACATTTATAACTTTTGAAAGTGTGATATGCTAAAGTTAGTTTGTTTTTAAAACTTTAGGTTTGGAGGATTCGTGGTGATGATGATTATATTTGTATATTATTAATATTCTATAGGCGTCTCTGAAAGAGGAGGAGAAGGGTTACTACTACTAGCTTAGATCATGCATTTTCGCCCAAATTCGAGAAAAAGAATATGTGTTTGAAATGGGGCTATCTATTAAAATGTAAGAATTGGAGTCGGAGTTTTTAAAAAAAAATTTAAGTTTTTTAAATAAAGAAATGAAATAGTTTAAAACTATGGAGTGACCCCATTCTTTAGTCAAAGCCTGAAGCGAAGAGTTAACCTTAAATTTATCGAGTTTTGTATTTAGTCTTCACCTCTCATTCAAAATAATAAATTTGAAATCTCTTTTTGAATAAATATATAGAGATAATGTAATAAGTTGGTTATAGTACTGATAAAATGATATTGCTTTTCTTCTTTTACCCTTCTCTAAAGTTTTGAAAAAAAATTGCCCACTAATTTTATTATATATGCAAACAAATTCACTAAGGTAATTTACATATGGTCGAAATTTGCGCTGTCCAGGTCCCGTCGACAAATCTTTACATGCTTCCATGGGGACGGCTGCTTTAAATTATTGCCATCCATCGCTAGCCTAAAATTACATGAAAATATGCTAAAGTGGCGATTTCAAACTAAGTGGCTTTAAAGCTGCCATTCTTCTTTATTGAACTTTTACTTTTGTTCCTCATTTTTTCCTTTCCATGCCTTTGTACTCGTGAAAGAATTTTTCAATTAAATTGCTCAATGATTAACCTACACCATAACCAAAAATTTAGTATATTAGTTTAGGTCAAAAGATCTTATTATGCCATCAATCACAAATTACTTCCTCTTTCAAATTTTTGCGCCGTGTAGTCAAGTATTCTCATTTAAGTGCAAAAAATAGTTGAAGTTTTTATAATAAATGTATAAAATAGATACAAAGATTTCATTCAAAATTGTGAATATTTATTGCATGCTATATTGTAGTTAATTAAATAACACAAAAATTGTGACTAAATTTTACATTTCTTGTCCTTTGTGATTAACCGACATTAATTAAATGATTGCATTGCTTTATTGATTGTTTTGTATATTATTTATCATCATGCAAAACGTGGTAGCTTGTACGATTTTAATTAAGTTTGAAGTCGAAACGCATAAGTTTGAAATTTTTTGGAGATGTGGGAGTGGCGGTAAAATGCTTCCATCATAACGAATATATTGTTCTAAAATTTTTAAGAAATCCTCTCTTAAAAATTTTCAAAATTTTGCCTTACCTTACTTCTTTGTGCTTCTTTTGGTATTTTAATCATTGAAATCGATAGTGATCAAATTCTAAACTAAATTAACTTTTTTTCTTTTAATAATTCTAACTAATTAACTGAACAGTATATACCCTATTTTCTTGGAAACGGTCGCTGCCTTGAAATTAGAGCATTTTTAAATCAGTTTTTTTTTTAATTTTTTCTCTTCGGAAAGGCAGTGACAGTTAATATTTAAAGCCTTTTCTATATTCTAGGGGCTGAATATACAAAATGAAATTGCCAAACATGTTTACCATGAAACTATTTTGAAGGATTTTGCAAATGAAAAAGCCATAATGGTATTTTTCTAAAAAAAACTTCCGTATAATAAACAGTATCTCTGCACGTGCTTTTCCGAAGAGGTGAAGAGTTGCGCAGACTATATCTTACTCGGACCATCATGATAAAATGGGTCAAATAAGCTTAAAACTGACCCTGACAAAACACGTGCTTTAGTTAATTGGCTGGATTGTAGCTTATTGTAGTAAAGAGTAGGGATTTAAGCGCATATTGTTCATTTTTGAAGGCGAAATAAAAAATGAAAATAATATATAAAAAGCTATAATATATGTCGCTCCCAAAATTATCCCCCCTCCCCCCCCCCTCCTCATCCAGATGTCCAGCCCTAAATCAAACCCGTAAATTATCGTGAAGCATAGTTCCAGTTTTTTTCTGATTCAACCTTTATCTGTGAATAATTATCACCTGTCAATCTATTTAATTCGTTGATATGATTGGTTGAAATAATTCAAATTTCTCTTAAAAATTAGTTTTAAAAATATTCGTTCTTTAAGAAATGCTAAAATGTAAGATGAGAAAATAGAGATGGAGAATCGGAAATGTAAACGAATTAAAGTTGTTTTGTTAATTAAATAGAAGTCAGAGACTCATGTTTACACGTAATGCGCATGTGACTTAAGAATAAAGTTTCTGTGACTTTATGAAAAATTTTATTTCTGTGCATTCAGTTATTATTCAATAAGATATAAATCTATTCAAATATAAATATTCAAAGAAAAATACAAGATTAAAATATAAATATTATAAATTATAATTTTCAATTCAGTTTATTATTTATCATTTTTTATTTTATTGAGTCAAATAATTTTCACTGAGGGCGTGAGTAAAGTTGGCTAGATACTCGGTTTCGATGCTATGACGTCGTGGGTTCGATCCAGCATCAAACCTTCTTTTCTCATAGTTCGCTACACGCGGCGCAATAAGGCCTTCTCGATGGAAACAATCCACGCTACCTTGTCCTTTCTTCTTGTGTATTATTTCTCCATATATTTTTTAACATTTGGAATACTGAGATTTGACAAAATATGCCAAGTTTAACCAAATTATATGACTATTTGGATACTTTCATGAGTTGTGACTTCTATGATTTGATTCTGATTATAATTATGCGCCTTGGAAATTGAATACACACGTTTTATGAAAGATCCTCCTCCCGTTTTAGTCCTTGTTCACTACTCTGTCTCATGAAACGCATTTCTGAAATGACAAAAGTGTTAGCTTTTTAAGTACATCTTACTGTCCCTATAAAATATTAATGACCTATATATAAATATACTTTATCTGGCCTATAAAAGGACTAAATCTAGATATCATTGTATATCACACTGTCTTTATCCTGCAACATCCTTTTTCTCTTTATTACACCTCGTCTTACGCACCTTTATATGAAATGCTATTGTATTAATAGGCGTACGCCATCGTCCACTAGCTAGAACCGGCTTTCTTAACCGCTTTCATGTATGGACTCCTTATAAATTGTAATGCCTACTATGGGCATCCGATTAGTCCCAATGGAACCCCATTGCCGCTAAAAGAAAATCGTCTACCTTAACTCATGTGATTCCTGCTATAAATAGTTGATTTTCGGAAACCAATATTATGACTGAAATACTGGTTCTTTATATATAATTACTAAATGCTGACTCCTTTTTCTAGGATCAAATGAGCTTAATCAGGGGCGTAGCCAGTGGCTCCTAACTACGTTCACTACCACCCCACCCCAACTCCTCTTCTGCCCCGCCAACTTTCAATTTCTGGCTACGCCACTGAACTTAATTATATAAAAACGCATCTAAAAAGATGAGCAACAGACTCCTAGTTTTCTAAAACTTGAACTTCATGACGACAGAATGTCTTAAATTTTTGTCCGAAATTTGCCCATTTAATGATTCTAAAAAAATCATTTGCGCAGTCCCAAATTTTTTTCTACCTTTTTAGATTTTGTTAGCTAGCGAGTTAGTAAGGTATAATTTGTTAATTAGCTTTTTTATGCTTAAATATTTTGTTGATTAATACATTTTAATTCATGCAAAGCAGACTGTTTTGACTAACCCCTATTGAATTTCGCTGGAAAATTTGAGTTCGTCTTCGTTCCTCTCCACGAACAATAACTCAAAATGGGTTAATTTATTTGTTCCTTAGTTACTTAGTCAGTTAGCTAGTTATTTAGTTCAGTAGATAAGTAGCTTCTGAGTTACCTGGTTACTGAGGCTAATTTGTTTTGACTGTCCATTTAAAAATTTGGATAATTGATAAGGTATATAGGTATTAGATAAGTGCATGTAGACATTTTTAGCATTCGACGTTTTGTCTTAGTCCCGCCCCTTGCATGCTTTTCTCCTTTATCAGTCAAAATATTTCATCTGTCAATGATCCTATTGCGTGAATATGATTGCATGAAAATATACAAATTTGTGAAAGAAATAGTTTAAACGAATATTCATAATTTATGAAATGCAAAAATATTAGACGCGATAAAAACAAGTACAAGGTCATATGGTTTGAAAAAATTATAATTGACTCATTAAGAATTTTTATAAGTTAAGTTGTTTGTGACGTTCGCACCCATCCTTTCGGATATCGTGGCTCGTTTAGAATGCTGAGTCTAGGTCTACCTGGACTTTCCATCCGACTAAACGCCTACCAGCCCTTGTTACTGCATAGCTATACCTTGTTAATGTTATACAGTCGAACCTCGATATAACGAACCTTGTTATAACGAAATTTTCGATATAACGAAACATTCACTAGTTCCCTTGACCTTGATGTCTCTTATAGGAAAAATCACTTCATTATAACGAACTTCAACATATCAAAATCCTCAATATAGCGAAATGTAATCACGAACTTTTTGTTGGTATTACATACATGTGCTTAGATTTATTCATCATATCTGTCCATTATGTTAGAAAATCTTTCAATATGTTTTTAGCTGTCTCTCTCCCTCTCTTTCTTTTTGTTCAGTATCTCTCAACACGTTCTCTAATGTCTATATCATTTTTATCATAAAGCTTTGATTTCTCTGTTTAGTTTGTCACGCACATCTCTTCATCATCTCAATCATTTTCAACTAAGCTCTGCCACTCTCTTTTCACCATCTGTTAGAAATTTTGCTTCGTCATTTAAATTTTACATAATCATTGTCAATTACTTCATTATTATAAATTCTGTATTTCTTTTATCTTCCAACATTGAAAATTGCAAGTTAATTTATTTTTTCTCTCACTCTAGAAAATTTCATCAAACTTAATTTTTAATGAGTAAAGTACCACCACAAAAACGAAAGCAATTTAACATTTCTGAAAAGAAAAGTATTCAATGAACTTGAAAAAACAATTTCAAAAAAATGAAATTGCTAAAAAAAATACAACATCAGTTGTTCAACTTTATCCACTTTTATTAAAAACAAAGACAAAATTTTCAATTTTTCTTCTACCAATGCTTCAAAAAGAAGAACAACTAAAGCACAATTTGAAAGTGTTGATAAAGCAATATATGATTGGTTTTTGGAAGCTAGAGCAGAAGGTATTCCTTTAAGTGGCCCTCTTATTTTTGAAAAGGCAAGGTTTTTTGCTGAAAAGTTCAATTTAGCAAATTTTAACCCTATTAGTGCTGGGGGCGTAAAACGCCCCCCTTCACTAAAAAATTAATTGTAGAAAATTGGCTGAATCATATCCTTTCAAATTTTGTGACTTTTCCTAAAATCGCTAGCTGCATCTTTTGAAACCATTTTCATGGTAGTTGAATGACCCCTTCATGTCCAAAACTGTCGATCAAAATAAAAAATTAAAATTTTTCAGCAAAATTTTGACATTATCTGTACTTAACCTTATAACTTAGGATCTATATTATATAATACTCTGAAAATTTATAATTATATACAGTTTTAAAACGCATAACACTTTATATATTTAATTTTTACAATAATCATCGCTACTTTTTAGAAAATGTCAATCAAAATTTTGATTGTCAAAAATATACCTTCAAATTTTACATAAAATATAAGTTTTTATACTAAATCGGTCATGCTGTTTTCATTTCTGGACTCATTTTTTACATTTAGGATTTGAAAATACCTAAAAGTATTAATCATATTTGCGGTTTACTTCTGAAAATTATCTCCAAAAACATTCCTTCACATTTTACATAAAATATATGTGTTATACTAAATACGCTCTGGACTAATTTTTTACGTTTAGGATCTGGAAATACCTATAAGTGTTAATCAAATTTGCGGTTTACTTCTAAAAATTATCTCCAAAAACATTCATTCAAATTTTACAATAAAATATATGTTTTTATACCAAATCAACCATGCTGTTTTCATTTCTGAACTCATTTTTCAAATTTACCGGTTTTAAAATATCAGTCAAAATTTGCGGTTTACTTCTAAAAGCTATCTCCAAAAATATTCTCTCAATTTTACATGAAATATTTGTTTTTATACCAAATCGATCATGCTGTTTTCATTTCTGAACTCATTTTTTACATTTAGGATTTGAAAATACCTATAAGTATTTGCGGTTACTTCTGAAAATTGTCGCCAAAAATATTTTCTTGAAATATATGTTTTTATACCAAATCAATCATGCTGTTTTCATTTCTAAACTCATTTTTTTACATTTAGGATTTGAAAATAGCTATAAGTGTTAATCAAATTTGCGGTTTACTTCTAAAAATTGTCTCCAAAAACATTCTTTCAAATTTTACAATTAAATATATGTTTTTATACCAAATCAACCATGCTAGTTTCATTTCTGAACACAGTTTTCGCATTTAGAGGTTTTACTGCTAGTGCCAATATTTGCGGTTTATGTCTGAAAACTATATCCCAAATATTCTCTCTAATTTTACATGAAATATATGTTTTTATACCAATTCGACCATGATATTTTTTATTTCTGAAATCATTTTTTGCAATTAGAGGTTTTAAATGTCTGAAAGTGTCAATCAAATTTTCGATTTACGTCTTTGTCTACAGAAATATTTTTGAAATTTAAATAAAATATCTGTTTTTATGCCAAATTGAAGATGCTGCTTTTATTTTTGGACTCAGGTTTGGCATTTATGGTTTTAAAATATCTGGAAGCTTGAATCAGATTTGCGGTTTACTTCTAGATACTGTCTTCAAAAATATTTTCAAAAAAATAAAATATCTGTTTTATACCAAATCGACTATTATGAAAACTATTCATATATTATGAATAAAACTCAAAGTCGTGGATGACAAACTCGATTTTTTGTCACTGGATAAGTAAATTAAACAATATAATGAAATTAAAGAAGAGAAAAATTGTTTTATTATTGGACAACTGCACAGCTCATAAAAATATACCACTTTATTCCAATATTTGAATAGAATATTTACCAGCCAATTCTACCGCTTTGATTCAGCCTCTGGATCAAGGCATAATTAGATGTTTCAAAGCCAAGTACAGAGCAAACCTTGTCAGATATTTTCTGTCAAATGAGGAGAAGCGAAACTTCTCATTTAACATTCTTCAAGCTCTGCATTTATCAGTTTCTTCATGGAACGCTGTTGATTCATCAATTGTTGCCAATTGCTTCAAGAAATGCGGATTTGCGCTCGAACAAGTTTTTGATTCAGAATGTGATTCTGAAGTTCTATACTCTGAAGAAACATTGCGTACACTTTATTTAGAGAATAGTTTAAATGAAAAGAAATTGACGAGTTCATTTCAATAGATGAACATGTTATAACTCATCAAAAAAGAAGTGATGATGATATTATAAGGGAAGTGGAATTGGATCAGTCATCCAATGTTTATGGGGAGGAGCAATCTGGAGATGAAGACTCAACTAATCCTGAAGAAGCTGAAAAAAGTAATCTCACTTTAACTGAAGCTAAAACAATTTCAGCTAAACTTTATCAATATTTGTTGAGAAGAGAAGATTTACCTTCAGAAATTGTTAGGAGTAGCATTTCGATTTGCGAGTTCCTAGAAAATCTGCACTCTAAAGCATATAAGCAGAAGAAAATAACGCATTATTTTCATTCACATACATAAACTTTCATAGCATCATTTTCATAATACAAATAAACGATTTTACCGCATGTACTTTTTCAAATTATTGTAACCTCATTTTAACGAAAAAATAATAAAAGCCTTTGTAATTTCGTTATATAAAGATTTCCTATAACGAAGTCTCAATATAACGAAAAAATATTGGGGTCCGTAGGATTTTGTTATATTGAGGTTCGACTGTATATATTATTTTACAAGAATGTATGTTACAAATATATAAATACAGCTGAGTGAACGATACAACCATAACGCGAACGCTCCCAATTTGGAAAACAATCTTAATGTCTAGTGATAGCTTGATTACTAACAAGGTTAGAATCGACTCGCCAGAGCACTACCTAACAGTAAAAACCTTTGAATTCTTCGGAGGAAGAAAACCAGGATAAAAAACCGGTACGTAAGAATCTTTCACCCGAGCCCCTAGTTGTTACTTCTTAGAACCCTTGGTCTAGATCAGAGGTAGGCCATTTTCGGCTTTTTGTAGTTTATGCAAACAAAATTAAAATTTTTTTTAGGAAATTTAAAACTATTTAAAATAAATTTTTTTATTGTCCATATTTAAATGAATTTAAAATTGCTGTTTAAATTTAATGTATAAAAGAACATAAAAAAAGAATGTAGATTTTTCTTCAAATACTGAAAATAAAAATACTTATATTATGAATTTTTTTATTTCTTTTTAATTACTAAATAATTATAGGTCATTTTATATTAGTAAATTTTAGCAATCATTGATTTACTGCTTTCTTTTAACATACTGCTGGGAATCAATATACTTGATCGAACATAAAAGTTTGAATATTTGGAAGATCAATTGATATTGAGAACCACTGTGATAAAGCCTGAAAATTTTTGGTTTATGTAGTTTAGTTAAATAAAAATAATAAAGGCTCGCATTTGACATACGAAAATTTGATAGACAATATGGAATTGACAAAGAAAAGAAAACTGTTTATTGGACACAAGTTTTTTAGAAAAAAAACTTTTAGCCTTGGCCCATTTAGGTGCGAACCTGATTAGATTAAATGCCTCAAACAGGCTTAATACCTGCCCTGAAAATATTGTAAACGGCCTTTGTACAAAAAAAGGTTCTCAATTTCTAGTTTTAACTCTAGAGTACTGATTCTTAACCGGGGGTCCACGGACCCCTAAGTGGTCCATCGCTCCGCTCCGTCTTAGGGGGTCCATGAACACTTTTTTATTTTTGTAATAAAAAAACTTAAAATGAGTGAAAATAGTCTGGGCATTTGTACGTGTAAAAATAACTTAAAACAAAAAGTTAACTTTTAAATTTTGAATAAGTAGTATGCGGTTTATTTTTGTTCTCCCTGAATTTACGTAAAATTTGCGTTGCTACGTGTATTTCACGTCATTTGAGATAAAATAATTCAGGTCAATAAAATAAAGTAAAAATATTAATTGCATGCGAAGTTGTTTTTGTGGCTTTTTATGCTAAAGTGTCCTTTTAGGCAGTCAATAGCTTTCATCAATCTTCTTAAAGGGGTCCATGACAGAATAAAGATTAAGAACGTCTGCTTTAGAGTGTAGCTTTGTGAAGTAATAGTTTGGAGTTCGAATCAGAAATTCACCATGAAGTTTTTACAGTGTTCACAAATAATATCAAAATAAATATGTTGAGTGGCTTTGTGATGGATAGGACGTATAATGTTTTTTTATTTTGCGGACAAATGGTCATGCTTTTTGTGATCTATATTATTTAGACATTTGCAAGAACTGTTATTCAAATTCTCTTTTCATTTAAGGGAATTTCTCTCTTCCAAAATGTGAAACTATTTCGAAAGAAGGCGCTCCTGTCTCCTCTCTCGCCTCCACACGCCCTTGACTTCGTTGAGTGTTGCGTTAAACTCCCTAATCGCAAGTTGAATGCCACAATCGAAAACTTTAGTGTGCCTCTACACCTCATCCAGAAATACAATCTGGAATTTGCGTTCACTGCTAGAGGCGTCATTGTGAAGCAGCCTGCTTCTGCCGACGTTTACCTTAGTATAGTGAAATCGATAAAGTACTTCAATCTTGATTCTCATCTTGATTTCCTGCTGCAGCGTTTTCAGCTGCAATGCCTGCCCTATCAAAGCATATTCACATCATCCTACTTGGCCCCGCCTTCGTTATCTGTCAATCAAATCATTTTGATTAACTCTAAAGGCGCCAGTTCTAGTAAGCGTGCCACTCTATCCCATGGCAATGGTGATAAAAATCGAATTTTGTACTCCGTTTTTCCACCAACTATCCAACCAAAGACGCTTCATATCCTGCCAACTCCAAACAACGTCTCATTTGAGCAGTATGGGGAAAGTAATGCCATTCCCCCGATCTTCACTGAGTATTCAAGCCAGAGTTTGGTTTCCTCATCCAAGGCTTTACTGGCGCATCGTCAGAAAATAGGCATTGTATTGATCACATCTCTTGGCCTCTTGCTTGTTCTTTTCATATTTGCGATTTGGAAAGCTCATTCATATCGAAATGGCATATCCAAGATGCGAAAACAACACAATATTGATGTAAGATTTAGTCTACTTGCTAAGATTATATTTATTATTATAGTGCCATGGTTCACACTCCAACTGTGAAGTAAAGGGTTTAGCGGTGAGATTACTTTTAGTTAACTTTATTAATATCATTCGGTTAAGAAAATCCTAGAATCAACAAACTTCTATAGAGTTACTTGTAGCATTCTTAAATCGTATTGATGATCATCAGCTACTAATGGAGCCGGCAGAACTACACGGTGGCTGGTAGTAGAATTACTGATCGCCCCTGTTGCGAAAGTTAGACAAAACTTCCACACCCTACCCCGATTACCTCTTTTAGAGGAATAAATGTTCATTCAGTTAAAAATGTTTTTTGACTGACAAGTTACCCTTATAAAGGTGAGGGTATCTTGCTGTATTTTCATAGAGAATTCACACTTTCATCGCTTGTATTGAATTATTATCAATAAAGAAGCTTTTCTGGTGTATTTGAACTCGAGACTTTGTAGCATCGAAGCTAGACCCTTCCACCCCTTATAATCTATACTATTAAAAAGTTGATGTTCAATGGATTATGATAAAGAACGATCCATAAAGTATATTACTTTTTGAGTAGTTTAAAGTTCAGGATAATTTCAACAACCCTTATAAAAATACTTAACTACATGTAACTCGTCTTTATGTATTAATCATTAATATCTAATTATATTTCCCCGCAATACGATATCACTTCATCCGGTAATCGACCACAGTCGACTTTACAAAAATAAAATCGTCTGCTTTTATCAATGCTCTTTAATACAAATCTTCTGTTTTACATTAGATATCGTCTGATTATTCTGGTCGTTAACGGGTTAACCCGTTAAATTCTAATAATCAGACGATATTTAATGGAAAGCAGAAGATTTGTATTAAAGAGCATTGATAAACGCAGACGATTTTATTTTTGTAAAGTCGACTATAGTCGCACTCTACCGCTGATTTTGACTATTTAAATTTTCTCCTCAATTTGCATAATAGTTGATTGACAAGTGCTCAACCAATTTCTAAATGGCCCTTAATGTGTAGAATTAGCATTATTATTAGTCAGTGTTATCGCAATCTTACATACATACATACATTTATATATAAATTTTTTGTTATTCTTGACACAAACTTTCCTATTTGTATTAATACACACCTATGACACAAAAGAGGCCTATACCTGCATACACACATAAATACATACATATTGACATTAGACACCCATACAAACTAACATTCCTTCTAGGAACGTCTCCCTGCTTTGCAATATTACTCACTTATAAGAAAATATTTGAAATAAAAAATAGTCCTCAACCTTGCGAAAGTTTTAGATACTTAAATGCGATTAACTCTAGAAAGTCCACTTTCAGTAGAAATTTTTCAAGGAAAATGTGCATAGCTTTTAGATAGAAAAAGATATATATTATTTTCTATTCACATGTTAATTAATTTTGCACTAAAAATTTATCGTATGATTAGCCTTTTCACGCTTAAGAAATCTTACGTCATCATATTAAATATAATAAAAAAAAAGCTTTAATTTTTCCATTGATATGTTTTTTCTTGATCATGTTCGTCGTTAGAGTACTTTTGACTTGTCGTTTTTATTTCTTTTGTAAGCATGCTTATTTATTGGTAATAAAGTTTAATGGCGTTATTAGCATAAATTTAGCGCTACTAAACTTGAAACTTTTCGCGTTAAAAAGCTGTAAAACTAATGCTGTTGCTTTCAATGAAAGATTCACTTTAAAACATTTTAACCGGTTATCGGACACAGTCGACATATGTCGACTTACGGGTTAATAAGCATCTTACAAAGTTGATTTATCAAACACAATTCTGTTAACTGAGTTTTTAAGAAACGGTGGCAGTTGACTTTACAATATCAGAAGAAATGCCCCACTAACAATTTTTATGGACCCCTAGAAAATTTTTGCAATAAAAGATGGGCACATGTCATTTATATTTTATATATGTATGTATGTATATTGCGAAAGTTAAAAATTGGCCTAAAAATAAAAATTTTAGTTAAAAAAATATCGATCTATAATTTTTGTGGAAAAAAACTAATAAAATATGTTTCTTTTTATTGAAAAATAAATGCATAAAAAACTATTCAATTTTTAAGGTCAATTAGAAAAATTGAAAAAATTATAAATTGTTTGTGAGATCACAAAAAAATATTGATGCTTAGAATTGACCTTATGTGAATTTTAACCTTAAGCTCAGGTTTCGAAAACAAATCGCCTGCTATCTTCTCAAATGAGTTTTTTTAACGTATATAACACCCATAGGACATCATTTTTGAGATTGAATATAATAGTATTTTCACACTTCTCGTAAAAAATATTTGAAATATTACTGGGCAAGCAACTCTAAATCAGAAAGATTGTTCAGTTCCGCTTCAGATATTGTAAACAGTAAACGAAGTAGCTTGAATCCAGAAAAAGCTTTAATTTTTGTTGGGTAAAATAATAAAGCATTTATAAACTAGCTTAAATAAAAAGTTTATTTCATCTTTTTGTTTCATGAAATACTTTTATTTCAAACCATTCCTCGCTGGCCTCTGACAGACATCACTAATTCAATTGACACTTTCAGATATTTTTTAACGGTATTGGCCAAATTGAAGTAAGCATAGGCGATTTAATATAAACAATTATTTTCAATTTGAAAGATATTTTTAGAGAGAATTTTATTTTCAATTTGAATTTGAATAACGATTTTCAATCAAATAAAATTATAGATATAAAAGCGTTATATGCGTTAAACTGTATAGATAGAAATATAAATTTTCAATAGTCTATCCAAAATAAACGCTAGGTTTTAAATTATCTATAGATAAATTTAAAATTTTATAAATACATGGTGGGATTTCAATGATTGTTATTATAATAAATCAGTACAAAAGCTGAATTCCTAAGAAGCTTTCTTAATTTATAAACTTGATATATAATGGTTCTAATCAAAATCATGCAAGCTTTGATATTTTCGAAAATGGCAAATTTTATTGATAATTGTACATTTCCACTTTCAGATATTTCAATGTTTAATTGCAAAATGTGAATCAAGAAATGAATCTATTTATAAAATAGAATATTTAGAATAAACCTATAAATTGTAATAACTTACAAAATATATAGTAGAGTTTTATTAAACATGATTGATTTATAAAAACAATTTCCTGTAAAATTTGAGATAATATTTTTGGATAGTTTTCACACGTCAACCAGAAATTTGATTGTCACTGTCGAATATTCTCAAATCCAAAATCTGAGTTAGGAAATAAAACCAACATGGTCGATTTGGTATAAAAACATATATTTCATGTAAAATTTTAATGAATATTTTTGGAGACAATTTTTAAATGTAGTCCACAAATTTGATTACTTTATGTATTTTCAAATCCTAAATGCAAAAACTGAGTTCAGAAGTGAAAACAGCATGACCGATTTGGTATAAAAGCATGCATTTTATGTAGAATTTAGATGAAATTTCATTAGATATATTTATCAGCAATCAAAAATTTGATTGACATTTTCCAAAAAGTAGCCATGTTTATTGAAAAAATAAATGTGTTATGCGTTCAAAACTATAGAAAACTTAGTTATAAGATTAGCTACAAATAATATCAAATTTTTATCGTAAAATTTTATTTTTGACTTGATTGGTAGTTTTTAACATGAGAGGATTCAACAACAATGAAAATGATATCAAAAAAATGCAGTTAATGATTTTGAGAAATATCACGAAATTTGAAGTGATTGCTGACAAATTTGTATCAAAAAATAAATATTATTCAAAGGTCAAATTGACCTGTTGATGCCTCATACACATCCAAAACTTCCTGTCCCCCGGGTGAAAGGTTCAAGACAATTCTTCACAATATATTTAAAGGCCGAATTGTCCAGAAGAGAAATTGTCTTCTTTCACATCAACATGCAAAGAAGAAGAGTAAACGCAGCAAATTTTGAGAAAAAACGAAGTGGCTCGCAAAAGTAATATTTCTGGATCGAATTAAGATTATTCGGTAGTATATATTTGTTATCTTGCGCTTGCTTGCCTCCCTCTCTCTCTCTCTCTCCTTTGTCAATCGAAATTATAATTAAACGATTTTGGCATCCTGTTCATCATTATCAGCATAGTATTCCTTTTATATCGATTCGCGTGAAGCTTTTCTTCTTTTGTTATCTCTGAATTCAGAAAAAGATGATGACATATTTTGAAAATTCATGCACATTTTAATTAAACAAATTCTCTGTGCGCGTGTGTGTCTGATATACTTCTAAATCCTTCTCCTAAGATGGAAGGAATGATAAAATATTTGTAACCATCGAATGTTTTCTGAGAGTTCTCCTCTATTTTCATCCTTTTGATTGTGTATGTGTTGTGTGTGGGTGTGGTATCTTTGTGCGTTGAGAGGCATTTTGAAGAAGGTTTTCACAATGAAGGAAAAATGTTTGTCTACTCTTCATAGGTGTGAGTGGAGGGAATAAGTGTGAGAAATTGATTAATTTTTATCACATTTAGCTTGATCATATTATCTCTTGGATGAGTTATTGTTTATGTGCTTTCTCTGTGCAATAAATCAAAAAACTTTTCAGCTATTTTCATAATTTATTGGCACTCACTTCACCATAACAACATCATCTTTTTTTTCTCCCGCATTAACTACTAACAACGACTTTCACAAAGATGTTGACAATCGTGTTAATCAACTATTTTGAAACTCATTGCATCTCATTTCTTTTGAGTACTTTTTGAAGAAAGCGAACATCACTCAGATTGGATAGCTGAAAGTAGACTTCTTCAAATCATGATATTGATTTATAACTCACTGCAGTGCAAAATCACATCTGCTCACATCTTCATTTAGACAACGTGCGAACTTCTACTTTCAATAGGATTAAATATGAGTCATAAAAGTTGTCTTCTTTGTTTATTCCTATATGGGTTAAGAAAGTATACTTTCATTTATTCAGAAGAGAATTTCAAGATAATGGCTCTTTTTTCCAGATAAATCTCCTATTTTGAATTCGTCGAAATTATAATTCGTAAAAAAATTGGAACTGGATTTTTTCAATATATATTATATAATAAATGGGTGATGCTGCAGAATCCACGTAAGGCCTGTGTTTAAGGGGCTTTGCCCCTTCCTTTTACGATTTATTTAGTCACCCTGAAGCTCCCTTGAAATATATAAATATATCCACCTTATAGTCCCAGCTATGGCTCCTGATTTCTCGAGACTCGAGAAAAGTTTCGAGAAGTTAAAAAATATTTTACGAAAAAAAAATTTATTTTGTTTTATTAATAAAATAACTTTTTAAAAAAAATCGTTTTGGAGATAAAATATTTGATACATTTGGGAAGATTCTTTCTCATTGACAAGAAAGTGGTTGGGTACATAAAAGAGAATTTTTTTAACAATTACATCGATTCTGATAACTCAACATTTTTGTTTTGTTTGAACATCTGTAGTTCTTCTTCTATTGTACTAACTTTTTCTTCTTTTTTTATCATACATGAATTCTTTAATTTCTCCCATTAAACTTTGAGTTAGAGATTCTTCTTCAAACTCATCAACAGATTCGACTTGAATTTGGCTTTCTTGTATAACAGTTCCATCCTCCGAATAATGAGAAAAATTTTTATCAAAAATATTTTTTGCACATTCTAAAATTTCTTCAAATTTGAATATTCAAAAGTTGATCGTGCATTACACATTGACATGATATTATGAGAGTGAAAAAAGTGCATAAGTGAGACAATTTTTTTGTTTCTTCTTTCATTTATTCTTTGAAATAACTTTTCAACTATTTTTTTCGAGAAGGAATTTTCATTTTTACTAAGAATATTTATCAAAAAATTGAAGATTGCTTCATTTTCTAAAAGAGTACATTTTGTTTGGCTTAACTTTTCTATTGGTAATTGACATGGCTTCAGTGTAGAAACAACTGTTTGTAAAATGTTAAAGTCAATTTCAAAATATTTATTAGTATTTTCTTTAAGATCAATAATAGTTTTAAGTATTGAATCTTTAAGAAGAAGAAATCTTTCTAACATAACAACCACACTATTCCATCTTGTTTTTACATGAAGAAAAAGATTAAGTTCTTTACCCTGATCTGAAAAAATGTGTTTTTGAAGAGCATAATTTTTCACTGGAGATTTTCGAAACATTTTTATTATTTCAATAACTTTCTTCAAGCTATTAGCATAAAAAATCATTTTGAAAATCTTTTGTGTCATCTTTACTGTCATATTCACCTTCATCATCATAAACTAGCTTAATTTTGTAGCTAAGTTTTTTTTGGATAAATTACACCCACCACTGCTAAATGAATAGCATGGATGAAACACTGCTGATGAATATAACAAATTGTTTTCCAAGTTTTTTCATAATACTTGCTCCCGTAACAGCACTTTTATCTTTGGTAAAACATAGTCATCTTTCATAAAAGAACTGTTTGTTATACCATTTATGCTGAATTTATTCATTATTCATTTATGCCATGGTTGTCTTTTTTGTAAAATTTTTAATTTTAAGTTCTTTTGATGAGGTTGGTAAGTTAATCTTATGTTTTACAAGAAATTCACATTTGTGCTTTCCAGTAAAATGTCTGATTGCCAGTTGTAGAGATATTTTTACATTGTATAATTTACATTACAGTTTTTCCATTTAGCACCATCTTTATTTTCCAGCTTCAGTATGGTTGGTTAGATGCTAGATTCGATAACTCAAGGTCTTGGGTTCGATCCCGCATCAAGCCTGCTTTCTTCATAGTTCGATACAAACGGCGTAATTGTGCCTTTTCGATGAAAACACCCTATGGTACCTTTACCTTTATTTTCCAGCTTTGAAAATTTTTTCCAGATTTGAGACATTTAAATTAGAATAAAAATTAAAGTTAAAAAAATAGAGCTTAAAGAAACTTACGAAATAAATTTTTTTAAATAATTTATAAAATAATATTTTTTTTGAATTAATTTTAGTTTAAATTAAATTTTTTTAAATATTTTTTTATTTTTACAAATCTATTAAAAAACAAAATTTTGTAATAAAAAAATTGACTAACAAAAAAACAAGCAAAATTTAGTTTTTACAATTATTTATTTTTTATTAATATTTATTCAAAATTTAACATGTTTTCAGTAATAAAAAAATTTTAAATTCTTGAGTCTCGACAAAAATTTCTCGAGAATCAAGAAATAAAAAAATTCTAAAATTCTCGAAAAATCTCGAGACAGAAGCTCTAGTCCCAGCCCCATTAAATCAGTTTTGCCCCCCTCCCGCTTAGAGTCTGAAGACGGACTGTCTGTATCCTTATTTAATTGGATAACCTTCGAAGAGTGAAATAGGTGACGCTACTTGAATGACATCAAAGTTAAAAATGTCCGTGTATGCTTGAATTTTGTATATAAATCTTTTTGAACTTAAGAGTTTTTTCAAAATTCATCGTGTATTCTATAAACCTTCGTTTGTGTCGACTTACCAAAATATAGACATCAATGTTTGTCTGATCAAATCAATTTTTGGATATCTAATGAGGTTTTTTGAATGAAATATTGCTGTTTTTAAGTTAATAAACTTAGTATTCTTTGTTTCATTAACACTTTGCACGCTAGAATTTTTAAGATGGGGTCATTCATAATTGAGGTCAATCTTTTTTTGCTTAATTTTAACCCCCTTTCTCAACTTTTGACTATTCATTTAGTTTACAAATTCTTCGTTTGCCACTTATCGACACCACCCCCTCCCCCCACCACTCCCAGTTTTGATTGACATCAATTGTCAATGACCCCTAATTATCTGCTTTCTTTTTCACTGAAATTTAAAGCAGACAATTTTCATTTCTTATGACACGGATGTCACGCTGGTGCTCAAAGAGTGGTAAACAAATGATGACAAATGACGAAATAAAATTATGACAAAATATTATTCTCCGTTTTTAAGTAAAAGATCCTTTTTATTCAATGTCGGCAGATAGCATAACTGCTAAAGCTTCAGGCCTTGTTCCATTCGATTTGCGGTCGTGACTATCCCTGTCATCTGTTCAGTTATGGAAGAAAATTTTTCGCTTTAATGCGATACCAACGGATTTGAAAAACATTCAGTCTTTGGCAAAGGAGTGATTAGAATTTAATGAATTTCATTGCATATTTCAATTGTTAAAAGTCGTGACCTCGTTTTATTTACATACTTTTAGGAAATAGACTGGGAGAACTGTTCACTGAATTTGACTGTAAATCCACTCTTCCATCTTGATAGTGAAAAGTATGAAGATTACAGGAAGGAGCAGGTGACCTCGTCATTTCATCACAGGTATCTACGCAAAAAGCTGCTACACATACTCAACACTACTTCCCACAAAACACCCCTCCCTAGCTCCAGTTTGGAGTCAGAATCCTGCTTCAGCACGAGGAGTAATAGTCAGTCAGATTGCATCTCCGACCCCCAAACTCCACTCACCCTCACCGACTCTTTGGTTCGTCACTCAATCGATGATCCCTCCTCCCTCATCTCGATCTCTGATCCCAAAAAGAGCAAGTGTGGGAGGATGCGGCAATTCAATACGCTTAGTGTTGGCGAATTGGAATGGGATGACAGTCAGTACTGAAACAATTTCCACTCCCACTCTGACGTCAATCAAAATCTCATTCATTGAATCTCATATCACGTGTCATTTTTACAAGTATTTGTCTTTGTCCTATATCTTCAATCTTTGAAACATTCCTCTTTTGATTGTAGTCCATTTCTTCAAAAAAACCAAATCATTCATATTTTTATCCTTTTTATTTAATTTCTTTTATTTATTTTGTCTTTTTAATGTGATATTTATATTGTAATTTTGTGAAGACAAATTCTTTTAAGGAGATTTATTTTTGCCTCTTATATCCTACACCAATCTTTACATCACTTTTAAATCATATGAAACTTTTTTCATGTGTATTTTAAATAAATTATCCCTTATTCGCAACTCTGTTATTATTTTATGTGAAATTATGCCTAATTTTGAAAAGACAAGAAATCCTAAACTTTCGTTCTTTTCTTCATAAATTTTATGCAATTCAAAGAAATCAAGTTCAAATAATCAGTGTTTCAATAAGTATAATTGGAAAAGTTATAAAAAATTTAAGTAATCGAGTTTAATTGAATATTTGAGACAAATGAGTGTAAAGTTTGTGTGATATAATACTTAAAATATACTTGGAATTTCGTTATAACCGGCTTCATTATAAAAAAGATCCCAAGGGGGGTGAAAACGAAAACGTTGGCCCTTTAGAATGTATTCTTTTCGATAATTTAATGGATATTAAATCAATTAATACCAAGTATTCTTTTCATAGCAAAAACTGAATCAGCATTTAACAACACAATAGAAAATTTACAGATTTAAATCGGATGTTTTGATTAGTAAGTTCAAGATAATACATGAAAAAAATGACCTAATATTCAATGTATTGTTTATTTAAGTTAAAAAATATAGACTCATTAGCTTATAGACTGACCGAAAAAAAAATTGAAGTTTGACAAAAAGAAACTTTTTTTTTAACTATTTTTCTTCTATTCATAATTTTTTTAAGAAATTTTGATTCAATTTAAATAAATGAAAAAAAAATAATTATATAAAATGATTTTTCCAAGACTCGGACGTTGTTAACTCACTCCTAAATTAATTTTAAATTATCGTAAACCATTTTAGCAGTTCAAAGAACCCCTAGGAGTTCACAGTAGTGATCGGACTATTAATCGAGAATCGTCTCTTTCCGATTTCTTCGAAATGTACAATGGCTGTAAAAGGTGAATAAACATCGCCAATGATATTTAAAAATTTTTAACGTTTTCACTATTATTCAAAATTTTACATATAATTTTTTACTTCGAATTTTTATATTCAAAATTTTGTTTGAAAATCAAAAATAAGTACAGACAATTCAAATACAACTAGTACTATTAATATATATATATGAGCAGATATGAGGCCTCTATATTTTTAGAGCTAGATGCTAACTTTCTGATTATTTCTATGGCATTGCAACCTCAAGAAAATTTTTTGCTGGCTGCATTTGAGGTGACAACCCTGGGTTTAGAATCATTGCTAGTAAGATAGCACTTTTCTTTTTTAGTAAATCTATTTTTTCTTGCTCTTGAAATTTTTTTGCAAGTTTTTAAAATCCGGTCCGATTCAAATTATTTAGGTCTAATCCAGTCCTGGTCTGGATATTATGAGGACTGGATCGGAATTTGAACAGTTTTAGATACAATACAGTAAAATATTTTTGCAACAAGTAGACATTGCCAGGCATTTCAGAAACTTCAAAAAGCTCTGGATTTGAAATGCCACAATTTAGTAAAGATAGTTATGCGTAAACCTGTCCATGATTTCGTTCAGCTCACAATGGCGTAGGATATTGTTTTTGAGCCCTTGATCAAAACCCCCTTTGAAGTGATATCGGAACATAAAAGATCTTTATTTTATTAAATAATTTTTTGGAAAAATTAGATTTATTAGAGAATATTGAAGAAACACGAAAATGGGTCTACATTTGTATTTGATATCTTTTTAGGATTTTACTTGTTTTTACCTTTACTTTCCATGATTATAAAACCTGATTTATTAGATTGGTTAAAGTTATTCATTTGATCAACATCACAACATTTTCTCCTAATCTGGCTAATAAAGTTTAGTAAACATTTTTTTTCTGTGGAGGAAAACAACAATAGACTATGCTTCTTCTCTAGATTAATATTACCGACATTTTTTCTAGGCTAATCTTGTAATGGTTCTGAAAACTGTTTCTGCAATAATCATATTTCTGTGTATATACACACAGCACAATGAAGTGACTTTGAAGAAAAACATATATAGAAAGCTTATATACAAAGAAATGTATTGAAAGTTGTGAAAATGTTCTATAAACATCGTTTTGCAGTTAACAATACGTTCATAATTATTGTTTAAGAACAGCCTAATTTATTATGTAAAGTTTAAACTTTGCGTTGTGTGTGTATGCATTGTATACCATGAATGCATGCTGTTACTCTTTCCAAGCTTAATAAAATAAAGTGAATTTAAAATGTCGAAACTGCTTTAAATCGATAAAAGATGAATGATGACGGTGTCGTAAAAATAAGCATCAATTTACTTTTACACTTGTAGAAGTAAAGGTTTGTGCGTCGTTATTTGGAGTATTTTCTCCCTAAAGGGTGTCGCGTGTGTCCAAAGTTCAAATTTAGACTTTCTAGTTTGAGAAAATTTATTATGGCTTTGGATGGATGTACTTTAAAAATTAATTCGTGTTACATTTTTTTCAAAATTTTAATGTGAATCACCCCTAGTTAACTTTAAAAGTACATTTTACTCAGCATATGGAGTGCCGCCTACCTATCATTATGAAAATAGGCGAATTAAAGCCTTTTTTTTTATTTTTTAGTGTTTAAATGCCATATGGCTGTTACAACATAAATTATACACTAATATAATGCGCCTACATTGTTATAGACATTAGAGTTTATATCAAATACAAATACTTTTGTTTGGGATTTCGAAAATACAGATACTTATGTTTGGGATTCCGAAAATACAAATAATTTTGTTCACATAGTCTAAAATAGAAGTATAACACTTGTTTTAAACGAGATAAATAAGAATGTAAATACGTTTATTCCAGATTCTAAATAAAATAAATAATATGTTATTTGCTTTTTTTTTCAAGTTTTACATATCATAATTCATAGTTACATTTTATCAACATTAATGTCGCAAAGTTTCCGGTGCGAGTTGTGCTCTCTTCAGGTGTGTAAACATTACTAGCCTCGCTGAACACTCTTTCTAATGCTGTTGATATTTCACAGCACGTTAAAATATTTTTCGCAAATAGTTTTAAAATGTTGAGGCTTTCTCAACTATTTGTAGCTTGCTAGTGCTTCGGTGGATTGATATCAAAGGGCAGAACACCTTTCAAATGTTCGGATCTGATAAACATGAAATCGTCATAAAAGCCATAACTAATTCGCTTCTAAGCTCTTTGTTGTAACTATTTTATTTCGTGAACCCCAAATGGGGATTGTTTATAAACCTATAAATATAAATGTTTATATAGATCAGTGCTTATCAACCTTTTTTTACCCATGGACCCCTTTTCTCTTTTTTTTTTGGTAGACCCCTTCATCAAAATTGGACATACAAAATATTTTATTTTAATATTTTTCACTAATAAAATTTTTGAGGTTATGATAAAGAAAATTATATTAGAATTCATATTGGAATGAAAGCAAATCTAATGCAAATCAATTATATACTATTATTAATAAATGAAAACTATAACGAAAATTAACTTTTTATAATAAAAACCGTTATGATCTGGTTTTCTTCATGGATCACCAAAATATCATTGTAGACCCCTAATTTATAATATTTCGCCTGTCGACCTGCTGAATTATTATATGGATCCATAGGCAGTAGTGGGATTCAGCCGGTTCGTTAGAACCGTCTCATGGAATTTTGTGAGTTCGGTGAACCGACTAGTCGCTGTCAGTAATCTTCTGCCTCTCATCCAAAAAGAACCGGAACCGTTGGGAGGGTACGTTTCGTTAGTGATTTAGTGCATAGTTTATTTATAAAAGTGGTAACCAGGTTTGCTAGCATGTGTATCGTGCTTGTTTTCTCTGTACATTGGTGTTAATGACCAACGTATCTTATATTATACCTAGATTTTGACTATCATTTACGTTGAAGGTATCATATATGATACGCTTGATAAAAAGACAGATTTGAATTAAACAAAATTCTTTTTCAGGATATTTTCTCTATTAAACTTTAAATAATCATCGAAGATACTGTGAATATAAAATTTGAAACATCCGTGGTGTCTTTTTAAGAGTTAAGTCTTTAGTCTAAAAATGTTAATCTTTAAAATTTGATGTTTATTTATAGCAAAAAAACAATAAAGTATCGAATAACCTAAAATATATATTTTTTATTGCTAAGATTTATTTATTTAAAAATATAAGAGGAGAATTTTAAAGATAAGATTTAAAAATATATATATTTGGAAATAATCAAAATTGATCAGTTGATTTGCTGACAAATTTGGCTTTTTTGTAACAAAACCGGCTGACAAAAAATTAGAATCCTACTACTGACCCTAGGGTCCATGTGACCCCGGTTGAGAAATCAGGGATCAAAGATTATTAAGATTTTTTTACTATAGAGTTATTGTTTAAATTAAATTTTTACACAATTAATAATTCTTCGACAACAAATTTATCAAGTGTAATAAAATACATTTTTTAATAGTGGTATTTTCCCTAGTCAAAAATTTTGAAGCAACACATTATATTAAAGCTGAAGTTAACAAAAGCTATTAAATAATAAGTTTTGCTATAAGATATTATTAAATGTATTATTATTATAAAAAGAATTTGTATGAAATGATTTCATTAGAAATTCAACAAGGAGTCGTGATTGATAGTTTTTCAAGGTGATCCACAATAGACTCATGAAACATTTGATATACTTGAAATTATGGTTCTATTTTCCTTCCAGATAATAATCATTAAATCAAATAAAGGATTTTTGCTTCAAATTTCAAAAATGCTTATACAAATACAAATGTATTTGATCCAACCCTAATACACATTCAACAATTCATTTTTGTCAATAATTTTAACGCTTTGTCTTTGATAGCCTCCTAAACAAGAGACAGCTTCCTATATTTTAGTTACTATATTGAATTCTATTTACATATTGTATAATTTGTTTGTTTTATGGATAAATAAGCTTTTTGAAATTTTCTAGGAGTGCGATTTCAAAGAAGACCTTCAGGTATACTATTTAAACCCTTTATCGATAAAAAGCCCTTTTAAAAATTTACCTAGAGCGGAGATTTCGATGAAGAGCCTCATGAATGTGATATACTCATTTATCCCTGAATACCTTCAAGAATCCATACCCTCTAAATGTTCAGTATAATTCCAATGATCCAAATCTATTAAGTGATCCTTACTCTTTCAAAGATTGATATCTGCTAAGCAATTTCAATGAGGCATTGCGTCCTCTCACTTTTGACTACCGGCAGTTTGTCGAGCGCTTTTTCATCGATTAATATTTGATCAGATGGTCTATTTGTCAATGGAAAATTGGCCAAATTCACTTTTTGCTGAATCAATATACAGTCAAAACTGCCTAAACCGAATCTTTGCTAATCCGAAATTCTGTATATATCGAAAAAAATTGTAAGTCCCACTTTTACTTCTATACATTCAATACCAATTTATCCTTAATAATCCGAATTTTGTCTATTCTGAAAACCGAACTAAAATTAAAAAAAAATAAGGAGCTACATTTTGTGTAAACTGAAAAAAAGTATCGTCCTTTCATAGACAATATATGACTAATGAAAAATTGTTTTTCTTTATATCAATTGTATTTGCTAATGATCATCACACACATCATATTTATTACGCTTCTGCGAATATGTAACATGCGAATATAATCATCACACACATCATATTTATTACGTTTCTGCAAAGATGTAACGAGATGACTAATATGTGTAAAAAATATGGTATTGGTGTAAGTGCAATGAGCGAAATAATGAAAAAAGCCAACTTTTATCTTGATATTTATGAAAAAAACGCCAATGGGAAGAAAAAGAGATTTGAAAAGTGTTGTAGATTCGATGAAATAAATCAAATGATGTATGAATGGTTTGTTCAAGCCAGAAGCAAAAATTTCCCTATTTGTGGCCCAATTATACAAGCCAAAGCTGTCGAATTCAGCAAGCTTTTGGGTAATGATTATTCTGAATTTAAAGCTTCCGTTGGTTGGCTTTGTTCTTGGAAGTCTCGTTACACCATAAAATCATATTCATTTTCAGGCGAAAGTGCCGTTGTCGATGAAAAAACTTTGGAAGATTGGATTCAAAGACTTCCTTATTTACTTGAAGAATACGATCTAAAAGATGTATTTAATATTGATGAGACTGCTTTATTCTACCGTGCATTGCCAAACAAATCTCTTGTCAAGCAGCCATTATGGTGTTAAAGTTTGTAAAGAACGTTTAACTGTTCTGCTTGGGTCTAGTACTACTGCAGAAAAATTAACCCCTGTAGTTATAGGGAAATTCAAAAATCCAAGATGTTTTAAAAATGTAAAAAATTGTCAGTTGCCTGTTGCTTACACACATAATAAAAAATCCCAGATGACCACCCAAATTTTTACTACATGGTTAAATGAGGTCAATAAAGAAATGAAACGGCGAAAAAGAAAGATTCTTATATTTTTAGACAATGCAACTTCTCACACGTCTACAATGGAGCTTTCTAATGTATCTTTGAAATTTTTACCAGCTAACACCACTTCACGTATTCAACCCCTTGATCAAGGTGTCATTCGATCGTTTAAAGCCCAATACAGAAAAACAATGCCTGTGCAGTTAATCTCAAAAATGGATGCTGCAAACACTGTTACAGACTTGATAAAATCTGTAACAGTTCTAGATGCTCTTTTTTGGATTTCAGCTGCTTGGAAAGAAACCAGTGTAACAACAATTTCTGAATGTTTTAAGCGTTGCGGTTTTCCTGTAAACTCTTTAGAAGTAGCAGGCGAAGCTAATGAAGACAATTTGTCTTTACAACATTGTTTAAAACATATCGAAGTGGAGCCAAACAATGAAAATGAATACATAGAAATTGACTCTTTAGAACCTACAGAAAGATTCGAAAATTTTGAAACAAGTATTGTTGAAAACTTTACTCAAGTGAGCGATTCTGAAAGTGTGGAAAGTGAGAATGCTCTAATAGAATTAGAACAAGCACCTTCTAATTTGACTCATAAAAACGTAATAAATATTTTAAAAGAACTCGAAATTTTTGCCATTTCCAAAGAACCAAATATGTTACCTCATATTCATCAATTGATGCATATAAACAACTTGTCTATAACTAAGAACAAATTATCTCAAAGGCAAACTCTAATTGATGATTACTTGGTATGAACAAATATTATAATTTTAGTAAGTTCATTTTTTATTAATAAATTTTCTGATCTTATTTTAACTTTTATTTTGTTTGATATTTAAATAAATTTTTACCGTTTTTATTTAGTTATTTAAGTTTTACTATTTTTATTTTGTAAGTAAACGCTGTGATAAATTTTTTACAATATTAAATTTTTAAGATTTGCTATTATTTTTTAAACTTTAAAAATTTTTATTCAAAAATTTTTGTTTATATTTAGATTTGTTTATTTTTTTAAAAATAAAAAGTTTTTAAATAGTTAATTTTAAAAAGTTTTTAGTGAAGAATTTATTTTTGGTTAATATGAAAATATATTTCAAAAATATTTATTCTTGATATCTCTTTTTAGTTTTTTTAACCTTTAGAAAAGTTTGATAAAAAATTAGTAGAATAAAATAAGAAATTTTACAATGAAATTTTCTGTATACCGAATTCTATATAAACCGAAATTTTCTTTTAGGCCCAATGGAGTTCGGTTTAGGCAGTTTTGACTGTACTTATTATATGTTAATTGAGCAATTCTCTAATTGAGTAACGTTCTCTCTGAATAGCTAAATAAGTAACTAATAATGTTTTTGTTTTTTTTTAATATTGACTAACTGACTGACTAAAAAAATAACTACCTATAACCAACCAAACACCATGCCAACTATGGAAACAAATTATTCAAATAACTATGGGGCCATTTTGATAAAATATAATACTTAAAAGACATAGCATTCGTATTCACCCTTGAATAAATTTCTTGAAATATCTTCTCACTTTATGATTGTCATAAATATGGAGTAAATAATAAATTATTTTAAATAGAAAAGATGTTTAAAAAATTAGAATAAAAAATTAAACCCATTACGAAAAGATGTAAAAGAAAAACTTAAAACTTCTAGGACAATTTTGTTAAATATAAAAATAAGCCTAATTAAATCCGGGTACTATACAAAATATTTAAAAGCAAAAAATGTTAATTTAATCACATTAATAAACTTCCTTAAAAACTGCTATCTTCAGAAGACTGAGACAATTTCTTACTTTAGAGATATTTATATCAAATTTATAGTTTCGTATTCTTTTTGAGATCAAATAGGAGTTAAAGAGAACTTTCACTACAGCATTAGATGGCAGGTGCCAAACGCCTTATCTAATAATAGGCAAAAATACTATTCAAAAAGCTGACTTATTTCTAAAATTTTTATCTTACTGAAAAAATTAACCAATGAAAATTGCTTCTTTAAAAACCAATGATTTATCTCGATTTACAAATATGCATACAAATTGAAAGACATTTTTTTAATAATATGTCAAAGTTTCTCCATAAAACAATTTTCTCCCAATATTTTCGAATCTTTCCATTTTAGTCTACGTAAACTTAGGCCCAATGTTTGTATGAAGCTTTTCCAGCATTCATCGCCCAAAAAAGAACAATAAGTTTAACCGTTTTCACTGATTTTTAGAGTAGCTGAGATTTTGTTGAAACGTATAGCTGTATAACTGATTCTAATATGTATATCAATTTTTTCTTTTTCTTACAAATTTCTATATAATTTTCTTTCTTTTTCATTCAGTTTTTTGATATTTTGATTTTAAGGATCCACTTACATTGTGTTTCAAGTTACTTGCATGCACAAAGATAAGTTTACAAAAGGAATTATAAAAAATTTCGTTTTATCTAATATTATTCCGAAATTAGATATTACAGGATACGCACCGGGTGTGACACTTCACCGAAATATTCACAAAACTTTCGGAAATTTTGATTTTTTCAATTAAAAATAATTGATGTCTTTCAATGTTTTTAACATATTTAGAAATTATATAGATATATAGTTATGTTTGTTATATAATAATAATAATAATAATAATAATTTTATTTTCAAAAGTATATATTTTAAAAGAAATTTGCGAACAAAAATAAATATGGATAGATCGGCATCGAACCAAAAGTATAAGGAGATTAAAGGCAAAATTTACTTTTGAAGGTTGGTATCAAAGGCCATTAAAACCGCTGAAAGAGACATCAACCTGCTTTTAAAATCTTGATGTTAACAGGGAATATATGTTGGAAATGCCATAAAAAGAATCGTAATAAAAGTGAAGATATGAGGAAGTGAAAGAAAAAGAGAAACATAATCTATAATTAAGAATAGATTACATTCCTAAATAGGTATAGAATCCATTAGAGAGAAGTGGTTATGTTTTTGCAAACAAAACAATTTGATGATACGCATTGAGTGATTGAAGCATAGGAACTATTAAAATTTGCTAAGACCATCTTTTGAAATGCTTTAATATTTGTAAAAAACTGATTGAAAAAAGTTCATTGGTATTGTAGAGTGTAGAAATTTTGTATGTAAAGCATTCTCTTGATTTGAAATAATTATAAAAAGGTATAGACATTTTACCAGCAAAACGAGGAGACCTTCTGTTTTTCTCAAAGTTAAAAGAGATAAATATGTTGAAAATTGGGGGCAACATATTGTGCAAAAATTTGTACAACGTATTATTTACATTGAAATTATATATATCTTCAAGTTTGAGCAAGTGGTGTTCGTGAAATATTCTGTTTGTATGAGAAATTGGATGAAGGTTGAAGACAACTCTTAGTGTTTTTTTTGTAATGAAAAGAGAGTTGTGTCTTTTGTATGTCCCCAGTTGAATATGCTGTATCTAAGATGAGGTAGAAAAAGGGTTTTATAAAGAAGTAGCATTGTTTTAGTAGGGAGGAATCTTTTGGCTTGTCTTAGAATACCAGAGATATAAGCCAATTTGTGAGAGATATGAGATAAATGGCTTTGCCAAGAGAGATTACTCTTGACAATCAAACCCAAGTAATTAAATTCGTTAACCTTTTCATAACCAAGCTTTTCTAAGTAGTTTGCATATTGAGTATCGCCAAATCTGTACGAAAAGGAAATATATTTAGACTTTTTTTGTTCAAAGACAAGCCATTTTGCATAAACCAATTTTGTAACATCCTAACATTTCTCTCGAGAAAGTGATCATTTAAATTTTCATGTTCCAAAAGTACTGTTATGTCATCCGCATACATTAGAACTCTTGCATCTGATGTGACACTAGCAATGTCGTTCATAAAGATGTTGAAAAGAACTGGGGCTAAAATTGTACCTTGAGGCACTCCAGAAATCACTTTCTTTTTATCAGATATGCAATCATTGACATAGACCCTTTGAGATCTGTTTTCAAGATACGATTTGAAGAATTCAATAGTGGCATCAGTAAAACCATATAGTCTTAATTTGGACAAAAGTAAGGAATGGGGTAGGGAGTCGAATGCGCGGCTTGTATCTAGAAACAGAGAACAAACTTGGTTTCTTCTGTCAAGGGAAGAGATTACGCAGTTCAAGAAGTAAGTATGCAAAATTTCTGTAGAATAGTGCTTTCTAAATCCAAATTGAAATGGAGATAAGAGGTTGTGAGTTGTAAGGTAGTTATCGAGCTGTTTGTGAATAATTTTTTCAAATACTTTTGAGACAGAACTTACGATTGATATAGGTCGGTAGTTTACAACATCACTTTTGTCACCCTTTTTGTGGACAGGAATTATTTTGGTACTTTTCAAAATTTCAGGAAAGGTGTTATTCTGGATGCATAAGTTGAATGATTTCATCAGGGGATGTGCAATGTAGTTTTGAACTTTTTCAAATCATAAACTGATAGGCCATACACATCTTCAGAGCGACTACTTTTTAAAGAATTGAAGGACAAAAGAATATCATTCATAGAGATATCTTTGAGAAAAAATGTTGAAGATTTAGATTCAAGGGTAAGTGTACTATCTTTGTGTACGTAAGTACTATTAAAGCTTTCAGCGAAGTAATCACTAAATAGTTTACAGATAGAAACATCCCTTGATACTTCGACATCATTAACAACCATATGGGAGATTTTAGACTTGGCTCTAGGCTTTACAAAAGAATTAATAATTCTCCAGGTAAACTTTGTATCCTTATTATTACTTAGTATTTTTTCAAAATAATTTCTTTTTAAATTTTTGGCTGTATATTTAACTTGATTTCTCAGAAAGACAAAGATATCTCTTAATTCGTAAGTCTTTGATTTTTTCCATTTAGAGTAGGCCTTATTTCTTTTATTAATTAATTCTATAAGGTTTTCATTGACCCAACTATTTTTTATTTTCCTAGTATGAGGGTTAGAAAAAAAACATTTCATTGATAAATTTTTTAATTCTGAGATTTTTTGAAATAAGAGAGCTTAACAAATAAGAGGGATCGTTCTCTTCTTGATTAACAAAAGAGATCCAATCATATTCAGAAACTAGCTTTAAAAAAACTTTTTCATCAAAGAAAGAATTATTTTTAGTTTTTGAAAGAGAAGATGTTTTAAAGATAACCAAATAGGGTAGTGGTCTGATATGTTTGTATTAAGTACAAATGCTGAATAATCAAATTGACGATTTGGTATCAAGATATTGTCCAGTAAGGTGTCACTATTCGGACGGGTCATAGTAGTAATTGTAGGAAGCATCGAATGAGAGATACACAAAGTGAAAAACCTATTAATAGCTCGACTTTCAATATTAAAAAGATTGAAATTAAAATCTCCAATTAAAATATTAGTAAAATTGAGAGGAAGCTGATTCAGATAGATTTCAAACTGGTCATTAAAAGACTCCTCAACGCTGGATATATTTGTTGGTAGTCTATAGAAATTATGCAGCATAAAAAAACGTCTATTAATTATTAGTTCCACGCAAAAATACTCAGCAATAGACTCAAAACTACCAGAACTAAAGATTTTATATGAGAGATTTTCATGAATAAAAAAACATAAACCCCCATGCTTTGAGATAACTCTCGGCGATGATAAAAATATATAAGAGGCAAGAGTAAAACTAGAAAAATCAGAATCTGTGAGCCAAGACTCTTGCAAACATATAACCGATATAGGGTGGGTGGAATGCCAGTTTAACGTACTTATAAGTACTTCTAGCTCTGAAAATTTTGCTCTTAATGATTGAATATTAAGACTAATAATATTTAATTCATTAGTTTCTATAACCGAATCAGGGGTTAGAAAGGAACTAGATTTTATATTAATGTTATCATCGAATATGTTTAAAGAAAATATATCATTAAAATTAGATATACCTAAAAAATATATATAGGTATGTACTTTCTTTTTTTTGATAAGTTGTTTGAAAAAAATTAAGCTTTTGGAAAGTTTTGATATTTCAATTTATTTCAGTTTTTTGAACTTATAATAATAAATATATTAAATTAATAAAAACAGAAAAAAAAATCATTTTAAACAGTAGCAACCATTGAAATACATCGTATTATTATTATTTTGTTTTTAAAAAATTAAGATTTCGAAAGGTTTTGAAGAGATTTCGTTTTATCTCATATTATTTCATGGATCCACACTCTGCCGACTTTACAAACACGTTTAATTGCAAAAACATTCAGCACCAAAAAGCGTAAGGCGAAACGAGTTTGAACAACACTTTTTGAGCAGTTTGCTTCAACACACGTACAACAATTGCTGCTTGACTTAGCTGAGATCATAAAAATAATACTAGTTTTTAATAGAATAGTATATAATATATGGACCATGGTGGCGTACCAAGAGGAGCGAACGGGAGGAGGTTGTTTCGCCTTAGAGGCAAACTTTATTTCATTTAATATATGTAGTTAATGAAAATGCATTAGAACTAGGGTTCGCTCCCGGTTCCAAAGAACCGGGACATTCTTGGTTCCTAAATTTTAGGAATCGTAACTTATTCCCGGTTCCGAGACTTGCCTAGTTATTCACCCATTTATCTCTGATTTATTTGTTTACTTTAAACATTTTAATTCTCCTTTCTTTAAAATTCTTTCAAGCTAAAATGATAGAAAAAATCATGACCCATTTGTTTATAAAAAATCAATATATCAAAAATTTGCATCTCTCTGTTTCTGTGTAGCTCATCGATTTTTCATTCTATCAAATATATATTGAATATTCCAGAAGTTTGCATCTCTTTGTTTCTTTGCAAAGCAGAATAAAGGAATATCCTCAGTTGATATGATCCATTGCTTGAAAAATATTTTAATGAAATAAGTGAACTTGAAGGTCCAAGCACTTCAACTATAGCTAGTGAAGATATATTTGATGCCAACAAAGAATTTAAACTTTTCGAAGCGACAGGCAAACGAACAGAAAAAATGAATAAACTTTTAGCTGCACTTCTTTCAAACCTTTGCTTGACGGACTCTATGCATTTTTACACCAGCAAACTTTTGTTGAATTTTAAGCCAGTTAGCTCAATGGCAATGCCCATATAAAAATTAGTTGTACATTTTACTTCTACGCTTTTCTAGATATACAAAAAATAAAATTGAGATTTTAAGATTAAAATACGATGAAAAGGCAAAAAAAAAATGTTTTTTTCAAAAAGTTTATTATAGATGTCGTTAAGTTATAACTCCTAAAATTGTCTAAAATATGAGCTTCATTCAATTACACATTTGATAAAATAATAAAAAAGCATTTATCAATATTGAATAAAAAAGACTAACTTTATTTCCAGTTTGAACAAAAAGCGAGGAAGTGTTTTTGCATATAAAAACCTTACAACTTTCATATCTTCTTGTGGCTTTGTTAGACTTTGAAAAGCAAAAATGACAAGATGCTCTCTTTTTATTTCTGGGACCAGCTTGAGAATCTGAATAACCATAAAATGATAGAAGACTTTTAATATTGGAGGGTTGCTCAGAAAGGGAAGAGCGAATTTTCATACTTTCATCTGCTAAGGCAAGGGATTCAGCATTTTGATGAAAAATTTTCTGTCACTCTTTTTGCCTTTAGGGGAAGCTTGTGGACAGATATAATTCAATATTACCCAACTGTTTAGGGCACATATGTCCAAGTAATTACAAAATGCATCAAGAGTCCACTTTCTTGTTGGTTTGTAAGCACGATAACTTCTCATAATCCTTTCCCACATCGACACCACCCTTCTGTTCATATGTAAATTTCAGGTCGCATATAATAGTAAGATTTAGAATCGCAAATATGGTAGAACTTCAGGCCGTATCTTCCAGGTTTATGAGAATCATAAACTTTTACTTGACGGCCTCCTCTGAAACTAACCAATTGCTCATCAATGGTATCGGCATGATGGGATATCCAAAACTTTGAAAAAACTTCAGCAAAGTGATAGTGAATAAAGTGAATAGCACTGATTTTATCATTAGTATCGCGCCTTTCTTTGTCATCAAATCTTATGAAAACATGAATAAGGAAAAACATGTCATGCCCAATCGCAGCTCTCGAAAATGGGATAGAGTAGGAAGAAAACGAAGCTTTTATTTTGATTTTCTGGTCTCCATTTTGCCCAATATGTAATAAAACAGCAAAATTAGAGACATGACTTTGAAAGCTTTCTCAAGTTTTTGCATTGTCATGCTGTATATATGATGGATAATTTTAAGAGTTAAAAAAGACGTGAAGTCTTGTAAAACATTTGAAGTATTTTTACATGTTCCCTGAGAACCAGGAGGACGTCTAGCAGTGTTTCTGATATTTATACTTTCAACTCTACCCCTAAGTGTAGAGGGAGAATCCCAAGAGTACTTAGTCGTATCTGGCTTAATCAAATTCTCATCGATTTCTTCCTGCAAATCTATCGAAGAATCTGAAGAACTAACAGAAGTTGAAGCTGAAAAACCTGAAGTCAAATCAGAATTATCATCCTAAGTAGACATTACAAGTGAAGATACAAAAAGTTTTGGGAAGTAGGAAATTCCAAAAATGAAATTTGTGATGATGATTGGAAAACACAGAGAAGATAAAAGTGGCACAAGTTTTATGTGATGAAAAACTCAGCAAACAAAGAAACGGTTGTGCGGGATTAGATAGAGTTTCACCTTAATGCTTTTTCGTTCGCGTAAACCATATGGTTTTCTATCTGATATACATAAATTCTACAACCACATTAGCAAGGATGAGATGAATACAAGTGAAATATGGAATGCTTCTTTTATTTGGTTATTAAATATTTGTATGTATAATCATCACATTTAAATTTGGATTTTGCTGAAACTTTAAATATAGGTTAAGAGTAAAAAAATTAGGAGGGTGTTGAAATTTTATTTGATTTAAAGAAAAAACCAAAAAGTTATAAACATGTCAAAAGCGCTAGGACAATTCGTCTCCGGTTAATTCGTCGAGGGACACTTTGTTAATAATATTAAAACATTTTTTATATTTGATAAAGATATAAAAACAAATATCAAAATTATGAATTTTCAATAAAAAAACTTCTTTGTGTGCCATATTTGAACACCGATGCTTATTTTAGTTATACTCGATTGAAAAAATTTCAAAAACAGCTTTACTAAAGGGTGTAAGAAAAGCATTGACTCCGTCAACCACGTTATTTAAAGGTAGTCCGTCAAGCGAAGGTTAAACCTACACGTGTAGAAAGAGCTTCTGGGCTTTTTTTTTTATCGAAATTCGCTCTCAATTGTCGAATTCCACTTTAAATGCGCAAGTTTTTCTAAAAAATTTTACTTTAAAAATTGTTATCAGTGAATAAAGCTTTTTTAATTAAAATTTTAGTTTGTTTATTTCTTTTTGGGCGTTTAGATAAATAATTTTTTCCAAAAAGTCTATTTATTTGTAAAAAAAATGCACTTTGTTTTCTTGTTTTTCGATTATATGGTTTTTCTACACTTTATTGTTTATATAGAAAACCTTATTTTTTTTAAATGATTGTTACATATACGTAACCGACGAGAAATTTGTTGAAATTAGCAGGAATATCAACTACATGTTTCCGTTATCCTTGGCATAGTTAACAGATAAAAAGTAATATTTCTCAGAACCGGGATTTCCCGGTTTTTACAGTTTTTTTGGCATCGGTACCGGTTCTTAATTTTCGATACTATTGCGAACCCTAATTACAACTAATATAGCCGAATGCAATTATGGTGCATATATAGTTTCTCTTCTTATTTTGCAAATTCTGATTTCGAAATTTTCATCGAGGAAAAAATGATCAGTGAACGCTCTTGTCCAAATTTTCACTAATGAATTGATTATTAAGGTTTCCCAAAGTCTAAGTGAAAGTAACTAATTAAACTAGTAAAAAAATAGTTACACACACTAACTGAATTAGTAAAGATTTTTATTACTATACAGTTCATCTTTACTATTCTTAATCTAGTAAATCAGACATTTGGGTTGATTAGGTCATAATTTTTAATCTTATGAAAAATCCGGATTTCCCAATTTAGTCTTATGCGCCTGTATTTCATGTTCGAATGATAATAGTTCTTTCTTTTGTTGTAGCTTTGGCTTAGTTATAACATAACATAACATATAACATAAGTTTAAGCAATTTAAAGAGGCTAGCAGCCTATGAGAATTGCATCAAATATAGCGTATTTTTCAACGAACGGCAAATCTTTTGTCTTTCCAAAATTCATCGAGTTTTTTTTCAAATTCTTTCACAGTAATTGAGTTAACAACTTCATTAGGTAAGCCATTCCAGTGATTGCATGCTCTTTGGATTAAATATCTGCTTCTATACTTACTTTGAAAGGATTCAGGTGCAAACTTCAGCAAGTGTGATCTGGAAATTCTCTTCGAATATTCAGGCAAAACTTTCTCCTCAATCTTCATATTTCCTTTTACGATATTAAATATTGATATCATTTCATTTCTCAGGCTTCGATAATATAAAGAAGGCATGTCAATCTTTTGAAGTCTTTCAATATAACATAAATTTTGCATTCCTTTCAAGTTATGTAGTCATATCACGAGGTTGACAAACCCTTTCAGCACCATGGGGTTTGGAAAATAGTTTTTTACTTCTTAATACTGTTTTAGTTTTTTGAAACAACTGAAAAAAGTTTTTATAAACAATTTTTATTTATAAAAAGTTTCATGGACAAAAAAAATTTTGACACATATGTCACAATAGTAAATTAAGGAAAATTTTTCAAAAACCTTTTTGTCTATATATCTTTATAGTTTATATATTATGTAATAATCTAAAATTTTATTTAAAAAGTATACAGACTGTTATAAATGAAAATTTTTAAAGCAATTTCTTTTTTTAGTGAAACACAAATAAACTTCCTCTGTTTTTTGGCTGTTTGATGATGTGGTGCCCAGATGTATTTGGCTGTAAATTTGAAGAAAGCCGTTTAAAAGAAGCAACTTTAGAAGCTCTTCTGTCTTGAAGAATAAATTATTTATTAAAGATTTAGGAATAATTGAAGTAAACTCCAGCAATCTTACTACATTTGAATCTTTTATTATCAAACTAGAATATAACACATGTGAATTGCTTATACAAATTGAAAGTAAGTAAAAAAAATCCTGGAGTAATATTTTTTTGAAAATCTTTTATCACAAGAATAATAAGAAAGTCTTTGGTCCATTAAATCTACACCACCCATATGTTTATTGTATTTTAAAACAATTTCAGAAGAAATGATTGAAACTTTTTTAGCCGAACCTTTCATTTTTCTTTGGATAGTTTCCAAATTTTTGCCATCTAAAAAATAAGAAATCCAAAAAAACGCTACGATTATATCCTTCAATTTTACACAAGAAAGACCAGAAGAATAAAAAGCTTGGTGTTCCCCTCTTTTCATTTCTTTATGAGGTTTGAAATTTGGCAAATTTTTACGATTTGAATGTATAGTACCACATACGAAAACATTCTTTGATAATAGACTGTCTGACAACTCTACAGAACTAAAAAAGTTTTCGTAAAATACCCTACAGCCTTTATTTTTAATATTATAAGTCAACTTTTTCGCCCAATTTGCTCCCATGTTTTCTTTTCTATCTTCGCATTTTCCAGTATAGAGATCAAACTGATACAAATATCAATCTTCAGATGCACACCAGCAAAACAATTTAAAATCCCATTTGACTTGTTTATTCTTTAAGTATTGTTTGCATTGATTCTGACCTTTAAATTTTATCATATGCTCGTCTACAGCTTGATAAAGAGATGGAAAACGAGAACTTTGAAAGCTTTCATTGAGAATTTAAAATATCGGGCGTATTTTGTAGGCTTTATCATAATTTGCATCTGATCTCGAAATATTGCCCGAAAATAGAGTAAAAAATAATTTGACCGAAATGACAATTACGAAAAATCTTTGTCGAAAAGTCCTAAGAGCATTTTAGTATAGCTTTTTCAAATTAAAAAGTCTAATGGCCTATTTCTTAATTATTATTAAAGGGAAGCTTTAAGTAAAAAAATATTATAAATTCAATACTTGATTTTAAACCTATACGACTACTGGAAAGTCCGTTGGTTAAAGTATGTCCGGGCTTATCAGCGGGAATATACAGGTAGATCAATCATTCGCAATATTTGTTTTAGAAAATTGATAGGGTCGTTATGTGGTGCGGGTAAAGAAGAATTGTTGATATCAATTTTATGCTTTCACTTTCCTTTTTATTAGATTTTGTATTCTTCTTGTATGATATCAAAGCAAAATAATATACATTCATATTGAATATTTCAGACAATGCACTTCGGGTAATCAACGCGATAATCTATTTACTGAAATGCGAGTTTTAAAATTAAATGAAGGACAAGAAATTGGAAGTTTTACTTTTGGAAATCTTCTACATCTCTTCAATCTCTCCATTGTTTGCTACAATCGCTATAAAATACCCCAACATTCTTCCTTGAAGTGTGTCTTAAGCGAAAAAACTTTAGTGTTGCGGGAATTAGATCTGCGCCTAGAATATATCCTTTACAAGAAGAGACCTATACTTTGACCTTTGCTTTTCCATATTCAGAATTTTAAAGAAAATTATGTCATTTTAACAAACACTCAACGTTTTTTTCTTTTCTTCTTTCGAATTTTAAGTGATGAGTTATATTATATATTTGTCAATATAAAAAAAATACTCTATTAAGCAAATTGAATAAAGAACCAATAATAAAGATCAAGATTAACGCGAGCAGTTTGGCAATTGTCTGGCTTCAAAGATTTTTAGGAGAAAATGATCAGCCATGGAAGGGTTATAAACATCCTATCAAGGCGATCTTTGAAAAATAACACGGATACGCGTTGGTTTGGTCCTGAGAATATTGCTCTGTGACCTTTCATGTCATTAACTTAGACTTTAAAGCTATAAAATTGATATTAAATTTTACTTGTTACTGGATTAATCATCTATAAAAAAAGAAGGGGAAGAAGAAAGAGATTTATTTATCAATGAATGAAAATAATTTTTATAAAAGCAAAACATCTAAGCATATGAATTTAATAGTAACCCTCATGAAGTTTTATGTTTCCTATTATCTCTGAAATATAATAACTCAAAAACGGCAAATGCTTATTTATTTTTGTAAAATTTTTTTTAACTTCCTTGAATTCAAAGATGAAAAGAGAAGGAAAGAGTTTAATAAAAAGAATTATTATTGCGCATAATGAAGGACTCATTAACTAAGATATTCAGTATCATATAGGTAAATGTATATTTTTCATTGAACCCCAGCCAAAATGATGGAAAAGCCTTTAATTAAACGTAGCTAAAGAGTAATATAATTTAAAAAAAAATTATTCCCCAAATATTTTCAAAAAATTAACCAATTATAATGCTTCAGCATTCTCTTCATTCAAAACGCATAATCCTTTTAACTATACGCTTTTATTCAATTATAACAATATATCATTCTTAAGTGGCACTACTAAACTTGTCCAGCTTACAACAAGAGCACCTAGCTTCAATCCCTGCATTTGTGGTTTACTGTAAACTCGCACCAACCAACTCGCCCTTTTGTAATACCAACTCAAACTAACTAAAGAATTAACCGATTAACTAATCAACTAACTAGTTAATGACCAATTAATTTAAAATACTTAGAGCGAATTGGTAAAAGTCATTTGGTGCGCGTTGACCAGACACCGTTGAATTATATTTCCTATAATATTCTTACTTTTATATGAAGAAATGTTGAATAACTTATAGAAAGTAGTAGTGAGTTAACTCGGCTCCTGGACATATAGCCGAATGAATTTAGGTCAGCGGAAATTTGGTAAAAGGTCTTTGACCTAACGGATATGTGGGCCAAAAGGTATTAAAGGTATCTACTAAGTTGCTCGCATTCTTTAAATACTTAAGAACATTCATTTTACTTTTTTAAATGTAGCTCAATATTTTTTTATCGTTTGCAGTGCGTTCAAAGAAAATGCCAACAATCTTCAAAAAGCTGTGTTTATTTTATTTCAATGTACATGTTTTTAAGAAACTTTCTTAGCAACCCTCAGGCCTGATATCGATCTGTTGTAAAATTTTTGGCATTGTAAAGATCTGGAAATCGAGACAATTAATACAACACTTTCATTTCTCCTTTTCCCAAGAAATAAGACTCATTTTGAGTTAAATAAAAAATATTAAATAATATAAAAATAATGATAAGCAACTACTTAAGCAACGTGAGGCCTGAAAAGGCCTTCCACCCCTAGGAACCTGATGCATGACTAGTTGATTTAGTTAGAGAGACTCGTCTAATTGATTTATAGGTCAAATACATGGGAGAATTAAATTAAAATTTTAAATAACCTATGAACATAAACAAATTAAAGAACCTAAGCTTTTCAAAAAATATTAATGAAATTGACTTAAAGACCAAACACATATTCCTTTATCAAGTTAAAAGATCACATGGTTGAAATGTCCTTTGTTTAAAATTTCGATTTGAGTGCACGCCGGAGATGTTTTAGACTTCTATAGAACATTAGTATACAAACTGGACCATTATCTCAATCTAACTTAGGAGATGTGTTGAATGTCTGACATGCTGGAAAGTGTGGTAATTAGAAAAGAATACTTTTTGATATAGAAAGACTACAAATGCTGTATATTCCTTGAACTTTTGTTTGATACTCTACATATTTAGTTTGTTTGATTAACCGCAAGAATTATATTTCACCAAATTGTGTATTCTACTAGCATATATCTGCAATCTCAAAGTAATTGTGCATTTCTCAAGATTATCTACTCATCAAGTGTAAATTTCATTGACGTTTCGTGAAGTTAATCTCGTTTCCTTGCAGAAAATGTGATATCCCTAAAAAAGTTGACCTTGAAGTATTGAAACGAACGCAGAATGTAGGTCACAAATTTTTTAGGAAATTTTATATCAAAAAATCTTTACTTCCATGCATTGAGGGTTGGATTTTGGTCAAAGTCGTTGCTATGAGAGATACGAAAATTGTCATATCTTATAATTATAACTTAATGCAACACAAAAATAGTTTTAATCGTATCGACACTTAAAAATTCAGAACTGATGCTTCATTTTGTCGTTTTGCGATTCTATTCTGACTTTTTGAAAGTCTATTTTGTTTTTCTAAAATATAAAACATAATTGCAAAAAGAAGAAATAGAATTGAAAAAAGTCAAAATTTAATTATAAAAAGAAAAAATAAGAGTAAATATCTATATTTGTTTGTAGATATATCGATGAAATCAACTTTTGTTACAATAAAGAACTTTATTGTATTGCATCGATCAAATAATCCACTAGTCAAATGTCTTTTGAACCTGGCAATAATTAACTGTATTTGCAAATTAATTAGATCACTATTCTTCTGGTTAAGGCTGCTAACTTATCGATTACTTGATTCTTAAATCACAATTACAAAATTAAGCCATTATAATGTTGAATTTTTTTGGATTTAATAATCCAATTAGAAGGCCACTTCTACATAATTTCACAAATCAAATTCAATATTTTTCTAGGGAAATTATGAAGGCTAAATCTTTTACATTAGCTAACAAATACACACACGAATCAATTCATTTTATATTTCAGTTATTAATTATAAAATTCCAAACTTATTTTAAAAAATTGCTTTTAATTATAGTAACTTTTTCTTAGTTAATCTTTTCCAACGAAAGTCGGTTTATTGTTAGAAAATGTTTGCCTGTTCAGAAAAGTGACCTAAAGTTCAATTTCTAATTTTTAAAAATTCTTCCAAGGCAAAGTTAATTTGTTCTACTAAATGGCCTTCGGCCTAACGTCCTTGTATCTCGAGTTCAGCTATTGAACATAGACGATTCGACCACTCCTCTATTTCTGTATAGTCTAAATATAAAACTAATTTTTCTCGCAATTAATCAAAAATACCTAAATTCTATATATTCCATAATTTAAACAAAAAACGTATATCATATAAGATTATTTATATATCTCTTTTCCATAGAAAAAAGTATATTAAAATCTAAAGGAAAATACTTATATGCACAAAAGAAATGTGATAGTATAATAATAATTACGGAGCCATTAAAAAAATATATTTCTTCCAAAAAAAATGGCGTTACAATTTATTTTTACTATAATATATCATTAAAAGTAAAAAGGCAATATAAATATTATACAATTTTAATAGCGTAATAATAATAATTAGTAAAATAACGCCAGTGTTGTTCAATTTTCGCCGTTTCCATCACTCAGTGGAGGTTGTAGTTGTGCTATGTAAACCACTGTCTCCAATACGCTCAAAAAGATTTATATACTCAATTTTGAGATTTATAACTCATATTTCTGGCTCCAGCCAGAAGAATGATATATATCATATGTCCTTCATCAATTTACGCTTGTCTTGTTATAGTGTCTTTTTTATTGAAAGTTTTTTAAACTTATAAAATGTTGTTGAGAAGTAAATTTTTTATTCAAAAAATTTAAAAAAAAAATTTTTTTGAATAAAGACATTTCTTTTCAATTTACTTTTTATACTTTCCACGCCTTTTTCGATGACTCCGCGTCACTTCATTTATATTTTTAAATTTAGTTTTTGTTTTATTTTTATTTATTATTCAGTTTTTTTTTCGTAATTATAACATTTTATGTAGTTATTTTATCTTACCAATTTCAATTTTTATTATATAATTTTCATCAATTATAAATTTTTTATATCTTACAAAAATTAACTAAATTAATTAAAATTATATAATAATAAAAATGTAATTATTAAGATCTAATTCATATCAGATAAAAAGTCATAATTGCGAAAAAAAAACTGAATAATTTACATTGTAAAAAACAATAAAAATAAGAAGACGCGCTTAAAGTTAAAAAAGACGCATCATATTCCTTGAGTAATAAGCCTTACGAGTAATCTTGTAGAAAGGATAGAGAAAGTTCATTTCACAAAAAATCTCCAAGCTGCTAAAATTATAAATCACTTTTATAAAAGCTTTTTATGTTTGGCTCCGTCTTGGACACAGCAAGACGAATATCGTTCCCAAAATCAAGACGGTTTCTGAACTTCGTTCGCCAGGTCAGAAAATCCACATTCGCAAAGGTATGTTGAGGCGAATTGAATGAGCATTACAGATGCTTTTTTGCTGATTAGAGGGTACGCATCCTCAACAGACAACCAGAAGCTGGAGAGGTCTTCTTTGTTACTGAAGGCCAGCTTCATTGCTTTTGAAACTTTCAACTCTGCCAGCTTCTCAGCTTCGTCTTCAGTAGGTTCAATTTCGGTGTTGAATGAGTCTCTGTGCAATGGGGCATCCAATGATACATCGTCGAAATAAGATTTGAACTCAGTGGATAGAATGTTGAGATCTCCAGTGATGCAATATTTGATGCCGATGGGAAGCTCAATCCTCAGTGCCTGGAGATGCTCTTCCAAGAAAGGAAACGAGGTTGTGGACCCGGCTTCAACTCGTGCCTGCCGGCCTCTCATTCGAGCAGACAGTCCGGCAAGCTTGTCTTGAACGTCACTGACTGTCACATCACGACCTTTCAAAGACTGGTTCATTTCGTTGAGTTGGCCGAATATATCAGCCAGGTAGGCGAGCATCATGACAAACTCTTCATTGTCGAAGTGGACATAGAGGTTGTTTTCGTTCCCTCGCAGGAAGATTTGCGCTTCCACCCGTAGTTCATACAGCCAAGAGAGGCATTTTCCCCTTGATAGCCAAAGAACTTTGGTGTAGAGCAGAAGTCCCACATGTTGCGCTCCCATTTCGTTGGCCAAAAGTTGGAAGAGCCGAAGATTTTTGGCCTTCGCACGAATGAAGTTGATCACATTGACCACTATATTCATGACTTCCAACAAACGTGGTAGTAGAGTTTTTGAATCAAGAGCATATCGGTGTAGTGAACAGTGGGAAGACGTCGCGACTAGCCTGGAGTGGGCTTTGCTTGATTTCAGAGCAAACTTGACGGCACACATCAGCTGCCATCTCATCAATTCGTCTGCGGATCGTGTCATTAGAAAGCGAAACTTGCTGAATCTTCTTTTTTGCCTCTAGTCCGATCATCAGTTCTATCATATTCACTGTGCATCTTGATCAGTTCCTCAGCAATAGTGTGCGGCTTCTTGCACTTCACAATTCGGTATGCCACTTTGTAGCTGGATTGAAGATCAGGTTTTTCTTGTGACCGGCATCCAAATTTGGGAAGTGTCGCTTCACGATCGTATCGTGCTCGTTTCGCAAACAGAGCATCAACATTATCGTCCATCATTCGGGGATGCTTTTTGTCGCGATGGTTTGGAAAGACGTAGTGATGCATTTGACATCACCATTGAGCAGTGCAGACATTGCGCGCAGTCCATGCCATCTCGAATGACATTTGTAAATTCAAACTTGACATAGCTGTCATTCCATTTTCGAACCTTTGACATCTGGGAAACAACATTGCAAAGACGAATTACACAGGGACAAAGACATACTGGACATAACCACAAAGCTAAAACTACCTAGAATCTTAGATAAGCCACTTACAAGGTGCAAAGAGCCGAAAGGCAAATGCAGACAGCAGAATAATCGAGAATAGGAGACAACCACACACATCAATACAAGAAGGCGGTCCAGACAAAATCTTACGTTTTTTCAAACATTGGATTCCTATAAACGCTCAGTGGGCCGTTTTCTGTTTTAAAATTATGGGTAAACTCTGCTGCCTTTCTTAACACATATCATACTAAATATGAAATATAATATTTAATTTTTTTTAAAATATACTAAACATATATTTTTGAAAATCAAAAAAAAGTTTTGTTTATAATTTTTTTTTCTAGAAAAAAAGCTTCAGAATTTCAAATTTGCTTTCCAATGTTTGTAAGATTAAGGTTTTCTTTGTCAGCACTATCTTTATCTGTTATTTTATCGTTGTCAGGTAGAGTTATATATATACAAGCACGATTGAAATGTCTACTGCTCTACTCTTTATCTCCAGATTAAATCAATATCTCAGATTGCCAGATTAAATATCATCAAATATATTTTGAAAAGAAGACATGAGTATTTACTAATCTAAAAAAAAGCAAACTAATAAAAAACTTAATAAAAAATAAAAAAATATTTTAATTGTTTTAAAAAACAAAAAAAGTCGTTATATTATTAAAGAAAAAGTAAGAATTTTCATGTTTAAAAAAAATTTACTTTAATTTTTCATGTATGCATTTGTTACCAAGCAGTAAATAAATACTGCTTTATTTTTTTGTTAATTTTTTTTCTTGGATGTATAAACTTAAAAAATTTTTTTAATTATATTTTAAATATTTGAATTTTTTCTATTTTGTGTGTAATTTTTAATAAGAATTACTTAATTTCAGTTTTTCGGCGTGCGTTTAAGGCCCTCTAATCGAAGGCCTGTGATCCCCTAACTAAAGGACCGGCTCCCGCTTGAGAAACGCTGACGTAGGCCATCATTGGTTCTAGAGCGATTTTGAGTCTTTCTTGATTTTGCTTTGATGAAGAAAGAAATCTAGGAACAGACTTATCTATGCCATAGTTGGGTATTTTTTTACATCATGTATTTTGAGAATCCTTATGTTCTAAACCAAAATTTTATTCAAAATAATTTAGTTTTTAAATATTGACTAAAAATATTTTTTATAATTACAATTAAAAAATGAAAAAGCCAATTTTTGTCAATACATTTTTTATCAAATTTATTTTACTGACAAGATAAATTTTTCTTAGCCCGTTCCTCCTGCATTTTTTAAATCAGAATCGACCCCGCATCTGAGGAGGAAGAAACAATTTATACACACAGGCTCTACGCCGATCTTGTGTAAAATTACAGAGAACCTACACGAAACAAAGATTTCTGCAGAAAACTCACCTTTTACCGCGCTTTTAAACATCTCTTCAAACCAGTACCCTCTAATAAAGTGGGCGAATCCAGAGGGGCATAGAAAGTAGAATGCCCCATGTAAAATTTCTGAAAAATGTACGAAAATAGAAAAAACGACAGAAAAATCATGTGAAATTAGAGAGAAAAACAGGAACACTGCTCTCCTATCTCCCCATCCACCAACATAAATTAGTAAATCCTGCCTTGCTCCAAAATGCAACGCAATATCAAGCAGTCGACTAAAAATCTTTCCAGTATAAAGACATTCAATACCCTCACTTTCAAAGTATAAAATATTCGTGACCAGACATTTTGCCTACGAAAATTTAACCTACGAACATTTTGCCAAACAGACATTTTGCCTACGGACTTGCCTAACGGACATTTTGCTTACGGACATTTTACCTAACGGTCATTTTGCCTACGGACATTTTGTCTAACGGACATTTTGTCTAACGGACATTTTGCCTAACGGACATTTTGCCTACGGACATTTTGCCTAACAGACATTTTGCCTAACGGAAATTTTGCCTTCCGACATTTTGCCTAAAGGACATTTTGCCTAACGGACATTTTGCCTAACGGACATTTTGCCAAACAGACATTTTGCCTACGCACTTGCCTAACGGACATTTTGCCTAGGGATATTTTGCCTAACGGACATTTTGCCTACGAACAATTTGACTAACGGACATTTTGCCCACGAACATTTTGCCTAATGAATATTTTGCCTAATGAACATTTTGCCTACGGACATTTTGCCTACGGATATTTTGCCGACGGACATTTTGCCTAACGGACATTTTGCCAAACAGACATTTTGCCTAACGGACAATTTGCCTAACGGACATTTTGCCTAACGGAAATTTTGCCTAACGGACATTTTGCCTACGGACATTTTGCCTAACGGACATTTTGCCTAACGGACATTTTGCCAAACAGACATTTTGCCTACGGACTTGCCTAACGGACATTTTGCCTACGGATATTTTGCCTAACGGACATTTTGCCTACGAACAATTTGCCTAACGGACATTTTCCCAAACAGACATTTTGCCTAACGAATATTTTGCCTAATGAACATTTGCCTACGGACATTTTGCCTACGGATATTTTGCCTACGGACATTTTGCCTAACGGACATTTTGCCAAACAGACATTTTGCCTAACGGACAATTTGCCTAACGGACATTTTGCCTACGGACATTTTGCCTAACGGACATTTTGCCAAACAGACATTTTGCCTACGGACTTGCGTAACGGACATTTTGCCTACGGATATTTTGCCTAACGGACATTTTGCCTACGGATATTTTGCCTAACGGACATTTTGCCTATGAACAATTTGCCTAACGGACATTTTGCCCACGAACATTTTGCCTAACGAATATTTTGCCTAATGAACATTTTGCCTACGGACATTTTGCCTAACGGATATTTTGCCAAACAGACATTTTGCCTACGGACTTGTCTAACTGACATTTTGCCTACGGATATTTTGCCTAACGGACATTTTGCCTACGAACAATTTGCCCAACGGACATTTTGCCTACGGATATTTTGCCTAACGGACATTTTGCCCACGAACATTTTGCCTAACGAATATTTTGCCTAATGAACATTTTGCCTACGGACATTTTGCCTAACGGACATTTTGCCAACGAACTTGCCTAACGGACATTATGCCTACTGACTTGCCTAACGGACATTTTGCCTACGGACTTGCCTAACGGACATTTTGCCTACGGACTTGCCTAATGGACATTTTGCCTACAGATATTTTGCCTAACGGACATTTTGCCTACGAACAATTTGCCTACGGGCATTTTGTCTAAAGGACATTTTGCTTATGGACATTTTGTCTATATGCATTTTGTCTACTATGACTAGTTCAAAATTTTAATAATAATTTAAAGTTATCACACAATTTTTTTACATATTTTTTCAAAATAATATAAAAAAATAGATTTCATAAGTTTTGTTCTAAGCCACGTAAATATTGACGAAAACCAATATTTTCATCTTGCTTTATTGAAACGTGTCCATCAAATTAAACTAGAGGGCAATTGTTCTGAAAAGTCATAGATAGATCTGATATTGGATAGGTGTGATAATCCACGCTGTTCTTAGCAACATAAAAGTGTGAGAAAATCTCTTTGTAAAATAAATCTCACCACAAACTCTTTTTATTTACATTTTGAACATTGATTCAAAACAGATGTGCAGATGCAGAGCCACTTAAAACATGCGTTTGATGAGCGAAATATAAAAATGCTTTCTTTGATATCATTGAAATACACTGCAAGAATAAGCTTGTATCTCTTTGCTTCATCATTGCAGCAAATGGAGTGGTTCTTTTTCCTAAAAAATTTAATAAAGCGGTCTTAGACTTATCTGAGATCACTGTGTTCATCTCTCAGTCACCTATATATCCTCTAAGCAGTTCTTGTTATAAACTGGTGCCCGGAAAATTGTAGGTAAATTGCCATTGGTGCCCATCGGTAAATTGCCATTGGTGCCCATCGGTAAATTGCCATTGGTGCCCATCGGTAAATTGCCATTGTTGCCCATCGGTAAATTGCCATTGTTGCCCATCGGTAAATTGCCATTGTTGCCCATCGGTAAATTGCCATTGTTGCCCATCGGTAAATTGCCATTGTTGCCCATCGGTAAATTGCCATTGGTGCCCATCGCTAAATTGCATTGGTGCCCATGGTAAATTGCATTAGTGCCCATCGGTAAATTGCCATTGGTGCCCATCGGTAAATTGCCATTGGTGCCCATCGGTAAATTGCCATTGGTGCCCATCGGTAAATTGCCATTGGTGCCCATCGGTAAATTGCCATTGGTGCCCATCGGTAAATTGCCATTGGTGCCCATCGGTAAATTGCCATTGGTGCCCATCGGTAAATTGCCATTGGTGCCCATCGGTAAATTGCCATTGGTGCCCATCGGTAAATTGCCATTGGTGCCCATCGGTAAATTGCCATTGGTGCCCATCGGTAAATTGCCATTGGTGCCCATCGGTAAATTGCCATTGGTGCCCATCGGTAAATTGCCATTGGTGCCCATCGGTAAATTGCCATTGGTGCCCATCGGTAAATTGCCATTGGTGCCCATTGGTAAATTGCCATTGGTGCCCATCGGTAAATTGCCATTGGTGCCCATCGGTAAATTGCCAGGGAGAAAATTGCAATTATTTAACCGCAAACTTCAACATTTTACTTTGCTAATTTTGAAAAACTTTACTGTAACATTGCATATAAAAAATTTGAAACTTTATTATTGAATATTTAAATCACTAACAAAAGTTAGTTAGTAATGTTCTTTTTTTATTGTAATAAGGTAAATTGCAAGTAAAGGTAACTTGCTCTCTTTTCATCTTGAAGGTAGTTAGTGGTAATTTTTGAAATAATTACATCTTTTTGTTTTGAATAGATAAAGATTTTTTGTCTACACTTCTTGCAATTTCTTGCTTTCAAACTAACTTTTGTTAGTGTTATAAATTTTAAATAAACTTTATAATAGAGTTTCAAATTTTTTATATTCAATATTGCAGTAAAGTTTTTCAAAATTAGCAAAGAAAAAGGTTCAGGGTTGAGGTTAAAGTGATATTCTCCATGGCAGTTAACCCACAATGGCAATTTATCCAAAAATTGATTTTCTCACTTTTAATTTTTCGGCCACATTTAAAAAGAACATAAATGTTTGGAAATAGCACTACTTCTCATTTTGCTTGTGCAGGAGATTCAGGCCGCATCTGTAAAGATATTTCCATGAAATGATTTTTCCAACGTTTTAATTTTATGGAAAATAATTCTATACAAGGCAAATCTTCTTTGTATTTTGTGATACCCTTTTCTAGATTCACATCTTTTAACGACAAATTACTTGGAACAAGGCCCATTAAAGAAGTTGAAATCATTTCGGATGGAGAAAATTTTTCATTAAGACACAAAAAATAAATGATTTTTATAAATTGTCATGAAGAAAACAATAAATTGAAAGGATGTGCTTCCGTGCACTGCGATTACTGCCACCCTATTCAGCAAAGCTAGTGCCATACTTATCAACATGACGTTCATAACCTATCATTTCTAAGGTTTCAACGTTATATACAAAAAACATGTAGAAGTGTTGATAATCCTCATATCTTTCTTGGCTAACGACTTTTGCAAAATTCTAACAATGGTATCCTTTTTTTCATTTAATGTTTTATGATTTATAATAAATTTAATAGCACCTCTTCATTTTGGACTATCTAATAAGTACTGACAAAAAAATTTAAGACAATCAATTACGTTATACACATAGGGTATTGAACACTTCTATAAAATATTTAGATTGCAAGAAATATTATACTATATGCCAATATAGTCTGTTAATTGTTTTTTCCCCAATTTAATACGTAGATTCTTAGAATAAGTAAAAAATAATGAATAAAAAGAAACAAAAATGGATCCTTCCTAACGCCATTGAACACCCTGCCCCTGTGTGTGGGCCTGTTTATCAATAGTTCTAACCTCAGTGCGATTAATAAATATTCACAATTATAGAGATTGAACCCACACTCACGTATGCCTACATGTGGAAAATAAAGATTTTAAATTTAAAGCAATGACATGATCAAATGCTTGTATAATTTATGCTTAGAAAAAATCTGAAAATGTTTGATTTTTGTTTCGAAAAATAATTAAGTTGTAAAATGTTTCCTTAAAATATTTCAGACGTTTCAAGGATTGGTACGCTAAAAATCGTAATACTAAATTGTCAATATCTTTGAACATATTATAAATATTACAATATATTATTTGTATATTTCAATACAATAAACGACTCAATTAAAAAAATAGAGAAAATAAAAAAAAATAAAAATAAAAATCTGTGATTTACATAAGTTGACCGTAAAAATATCCGTGATGGAATATAATGCACATATTTGTATTTTACTTCAAAATTTGATCTCGCCCACCCTCCTCTCACTCTTCTTTGGAAAGGTGTGATTAAAACCCTTAAGCATTTTTTCGTGTACAATTTGTAGACATAAAGGTTTTAGTCAACCATAAAAATTTATTTTAAAAGTAAAAAAAAATAAACGCGTGAAGTGACGCTATATATCAATAGTTTACTTAATTTTAACTGAAATATAATAAAAATAATGAGTTTTATTTCACTTCTGACGAAAATAACTTCATTGATAAAATAGTGTACAAAATGTACACATATGGTATTTAGCATGTGATTGCAATGTATGTTGTAATTTCACTTGGCATCAAAGGTTTTCTTTATATTGATCGATTATTATGTTTTTATGAAAACAAATGTATTTAAGATACTTCTTGTTATCTTCTCATTTGTTCGTCTTCTTTCTTTTTTTGTTATAGCTTACTTTTTGTTATCTCACTCTCAATTGTTATAAATATTCTTTGCGCATTTTTTATTCAAATAGAGGAAAAGAACTTCCTTCAAAAACGCGTGTGCTTTTCTTTCTTTGTGTAAAGAAGATGATGCTAGTTTTGATGAAATGGAAAATCAAGAAATTACACAAGAAGAAAATGATATAAATCTAATTGAAAATAAATATGTTGACGATTCCGAAGAATATTTTGAAGACAATGAAGGAGACATGGCAGTATATTTTCAAAGTTCAGACGATTCGAACAGCGAAGATTCTGATGACTCTGAGAACAGTTCTTTCAATCACGAATTGGAATCAAGAGGAACGAATATAAATAAAATTTTAGGTGGAATTCGAATCCAATACTACCAGCTTCTTGTTTGAGAAATATACTTACACAACCTTCAAAAGCTTTGTGTTCAACACCTACTGAGAAAGATACTTTTAAGCTATCTTACAACGATGAGATGTTTCTCCATATTTCGCGTAACACAAATCGTAAAGTAAATGATATTCGATATCATGAAGGAATCTAATAGTAAAAAGTTTCCTTTATACATGTCGAATTTTTGTCAAGAGGAAATAGAAGCGTACTTTGCAATTATAATCAGAGCGGGTGTCGATAGAGACAATGTGAGTAATTTGCACGACCTTTGGGCTGTTAAAGATAGTCGTCCTTTTTACCGTGCGACTATGAGCTTAATTCGTTTAACGTTTGTTCTATTTGTTTGAGATTCGATAATTTTAGATTTAGAAATGAAAGAATAGCGTTAGATAAATTAGCAGCAATAAGATAGTTATTGACAATTTTTCAAGTTAATTTATGTCGTTTCTATCTTCCAGGAAGTTCTATAACAATGGATTAACAAATCTAGGTTATAGAGGTAGAATTCCAAGCAAAACTTATATGCCTTGTAAACCTAGAAAATATGAAATCAAAAAAGCTTTGAAAGGACATATTTATTGTGGAAACAATCCATTTGAAAGCAATTGATAAAAAAGATTTTTCTTCTAATATTGATTTAAAATGAGTTGAACCTTTCTTCAAAACTGGGCGAGATATAGTAACTGATCGTTATTTCGCTTCCTATAAACTAGCTGTGCAACTACATTGAGAAAATTTAACTTTATTAGGAACTATTAAATCTAAACGAAAAGAAATACCTGATATTCTTAAAAGAAAAGCGCCTACATTTCCAACGACTTCTATTTATGATCATGAAAACTCTATTTCAATTGTATCTTTTGCTATTTCACTTGTATGTGCTTAAAAAAATGGAACTGTATTTTTTTAAGTTCTTCACACTTTAGTATCGACATCTCTAATCATAGTGATAACAAAGCAAGTATTATTTTAGACTACAACAAATATAAAGGAGGAGTTGATTTGATCAATGGAATACATGAAGAATTTATTACAAAAAGAAAAACAACAAGATGGCTCATGTTGATAAATGACAACATTATAGATATTCCTTGTCACAACTCTTTCATTTTAATGTGTAAAAATGGTTATAAATTGAGCAGAAAACAATTTTTGCGAAATTTGCCTGTTCAACTTGCAGAAGGTTATGCTAACAAGAGATACCAAAACTCAAACTTAAGAAAAAACTATTTTGGCTTGAAGATTAGTTGCTTATTTTACAAGCTTTGGAACTCTAAATTCTAATAATACTCTATCAAAAAGGCCTAGAAGATGCGTTGAATGTAAGAAATGGAGCAGTTCTACCTGTGATACATGTAATGATGTAACATGCCCTCTTCATCGCATAAGTGTAAAAAAAGAATTTTGTTTTTACTGTTAATAAACATTTCTAATAAAATTTGTCCTTTTTTTAATTAAATTAATTTGTATAGCACGAAATAAGTTACATTTTAATTGTATATCTTCTTTAAACTAAACGTGCACAAATTGTACGCCAAAAAATAACAGTGTCGCAAAAAATCACAATACATTTAAGAACTGACAATTAATTACTGTAGCATGGCTTAATGACATAAGTAAAATAAAGTAGAAATGTTGGGAGTTATAATGACTAACACTTTAATGACAAGTCTGAAACCAGCATTTTAAAAAAGAAAAATTGGATTTACAATTCCAATGAAAAAGAAAGTAGATGAATCTTCAAATTTCGGAACACCTATGGGATGGATTAATTATTTTTCGTTAATCTTTTATTTCTTGTTAATATAGTATATGGAATTATGATTTTTATTTAAGGGTTGCTTTAAAGTTGAAAATATCCGCGACTTTTTGTAATGTTGACTTGGAAACACATTAAAGTTGTTTGCATTTTATTTCTTTTCAAAGATTCATTTTATTCGCTGCAAACAGGCTACACACTTTGACTGACATTTATCGTTGACCAATCAAATTGCATATCTTGTGCACACAACAAACCCTCCCACAATGTAGCTGAACTTTGCGAACGCGTGTAAATAGCTCTGCACTGCACGCTACCAAGATGCAAGTATATCATTGGTTACATTTCGCGTGATTGCTCTCAAGTATTGCATGAATGTGAAGCGGCATACCTCCACCCCTATCCCCTTTCAAAGGGTTTGAGTAATCTCGGAGCTTATAGGCTTTAGAGCAAGGAAGAAATTTGAAAACGCCTGTCATTCAATCTCTCGTGGGACAAGAAATCGACGCGCTTTGATCTGTTACCCGCATTTCGCGTGACGCCTGCACGCACTCACTAATTCACTTCTCTGTAAGATGAGCTTGAACGTAAGACAATCTTCCTTCTACGCGGGTGCAGGAGTGGAGAGCTGGATCGGAATACACCAAGACTCCATCAAGATCGAGGAGGCAGAAGAAGAAGAAGAAGAAGAAGAGGAAGAAGAGACGAGAGGTATTGACTTCGAGCTGCAACACTCCACTCAAGTACTTTTAGCTTGCTATATCACGTTTTCAGGGGTGAAAGGCAACCCCAGACTTTCATTTCTTAGTCAGTACCCACTCAGCATTTTAATTCACACCCCATTTCACCTTGCATATGTAAACAGCGCAGTCTTCATTTTTCTTAGGGTGCGAGACCAAGGAACGTCCGTGAAACATGAGTTTCGCAATCTTCATATTGCGTTGAAATGTGCTAATCGGTGTCTCTACGAAGAGTTTTTAGATTTAGGCGCTTAATGACCGGCATAATATTTGTATTAAACTTTAAATGTACGAAAGCACGCCGATAAAGCGTACACTTTAAAAATAGAGATATTGATAACGTCATTGTAAATTTGAAGTTTGTTTAAAAAAACCCTCAATATCGTCCTGAAATTCATTTATCAATGCTTTTATGAATCGAGTGAAGAACAAGCACCATAAACATTTTATGGTGGCATTTGAAGACTTTTAGGGTTGGTTGTTCATCATGTGATCCATATAACTTCATGTGGACTTCATTTGAATGGGGGCTTTCTTCATGTGATCTATCGTAATACTTTCCTTATTTGTATAGCCTTACTATTAGTAGTTTAGTAGGAGATTTTTAATGGCTGAATTTTCTCCTTCTCAATCCACGTAAGTCTTTCATATTTAAAGCTATTGGATTCCAATCCAGTGGTCAACTTACTATCAGAGAAAATAATATAAGTAATCGTACAAAAATACCCAACTTGCTAAACGAAAGCCTGATATTCAACAATTTTCTTTTTTATAGCTATAATGATATTCGATACTTGCATATAGGGAGCAGGTAGAATACCCCGGACTCGTGATGGAGACAATTCATCCACTCTCACCAGTCAAAGAAAATTTGCACTAAAAAAGTAAAAATAATAAAAAAGATAAAATATAGATTATATTTGTGAAGAAAGATAACTTCTTATCTATTTCTTTATTTGGCCATTTCATAAGAGCAGTTTATATTTTGGCAAGCTTGTAACTAGAAATTTTTAGGAGGGGTTAAATCTGAAAAATATTAAGATCAGAGTACTTAAATCTCCATCCTATGTTTTCTTTTTCTCTAAATTAGTAAATTAGAATCAGAGACGATTCCTTATGTTGCAAGATTTATCAAAAATTATAATATAATTGTAATTAGATGAAATTTTTTTTGAAATTTTGTTAGAAATATTATTAATCTGAAAAATTGGGGGAGGGAGGGGGGTCAACTTTTCTCTCTTGTCTGGTTAGGGGGCTTGGTATTATATATATATGCATTCAAACACTTTTAAAAAAGTTGTTTTCAAGTAACTTACTTTTATCTAGCTTTTGCCACACGTGATAAAGACAGCGAATCAGATTTCTAATTTAAAGTTATTCACATTAGATTCGGTATTGGTGAGTATGATTCGTAGATTATGCCATCATATCATTGATAAAATTGATATATATCTGAGTCCGAGGATGACACTTGTAGATAGTTTACTTAGCCATAGTTAGATATTTTTCTTAGCCTTTGAAAAATATATAATACGATTCCATTTGAATTGAGAGTAAACTCTTAAAAAGTGCTATCAAATGTGATAGGGATATCAATATTGACGCCGTCATTTAAAACTTTGCTCTAACTATAACTCAAAAAATGTTAATGTAATCGTATAATATGACACCTGTCACTCATTTTATAAGATTATTATTCTTCCAAAAATCTATTTAAAATTTCTATAATATCAACTGAGCGCAAGCACTGAACAAAGCAGTTACAGTATGTACGATGGTTTAACTCAAACTTTTGCTCTGGGCCGCCAAGACTTGTGAGCTCCCTATTGCCTTTATGTTTACAATTGAGTGAGCTAATCATTTATTCATTGTTAAAATTATTTTTTTAATAAAACAATTTGGAAAAATGAAATTAATATTTTATACTTTCTAATCGCTTATCATTTTTCCTGCATGACTTTTTGTTTTACAAAACAGGGTTGTGTCTCAGCTAAAGATGTATCGGATATCCGCTTGGCATTCGCAGAAGCGAAATATCTATCTGTAAAAATTTTACACCCTCTTAACATCCTCATTCGTAGATCATTTATGTTTCACAATTTTCAAATATTTTTCTTTTACCAATATACCGGAAAGTATTTTTCGGAATGCTTCAATTTTTATTTTATCCAAAATTTTTATGATAAGTACGTCTTTATGATAACATTATGCATACGCAAATGCATCTAAATATCTCTCTAAAAGTTTAAGAAGTATAAAACTTGGGTTTGCTTAAAATAGCAATGATGATATCCGCTTCCAAATCAATTCTCACATCCGCTTCCGTTAGGATGGCAAATTTGATATCTGCCTCAACGTCCTAGAATACAAAAAATTCCACATGCAAATACATCTCTAGTCTTAGCTTATGCGCAAAGAGAATGCAGCGATAATATCCTTTCTTTTGAATAATTAATGAAATACCATACAAGAAAGGAAACACAAAAATTGACGATTTTGTGACCAGTATTTCCGCCTTAAAGACCTTTAACAAGGTATTCTAAATTAAATATATATATCTCATGCTTTAATATATTTACAGCATTAATTTTTATTTATAAAAATCTACCAAACTTTCCTTTCGTATGGCGCTTGTTTTGCCTGATAAATCTTCAGCAACCCGTGCAGATAGATATATTACAAAAATTGAGACTATAAATTCGCTTTATTACCCGAAATCTACGCTTTTCCATATACAAAGTATGCTGTTATTTCATAAATGTACCATATGTATGAGAAATATGAACGCCAAATTCAAAGCGACACCAAGCCAAGCTTCTAAACTCCCTCATACTCACACCCTCATCTGAATTATTCACATACGATACGATGTCAAGGAATGTATATTAAACATTTTTTCTCAAAATACCTTTATTCATATTATGCAAGTTTGGTAAAGAATTTTAAAGTTGCAAAGAAAAAGAAACTTGGCTCGTATTCTCAAAGTTTAATTTAATGACTAGATTAATAATGTTTTGGTTAAGTTGTTTTATTTTATGAGCTTACCAGAAAACACTTTTAAATTGAATATTTTTGCTTGTTGGCCTTTCATTTTCACTTAAAGTCCTTTTTGCTTTACTTTTAACCTCGTTTTTAATTTTTTTTTTTCGTATAAAAAAAGAAAGAAAACGAGTATGGATAAATAGAGAAAAAAAGTTTCTTGGATATTTTCCTTCAAATTGTACCAAAAATTTTAATTTACGGAAAAATTTGGGCAAAAGTTAAATTAGAATTATTCTTTACTCTGTGGAATTTATGGCATCGATACCCAACAAAAAATATAAAAGATGCTCTGAAAATTAGATACTAAAAAGTTTTTTCAAGTTTCACACTGGAATTTCTCAACAATTTCTCATATTAAACAAAATTAGTATACTTATTTTCTTTTAGATCATTAAATTTAACGAATTTTTTAAAAAATATATATATTTTAATGGTCAATTGACTGATTAGTATTTATAATATCAACTCCATTGAAAAAAAGAGCTGCGAGTTATCAGGATTAAAGAATAACATGTTAGAGTTATCAGCGCATTGTGGAGATTTTTGAAAGGATTGACAAGACAGCTTCTAAACCTGTCAAATAGGGAATATGAGATAAAAATAATTACAACCCCTTCTAACTAATCAACACTGTTAAAAGCACATCATTCATAAACCCTTCGGTCATAGTCAAAGCCAAATTTTGAGAAATTTTTCTATCGAGGTGATAAAACTAGAAATTGTTTATAAATTTTTAATTCTTTCGAAAATATTTATATTCAATGAATCGACAACTTCATTTGGCAAACCATTCCAGTGATTATATGCATTTTGTATCAAATATTGTTGTCTATAATTACTTTGATAGGAATCAGGTTTAAATTTCAGTGAATGTGATCGGGAATTTCTCTTTGAGTAACCAGGTAAAACATCTCCTCAATGTTCATGACCTTCCTTTCACAATATTAAATATATAGTAATCATTTCATTCCTTAAGCTTCTGTAATACAAAGAAGGAAGATTAATTTTCTCCAATCTTCTAATGTAACATAAACTTTGCATTCCTTTCAAGTGTTTTCTAAATACTCTTTGAACGTTTTCTATTTTTCTGATGTTCATGACTTTATCTATAGCCTTAAGAACTGGAGAAAGAATTTTAATGTATTCATTTAAAAAAAAATTCACCATGGTTTCAAACTTGAATTTTTCCTACTCAATCCTTCATTGTTTAACTTAATCACAAATTGGTAAGTGTGGAGAGAGAAGAAGGCAAACAAAAAATAGACGTAATGAGAAAAAGTGTCCAAAGAAGGAAAGATACGAATGCAAGGGAATATGAGTTCCAAAATAAATTGGGCAGAGTATCAGGCGGAAAAGTAAAACAGAAAAATAATAGTCAATATAAATTGATAGGCATACGTTTAGGCGTAACAAAAATGCCACTACAAAATACCCTTTGCATTAGAAAACCGCTTTTCTCAGAATATTGTTACAAGTTTGAGTGTATTTTAGTGAAACTAAATTATTACAGCTTTTTAGCATATTACTATTACATATTACTCAGCGGATACGGCTTTTTGCCCCTTAGAGCAAAATTTGTTATGCATATTTCCATGCTACGCCTACATTTGATCATTTTGATCTGGTAATTATTTTTTATAACTCAATTTTTTCCCAGATTTTATTTTCTTACACACATTCAAACAAATTACTTTGCATAATAGGAAAGAAATATATTGCTTTTTTCCTCAGTCTTTTTATCTTGCATATTTATTATATTGCTTATCCTCTCTTCGTTTTTCAAGCTTAATTGATAAATTCATCTTTTCATTTTTTTAATCACTTTTTAACCTTAGTGATAAAAAACGTTAGATGATGTGCGAAAAATGATTAAAGAAACTTCCTTCGAAAAAACATTTGTTTGATATAAAAAAAGCGCTAACTAGCATACTTGAGCTCATACGGGTTTCACCAGCTTTTTTGAAGTTTTTTTTAAAAGTATTTATTCTGTTAAGATTTATTTTCTCTTATGTCTACCTTGATACCTAAATTTAGTTTGGAAAGTGCATGATAAATATATTTCCAATGTGTCGTGTGGTAATATATATATATACAAAGCCAAAAGTAAAATAAAAATGACTAAGTGAACAAAAACTTTTTGAAATTATTTTCGATTAAATCAGTTTTTTGCTTGCACTTTTTGCAGCATTTTTAAAGAAGGAAATTAGTGGACAAGTAAAAAATATTTAGGGCCCAAGACCCAATTTTCATGGACCATGGTAAATGCAGTTCGCAGAGGAAGAACAGTGAGCAAGCCTGTTCTAGAAAGATTATTGTGAAATTGCGTTTGCTAATATTTGAAAACTTGTACTTTATCTGATCTGTCTATAAGAACGAGTTTGAAGCTAAAAACTCTTGACTTAAAAGATCAATTTTAATCAGCCTCTCCATTTAAACCTCATTTATTTGTCTGTCCTGGTTTGAGTAGTAATTTTTTTAATGTAATTTAAGAAGTTTGCCAAATTTAATGATGTCACTCAATCAAAAAAGTAATGATTTGAAATAACTGTCACAAGTAAGCTTTAATAAAATTACACCTTGCCTTTTATTTGAAATGAGTGCAGAAAAATGAACGTTGTATATAGCAGAAGGATTTCCCCTTTTAATTACCGTGAATATGCAGATGAGAAAATAAAAGCGTGAGCTATCAATGCTCTCAAATTCCTACTTTAAGCGTGTCCAATACTGACTGAATCTTCTAATGGCTGCGTTGTGACAGTGAAGTTGTTTGGGAGAGACGATTTTATCACTTTTAAACACCCGTCACTCACCTGTAAAAATTGATTGAATCATTCGTTCAAGCAATTTGATTCGCTGACAAATGCACCTTTTTAGACTTGACTCCAGGTAATAACAATAATATGATTGCCAAAATTTTATGATTAATTTTATGGTTGTAGAGAAAGAAGCAACAACAAATTGCACTTTTATCATTTATATGATATGGATTCGATCATTCTCCTCTTCGTATGCATGTGTGCATAATCTCACCTATTCTTCACTCTTGCTCATAGACGCAAATATTTAACGAGATTTCTTTCTCCTCGTTATATTTCATTGACTCGCACGTATACACAATTTAAAATAAATATCAAATAGAAAACGTTTTATATGGTGACAAGGGTAAGGGACACAGTCCACATTATAAAATGTCTAGGCCTATACTCGTTATTTTTGAGCCGTTTTTAACACCAGTTCTCCACGAAATGCAAAGCGTCTGCCTTATTTATACAAAATTCTTTCGAAAACGAAAGCAGAGGATTGGTCTGCAAAATTGTGCTTGGTCTAGAACTTTTTTTCGTGATAAAAATTAAAATGGAGGTGAATAAATGATGCAAAGCTTTTATAAACTAACGTGAAAAACATCACAAAATTTAGGCTCAAAAAAAGTTCGTAAGAATTTAATTCTAAAATTTTGAACATTTCTAAAATTTTAGATATTGTGCTTAAAAAATTTAGTTTTTTACTTAATATAAAAATTGGAGTGATTTTCAGCTTTATATATAAAAGATTTTAAAGTTATAAAAAAACTTGAAACTCTGGAAATTATTATAGGCAAATCTAATACTGACGCTTTCTTCTTAGGTTGCACGTCTCTATCCAAAGTTGATAAACAGAATGACTTAGGATTGATAATAGAGATTCAACGTTTAATCTTAATACACATGTTTTAACTGTTGTCAAAAAATCATATTCTACGATTCATATGTTGAAAAATACCTTCGTATTTTCTCATTTTGATATCGCTGTCTATCTTTTCAAGTCTTTGGTAAGACCAATTCTTGAATATGAAAACGTGATTTATGGTAATTCTTTTGTGAGTAATGTCAAGAAAATTGAAAAAGTTCAAAACAATTTTACTAAAAGTTTGCATGATATGAGAAATGTTCCATACTCACAGAGAATGAGGTCATTAAACTTACCTTCACTTAACTAAAGAATAAAAAAGAATTCAATGATCACCATCTTCAACATTATAAAGAAATATATGCTCATAAAAGAAAATGTTTTACCTGCGTTCTCAGCAAGAATTTCCAGATCGCATTGTTATACGTTTAAATCTGAACGTTTTCAAAACAATTACCATCATACTTACTTAACACAAAGAGCCTTGAATGATTGGAATTTTTCGGAAGAAGTATGATTTCAAGAACAACCTTGATATATTTTGGCAGTCTTGAAGATTTATTTTTTTCGCTAATAGTTTTAAGCTGCAAATTTTACAGGCATTGATCTATATTTTGCTTAAATAAATTTGTCGTATTTTATGTTCAATTTTTTTTCTTGCAAAAAAATTATTAAAATAACACTTGAGACAAGTAGGAAGAAAATTAAGTGTTATAAAAATGGAATAATATAAGTTGTATAAAATTGGTTATATGTGACAAAGATATAGACATGAAAGGATATTTCGTTTGTCTTCCTTTCTCTTATAGTCCCTTGTTTGATAATCCAGTCCATAGGGAACTAATAGTGGGATGGATGCCTATACTGCGTATGGCATATTTGAAGAAGGGGAATTACTGATTTGTCAAAATAACGTATATTTTAGTTAGTTCTTATTGAAACCAAATTTCAGTAATAAGGAAAAAATAGAACATATATTTTACTTTTAAATTTCATAGATTAGAAAATGAATTCAGTGAATTACCACATTTTGGGGTAAATTCGAAAGTTCCAACTAAAATGCAGGTATCATGGAGACATAACGCCCGATTAGAGATGACATTTTCAAGAAACGCCCCCTTTTCAGATATTTTTTGAAAGCAATGCAGCCTTACTTAAAAAATATAAAATTTATTGGAATATAATTTCTATCAGAATAAAGAGAATGCATCTAAAATTTGATAAATTTTAGTAAATTAATTTGAAACTTTATCATATAAAATATAATGCGAATATTGAGTGGGTTTAAGCAAAATTTGTTATCCATATTTCCATGCTACGCCTACATTTGATCATTTTTTTCTGGTAATTATTTTTTATAACTCAATTTTTTCCCAGATTTTATTTTCTTACACACATTCAAACAAATTACTTTGCATAATAGGAAAGAAATATATTGTTTTTTCCTCAGTCTTTTTATCTTGCATATCTGATATATTGCTTATCTTACTATATTATGCGAGCCCTTTAAAGCGAAAATGCTTAAATGTTTGTCGGCCATTGTTTAGACTTTAGAGCGTACTGCAGCTTTGAGTACATGTAAATACGCACACACTCCTATATATGTATTTAAGCAAGTGGGCAAATATACGTTAGTGATGGATTCTACCAAAACATATGTTTTCAATGAGGAAAAGGGAATATGTATATAAGCTTTGCGTTTGTTTATTTCTCACGCATTCGTACTTGGAGTGGTTTCTTGTAGTCAGTCATTTGTTCTCCGTTCTAAGCTGCAAAGCAAGGGTATAGTATACGTTTGTCGCGCGCTGTTGTTTGCGCAAGCCAGTATTTAAGAGAGGTGGGCTCGCTTTGCCATTGTAGCAAAACAGATGGGTCAAGTTGTGTTTTCCATACACAAACACCCCCTTACCCAATTAATTCGTTAAATCTTCCCATGGCAGCTTTGGGAACTAGATGCAGGGGGTCCCCAAGGATCCATATGTGGTCATATGTCATAAAGAAAGATTTTATAATTTTCCTCACCCAGTTTTTTCATGTTGTGCGATTTTTCACAAATTTTTCGGCTTTCTGAAATTCTCTGATAGGACCATATGAAGAACAGCCACTCTCTAACTATGCTGGGATGACTATTCTTCAGAAGAAAAATTCTTAGGGTGGCTATTCTTCAGTTGAGTTTTGATTTCAAGATGTGTATTGTATAATGGATAATTTTATTTTAGCGAATATATAACGAGGATACTTTTAATAGGATTAAAACCATAATGATTTCCTAAATACCCTGGGAACACATAGCTCAACAATTCCCTGTATGAAAATAAATGTAAATTTTGATTTTAATTATATTTACTAATTAGATTTTTCGTAAAATTATATATGTAAAATATTATTTTTAGTAAAATAATCTGTACAGTAAAGCTAGGAAATTAGTTGGGGTGGTGGTTCTTCAGAAGGGTGATGTTTTGGTGTTTGTTCTTCACTTGCTACTAAAATATATCAATACGGCTAATTTTTCTTTATAATAAGATTAAGATAAGATTTTGATAAATTTTCAATTCCAAAATTATTTAATTGAATTTTTTTTAGTTTGATAACCTCATTTAAAATGTCAACATTTTCTCATTAGATAATCCTTTTTTCACAAAGTTTGAATTGTGTTATGCATGTAGTTTTATAATTAACAAGTTGTTGCAATTTTTTGCTACTTTTTTATTAATTGTTACTACTTTGGATTAAAGGTTTTTGGATGATGAAAATAGTAGGTATACTAATATTATCAAAATATTTTACACATTTTATTAGGGAAGAAATTTGAAAACGTATGTAAAATAAATGATTAAAATTATATTACAAAGTCTTTTCTTCTTTATTTTTGCTTTGAAAATCGATCAATGACTTCATCAATTTTGATTTCTTTTTTAGGGTGGAGGTACATGAGAGCAAGTCCTGCTAGTCTCTCGTCGCTCATACGATTACGTAAATAGTTCTTTAAAATTCTTAAAGAACTAAAAGCTCTTTCTGCTGAACATGTAGTGATAGGAACAGGGCGGAAAATTGTCAAAAGCTTTTTAATATATTTTAGCCGCTCTGGTATTATATCTAGAGCTTCTAGAGGTCTTTTGGGTTTGTTTTCCAGTTTTTCGCAGAAGTAAATTTAAATGTAAGCTACATATCTTTACCATGTAAACTCTTTATTTATGTGATTCGTTTATTGAACAACTAAAAACAAATTTTAAGTAAGAATTGAGCATCGTATCAAAAATTCATTAGCTATTTTTAGCATGGAATAACTTACATACCATTTTCAAGCATCAAAACGGTCATGCTTCATAAGCCCCATAAACGCTAACGATATGAAATGAGTAGTTCACGAAATCAGGAAACATTTCAATTAGAAAATTCTTTATATTCAATAAAATCCGATTTTCAGAGTGAAGTCAATGTCAGAGCAACCTTAAGCAAATGCCATATAAAAAACAATAGATCCGCTAAAGAACAGAGAGCTCATCTTTGTTGGGGTGGTTGTTTGTCAGGAGATAAAATTTGGGGGTGGCTATTCTTCAGGAGGGTTTAAGTGATGAATATGAGATCATAATACTCAGCAATTTAATGTATGAAAATAAACGTAATTTTAATTATATTCTTAGTTTTTATGAATTGTCAGTTTTTTTTATTAAAAATAATTTAATTTTCTATTCAAATATATTTTATTAAAATGAAAAAAAAATTTATATTCTTGGGGTGATTATTGTTCAGGAAAGTGGTTTGGGGTAGTTGTTCTTCAGTTAGTACGAAAAACCTTTTATGGGGTAGTTGTTCTTCAAGAGATCCAAAACAACAGATAGAGTTAGTATTACAAAGGAGCGATTTGACTGTAAGCCACATTGCATATCTTAAATTGATAATATCAAGTTTATTTAATACTTCAAAGAATAAGTCTTATAAAAGACCTAGAAGAGATGTTTGCAGGCATTTCAAATTTTGCATGCTTACTGAACGCAGTCAGCATTTTAACTTGGGAAAGTTGGATTCAAGGATATCCTGCACTTAATCACAAGCATGAAAGTGCTGTCATTGTTCAAGGTGAGGTAAATTGAGTAAATCTCCTGGCCGAAACAAACAGAAGCACTTAATTCTTATTAAGCGCTTGCTTACAAGTGCTGCTGTTAAGGGGAGTACTAAGCTTTGTCCCCCTCTTTACTCTGATTAGCAAATAAGGGTATCCCTCACCCACTCACCCTGTGTTCTGTGGGTAGAGCATTTCGAAACACCTCAATCTCCAGCAAGCCGATAGAGGCAGCATTTATTTACACTAATAATGCTAAGAGCTGGCAAACAAAAGCCAAGAAGGCTATGTTTCTTAGTGGTAGAAATAAATGCTTCTAATTATCAACCGCTTTAATAACGTTCAATTTTGTCAGCTTAACTCTGCTTACACACACACATATAAATACTCACTTCTTATAGGGAAGTTTTTCACGAATTCACCTGAAAAATGAGATGGCAGAATTTTCACGGATACCCACGCGAGTGTGTGTTCCTTCGCGGGGTGCCAGCATGGCCCAAGCACACAAAAGCTTAATGGATGTATCATGATGTCATTAGAGGTGAGTTACGTTAAGTGTTGGAGTTGATATAAAGGTGTTCTAGCTCATACATAATGAGAAGACCTGCTCTTCTCGCGTATCTAGCAAGGGTCGAGCGCTATCTCCCATCTCTTTGTGTCATCATTGAAGGAGTGTAGAATTTCAAGCTTTTAATCCAGATAATACGCATATTCCTCTTTGAATTATTATATTATATAAGTCAGGACAAAGTTGCTTATTTGTAATTGCTTTTCAAGTTTATTCTAATTCTTAAAAATACTTTGAAATATACAGGCTGACTCTCACTATTCGAACAATCTGTTATCCGATACTATTTATAAATAATTCGGCATTGATTTTGTTTCCAAAAACTTGTGAGTATTTTTTAAATAAAAAAGTATTAGCGGAAAATTTATTTCAAATATTTTATAAAAACTATCACCCAAATAAAAGTCTGTAAAAATGTCAAATTTAAAATTTTTAATTCAAAATATTGTGATTAGTTTGTAATTTGGTGAATTTTAACATAATACATGGTAAATCTGGCAAAACTGCTAATCTGACACTCTCTAGGTCCGAATGATGGAGGATTATAGAAATAGTTATCCTGTATCATTTTCACTCAAATTTCGTCCTTTTTTATTTTAAATTCGTGTCCTTTTTTTATTTTAAATTTGTCTTTTTTCATTATAAATTTGTTTTTTTGATTTTAAATGTGTCCTTTTTCTTTTTAAATTCTTTTTTTTTTATTTCAGATTTGTCTTTTTTCATTTTAAATTCGTCTTTTTCGTTTTAAATTTGTCCTTTTTCATTTTAAATTTGTCTTTTTTCATTATAAATTTGTCTTTTTTCATTTTAAATTTGTAATTTTTCATTTTAAATTCTTGTCCTTTTTTATTTTAAATTTGTCTTTTTTCATTATAAATTTGTCTTTTTTCATTTTAAATGTGTCCTTTTTCTTTATAAATTCTTTTTTTTTATTTCAGATTTGTCTTTTTTCATTTTAAATTCGTCTTTTTCGTTTTAAATTTGTCCTTTTTCATTTTAAATTTATCTTTTTTCATTATAAATTTGTCTTTTCATTTTAAATTTGTAATTTTTTATTTTAAATTCGTGTCCTTTTTTTATTTTAAATTTGTCTTCTTTCATTTTAAATTCTTGTTCTTATTTTCATTTTAAATTTGTCCTTTTTTCATTTTAAATTCGTCTTTTTTCATTTTAAATTTGTCTTTTTTCATTTTAAATGTGTCCTTTTTCTTTATAAATTCTTTTTTTTTATTTCAAATTTGTCTTTTTTCATTTTAAATTCGTCTTTTTCGTTTTAAATTTGTCTTTTTTCATTTTAAATTCGTCTTTTTCATTATAAATTTGTCTTTTTTCATTTTAAATTTGTAATTTTTTATTTTAAATTCGTGTCCTTTTTTTATTTTAAATTTGTCTTCTTTCATTTTAAATTCTTGTTCTTATTTTCATTTTAAATTTGTCCTTTTTTCATTTTAAATTCGTCTTTTTTCATTTTAAATTTGTTTTTTTCATTTTAAATTTGTTTTTTTTTTCATTTTAAATTTGTTTTTTTTCATTTTGATTTAAACGCAAAAAAATAATTAAAATTAAAAAGCCAACTTGTACGAATATAAGATAAAAATAAGGAAATTAAAGAGAAAATAGTATATGTTGCATACTTTTCAAAAAAGTCATTTTAGGAGTTATGCGTAGAACTAATTTTATCACTTGAATTGTAAATGTTGAAGCCTGTAGAATTATATTTTAAAAAATTTTCAATCTACGTGCCATCATTTGATGAGGTATGATAACAAGAAATTTAATCAGAGATAAATTCAAAAAAGTGAAAAGAAAAGAAGAAACACTTTTCAGATAAATGATCTCATATTCACAAAGACTGAAACTGTTTATGTTATAACATTTGTTCATTTAAATTCAGACAACGATTGTAAGTGAATATCGGAGCGGTAGAGATAGATTTATAAGGCTCAAATTTAATTTTTCCATTTGCTGAAACAATTTTCAATTGGATTCAAAAATGGGCAGTAAGGCGGTAAAAACATTACATTAAATCCTTCAAAGCACACGTTTCGGCCACGATGAATTAATGCATTGTCCATTATCAATACTGGATTTTTAATATTTAGCTCAGAACATTTCAATTTCAAATCGTTACGACACCCTTGAAATTTTTCTCCATAGTGCGATCGTGAATTTTTCTTATTTTAAAAACTGACGTAATTGATTGCAACAACGACGTAATTGAATGCAATAACGACGTAATTGAATGAAAATTTACGTAATTGATTGCAATAACGACCGGATCGAAAAACTCTGTAAATACCATGTACGAAAATTTAAATAAAAAAATTATTAAAAAATGATATCATTAAAAAATACTATTAAATAAGGATAATGTCTGAAAAACATTTTCAGACATGCCAACAATAATTTTCATGAGAATATATATATATATATATAATTTTTTTCATATATGCATATAAACAAGTAATTTTTGGATCTTTTGATCGCACCTAAGAAACAATAACCAACTTTGGCTTTGGTAAACTTATAGAGTACTTATATGATATTGCTTTTAAATCAGGATTTCTAAAAATTGAATATCAAAAGGAGTCTTAAGGACAGTTAGGAGTTCGTTGACATCATTTTCTTCCAGTCTCTTATTTGATTTCTACATTTTAGATTAAAGGTGAAAGAAATGAGAGGAGAAGCATTGATGATGTCAAAAGAGATTTGCACCCAGCCAACCACTTTCACCTCACGTAATCTTCATTCCATCTTTTATGACTTTCTTCAATTTTTCATTTTATTTAAAGAAACTTTGCAAGCCAGGAAAATTTTTGTGGACGCAACTTGAGTGAGAGCTCGCACGATTCTTCTTCTGTTTATGAAATTGTGTCGCCTTTGCAAAACGGTAAGAAAACTTTTCCTCCCGTTTTAACGAATCGCAAGTGAGAACATACTTTTGAGTCGAAGTTGACTATGCCAAAATATTGAAGTCTTTTTCCTTCAAAATACAAGATCCAAAGCTCGATGATTTAAATTAAGCCGTAATTCTTTCCTTCAAGCTAGTTAACATTTGTGGACTTTTATAAAGTCAACTTTTCATAGTTAAGAACGATTTTCAGAAAAATGAATTAAACGAGGGATAACAATGTTTGATTGTAGAAACATCAAATGTGAAATTTTGAGTTAATAATATGCTTAGTATTTAAAGTTATATAATTAATGAAAAATTAGAAAATCATTCTAACTCTTTGAACAGCAATGTGGCGCAGTGTCCAAAGAAATAAAAATAGTTCGCTTTAAATATATAAAGTTCCATTGAAATCGATGAATCTAAAAAATTCTTCTCCTCAAAGAAGAGTATATATAAGTTGAGAATACCTGAAATCCAATTTTGTGAAGCAATTAAATAGAATGATTTAAAATTTATTGAAGTTTTATACGTCCAAAAGATTCCTTTTGATTTTAGCAGATGACAGTGCATTCGGAGTTTTTGCCAAATCACAAAATACAAGCAACCAAAACATTTCTTCATTCAACAATCCAATCAACAACAGCAATGAAAGCCTCCACTTTTATCCAAGTTCGTGTTTTGGTAACTTTGCTATCGTTTTGAATTTGTTATGAAATGACCCATTCAAATTTTGGAGTTAAGGTTACGATTATGGTTATGGTTTGGACAAATTATTATCACCTATTTATTTTTAAACTAACCTAACCCTAACACTAAATTTTTCCGATAAAAGCGCCAGGATTATTTGCTTATGCGCATACCTTAAAGAGGATCTCCTTGGCAAAATGCTCATTTTACTTCTCGAATCCCATTGACATTTTATGTATATATGAAAGAGAGTGCTATATTTTGATTGAATGTTAAAAACAGGCCTTTTTCATTACTTGGCTTAGGGTTAGGGTTAGATAATGTCATTTTTAAAATATATTTTCAAAGATTGAAACGTTTTTATTTTGTTTACTCCGACATATGTTAGCTGCAATAAATTTAAAATTTAGCACATTCGAAAGCTGTTAATTATTTTTACCAAATTTCTAGAGTCAACAAAATTAAAAGTTTCAATATTTTAAAATATATTATACTAATGACATTATCTAACAACTATTAGCCTAAAAATTTCTTATTCTTAGTAGAATTAGGTTAGAAAATGTATTCTGATTCCATTTTTTCAAATGTAGATTTCTTTCTCATCACCCTAAAAATATAAATATGCCCAGGGTTATACCCTTCACTAAAAACATATATAAACTTTTATAACACTTAAAGTAATGTAATTTTAATTTATTTTTTGTCAAGGTGATAATGTTGACTAGTCTAAAAGTTAGATTTTTATAAAATAATGTAATTATGTTAGAAATTGATGTAATTATATTTTCAGTCAAACTCTATTATCTAATGTTGAACACTCTAATATTTCGTTACAATCGAATATAACTAGTGATGATTAGAAATCGATTTTTTCTATACCATTTTTAGTTCTATTTTCTCCTTTTGCAATTCTATTTTCTCCTTTTACAAATCTATTTTCTCCTTTTGCAATTCTATCCGAATTTAATATTTTGATTTTATTGTGTTTATATTGTTTTGACATGTGTTGTTTTTTAACTTTTTTTTTAAAAATCTTTTAACATTATTTCCCGTTTAAATTTTCGAAATTTTTGACAAGGAATTAGCAATAAATGATTACAAATTTTTATTATTTTTTTCAAATTTTTTTTATTTTTCATTTACTTTCTTAATTATTAAATCTTCCACTTTAATTTAGCAATATCTTTTTAATTGACTTTTAACATTATTAGGAAAAACACATGAGAAAATTTGTTTAAAATTGCAAAAGGATAAAATAGAATTGCAAAAGGACAAACTGGAATTGCAAAAAGACAAATTAGAACTAAAAATGGCATATATCAAATCAAAGAATGAGCAAACTTTATTTTTCCTTTGTCGCCTATTTAATATATAGCAAATGAAATATAAATATATTTTATAAACTAGTTTGGCCGTCAAACTTCTTGAAAAAAAATCTTACTTTAGTCGGAACTATTCGTCAAAAAAAGAAAGAACTTCCTTTACCTTTCAAAAACTCCAAAGGTACAGAAGTTGGCTCTACAGTTTTCAAATATGATAACGAAAACAAAATCATAATTTTATCTTATGCAGCCAAAAAAAATAAGACTGTATGTCTTTTATCAAGTAATTTTTTTGCTTCTGATTTTGTCAATGAATAGAGAATACCTGATTTTAATTAATTTTTATAACAAGACAAAAGGGTGTGTTGACCTGATGGATGAAAATATAGAAGAATATACAGTTAGAAGAAAAACAGTTCGCTGGCCATTGATTATATTCCTCAACATGCTTGACGTGGCATTTCTCAACTCATACCTAATTGCAAAGAAAAATGGTTATTGTCAATCAAGGAAACAGTTTCTCAAAAATTTAGGAGAAAAACTTTCATTGGCATATATGAAAAAAAAGATTAGAAAATGTTTATCTTTTCACAACACGTGATTCATTTTTTCACATCAATGACGCAAGCTCAAACTTCTGAAAAAGTAAATAAAAGAAACCCTAAGAAGATGTATTATTTGTAAAAAATCTTCAAGAAAAAGATGTTCCATTTGCTCAAAAGCTTGTTGTAAAGAACATTCTTGTGATAAAAAAACTGTAACTTGCAAGTATTGATTTAAATAAATATTTTTTAAAAGCACTTGTATTTAATTGTCTGAAAAACAAAAACATATATTAACATAAAACAGTAAAAAATCAGTTGACTACAAATTGTAGTCACTCATCCCAAGTTGTATAATTTTTCTATCCTGTAAGGGTTAAGTACCATAGAAATCAGAAAAAAACGCAGACGATTTATATTCAAAGTCATTGAAAAAAGCAGACGAAGGTGAAATTACTTATGTTCCCAAATGGGAACATTGGGACTTAATGGCAGTATTCGTGATGTAATTTTGTACATATCATAAAAATATACACACACACACACGCATTTTAGATTCAAGCAATAATACGCATGCAATCGCCCTTCAAACTCACTTTCATTACGATCCACTCAAGTAAGTTTCTCATTTCAATAACATTCATTACTAATCTTGAGATTGAGAAATTATCAATAATTTTGCTGGGATCCCATTTAGGGCAAGAATAATTTTCCATAGTTGGCAATATCCTAGGGATAAACACGATTCGTAATCAAACCCAAACCAATTGTATAGGGACGCTACGCTCCCACGACTAGAATATCTGCCCGCAATCAAATTACTAATGTAAATTTTTGCTTTATTTTCATGCAGGGAGGATCTTAAATTTGATGCCGCTATTTATTATTTTTTCCATTTAAGAATATACTCACCACATATGGGATTTAAATTTTAGTTAAAAAATTTCTTTTTATAACAAGATTTGCAGAACTTTGTAAATTCGATTATTAAATTTTGGTGAGAAGGTTTATAAAAAAAAGGAACATACACCTATCGTTGAATTTTTTCTCGACTGTTCAAACTCGATCTAATTAGAGGGTTAATTATGATAAAGAGCTGACCGTTACGAAAAGTTTTATTGTTCCTTTGTGGGGTAGTTTACTTACTTTACACGACATTCAAAGTGGTGTTGTTGAACAACGATTTATTAACGAATATATCTTGGTGGTGAATTAGTATCAATGAACTCTAACAATTCTTCGCCACTTTATTTTAACTCTTGAATAAAAATTTTCAAGTTTATTGATATGTTTTTAGTTGCAAAGACAAGTCTAAAATTATCACCATGAGTTTATTACTCTCTAATAATTCTTATTTTAAATATCTTAACGGATATGCGAAATTTGAATTAAAATGTTTGCTACAGCAGTTATTAACATTTGTTGATATAGCTCTGCTTCAGAATATACATACGTTCATTCTAAGTTTCATGAAGAAAGTTCTCCACAGGATTTCGGTAAGAATGCCTTCTATACACTGCTTAATTTTACACAGCTTTTACTTTAACCATAGTGTCGGTAGTTAAAATCCAGTATTTGTATATTTTCACCTTAGTCTATCGTTTAAAAAGAAGAGGAGAACAAAATTCTAAAGGATTTCTTAATCATTTCAATTCAAGTCTTATAAAGGTAAAAATGTAAAGGTACGATTGGGTGTTTTTATCGAAAAGGTACCATTAAGCCGCTTGTATCGAACTATGAGGAAAGTAGGCTTAATGGTGAATCGAACCCGAGACCTTGACTTATCGAAATATATTATTATCAATTACGCTTGTAATTACTTTTTCGGATATATACTATTTTTACTTCTAGATTATCTTTTTTTTAGTTTTAATTTTCTTTTTTCAATCCTAATTTATCTTTTTTATACAAAATAAAATTGAAAAAAAACAATTTCGTACTTAAAAAGACAAATTAGAATTGAAAAAAGAAAATTAAAACTAAAAATATTTTATTTGTAAGGGCGTTAAGCATGGAAATTAAGTTGTTTCTGTTTTAGAATTTTTAAATAAATTAATACGGCGGCTTTAAAAGTATCAAGATTGGATCATTCTAGTTTTTAATCATATAACTAAGGCAGTTGACACTGTATTATTACCGTATATATTCAGAGATCTGCGATATCTTAAAGCACAATTTATAACCGAATTTTATGAGATCGGATGATCTAGGAGATACAAATGTTGATGTTTAAAATTTTTAAAGCATCTATTTTTATTTCCGTACATGATATATACGAAATAAAAGTATTTTCTATTAAAATTAATTTCACCAGAGTCGCTTTCATACCCAACATCAAGATTGAATAATTTTCCAATATAGAAATTCGCATGATACACGAGATGTATCATAGATTCGTGTAAGACATGATTTGTTTGATAGGTAGATATTTTTATATTTAGTTAGATAATATAATCAGACAAAATCTCCAGAGGATAAAATCTTCCAAGCAATAAGTCACCATGCACAAAATCCGGTCGAGGACATAATTTACCCTAGGACAAAAGTTATTTAAGACAAAATTTATTATAAACAAATTTCACGTCTAAGAAATTATATTGAGTGTGTGAAAATTTTAATTGAAATCACAAATTTTAAGATGCAAATAAGCTTTTCTTTGAAACTATTGCAAAATTGACAAAAATACTGATTAACTCCAAACGACTGTATCAGTGCCCGCACTACCTATATAATTTTGGGGCACGTGCCCCCCCCCCTGTATTAATCTTTGCCCCCTCCTAAAATTTTTGTTTTTCCCCCATGCACTTTTAGGAAAAATAAATAAGCAAAAATGTGATGAGATTTATATAGGTTTTTATACAGAAGTACTTCATGCTTTTCAGCAAAGTAATATAGGATATAAAGTAATATAGGAAATAAATTTTTTACAAATGTGTTTCTTTGCCCCATTTCAGCCCCCCCCCCCCCTTTTTTTCTTTTGCGCGGGCTGTGGGTTTTGTATTTTTTTTTTAAAAATAAAAAAAAAAAAAAATAACTATATCCCCCCCCTCCCTGGCGGGGGTTTATAATAGAGGAGGTGGGGGGGGGGGGCCGGCCCTTTTTTTTTGGGCGCCGGTTTTTTTTTTTTTTTTTTTTTTTTTTTTTTTTTTTTTTTTTTTTTTTTTTTTTTTTTTTTTTTTTTTTTTTTTTTTTTTTTTTTTTTTTTTTTTTTTTTTTTTTTTTTTTTTTTTTTTTTTTTATTATAAAATTTATTAAAAATTTTTTTTTTTTTGTTGTCTCACATAACAAATACATTTTTAATATTTATCGTCATTTTGACCCTAAGTAAAATATTAGCATATTTAGAGCTATTTTGTAAGCAAGAAAATGTCTATTGATTGTTTAGATGACTAAATAACAATTATAAAATAAAATCATTACAATAAAAATTTATTTCTAGGACTAAAAAATTTTTTTATGAGATTGAACATCATAAGATAAAGAATTTGAGATTAAAAAATAAAAATATTATTTTGAGAAACTTTTAGCATTAATTTGTACTCATTCTTATTAACAAGAACAGAAATTAAGGACATTAGCAAAAGTTTAAATGATTTGTCTATTTTTATGCTGTCAATCAAGTTTAAAACAAAAACAAGAACAATGTGATATAATTATCATGATTGTTTAACTATATTTCTATTGATGAGAATTCAATTGAAATGATAAAAAAACCGATAAATAAATTGCTATTTTATTTTTGTTATGATGAAGTCTAAAAGTTTTTCTATGATGGAAAAATTTGATGACATTTAATATCATTAAAAATAAGTCAACATCACTAGTGTCAAAATGACCTCAAAAAAATAAAAAACACTATTACTAAATTAAGTATTTGCCAAATTATAATTTTTAACTTGACACAAATCTAAAATTTTACCGAATTAGATCAAGATGAGATTTTGTATAAAATTGTTAACAAATGTGTACGTACGTATTGTGTACAAATGGGATTAAGGTTTTGATTGGGGTCGAAATCTTTTGCACCCTTATAATGCTTCATCATTGTGATCCATCAAACTAAACAAATAAACAATATGTGACAGAAATTAGTATAAATCCCCGAAAAAAATACTTCACTTCATCTTTACCTTCATCTTGACGATTTTTGGCATCCAAGTCAAATTATTATCAAGGAGTATGTGTTGATTGGGGTCATTTTGACGCGGTATATGTACAGTAAGGATGCGAGGGATTAATATTTAAAAAATTTCCCGAGAATAACCAAGTTGCCTTATTTAACACTATTTTTCTTTATTTTTTGTCTTTCTACAGTGCCATTGTGGTATAGTACTTGTGCTTGTGATAAAAAGCAGGGTTGATTTGAAGAGGCTTATTTGATCAATTATTATTATTCCATCAATCCAAAACTTGATTACCTTGTAATGGAAATAAAGACTAATTTATTTACTTAACTTCTTTAATGATAAATCATTCAATACACACACGTCAAATTGAGGGTTTGATTTCTTTTGGTTCAGGCGGCTATGCTAATCACACTTTGCCTGCAATCAACTTGGAGCAGTACGTGGATTCCTTCGCCAGTAACTACATCTCTCCGAATTCCAATGGAAGTAAGAAGCTTCTTCACTTCCAGCCATATTCATTGCGTCTGTCTCTTTTTGTCATTATTAGTTTCATGGAACTTTTTCATTACTCAAACTACGAACTTCACTACAAAATATAAAAAATTATAAAATAGACTCTAAGCCTTCTTACTTGTTAGCATAGACCCCTTAAATAGAAGGACTATTATCCTCTATGCTCGCTACCTGAAATTTGGCCCCAATTGGCAACTAGACTCCCTTCATATTTTCTGTCAAATTCATGGCATAACCTGTTTTAAGTTGTTAGTGTTGTAAGAAGTGTTTCGGCTAAGCTTTTTGGTAATTCATCCATGAAAATCCAGCCTTTTCGTAAAGCTCACGGCTGAAAAATTTTAAGTTTACGGTCATCACTGAATTTTAGAGTAAGTGAAATTTTTTAAAAATGCACAACACAAACACGGTTTTCGTGACGTTAATAAGCTTTTCAAATTTTATTCTCGCCCCTTTATAGCGCCAAATATTGGGTATTAGAAAAATGCAAATAAAATTTAGAAATTTCAATATTGTACATTTAAAAAAATTGTAAGCATCGTTTATGTAGCCAAAATGGAATGCCACCTATATTGCAGATCTCTAAACCACATCTGGCTATCACAGATGGAAAATTCCACCTTTCATTATAACATAACTGACTAAATGCGGTGATTTTGACTATGGGCGGTTGGCTACTAAAGTAATAATTTAGGACGTCAATTTTCGTTCTACTAAATGAAATGAAATTTGTTTAAGCAAAAATATCACAAATGTTTCCCTTTAAATTCAATAGGTTAACAAATGTATTTAATTAATTTGCCACTATAATTCTGGGCATTAACTCAAAGGTACAAAATATATTGTGGGTATGTATTGTGTAATAAAAGTTTACTATAATCAAGGAAGCACCGAAAGTGTTTTTAAGGTCAAATACATCCTAATGGCAAAATAGTTTATAAATTTTTTAAATACTTCAAAATATGTTTTTGCAAAAGTGATTCTACAAGTGAGGCTTTGTTGTCGTCTGGTTGTGCTTCTATATGCAATGCGATGCCAACAACTGATTTTTTTAATTTTGATTTTTAGTCAATTCATCTTCATCGTTTTCTTCTTATACGACAGATTCTTCACTAAGTCCTATCAACTGGTCATCTAACTCCTGCTCTGTAAGGAATTGCTCATTTATTTCTTTGCTGTCATTAAACTTTGAACTTAAACTTGGAAAATGGTTTAGCGCAAAGAGTACACTACCAGCAATAATGACGCTTGCAATAACATACTCTTCAACCCAAACAGCGCAAACCAATATGAAATGTATTATGGCTATGAAGAAGTGCCACATATAAGTACTACGCCATTTTATTATACTCTTAACTCACTTTGTCATTTACAATCTTTGCTTTCTCTACCTTTTTTTGCTTCTTTACAATATTTCCTAAACAATAGAAAATTTTTTTTACTTCAAAACACATCGAAATATTATAAAAGAAAAATTAAGCCATGTGTTCAAAAAGTATTTAGAATTGATTATATCAAATGTTTCAAAATGCCGTATATCAAGCATACATAGAAGACGTGGGTTTTCTTTTAAATTGTCGGAAGATTCCTTATTTTCATTCAATTTTATAAGCTTAGACGTCAATGCAATCAAAGGCAATTTTTCCACGTTTCTAAGCAAAGGTGTCGCAGGCTTTTTTACCTTTGGGCCCCTAAAAAATTATAAAATCTCATGTACCCCCGTCTCCCAACCATAAAAACTGTCTATTTCCAAAGTAAGATATTTTTATTGGATAAAATTAAAATTGGAGCAGTTATGAGGTGGTAATTAATTTATTCAAAAATTCTTCTTTTTTACAAATTTGTAAGGATTTTCATTATTTTACTACAAGTCAAGCATAATTACTTAAGTCTTAGACGAATACTAAAGAAAACCTTCAGTTTGTTTATGTCAAAAAGAAGTGATATTTTGGTTTTGGATGAGTCAGGTGTAACATAAATGCAGGCTATTTAATTAAAATAATAATCGCTTAAAATATTTCAAAAATGGTGAAATTTTTTGTGATAGCTTAGTACATCTCAGTTAGAATAAAAGGTCAACGACTTTTTGTTTCAAATTCTAAGTGATTTTTGCGGACTCTTCGACATTGCGCGTGAACCCATTTCCAGTGGGGTGTTTTCATCGAAAAGGCACCATTGCGCCGCTTTTATTGAACTATTAATGAAGGCAGGCTTGATGCGGTATCGAACCCAAGACCTTGAGTTATCGAATCCAGCATCTAACCAATCCTACTCACGCATTAAATGAATTTGTTATATTTTTGACCAAAAATTCTTATGTTAATAAAGTCAATTTTTTGATTAGGTCGATAAAATCAATAAATTTTAATTTGGTCAAAAAAAGTATATTTTATATATTTATTTATTTTAAAGTGATAACTCTTATTTCGGTAATTTACTCTCTAAACAGAGAAATTTGAAGAAATTATTTAAATCTGAGCAAAATTACTGTCAAGAACCGAAATTTCAAAAAATTCTTCACCATTTTTTTTTATTATAAATTTTTGAATAAAAATTTGCAATTTTTTAAATTTATTTTGAAGTAAATTTTTTTGTTTAGATGTCAAATTTTTAAAAATTATATAAATGAATTTTTAGTAACTTATTAGTTCAAGGGATGTAACCAGGCCCGTAGCCAGCGAGGGCAGGAGGGAGCTAAGCCCCCCCCTCCCAACCTAATATATTTCGATATCAATAAAGGGTTTAAAAAATGGTTTATTTTTAGACTATATATAAAAATTTGGTACTTATTAGTTATCTCCCTCCCACTTTAAAATTTTTTTCAGTAATTTACTAAAAAAATTTTTTTCAATAGGGGAGAGATAACCCATAAGTAAAATTGTATCATTTTACGTTTAACGTAACAAGGGATAAGTAATTATAAAAAAACATAAAATAATCACAATGTTCAATCTACTAATAAGTGTATTTTGTAACTGACATTGTAACAAGTTTTAAAATACTTTTAAATAGCACAACTGTTACCTAGATTACTTTTTTTATACCTCTTGGCACAGAGTGTGAAGATCTTTCTTTCATTTTTTTTGAATCATTTTTGACATAGAAGAAAAAAAGTTTATTTGCAAAGAATCACAAAAAATACACGAAAATTATGATTAAAAAAATACTAAAAGAAAAATCTTTTAAAAAAAAATTGAGAAATACTTATTTTGTTATAAGTTTAAAGTGTTCTAAATTTTAAATTCTAAATGTAAAGGATTGTTAGAGTTTTAATTCTGAAGGTTGTTTCCATGCATTCTTGACATAGATATATTGAGATTTAAAAAAAGATACAACCTTCTCTAATAAAAGCGGATTAGCATGAAAAATATATTATATTGTAAAAGTGTAGATTGATATGATTCTTTTTAGGTAACGTTCATGAATACCCTTCTTCTCCAAGCACAGCCAACAATCTCGCTAAAAGGCACAAAGCTGGACCAAAGTGCAAATCTCTTTCAAAAAAACTGCGTAATTTACTTTTTCCCTCCCCATTTTTGTAAATTTTTTGCTTTGAATATCCGCGAACATTTTATCACGCTCTATTTTAAAAAATTGGATAATAATTTCATAAAATTTGGCTTAATATGTCGTCTAATTACTTTGATAAAGTCTAACATGTTTAGAAGAAGTAAAATTTTATGAACTGACATTCTTTTTGTAAGCAAAGAATTGATTTAATAGATATTTATTTTGCTTAAAGACTGCCTATCTATCTGTAAATACTTCTTCCCTAACAACATTTTTGTGATTGATTGAATAAAAGACGTTTTTTTAAAGGGCAACTTTGTATATTCATAGAGTTTAAAATCTGACATCTTCCTCAGGGCAGAACCATTAGAGAGGGAGGATTATTCTGCTTTATATTATTGAATTTTTTGCTCCCTCTGCCAAATTTTCAAATTCTATCACATATGGGAAACAAAATCTTAAAAACCGTTTTAATCCAAATATTCTAATGTAGTGATATCATTGGCTACTTATTTGAGTGTTGTATTGCCATAGGTCAATAGGCAGAATATTACAATTTCGCATTGTTACTTTTAAAAAATATTTAACATCATTTGAATTTTTGTGATAATTTAGCAAAGCAGAAAAATGCCAAAAAGTGTGCAATCATTTCAAGTATTGAAGCTCCAATCAAGCACATCTATGAAACAATATTCATATGGCATTTAGAAGACTTAATATTTCCGTTAATCGAACTCACAGAAAGCGTAATATTACTTTTTATAATTCTGTAATATTCAATTTTTGCCCGTTATTTCAAAATTTTACCAGATTTAGGATTAATTAATGAATGATTATAAATGTCACTTTTATTAAAAACTGATCATAATATTTTTCGAAGAAAACCAAACAATTTTGATTTTTTAAGCATAAGATTTTTTGAAGCATCACAGAAGAGAAGAAATAAAACCTCTCTCTCAATCATTTTGATAAATTGACATATGTTTGCAATAAAGGTGGAATTATGGCAACTTAATTATTGTTACGCAACAAGATATGAAAGTTAGTAAGCTAGCTGATCGCTATCAAATAATGAAACTTACCCTAAAACGAAGATGTTATCTAAAACACAAATTTGCTGTTATCACTACCTTTTAATTATGTTTTTTAACATATGTTCATTCAGATAACGCGTTTACAAGCGTTAAAGTAATAAATTGTGGATTTATGAGTCTTAAAAGTATTCCTATTATTATTTCCTAACTTTTGTGGGTTTGACATTTCGGAGAATATAGGCTAAATTGGGCTTATTCTAAACCAAGGTTTCTCCTCTCAGGACGAATAGCGCATTATTTGCCAAAATTGAATTCAGGAGGATAATTCTTTTAGATAATAGAAATACGGTATTGCATGAAAAAAATTAAAATATTTTTTTAAAAACTTACATTTTACATAAGAATTTAATGTAGTTAGAATTTCAATCAAAGTGAAATTCTTTCTAATCATAAATTTCAGCTTAAAGATCACTTATTGTTCAGAATTTAGCGGAGTTTATTTTACTTTTAAATGGAATGAATATAATTCAAAATTAAAGTTTGAAAAAAGGTGAACGATTTTCGATATTTTTTTACTTCATGGTTAGCGATTTTTTAATTTTTTTAGAAACCCAGTGGACAATTTAAACAAAAAGATCGACAAACCCTGTAAATCTAGAAAGCAAAAAACTTTTAGATTTACTATTTTGGTACTTTAGAATAATTTAAATATATTTCTGGGTTCACGAAAACATCAAATTCAACAATAGTGTTTAATCATTGGCTTATTCATCAAAATTTATGAACAAATGATTTATATTAGACTACTCTTTGAGAAAGACTTTGCATGTCAGCACTTTGTGTGCATACCAAATCTCAATCTCCATTTTTTGGGTAAGGAAAAAAAGCTTTTCGGAATATGAAAGAATTAAACAAAAATTTATACACTAACTAGGTCCCAGACAAGCTCGAATTTTCAATGGAATTCAATAGATATTCGTCAAAATCGTCCTTTTTTCGTGAACCAAAATGGGTTAATTAACTAAGCATTTAAATAATACACTATCTCTATTTCCGAATGAATTTTGTGTGCTTGCAAGATTTTTATTTTACAATGTGTAGTAATTATATTTGCAATGATTAATCTTTATTTGAAGCATACTTTAATTTATTTGTAATAGTATATGGTGTATGATAAAAAAAAAACTATTTTATCAAATTTGGAATTATAAGTCAGATATAATGGTGTGTCGTGATTATTTCACTTTTTGGCTTACTGTGTGGCAAAACGTATGTTTTCATTAGATGCAATAACGGCAGCTAAAAAGTATAGCAGTAGCATTCTTAACTATAAGGAACAATATAAAGAGTCAACTTGGAAATTCACACACACAAAAAGTGTTGGGTTCAAACCCGAATCAAGCCACTTTTTTTATGAAATTATTTCCAATAACACATTTAGTATGGGTGATGTTTAGCGTAGTTAATAGTAGTGCAGTATAATATATAATCTAACCGCAGATAAACACATACTGTGATACCAAAACACCCTCTGTTATAGGCTAATAATGATAACTATCTATCTTACTGACTAAGTATTTAAGTAAAAAGCTAATTTTGTAACTGATACCATCTTTTTCTTTTTAACTCTGGTTTTTAATAAACTCTTTTAATTGTAAAATAGAAACCAAATGTCATTTTGCCATTCTGCTCTGAATTGAACGTAACTACCTTGGACTTCGCCAAAGCAAATTTGTTTTATGATGAATTAGCTGTAAGTTTTTCTTTCCTTTTTAAATAAAAACAAAACAAATATATCTTATTTTATATTTAAAAAAAAATCTTTACTTTCCATAAAAACCAAATCAACACAAATAAAAAATTATAGGACGTTTCACTAAATATATTCCAACAAACTAACATTCCAACTTGATATCTTCACATACTTGATAGAAGTATGTGTGTTTGATCTTGCAGTGAAGCACTTAAATGATATTTCTGCAAAACTATTTTAGTTACTTTAAGGTCACAAGTTATTTATGACCTTCTTTTTCTTTAATTTTAATACTTCGGACATAATTCTTTGCCATATACATAAGATGAATTTGGTGAACAAAATAACTTTAGAAATTCACACAGCAAGTATTTAGTGAAATACATGCAAGTCAGAACTTATGTGAATGATAGCTAAGAATTCATTAAAATATGATATTTTAATAATCATATTTTGATAACCAATATTATTTATAACTATGTTAAATTCAAACTAAATCGATTACTTTTACAGAATTTCAATCAAATGAATCTACCAACTTTTTCCATAAAAGATCAAAGTCTAATCAATGCAAAGTAATGTTATTAATTATTTTATTTTGATAAGAATGTCAAGGCATTTGAAAAATAAAAACATGAGGAATACTTTCGTTATGTCGAACTTTTGATTTAATATAGGATTAAAATTTTCAATATTTTTCTTAATTTGGCAAACTTTTACGACTAATTTTACCAACGAAACGCTGTATGTTTGTGCATTCCGATGTTTAAACCAAGGTACCATTATTTATTTTTTTATCATTTTAACTTTTTATCCGATAAAACATCTTATTTCAGCATCGTGGACTTAATCATTGTTTAACTAATAAAAATCTATAATTCAGCAATAATGTTTAAATCTATTTTATATAATCTATAATAAATTAATATTCTGATAAAATAGTTAAATATATTGTATTTTAAAGTCTTCTGAATTTTCTAGTATAGTTTCTATGAAATTTAATTTGTATGCAAATTCTAGAATTTCACATTACATGTATTCATCATATTTTAAAAAGCTTAAGATTGATTAACCTCATATTTTTCGTGCAAAAAATTGACCTGTCTTTATCTGATACTTCTCGAGGTCCATAACTTAAAAGCGGCAAAATTTAATGATCTTAAGGATTGAAATAATAATAATGAAGTAAAGATTCCCGAAGTTCTTTCATTGAGGAGTAACCTATAGGAAAAGAGTGTTTGATGCTGGATTCGAAACGAGTTATATATGGTATCATACTATGTAATGTAGTTATCACTACTATGCCTAAATTTCCTATACAAATTGTTATTATTACTATTCCGATAATATGTTTCCCATAACTAATTATATTTTGGAATTTTGGAACTTCGGATCGTTACTACTAAAATTTACATTGTTTTTATTATAATTTGAACAAAAACACTTCGTTATCTTTATCGTTAAAAAAAAATTTTGTCTTCTTTATTGTAACCTTAAAAAAAATTTCATATTTCGTTAATTTTTTTTTGAAAATTTTTGGAATATTTCAAAGAAAAATAAAAATCCAGTACATAATGGGGTTGAGAGCAAGATAAATTATTAATTGAAACAAAGTTATGCATCCACAAGAGGATGTTTGGAAAACGACAGTCTATGTGTTAAAAATCGAGATAAAAATATATATTAAAATTTTGCAGTATGCCAGTATTTTTAGAAATTTTATTTTTTTTAATTCTTGCATGAATATATAATTTATGATTAAGAAAACTTTTATCACAAAGTTTATTTTAAGATTTTATACCTGTTAAAGTCGATTTCGTCTCTATGGTTATTTCCAACGAAGAAATATATTTATTGCGTTACCGTTGAAAAAATGAATGCTTATATCAGATTATTCATCAAAATAGAAATACTAAAAAAACAAGAAAAAGTTGATAGGAAAATGATTTCGTATATTGCATATTCAAAAAAACATTCTAGAAAAGTATAATATAGATATCCCCGGTCGTCAATTTTCTTATAGAAAATACAATTCGTCATTAATAAATTCAACCATGAGACAAGCTCAATATAATTATACTTGTTTTACCGTTATCATATTGCATAACTAAAGTTAAAATTGACCTAAACATTTTGAAACTATAGATTTTTGTAAAGTAAAAAATTAACCTAAAAGAAAAAGTGGCTAAAAATAACGAAACTTTTAATTAAAAAATGAATTGATAAAAAAATTTAATTAAATTATGAAAATATTATAATTAAGAAAACAAGAATTATATTAAAATATGAAATAGTTCACGAGAATACAAGGTAAAATTGAATATTTTTGCCAAAAGTTTTTTAAACTTAGAAAAAAAACTCCAAGCCTTCAGTAAACCTTACAAATTTTAGGATTTTAATGCTGAACTTTTGATAACAATTGTCTGATATCTTTTTTAATGAGTTTATTTGGGAGTTGAAATATATAAATATATCAAATATAAAACAAAAAAGGCATATAAATTATCTAGGAAGAAGGAATTTCAAAAATATTAAAAAAAAATAGTGTCCAAATTTAGAAATATATACTTTTTTCAAAATAAATAACTTTATTGACAATTAAAAAAACTGTCTCTATTGACTTCAACTGCCATACTCATAACACTAATAACAATAAAAAATCTTAGTATTTTATACACACGAAAGTTTAACAAACAAATATTCAAGGAACACTTTGTTTTCCATTCTAAAATATTCTAAGAGCCAGAAAAAAAATGTTTCAGATGTTGCAAAACATGAATCTTAGGTTGAAATCGTTTTGATTTTTAAGGATGGATCCTAGAATACAAAATAAGCAAATATAAAAATTGTTTATATAGTGAAAAGAACGCCTTTTGACTTTGAGGATTGACATAAATAATGAGTTTTGCTAAAAAACTTTTCACTTTGACTTGTAGGGAAGATGATGAGAACAAGTTGTTCTCAAAGTTGAAGATCAGCACTTTGAAGTTGAATGGCAAATACTCCCACGACATAATCAAGAGCGCAACTCTCAAGTACAAGAAAGTGGAGGAGTTGTACCTTCTGTACCAAAAGAAGTTCTTAGGTAAACTTCGCGCGTTGCTTGCAAGGACAAATTTTGAATATTTTGAGTGTCAAATCCCGCGCTTTGGCGCTTTGAGGACCATGTTTTTTGAACAATTTTTGTTTTTTTTCAATGGAATTATTTATGTTTAAGGCAGACTAACTGGTCATCAAATGGCTTATTTCATTAGATCTATGTTAGTTTGTTTCAAACTTCTTCTCAACATATCAAAATTTTTCATGAATAATAATTGATATATGATATAATATTTTGAGAAGAGCTAGAGCAATGCAAACTCAACAAAAATACAATTATTAATAATGTAATTAATTTCTCTATATAACAAAAATAAAAATATATATAATTATTAATTACATATACATCCAGCTATAACTCCGCACTTTAAGAGCACCCTATTTTAATTTTATGTCATATCTACAGAATTTTTTTTACTTTCTTACAATCATAATTATAAAGGGACTTCTTTCAATCTTGTTCTTTCTTTATTTATGCCATATTTTTGGTATTCACATAGTTAAAGCTTTATTTTAAAAAAATAAAAAAACATTTACTTAAAACTACGACACTTAACGCATGTAGGACGAAAGAAACAAAAGATTTTATTGGTCTTACATGGGTTATTAGAGTAAAACAGAAGTAATGAATAAAGCTTTAATTTTTTCATAAAACATTTTAATCCAGAAACTCATAACCTTCATGCGTACAGAAGCATCGCCTCAAACTTTGGAAAGAATTTCAATAATTGGCTTTTGGTAGTGAAAAAATGTCTCGATCTATCATCCTCTAAGTAAATATCTATTTCTTTTTTTCTTATGATTTTTATAAAAAAAAATAATAAAGCGTTACGAATATGTGAACACCATCTCTCTGTGATTATGCTGAACAAATTGTAGTATATAATATTTCTAGTTTTTTTGTTAAAAATAATTATTAACAATTTTAAAAGAAGAAAACTTCCGAACAAAATAGTTAGCTAAAACACTAGAATCATTAATAATTTTATTGTTAAAAATAATTTTTAACATAAATTTTAATTTTAAAAGAAATTTTGAATGTAACCGATGGATTCATTACTTTATAAATTTCAAGGCAAATTTACTTTATTAGACAAAGTTTTCCTAAAATATTCTTTCTCCAGTGACTTGATCCTGTGTTTGACTTCATTTCTGAGAAAGAGATTTTTTAATTTCCAATCATTACTAGCCACTATCTTGGAAAATTGAGTTAGGTTTCTTTATCAAATCTAACAAGTGCTGGCCTATCCAGGGATTGATAGGATTTCTATAAGAAGCTTTATTGAACTTGACTATTAGTGTATTTATTAACCCTATTTCAGGCTAGCAATTTTTGAGCAGTTTTTTGGCAAGGGGCGGATTCCGCCCTCTCTTCTAAAAAATTTTAGAACCTATTTTGTTGGCTAAAAACTCAAAACCACCATTTTCAAGTACGCTGAATTCATTGATAGCATAAATTTTTTATGAAATTCAGTCAATATGTCATTAATCAATCATTTTTGACAAGTCCTGTCAAAAAAGAAAAATTATATCTACATCATGAAACAAGTCTAAACTACCTTTTTTGTTTATTGAGTGGACACGTTCTCGGTCTATTGTTACAAAACCTAGTTACGCCACTGAATATCTAATTTGAATTTTAAAACATATTTTTATTAGAGACAAAAAAATGAGATTTTGTTATAGCAGTCAAAACACAGGTTGACAGAATGCAAGGAACCACAATATTTTTCGCATTTTTGACATTGTTGCTTTACTTTCTTGATTTTATCCTTTTCTCTTTATAATTTGGTCCAAAAATGAGCTTTAAACATTGGCTACAACGTCTATTTGCTCCATTTTTGTCTTTCAAACTCGTAAATGAGGGAGAAGGTGAGTTCAAGGAGAAGTTTATTTTTGTTTTTAGTCTATTTCTGAGCCCTGTGAGGGATCTTGATTGTATTAAAGGGATAGTCAGTGATTTTACTATTTCCAACCGAAGGAAAACCAATATATCTTTCTTGGTTCCAATCCTTTTTTTTAGAGAAAAGACAGTTTCTGCATTGATTCTTTTAGTGTCCAATAAAAAACACCATGCTTTAGCTGTCAATTTTTTACTTTTTCTCACAGAAGAACGATATGAAATTCGCTCGTCAAAAATACCGATTCCACCTTTGGTATAGTCGTAAAGTTTATATATTGCTGGTTTTTTAATTGCATCTTTTGTCACTCCATAAATCTGAGGTAATGATGAACCAATCAAAACTTGATTTCTGCTTAATTAGGTAGCTATTCAAACATAGATACACTTGTAAAAAAAAAATTTTCCAACAAACTTTATAAGAAAAATTTTCTCTACCACTCACATCCTTTATTGCTTCTGGAACTCCTCTTCTTGAGGGCATGATTGTGTCAATGCATGTGATTTTCTCTTTATAGAGCCATTCAATGAGAGGACGCGATGTATAAAATCTATCGATCGTAATGTTGCGACCTTCTAATGAAGTGTGACGCTTAACCTTCTCTATTTGCTTAAGAGCTTCTAAGGTAGTATTTACATAAAATGTGCCTGCCCCATCAATCGGTTTGCCTGCATATACAATCGATTAAAAAGTGTAGGGAAACTCAACAGAACTTGAGAGCGGAACAAAAGCCCATATTTCGAAGGTTTGAGTGGATTGTAAACTTTAAAATTGATAGCAGTTTTTGATGGGTAGAGGGACTGATCAATTGTAAAAAAAGCACTAGGTCTCATGTACGTACAACAATTAACTTTAAAAATTTCGCGAAAAGCAGCAAATCTATCTTTTTTTTCCATCTTTCATCCCTCGTTGATGGATCATCAAAACATAAGCTTTTGTTTAAAAAATAAAATATTTTGATACTCAAACACTTGAAAAAAGTGGACAGCCCAAATCTGACCAAAGAAAATTCACTCTTAAAAAGTTCTGCCATAAAATTCCTCTCAAATATGTCAATCCTATATATGCAAGCATTTCAGGCATATCAACAAGTTTAATGTGCTGACTGCGCGAATCGTTTGAATGCATTCTATCATTATTTTCAATGTAAATGTTTGTAAATTTCAAAACATTTTCAATTATTACTTGGCTTAAAAACAATTCTAAGCAATCTATAGGGGAATCTACGCTAACATTTTGTCTTAGTCCTGTCTCCCCTCTAATTATATTTTCCTTTGTCTGCCTTCCAATTCTAGAAGGAGTTACCGTTGACCAAAGCAAATGCCTATCACTAAAACCCTCATTTTTTTCTTTTAAATTTATCCTAAAAATACTCTTAAAATTTTCCTCCTCTGTTCTGTTTAAAGCAATATATCTAGACTCATCAAGTAGTTCGTCAACACAATGAAATCTGGAAGAACTTGTCTCCTCAGTAAAAGTTCTTAGATCAAAATCATTAGAAAGCACTGACTTTTCTGTAGACTCATCTTCATCGGTGGAGCAGAACTCTTTATACATGAAATCATCATCACTTTCACTTGTACCACATTCTGCGGTGCTTTGCTTCTCTAAACTTTGAAAATATAAAAAATATTCTCTACGTCTTCTTTTGGAAAGAGCATCTCTTCAGAAACTTTGTCGGATTCACAACGCCTTTTTGTTTGTTTTTTTGCTTGCTCATAGAAAGACAGTTCTGTAATGTTAGTATGAATAAAATAGAAACAAAACAAGAAAGCCTTACCTCACTATGCGTATTTTCGGGACTTGATGAGGTAAATACAAAGTCTATATTGAGTTTCAGAAGAATGGAATGAATAACAATTTCTTATAATGTGATGATTTTGCAAACCATGCAAATTCTGGCGTATATGAATGGGATGCTGATATGATATAGTAAATATGAAAATTCAACACATGATTGCTGGGCATTATAGTGATTCACTAATATATCATTTGTGATAAACAAACCACATGTTAGCCAGACGTGCATAAATTCTTTCTGATTACGTCATTTTTATATAAAATTGATTGTTATATAATAGTTATGTATTCTTGCATCACTACAAGAGATAGCTAAATCAAATTCTAGAAAAGAGAAAGCTCCGTCTTTATATGAAAAATTCTTTCGTGTCATAACATCGCTCTTTTATGTTTTCTTCACAAGCTTATGTGGATTACATATTTTTGTGCCTACACGAAAGAAAAGGGAACGGTAAAGTAGCTGTTAGTGAGATATATGCTTAGAGCTTCAGAAAAGCTATAATAGGTCTATAAGTTAGTTCATTGGGTATATTGGTCAGGTCGTTATCAACAGAAGGAGTACAAGACTCACATATGAGTTCAACGACAGGACGAATAACAGCACTAGGCATCATTGAATTAAAACAGATGGTATAATTTACTGTGCTTTTAGAATAAGCAAGGAGACAAAGGTTTCAAACAAAACCCACCTAAAATTTATAACCCCCTTTCCCGCTGTCACATTTTTAAGGGGTTTTGGGGCTGTTTTAAAAACCCCCCATACTTTTTTTAGGGCCAACTTGTTTTGCTCAACATCTATCTTTTCTGATATAAAGACTTCCAATAATTTTCTATTAGGTATGTTGGGGTTTGACTGTAATAATCATGAGCGTAATGTAAGATCTTGTAAATTGTGAATGCTCCTATTTGTTGAAATAAATTCCAGAGCCCTGGATCTGTATTTTAAATAGGTTTTGGACCCAACTTATGGGATGAAAGGACCTTAAGTTAACAGTTTTTGAGAACAACTAATATACACTTTGTACAATTGATTCCTTCAACTGGATTGAGATGTTATTTGACCTGTTCCGGATGTGACCCCATTGTGACTCAATGTATATCTTTGTTCCAAGATTTTCGCCTCAAGTAATCGGTAATTAAGCGGAATAACCCAAAAAAAGCAGTAAAGAATCCAGTTTCTTTAAATCAGACAGACTCTTCAAGGCTAATATTCATAATTGGTCATATTCTGCAACCAGTTTTATGAAAAATGAAGCATTCATATATTCTTCTGTAGATGCGAGAAGAACACGAATTGATGCGTATGAATTGAATTTAGACAAGAGGTTCTCGATAAGCGCACAGTTTGAAAGAGTAAAAATCTTTTAACAAGTCTTACATCATAAGGAGTCATATGAATCAAATCCTCTAGCAAAAGATTCTCCGAATTATATGAATTCTTAGTAAACAGCTCAACTAAATGATCATTCTTTATAAGCATTGGTAGATTGCGTTTTATTTCGCCTCTCACTAACAGTTCAATGTCATCCAATGTTGAGACTATAAGAATTCTTCAAAAACTTAATATAGTTTTCTTTCTTATTAAGTTCGAGACAACATTTGGGAAGCAAATCTAAATACATTATGTCGCCGCTTTTCTTTAGCCAAAGCACAAAGAATAAAAACGTACTGAGAGGGTCGACAACATCCTGTGTACAAAAGAACGGATAAAGAAGAGTATTTAGCCCCCTCCCATTGTTTGGGCTCACACATAGACATTGAACTAGGGAATAATCCTTTTTGAAATGATTCTTAATGATGACAACTGGGTATAGGAAGACGAAGTGAGCATCTGTGTCCACGCCTCCCATTGCGCCATAGTTAGATTGCACCGACCCGATTATGTTGTTTAACATGAGAAAAAGGTCGTTTGGGAGTGAAAGCGTTAGGCATTGAGCGCCACGATAGTCTTCCTAATCCTGAGCACATAGGATGGAGCTTGATGTTGAAATCTGAGATTATGTTATGGTAATTTCGAGTTGAAATATTGGGTTGGTTTAAGGATAAGACGACAACTTGATTGTCTCCTGGGCAAAGAATTTGATGGAGACCTTCACGATAGAGCAGAAAATCAAGGAGGGAGGAATTAAGAAGAGTTCAGCCCTTTTGTCGCATCCCTTCAAACCAAGAAGGGCCGTTCTTATGTACGAAGGGATCGACTGTAGGTCTGCGTCTGTGATACTTTTGGGAGGAAAATATCTGCTTACAATCAGTACTTTGAAATAAAGTTACGATTATTGACAGTAAAAATCCTTTTGATGGCGAAAATGTTATCAAACTCTTGAAAGAGGGGGTTGATAACTTCCAGTGACATGGAGAAAAGAAGATGAAGTAACTGATGCTTTTTGCTAGGGGAGAGAAAGAGGAATTTAATGTGGTAAGGTTTTTTAATGTGGTAAGGTAATCAGTTGTCATGGTCTGATTGGTAAAGAGAGGGAGAATGCATGACGACAAGTTCATCTCAGTTGAGACCTGGTAGAGTCAATGTCGGCAGGTGTTTTTACAAGAACTCCGGGCGTTAACTCTTTTTCGTTCTCGTTCTTTAAACACTAGCGAGTAGAAGCAATGATCATGGCAAATCTTGTTTTCTGAAATGGACTTAAGAATATCTTTCGCAGTGGCTAGCTAGTTTTTGTAAGCTAATTTGTCGTATTTGTCGATTCAGTTTGATGACGAGATTATGATTGCTTTATCCGAGAGAAGTTACGCTTGATCGATAGAAATTTTTGATCGAGGGGGATCTGTGAGAATAAAGATGGGGGATTTGTTGATAGGTTGCTTGATTTATTTTACCAGTATTCAGCAAAGCTTTAAGTATGGGATGAGAGTTTTGGAAGACGTACACTTTTAGAAGAAACTGATATTTCAAATAGAAAGATATGATAATGTCTTTACGAATTGGTTGCCAATTTTAGATGGTAAATTTGAATCAATGGCTTCTGGCGGTTTGATAAGTTCTAGTAAATTTAAAGACGATTGAACATAATCTACTACTGAGAAAAGTAAGGATTTTCCCGAGACCTGATAGCTCTAGGAACACCATGACGCTCTCTCGGAAGGAAATGTCCATAGCAATCAGAAAACTCAATAAGGTGGACTCAGGAATGAGGGGGTTCAATAGTACTTGTGAAATGAATGTCGATTTGAAGAGGTCATCTTGGACTTTCAGGACTTGAGCAATGCGATCTTGATACCGATCTCGCATAATTTGATCTTCTTCCGTCTTTCGAATCTTCATCCAGTCCTGAAAGAAGATGTGCAAAGTGGGTTGAATGCTTAAGCTTCTCATATACAGGTTCGCCTTAGAGTTCAAAGAGATAGGAAGAGTTTGTGCTCACAGTTTAGTTGGATCACTTAGGATTCGAGATCTAGCCTGTCTAGATAAGGAAATTCCTCGTGAGAGATTGAATTGAGATGCTTTTCATGTCTAAAGATGCTGACGATGGCCATCCAAATCTCTAAAAATAAATAAAAACATTTTATAGAAAAAATAAAGTAACAAAAACTATTATTACATCTAAGAGAAGATGGTATGTGAAGATGTGAGTTAATTTATTATTAATGCATTAAGTTGAGAAAACTTAGAATTAAAAGCACACGACATTAATAGATGGGAAATTTTAAGATCTGAACAGTTTACTTCTAGTCTGAACAATCATTTATCGTTTAACACACCTGGTGAAGATGGCTTTCATCCACCGAATAATCTTAATCTCTGATTTATTTTTTCTGAAATAAATCTGATTATCACGTAATTATTGTTCAATTGACACATTGTAATTGATTTTGTCATCAATCATAAAAAGTATTTTTGGCTTACTTACTGATCTGTCTTTCTTTTTTGTAAGTTTTTTTTATGATAACCTTAATAAGCTTCAACTTTTATTTCATAATCATTTTGGGGAAAATTATATCAAAAAATTAAAAAAGTGTTTTATTTATAACTCAAAATAAACTTCTAATTTTATTTTAGTTTATTATTAAAGTGTAAACTGTAAAATATAGATGCCTAAACGACAGTATAAAGATGAGTATATAGATTTTGAATTTATTGAGATGAAAAATAAAGAAGAGTCTGTGCCACAGTGTGTGGTTTGTATGAAAACATTATCAAATGCATCAATGAAGCCAAGCTTTTTACAGCGTCATCTCCAGACTAATAATCCTACTTAGCGATTAAAAACAAAAAGCCCTACAGAATAGCTGAAAAATTAATCATGCCTGCCGCAAAGATTTTGGTAAAGTATCTCATTGGCGATGAAGCACCTGCAAAATTGAACAGCGTCCGATGTCTAATAATATGATACAAAGACATTAAAAACTCTAAACATGGATTTGCTATGCAACTTGACGAATGCACAGACGTTTCAAATTGTGCACAACTACTGGTATATGTGTATGTTATGCTACTGAAAATGCCATTCAAAGCGAGTTGATGTTTAGTAATGAAATTCAAAGAAAATGGTTTACAAGGGGCCAAGTTAGTAGGCTGCACAACAGAAACCTAACCCTTACACTTGGAATCCACTTACTTTTGATCCTGATAACTTCGCAGTTGGAACAGGTGGACAAGAAGGGCTGATTGATTTACAATGCGATGACAGTGCGAAGGAAAAGTTTGAAAATAAAAAATGGCCAATTTTAGGTTGAATGTAAGTTCTTCATATCCACCACTTTCAAAAAATGAAATTCCTTAGCTTCTCATATTCCCAACAACTTGGGAATGTGAACAAGGGTTTTCTACTCTTTTTGCAATTAAATCGAAAATAAGAAACCGTCTTGTAAATCCAGAAGATATTTTTCCAATGTTCTACTAGTAAAATAACTCCACGCATTTATAAATTAGTAGAAAAAAGAAGCACACAGTCAGACTGATATTATTATTAAAGACTTGTAAAAAATTATAATAAAATTTTTTTTGATTATTTATGCTGGAATATTAATTCAGAGTGAATATATTTAGTTTAATTTATATATTTGTGTTGTGTATATGTCTCTATTACTGTGTTCTAAAACTTAAAAATATAGAATTTCAAGGTGGAAACCACTTGAGTATTTCTAATGATTTTTAAAATCACCTTATATTTTATATTTTTTGATCAATTTAATATTAAATGGGTGATAACGTCGAAAGATTTCTGTTTACAATAACATTTTATTTAAAACTGTAATTTATGTACATGCAGCTTTGCTTGAAAATTTTAAAAAATATTGGATTAAATTTATTAAGGATTATCGTGAATAATTTTCTTAAAAAGCTGCTACCCTATGAAAATATACATTTTAGGATGGCCTACCGCTTAAATTCCATATTACTGTCTATAATGGCATTTGCGTGTATTGTTTTAGCTCTGTGAAAAAGAATGTGGTAGTGAGTACCTCCCACATCCTCATTGCAATCACTCGGCTCTTGTTGAACGAGTTTCAGAACAACTTCTCTCACGACAGCATTTACAGTTGCAGCAGCAGTGAACACGGTAAACCCTTTTTTGCAATTTTATCTTGTTTAAAATCCAAACTCCATAAAGTAAAATGTCATGGCATTGTGAATTATTTCCTTGATTATCTTTTTATCATTTTTATTTCTATTGCATCGGGTGTCCGAGTGACATACTGCGCCTACCACAAATTTTTTAGAACATTTTGAACTGGTTGCAGAAAAGAGAAGAGACTACTTCTTTTATGTAATTTAACAGAAATATATTTAAAATATTTAACAATACTTGATAGTAGGATTACTTTTTATTACGAAGAAAAGAATGAATTTGGATCTAGAATAAGTTAAAGAATTAATAATCGTTCTTGAAAAAAATTATTAAAGCAATTTTATATTTATTGAAAATATACGTTTTAAAATAAATTTCGATTCAATTTTCATATATTTGAATAATTTTAAAAATAACATGTTTGTAAATTTTACCAGGTAGAGTCACGTAAAACTTTTATGGTCCATTTTGGCAATGTGGAATTTAAAATGGTTATCTAAATCTAACTAAACTATTTATTTAGAAAGCAACATAGTATTTTCAATTTTTTTTAATTACGACTAAAAAATATAAATTTAATTGACTCGACTGATCCCACACGTGCTTTCCAAACACACCCTATCAATTCAATTCGAAAAACTTGTAGTTCTTATTTTTCATATAAAGTAGGACTTTGTTTTGCGAATACCTCGATATAAGAAAAACCTGTTAACAAACAATTTTTGCCTAAAAATTTTGAGTCTGTTCGCAAACCCGAAAATTGGACCTTATTTTATACTTCTTAATAATGGTTGTGGTTTCTTGATTTTATATCGCATTAACCTCTAGTGTATATATTGCTGTGTTTTGCAAATAGTAAGCTAAAAAATTAGGTATTATATTTAGGGTGAATTTCATTTTGTGTATATTTCTCAAAATTTCATTCTTAAGAGGGAAAAAATAGCATATTTATAGTGAGATCATCTGCAAAACATAGCTTACATTACGTTTATTATGAAACAAACAATTTAAATATCAAAAAAAGAAGCTGGCCTAAAATCCTAATAAAGTTGTAGATGCGACTTTTACGGAACTTCTACACCTACTCTTAAAAAGGTGGAGGTTTCGAATTGTTTTGCCCGCATCCCACATAGATTGCGCTGCTGCAACTACCGTAGACGCTCCTTGATTCAATAAGTCAACGTCCTCAACCGGAAGAAGTTTCTGCTTAAGATATCGAAAAGAGGATAATTAAGGAGTCTTTAGCATTAACCCTTTCGTGACCAGAAAAATCAGATGATATTTATTAAAAAGCAAAAGATTCATATTCAAACTATTTGAAAAGCAGGCGAAGGTAAAATTGTTTATGTATCATATTGATACACTGATCACGAATGGGTTAAAACGCTTTTTCTATTTTTCAGCCTCAAATCTAATTCTTTCAATTTTATTTGATTTTTATATAATTGAAATATTTTAAAAATAAATACTTTCATCCAATACTTTTATTTTTAATAAAAACGATTAATTTTGTTTTTAAAAGTAAAGTTTTTTGCTATACTTCTATTTTAATGTCTTTGAAATAAAATGTGAAGTATCATATGTTTAAACTTTAAACTAACAAATGAATATCCAAAGTTTAAAATAAATGTGTTGTTACCGGCTCTAAATTTAATTTTTCAAGGCACTAATCTAAAATATAAATTCTTTCTATATCTCCTTTTTTAGATATAGAAGAAGGTTATGAAAAAATACATGAAAAATATGGAAAAAATTGTGCTTACATTGTAATGGGAAGCCAAGAAAGGGAAGTATCTGCTCAAAAGGTGATCTTATATTTAGTTAATTTGTCAGTTTCTTAGCAAATAAAAATTTCTAACTCTTAAGATTTATATAAGTTTGTTTAAAAGCATTAATTTTTAATCTAAAATTGCTATTTCTGGGTTAACATCTAGTTATAAACAGATTCGTGCCTGAAATTGCCTATTTCATTAAGCGGTCAAACCTACCTCTTACTATTTTCATGAGATGGGCAATTTCACAAAAGGGGTGTAACATATATATATATATATAATCCTAGATTTTATGATACTTAATTTTCGAACAACTTTGACTATTAAAATAGAAAATATCTTAGAATGGTTCTTTATTTTATTTTTAACTTCAAAAAGACTTTATATGCAAGTATTTTTTGTTGAAGTTTGCAAATATTTTTCAAGCAAATTTTTAATTTGTTTATTTAGAGTATTTGAACAAGTTTAAAATATTTTTATAGGACAGGTTACGGAACTCCTATTTTCCTTAGCGACATGGAGAGCTCTTTGTAATTTATCTAAGAAACATAGGAAGAAAAAAATATACTGTTAGTAAGGAATATCACACTTTATTCTTCCATTTTATTTATTCGAAATTTATATCACAATTTTATTCGATTAAGATTTTTAAATATTTTGAAAATCTAATTAAAACCTGAAAAACTTTGGTAATTATAGATAAAACATATCATTTATAATCTAAAATAAATGAGAAGAATAGATTCTTGTTTGATATATTTTCGTAGTTAAATCTCAAAATTAATAAAAAAAACTAATTTATATTCATAAGGGTCAAAGATGTTAGTTTTTCTGTTTCAATTAAAATTTCAAGAAATTCTTTGAATTATTTTGAGCAATGAGTAAATACTTAAGAATCCTTCTGAAATTTAGAGGCTTGCACCAATTTAGCTTTTAAACTATTTTTGAATGATGCTGAGAAAAATGAAATAATGCAATCTTAATTTATTGTTTTATTTTTGTTTGCACAATTATAACTTCATTTTATACCCTTGCTCAGACTACATTCACTCATATAAAACTATCCAACCTTCAGTTATGTTTTCAGTTGTTTTCTCTATGAATCAAATATCGTTTCATCAATTCCTGTAATGTGCCTGGTAGACTACTTCATTTTTCAAATGAAAAGCCTATTCCACCCCTAACAATTTTGGATTTTATTAAACTAGTGTATATTCGATATGCAAATTTAATTAAAATATTTTCGCTGGAAGTATAGTATTTAAATTCACCAATTTTGTAAAAAAAAATATGAAGTAGTCTTATAAATTTAGGACTTTAGGTATGCGCTGAATATACTCTATTTTAAAGGATTGCTTGAATATTTGGTCTCCCGTGGTATTTCCAGGCCACTAATTTTGAAAATTGCAACAAAAAAATTTCGCCCCCTAATAATTTTGAGGATGTATGCCCCTGGATTACATCATACATAGGATTCAAGATCCTGACACACAAAACATAATTCCATATTTTAGAATTTGAAAATATTTGTAAGCGTGAATCAAATTTGCAAATCAGGTGTTTTACACATATGTACGCATTTTCAAGTAGGCTCAATCCAACAGTGATGTTTATTTTTTATAAAAATTAACCATACCTGTCAAAAAATGATTGACATATGACGCTTCAACTGAAATAAAGGACTTCATGATTAAATAGTTATGCGTAGCTATATATGTTTTGTCACAGAACAAATATAATTATAAGTAGGCAAAACAAAATGGCATAAAAAGAAAATATAACTGAAAATGATATAGAACTAAAAACGGGATTTTATACCGATTTCAATGAGGTGATTTTTTTAATGAAATTAATTAAATACAAAACAAGGACTCTGTAGAGGCCTATTTTGATGCGCATCATTTTATTTGAAGGAGAAAGACAGTTCGTTTATACCATTCACTCTACAATATCTCGAAACAAGCTGAATCGATCAATTTAAATAATTTTCGTATTTGATCGTTTTGAGAAAGTTTTATGCGTATAATCAAACAATATACAAATGAACGAAAATGATAAATTTGAAACATAATTTATTTATAATAAAAATTTGATCGTTTTTTTTTATATCTAATCATTTGGTTGTCGTATCGTTTCCCTAAAATAAAAAATATTTTCACCTCAACATGAGTTTTCTGCATAAAATTTGCTATTTTATTTAATAATTGCTGACAGTATTTAAAAAAAGTGAATGATCTCCTTTATTAAAAACTGTCAAGGATAATAAAAATAGTTTAAAAAAAAGAGAAAAACTTTATTCGAAAATTTGTCTTTTTGATAATCAAGATTCAAAAAAACATTTAAAAGAAATTTACATTTCTTGAGTTTTTCACTTTATAAGCAAAAATAGTACCTGCATTTTCTCTTGCCGTATCTAATAGATAAGAAAAAGCGGCTACTGTCCATTTTTTTGTTTTTCTATTTGTGGAAAATTTCTTATTCTCTGATCGACTATATCCGTTCCACCCTTGGAAAAATCGTACTGTTTAAAAATTGCAAGTTTACTTTTTTCATCATCTACTGTAATTCTTAAAATAGGTTATTACTAATACATTTTTCTTTCCATTTGATTTAGAAAATACTACATAACTATGAATTGATAAAAATTCTCCATCTATCTCCCAGCAAAACTTATAAGAAAATTCATCTCTATTATCTAAACTTTTTATACTTTACGGAATACCTTTTCTTCTTGTGTCTATAGTACCGACTATAGTTAATCCTTTTTATAGAGCCAATCAGTTCTTAAGAGGTATACAAACGTCAATGGTTAAATTTCGACCTCTCAAATATAAATATGCAGTGATGATGCCTCCTATAAGTGTATAAGTTCTATATAATTTTTCTTAATATATACATCGTTACCTTGGCAAAACTTGGATGGCATTTTCTGAAGAAGAGGGAGCCTACTTTATATATACAAATCTAAGAAAGTTTGACAAGTTATAACTTCATTCCTCCGAAATAGAAACTTACCAAATTTTGCATATCTGTATGCACATATAAATGGATATTCAAATTTGAAAAATTTCGAAAAAATTATATATAATATTTAAAAAACATGATGTAATCATGTAAACTCCATTTGATTCACAACGTAATTTTCATTCTAGTCTAAAAATTTAAAAAAATTCTTGAACATAAATATATGAACCAATTTTATAGTATAATGATGAGTATCAAAATTAATATTCGTGCCTCATTGGAAATTTTGATACTGAAAAAATTTGTTTTATTATAGATTCCAAATAAAATCGAAACTTCAAAGAGAAATAAATTCATTTGTGAAACTAAAAATTTGAATATAGTGTTTGAAGAATAGCATGAAAACAAATCGTTCAAAAATCAGTACAATATATCTGACCGTAAACATACCACGATTTTAAAAAAGTCACAAATTAATCAAAAATGTTAAAAAAAACTTTTTATAACTACTTAAATAAAGAATTAATTTTTTTCAGTTGGGCTGTCATATGTCAATCAATTTTTTGACAAGGTTTGATTGATTTAAAAAAATAAACGTGACCATTGTATTCAGCATACATGAAAACGGGTGTATATAAATAAAAAACTTTATATAACCATTTAAACTAAAAGTTTCTTTTTTCAGTTGAGCTGTCATATATCAATCAATTTTTTAACAGGTTTGGTTGGTTTTTAAAAAAAATTAACGTGACCATCGTGTTCAGCGCACTTGAAAATGGGTATATATGTGTAAAAAAACTTTGTATAACCATTTAAACTAAAAGTTTCTTTTTTTAGTTGAGTTGTCATATATCAATCAATTTTTTGACAGGTTTGGTTGATTTTTTTTAAAATAAATGTCACTATCAGATTCGCAATCAATCATTTAGTAGGATCACACGAAAATTTTGTAAAAATTTACAATCATTCAAGAAAAACCGAGGGGGGCTAAAATAGCCCTCCCCTACCCTGGTCACTGAGGAAGTGAAAATAGGCCGTCACTAATAGGGTTGATTTCCATTAGTCAGTGTCAGACACTAGACATAATATCACATGTAACAATGCATCATACATATAGAAATATTTCCTTACACGCTCAGACACAAAATATAACGCTATATGTAATAAAACATCATAAATAGGATTCAAGTTCCTGACACACAAAACATAACGACATATATAAGAAAACATCATACATAAGATTCAAGTTTCTGACACCCTCGGACACAGAATTTCTATTATAAGTAATACATGACATATACAATGAAATATGGAAAACACAAAATCAGCGGTATAGCCAGACAGAATTGAATAAAATATGTGAATCTAATTGGATTAAAAATGTTAATATATGCCCTCTTGTTACTTATTAGATGAATTTTCCATTTTGGTGTCTAACTAATATGTCTGATATCTTAATTCTTCACCACGTCCTCAACATCGATCTACTATAAAAGTTGTTAATGTTCTCAGTAAAACTCATTCCAAAACCCAAATAACTTCCAACAAAGCCTCAAATTGAAGATGGACGACAAGCAGACTTTGAAGTAAAGCACGCATATGCAATATACGAAATATTCATTTTTTAAACTTATATCAAATATTACATTATACTTCATCCTCCTTCAATCTTTGTTATACTCTTGAGTATGGAAAATGCTTTGAGCATTAAATTCAAGATCTTTCTTTGTTATTTTGATTGTGATATTTGTTTGTGTGTGAGTTGTTAATATGACATTTTCAATTTATTCTTTTTGAATACCTACTCTTCAATACATTTTTCCACCAAACACAAACAAACACACCTGAATAACTTTAATAAAAGAAACTAAATTTTTTATTCAGATTTTATTTCTATCACTCGCATTCACTAGACCGTTGAATTCCTTACAACGTTTACCTCATTTAATGAAATTCATTCAAAAATAAAAGAAGGTTAATTTTTGAAAATCAATTCGTCGAAGTATTTTAAGTGTTTACCTCAGTAACAAGTGTCAATGAATTACAATTTTTTGTTTTTTTATCTTTTGTAAAGTTTTTTTAATTAAATTCGAATAGTGGAAGAAATAAAGTAAATGCTTATACAAAAATTAAAACAAATAATTAGGTATTTTAAAAAATTTTGAAAAAAACTATCCAAACAACCGAAAACATATCCTATAGTTTATGAATACATCGTGTTATGTTAATTCTATTATATGAAAATATACTTACAATTTTCTTGAAGGTTTGAATTAAATAAATTTCATTGATTTTTGTCTTTATTTGAAATATTAGTAATGTAAACTTTATGATGAATGAAGTAGGAGTTGACAATAGAGTTTTTGTGTAATTTTTTTTTTTAGTTTTTTAGTTTGTTGGGTTAATTGATAATGGATCATAAAATTTCCTTGAGTGGCTTCAGTTAATTTTGAAAAAAGTTAAAAAATTCCTATTATTAATTTTAAGAATACAAAAATGTTATAAAATGCATTTAATGTGATATTCCCAAAGTTCGTTTAGATTAAAATAGGCATTCTTCACTAATACAAAATATTTAATTAAGACATTATTATAAAAGATAAGAACTAAGAAATCAATATCAAATAAATATAATTTTATTAAAAAAGATATATTTTTTAAATAATATCACAAGTATAAATTAAAATTGTTGAGTGAAATAATATTGATACAAAATTTTCAAACTTTTAAAAAAAGATGACAAAAAAGCTAAAATTACTTTTGTGACAAATTTTTTCTTTAAAAGTGTATACAATGATCTACTTGCAAAAAAGGTCAAATGACAAAATAATTATAAAACATGAGATTTGATATTAAATAATGATATAATGAAAAAGCAGATACATTTTTGGTATATGCAAATATTGGCAACTCTGAAATTCAATAAAAAAAGATAACTTTGATAGTAAGGTAAAAAGGCGTTCTCTTTTAAAAAACCTTTCACCACATGTGTGAAAACGTTTAGATACTTTGATTATGAATTAGAGAAATTCTAAAGACTATGTTAAAACATTTTTAATAACTTTGACTGCTATTAGATATGACAGAATTTGAACGGGAGAAGTAAGAAAGTGATGAAATGATATGGAGCTAGCTGATGTAACTTGTGGAACGCGGACAGAAGCTGCAGTGAGTATGAAAAGCGGAATTTCAACCATTAGAGTCGGAATGGAGTTGCTGAGAAGAGTGGCAAGTCTTTCCGCTTCTCTGTTACATGCCTCCACTTGAATGACGGTTGGATATTTTTCTTTCGCTTTGATCAAAAATACCAGGTCGGATTCAATTGACAAAAAGCCAAAAAGGCTACACTGCGGTATTCTTAGATGCTTTTTAAGCGCTTCAGTCACGTTTTGAAGAGTAACTAAAGGAATGGGAACATTTTCTTGCAAAAGATTCACGATATCTTTGCTATAAAGCACTCTTATTTCTGCAGCTAAAAGTAAACGAAAGTCATCAACAGAGAATATTTGACTAAACATAAGAATAAAATCGTATAAAAATTCTACCAATCAAGATATAAATTAATCTAGATACGTCAGATTAAAATTTGTTCATGTCTATATTTTACTGCATACGTTAAGTCACTATAAGGTTAACGTAGTAAAAATATTTTTACTCAAAGTGGTGAAGGGCATATAGTTAAGAAGATTACTCAAATCCCAAAAAATTCCAAGATATGCATTGTATAACCTTTGATGAGGAGAGTGGGTGACGTTAAACCTACATTTTCATCCTCATATTATAAAGTATACTCACATTTACATATATTAAACTAATAGACGGATAGCTAATTAATGGATAAACTTGGATAATCGTTGGTCGAGTGAGGTTTCTGTAAAATTACTTTTTAGACGTCGTTTCTGTATGAATAGCCTACTAAGATGATAGTTAATATCAAACTAACTAAAGAATTTTAATAACTAATAAATCTAACTTCTTAAGATGGAAAATTCATGAATAAATTGAGGATTCAATTGTGTGCAACTCAAAAAAAGTAGATTGAGGTGTAGTTAAGTAGAAAAGTGTGCGCCTTATTCAAAGATGCAAAATGATTGTAAAAAAAAGAAAAAAAAGACCTACCACAAATGGGGCAACACGTTCCGGGAGGAGTGATACCCCTGCAGAAAGAGCTCACAACCTCTCCGCATATAACTCCTCGGCAACGAGGATTAGTAGCGTCAGAGAGAGATAACAAACCAACGCCTCTACACGTTTCGTGGTAGTCGATAAGCGCGCTTGTTTTCGAAGAATCATACGTTTCTCCGTTGTATCCACAAGCATTGAATTTTAGGGAGTTGTAAGTGAGCGGCAAATCCAAGCTGTCTGTTTGGCATTCGGAAGTAAAGAGGTCACCATCAAAGGATTTCTCACATATCTTCTTTGGTTTAACTAAATACACAAGATTTTATCATGAAGAAATTTAAGTATTAGTTAGCTGGCAAGCTAACGGGGAGACAGAAAAACCTTATACAGCCAAACCTTCCTTAGCAGCCAAAGAAATATCCCCGGCACAAAATTACTGTACTATAGACCCTTCAGTAAACTTTCATTCTTTGTTTATACAGTAATTTACTATATGGGTAAGCACCAGCTATTGTCTCCATTACAGTGGTTCTTAACCTAAGGGGCGCGCCCGGAGCAGCGATTAACTTCTAAGGGGAGGCATGAATTCTAAGGGAATTAAATGTATAGATGCAAGGAGGCCTGGGGAGAGGCTTGCTTTTAAAGAGGGCGTGAGGGTAAAAAAGTTGAGAACCACTGGTACTGTTAGCAAAGGACATTTGCTTCTTTTATACAATCATATACATTGAATCTTTCATTGTACATTGCATTTACATTTGTTTACATTGCATAACATTATCGCTTTAAATTGTCCTTTTGAATTTTCTTCGAATTTCACCACTCTCAGATGACTCCCAACACAGTAAAATCCCTCTGAAGTCGCCATCCACTCTCGTTAGAAAAGAAGATAGTAGTGGTTAGCATGCACGACAAAGAAAAGTTAAGCGCCCTTCCGTCCCTGAGAAGCTTTCCACTAAAGGGCATCGCTGCAGGAAGACTAAAATCTTAAACATACTGAAAAGGAAGCAAGAGTGCATCGAGGAGTTTGAAAGCAACGTAGCACTCCTTAGCAAACAAAAGTTACGGAAAATAAGAAATGATGAATTAAACGCCATACTCTACGAATGATTTAAAGATTTACTACCCGGCTTCTTCCTGTGAGTGGCCTCCTTCTTAAAGGGAAGGAATTGGAGTAGCACTGCAGCTAGAACTCCACGACTCAACGCATCAAACCGTTGGCTAGAGGCTTAGTTGTGGAGTCTATAGGGCTGTTGTAGACGACTGGAAGCAGAGACTATCCGAACTGTCGGCCGACTACTACCGTGATATCTTCAACATGGATGAAACTGGTTATCTGTTGACTGCAGAATTCACTTAAAGGTATAGACAACTCTGGTGAAAAGCGCTCAAAAAAGCGGCCCCCCCCTGGGGGGGGGCTACCCCCCTTGGGAAAAAGGGCCCCCGGGGCCCCCCAATTTTTAAACCCCCTTGTTTTGGGGGGGGTTACGGGGATTTTTGGGGGGTTTTTTTGAAAAAGGGGGGGGGGGGTTTTTTTTGGGGGGGGGTAATTTTCCCCTTTTGGGGGAGATTTTTCTTTCTTCCTCTTTCCCCCCCCCCGGGGGGGGGGGGGGGGGGGGGGGGGGGGGGGGGGGGGGGGGGGGGGGGGGGGGGGGGGGGGGGGGGGGGGGGGTTTAAAAATTTTTAAAAAGAGATTTTTGAAGTATTTTTAGATTGTTTTTACTATTTTTTCTAATATTTTATTTTCCTATAATGACCAACGTTCTTTTTTCAAGAACATAATAAAAATCAAGTTTTTTTGAAAGGAAACATTTTTAAAAAATTTTTAAATCCGATTTATTTTTACATGAAAAGACAACAACCTATAAGTAAGTTAAAATGTCCGCTCCTTTTTTTGAAAATTTTTTTATTTGAAATCGAAAATTTAGCCTTTGTCACCAGCAGGGCCGTATCAAGGGATCGTGGTGCCCCAGGGCAAAAGTCCTGAATGGGGCCCCTCACCCCTTGCTCTTTCTTTTCTTACTCATCCCCACCCCATTCTGGATTAAAACGTTATTTAGAAAAAAAATGCTCACATTTTTATAAGCCACATAATTCAGATATGTACTGACTGAGTCGAAGACAGTCTCCATTAGATGTTCATTTTTCGTGTTTAACAGCAGCAAAATGATTGATGACTTCGTCAAAATCAACACAATCGAGAACTTCTTTCTCAATGCTCATAAGAGCCAGACTTTGGAGGCGGGCTTGCCACATAGTACATAGAGTACTTTTAGAAAATTATTGTAGGTGGAAGAAGGGTGAAAAAATCCATAAATATTGAGAAGACTTTTTGAAATACGGATTTATTCCTTCACTTCATGATGAAAACTTACGTTTTTGCCTCATTTTCAATCAATGCTTATCAAATGAATCGATGAAACCAAATCGTCTTTCTTTATATTTGAAGACTAAATATTTAAAGTATTTCAATTCAGATTTGGATTATTTCAAGTCTTTGAAAGAAAAATTTCAAAAAAGAAAAAGGATAAATTATTTGTTCAAGAAACAAACTATTGATTTCAATTTCACTCTCAAAGCCAGTAACGAAATTTCATTACTAATTGCTAAAACAAGAAAACATCATAGCATAGGTGAGGACTTGATAAAACCATCAATATCCAAATTCATTAAAATAGTTCTTGAAAAAGGCGATATAATGCTTTTCACTCATTGCCATTATGTAACAACTCAGTCAGACGGAGAATTGATGAAATGGGTAACAATATTGAAATGCAGATATTAGAAAAATTGAAGTCAACAAAATTTTCATTGGATGAATCAACTTTTTTAAATAGTCAATCTTTGCTATTAGCATTTGTGAGATATATTGATAGGGTGAGTTTGCTGAAGAAATGTTTTTTTTGTGAATCAATGGACACTACTATAGCATGAGATATTTTTTATAAAATCAAAAATTACTTGGACGAAAAATGATACCGATGAAAAACAGTGTATCATGTGTTGCAATTGGTGCTCCTGTTTTGATGAGAAAGAAGAACGGATGTTTGAAGTTGTTAAAAGATCAAGTACCAAACATGCTAATTATAAATTGTGTAATTCATAGAGAAAATTTAGTTTCTAAAAATTTATCTCCAGTCCTAATGAAGTTTAAAAATCAGCAATAAGATGTATAAATGCTAGCTAATCCAATATGTGAGCGTTTCTTTAAACAGTTTTGTGAGAACAGTAGTGCTGACTTTGTTAGACTTCTAACACATACAGAAGTAAGATAGCTTTCTAAGCGAATGGCTTTGAAAAGATTTATGCAATTATTTGATCTTATCAAAGATTTTTTGAGTGATAAGCCTGAGATGAAATATTTGCTGACTAATGATGGAAAAGCATTTTTGAGTTATCTAACGGATCTTTTTGAAAAACTGAATGTTCTTATAAGTAACTTCAAGGCTCGAACAAAACACTGATTGATGCAAAATCCAAAATTATTTGTTGAAGCATGAAAAAAAAATATTCAACAAAAAAAGTTTGATCAATTTTATTGGTTGAAAGAAAATGAAGCAAGTGATTCAGCTGTAAAAATTATTGTTGATCATTTGAAAAACTTAGCATTGGAGTTTAGAGAAAAGTTTTCTGACCATAAAAATCTTAAGTTTCCTAATTGGGTGGTGCAGCCAATGTTAGTTGATATTTCCGAGGTTACAATGGAACACCAAGAAAAAATTTTTGAAATTCAAAATGACGAATCTGTTAAAATTTTGTTCAACCTGAAAGGTATGATGGCATGGCTTTGTGATGAAACAGAAAAAAAGTTTCCTCATTCTACCAATATTGCCAGAAATATTTTGTTGCCATTTCCATCTTCTTATTTGGTAGAATGTGGTTTTAGTGCTGTCAATGATATTTTGTTGAAAAAAAAGAAATAGGTTGGACATCATTAAAGGAGGAGATCTCATGCTTAGACTTACAAAATTAGTCCCCAACATAAATGATCTTTGTAAGAGTCATCAAGCACATGGATTCCATTGGAATTTATATCATACAAAAAAAATTTATTCTAATAAATTTTCATGATTACAAAAATTTTAAAGTAAAATATATATATATATATTGTGATAAATTTTTTGGGGGCATGAAAAATATTATAATCTCCAAGTGGGGCATGACTCAAAAAATTGGGAAACACTGGTTTAAAGGTATAAAATATTTATATATGTTATTAGGAGAAAAAAGTTTAGATTTTTTAACCCCAAAAACCTTATTATACTTAGCTCATCTAAATTTAAAAAACTAATAGTCTGCTTTATTTTTATATGAAACTATATTTATTTAATTCGGAAGAATTTTATTTATTCGGACACTGTTGTCCCACTGATCCTCAAACGGATAAGAATGATGAATTATTATTAATGAAATATTTCTTTATAACCGAATTACTAACCTGAATTAGTCAAGTCAGATCCCAAGATTTGATATCTGAACGCGACGAATTTATCACGTTCAATCAATATTATTATTTGAGTACCCACTATTTTAACAAAAAATAAATAAAAAATACATGACATTATTGTCCACTAAATATAACTAAAAATATAATAAATTATTTTTTGGTACTTACTTTACATTACTTTATTGTTCGGTAATCAAAGGGTATACTCGGAAAAAACATATAAAATCTTTGTAATAGAATTTTATTTAATATTCGACACAAAAAGTATAAAGTTTTTCTGATATAATAGTTATAATAATATAAATATATGTTTATAATGTTTTAAAGAGCAGTTTAACCATTTGATATTTATAGGTAAAACTATTTCCCTCTTTCTAGTGTTGTGAAAAAATTAATTCAATAGTTTGATAAATAAAAGTAAATAAAACAAACTCACCACAGGCGTACTGTTTACACTGATTGATATTTTGTGCACTTATAGAAAGACAGATTTGTTGTCGAACAACGCATATTTCCCCATCTTTGCAAGAATTTGAAAGAGAACAAGGATCTTCAAGATGACAAGAACCGTATTCGAATAAATCATCGCTTATGCCTGAACATCTAATAAGACATTTTTTATCTACATGATAACGAGTTTTACATTGATTTAACAGTGGTGCATTTAGAGACGATTAGAACATAAATATTTCAGCATTTCAGTGAGTAGAGTCATCCATGAGCAAGATTTTTGACCCGGACATGCCCATACACGCAAAACTTGACCCGCACTTGTCCACACCAGCAAAATAATTACGTGGATACCCGCCAGTCTAGTTAATTATTTTATCCGCAACAGAACATTAATTTTATTTCGCTTCGGGAGGATTACGAGTCGAAGCGTGAAATATCTGGAACCTACTTGAAGCCCTTATAAAACTCCAACTCCAAATAAACGCAAAATATATTCATTCATATTCTAATGTCTCAACTCCTGATTTCATCTAAAAACTAACTATGACTTTTGTTTTTTTAAAATCCCTACTCCAGCTTAATCTCCTTATTTTTTGTATATAATATTACTAACTATTATCTAAAGAAATTCTCCTTACTGATTTTGCTCTTTCCTAAAGCATCAAGACTTGTATGGTAGTGGATTACGTCTATATCAAAGATATGACAAAAATTATTCTATCTCAACACCCCTTTTCGACAGTAAATTTGAGTAGCGTAAATGTAAACTAGTATTTTTACAATGTTAGGCCCCCACCTATGATCAATTTCTAGATCCGCCACTGACTTCGGCATATGTTTTGCTAATTTATCTAGTGATATCTTGATAGTGATATCTTAATTTCATCCTGGCGAGTTACTGGCATCTATTACTTATAAAAAAAACATTTTAGTTGGTAATATATTGTTTATAATTTATTTTAAATTTCCTTGAGTTACGTGATTGCACTGTATCCAGGGCTGTCAAAGATAAGAAGGGAACGCATTCTGCACGCCAAGAGTTACAGCGCGGCCCGAAGATTTTTGACAAAATACTCAATGCTTCATAACTTTATTTCCCATTTTTACATTTCCTTTAAAAGTCAATGCATCAGAATCTATGTATGTTTGGACAATTGATCTTTGCAAGTAATTTTTCCAGTAATGAATATTAGTAAGTCAATGAAAATAATATGAGTAATAACTGATCAGATAAATGACATTTTGAGATTCTACTGCTCGAATATAATTGTTGATTTTGATAAAATTCTTAAGAAAACATTCAAAGCTTTTTAATGCTTTTTAAATCAATTCTGTTATTGTTGGTTTTAAACTATAATTATGTGTGTCTTATGAACTCTAGGATTTTTATGTGGCCCGCAAGATATGTAAATATCCGGAATATGGACTGCGAGTGATTTTAGGTTGACACACGTGTCGTACTCTGTCAAATTATGAAGTATAAACAAGAAATGAGCGAGCGAGTTAGTCACATCCGACAATTGTGTGGAAACTTTTCTGCGTCAAGTTGTAAAAGTGATACCTGGCTAAACAAGCGGATGGATATGTTTTTCCATTAAATCCACAAACGGGAACATAATGAGCAGGACAGTTGCAAGGAAGACCTGTATATATTTCGCGTTCATGAGAATTCCAATAGAGATCAGGACAGTGCCGAAGGGTGCATAAGACTGCGCTGTTGAAGCAAGAACAAAGATTGCAATCGATGTAAAATTGGGATCTATGTTCTAAAATAAAATAAATGATATCAATGACTTTAGCATATTTGAGATTCAAGTATTTCAGAGTATGGATATCTAATGTCAATATGTATGTATTCGTTACAGTTGACTATCTCTAATGCGGGAATCAATAATTTGGACCTTCGTTAATCCGGTACGTTGATTATTCCAGAAATCTTTAATTTAGTAAAATTATTGAATGATTGATTTAATTAACAACTAAGCTTCTTGAAAGTTTAGTAAAATAAAAGCTTCATAAATGAAAAAGAACTAATGATTCTTATATCTTGCAAGAAAAAGTTATTGGAGAAAGACCAAAGCACCTAAAACTATAATTTTAAAAGAAATGTTCAAAAATTGTCTACACATCCAGTAGAATCAGTACATCTGAAAATTAACTACAAATTCTAATGTGCTGACATCTGACATTGAATTTTACTTCGAGTCACGTTTATAACGAGAGAAATTGAGTAAGTAAAGTGTGGTCTTTTTTATTAAAATAAGAATCACTAAACCGGAAAAATCACTAATTTGTAACGGCCGAATTCCAAGCATTTCGAATTAGTGATAATAATTTTCACAATTACAAATAATTTGTCAATTTAGGTGAATCTTACAACATATCAATTGTCTCTCCTACAAATGAGCAATTTAAGATAATAAAAACGAGTTTAGGTAAATTCGCCGACCTCAATTCACCGACAATTAATTTCACTGAAAAAAGATATATTGATTTTTAAATTCATTATTGATTTATTGATTACAAATTTATTTTATTACATTTTAATTTTCTTTACAATTAAAACTCAGAATTGAATTATTTTAATTTTTAATTATTTTAATGTTTTGTTCATTTATCTTCTGCTTTTTTTCTTTTGTTGAAATATCTTATCTTTTTCCTTCTGCTTCTTTTTCTTTTATTAAATTCCTATTCAATACTTATTTTTTTTACAAAATATAAAGTTAAAAAGAATTATAAGCTTATAGTACTAACTAACTTCTACCCTAATAATAACACTAACTCTAATACTAACACGAATGCTAATTCTACACTTATCCTAACAGCGACAATAGATTTCCAAAATTTTACAGATTAAGGCCAATTTAGAAATTGGTTTGACATTTGTCAATCAACTATTATGCAAATTGAGGAACAAATTTGAAGTCAAAATACGCGGTAGAGTAAAAAATATTAATATTCATAAAAGTTGAAAATTGTTATTGTTTTAACCCATTTACGACCAATGTTCCTATTTTGGAAAAAAAATAATTTTCTCTTTGTCTTCTTTTTTCAATGAATTTGAAAAAAAATCGTGTGTGTTTTTTTATATTTTTTGTTTTTTTTGTTTTTAAAGGGGGGTTAAGGATTCAAACTAAGGACAAAACTAAAGTTGAAAATTCAGGATAGATAGCGCATGTTGCTGAAAAAGAGCTACTTATTGAGAAAACATTTGGTCGAGTGAATTCATTAACCCATTTAGGACCACTAAAAGCACACGTGTAGTAGGAAGCAGACGATTTGTATTTTTATCACATTAAAACGCAGACGATAAAAAAAAAGTTATGTACTCAAATGAGTACACTGGTTTTAAAAAGGGTTATAAAATATGTCTAAGATGATACACACAGTTCTAGAAGTCGCAAAACCCAGAAATTTCTGTAAGAAGAGACTTTTTATGAGGACAGGTTTATTAATCTTGGCCTAACACTTAACTTGAAATAACAATTTTGTCTTTAACATCACATTTAGAAGCACTAGTTCTATACACTTTCCATTATGTGTATTTATAAGCAAATGTAATAATTCATTGCAATATCGAAAGAGTGAAAAGTGGCTCATCAAAATTAAAGGCATCTTCTCAAACGATTTATATCCCAGAAAAAGAAGACAGCATTAAGAATTTGATATAAAATTACACTAAAATCAAGAAATCGTTTGTTTCGTTCAAAGATTACATTGTGATTAAATGGATCAAGTGAGTTTAGAACTAACTCTTTCTATATAATTTCATAACTACCCTCCATCACATTATCATGTAAGATCTTATATTCGAAAAGTTAGAACATAAAGGTTTTTTACTTTTAACCGTATCTTGGATCCAGCAATGTCTTTGTCCAAAACAAGGCAGCTTAACACAATCTGTAATTTGATTATCTGAAGAGCATTGACAAACTCGAAGACAATTTGTATTTTTGCCGTTGATAGGAAGATGAATCCATGTGTTTTGAGAGACTAAGAAATTAGAAATTTCTCCAAGAACACAGCCTATATAAAGCAAAAATAGGAAAAATTTATTTACACATATTTGCATAATATATTTATCATATATTGTTTCCAGTGTTAAAACATATATCAATGATTATTAAAAATTGTAATATTTTAAACGAAAATCATTTGCAAAATGTTGAAGGTTTTCTAATTTAAAGTTTACGTTTATATTAAAAAAAACTATCATCAATATTTTTTCTTTTTGAATAAAAATTGTTAGAAATTTTTCATTTTTATGAATGTGTACCACCCCTAGCGTAACCAGAAAAATGAAGATAGAGGCGAGGGGAAATTTTGAGAGGGGTTTATTTTTGTAATGACTAAAATGTATATTTTTTGTTTGTTTATTATTTCCTCTTTTTTAGAGCGTATCTACGTTGATTTGAGTTTATCTTACTCCCGAGAGGCTTGCTCCAAACTTTGAGAACCAATGTAAGTCAACAAAATAAAGATAAAATTTAAATGCTGACATGGCTTTCTGAAACATTTATGTATAGGAGTTAAGAAAAATGGTGCTAGGACCGTTCGCTAATGGTCCGTTCGTACCCAGACATTTCGTTACCGGACACTTTGCTACGGGACAGTTCGTTACTAGGACTCTTTGCGACCAGGACAATATGCTACCAAATATTCGGATATGCCTTTTTTAGATTTGTTTTCAATTCATAATTTTGTTTTAATTAAATAAATAATATAACAAAAATGATAATAAAGGAAAAGTGACTTTGAATGGAAAAAGTAAAAAAAAATGGGTTCGCAAAATCGTGAAATATATAAATAATATATATGAATCGCTTGAAATTATTATATATTAGATTATAATATTATAAAATATTGTTATATATAATATATTAAAATATATTAAATATTAATATATCTATAACGAAATGCCCGGGTACGAACGGTCCTAGTAACGAACTGTCCCGTAGCGAAGTGCCCGGTAACGAAATGTCCGGGTACAAACGGTCTGGCCACTAATAAAAATATATTTAAATGGTTTGAAACAGGAGCAAGCACTTTTCAATTCCATATCAGGGAGGGAGCTGGGATAAAAAATTTAGTACCTAGCAAATCTGATAACCTAGTAATAAAATTTTCCCATTAACCAATGACATAACAACTCAGGGAAAACGCTAAAAAGTATTTAATGTCTTGTGGCTTACTATGATAAAAGATATGCTGATAGATAGCGCATAGTTGTCAAAGTATTGATAATAAAATTAGAATGTTAATCAATGAGTGCTTTTTTTGTGAATATTATTAAAATACATACCCGGTAAGCATTCATATTCTTGACAAGAAGGAGTATTGTAAGGAATTAAAGCAGAAGACGGTGATCTTAGTGTTGCAGGGCATGTCTTAGAAACAGAACAAACTTCACTTGTTAAACATTTTTTATCTTTACAAGGATAAGAAATATCACTTAGGTTTTTGTAGAATGAAACGTTTTCATCTAAAAAATTAATAAAATAAAAATAACAATATTACGATATTTGACTTTTATTGAAAAAGCAAAATCAATGAAACTATTAAATTTTGCTGTTTACAATAGTTTAACTCAAAATTGAAGTGTTATATCAAGATAAAATGCGAATAAAAAGATAAATTATGAAGAGAAGTAAGAATATAATTTATTTATGATTACAATTCGCTTTAACTTTAAATATCCACAATAAAAACAAATGGTTATCCCCCAGCCTAAAATTTTATGAAAAAGATAATTTTGGTACTTATTGCTTCTACCTACAAATTCTTATCTAACTAATTAACTAACAAGCTAAAATTTTACTATTCATCTTTTTCATAATAAAAATGTTTACTAATATTTTTGTTAAAATTTTTAATATTGAAAATTCAAGAGGGCGGGAGATAACCAACATGTAACAATCTCCTAAAGTTTAACACTTTGTTGCCATAAACATTTACATATCGTTTTTCCATTTCTACTTTGCAACTTTTACATTTGATATAGCCTTAGTGTTACCAAATTTTAATCAAAAATAAACTTTTTATATTTGTCTAGAATCTAGATCGTTCTTTTAATATCTTGTAAAAATTAACGTGAAATATATAAAATAGTATAGTAAGAAAAGTTTGTATGCTCACTTTTACAAATTAATCTCAGCTCATAAATTTTTCGTTCATCAATTATATTAAAAACTTACTTAAAACTAAAACAATTTTAAGTTTTTTAATAATTCAGAATTAAAATCATCAATTTTTACTGACATTCATTCTTTAAGAGTCAATCACTCGAATTTTAACATTTTAAGTTTGAACATTCAATCATTGAATGCAAAATACAGTCAATTTCAACTATTTATTACGAACTTAAATGAAGTATTATTTTTTCCTGTTCACGTGATTATGCTTCAGGAAACTTGGTTACTCAACAATATTAATCTTCACACACTTGATAATTATGAACTAGTTCATTACGTAAGTTCTATAAACTCGCATGGAGGACTGTGCTTCTATGTTCATTCTTCTGTTAAATTTTTAGTGATTGATTCGATAAACTATCATAATTTTGAATGTTTTTCAATAAAAATCAAACAAAGCAAACAAAAAGACTTATGCATACATAATATTTACAGACATCCTTGTAAAATAACGGAAGAAACATTTTTAAACGAATTTGATAAGTTCATACAAAGTCTAAATAACACATACATTAATTTAATCGGGGGAGATTTTAATATTAATCTATTCGATTATCCATCTAAAAATACAGTTTGTTCATTCCTCGAAAATCTATTTTCTTTAGGTTACATACCCACTATCACTTCATGTACTAGAGAATTATCCAACTCCTTAATAGATAATTTTTATGTAAGCATTAATATAAACAAATTTGATGCTTTTGTATTGGACACCCCTTTGTCTGACCATTATCCTATCTTATTCTCTCTAGGTTCTTTTAAAGCGGAAAATTGTACCAGTGTTAAGAAAATATTGCATAAAAACAGATTTATTGCTTCAATAAGTAGACTTAATTGGGAAACTTCTTTTCAAAATCTTGTCGAACCTGAACTGCTGGCTGATACCTTTTTAAAAACTCTTACAGAGCAAATAAAAAATCACACTAGTTTTAAATTAATATACCCCAAATCAAAAATATAAATATAAATCTGAACCCTGGGCTAATGTGGAACTTCTAAATTTAATTAAAAAGAGAGATAAATTGTACAAAAAATATAAGAAATCTGTAGGGGATGAAAAAACTTTACGTAGGAGTGAATTTGTTCTAATTCGTAATAGGGTAAAATCATTATCCAACAAGCTAAAATTGAAGTATTACTCTGATAGCTTTTCTTCTTTAAAAGATTCTCGTAGTCTCTGGAGAAAATTTAATAAAATCATGAAGCCAAATTGTAAGAGGGAAATGCAGATTCAAATCAACGGTAAATTAAGTAGTAACAAGAAACTTATTGTTGAAGAATTTAACAAGTCTTTTATAATATCTCCTAGATATTGTGATGATGATCAATATAAAGGTTTTTTACCAGATGTTAACAGTTGTTTTTGCTTTAGACTACTCAATGCTAATGATATTTTATTGGCAGTAAATTCATGTAAAAACAGCGATTGCGAAGATTATTATGGAATCTCCATGAATATGTTCAAAATGATACTTAACCACATTTGCTTTCCTTTAACTTTTATCTTCAACCAATGTTTGATTAAAAAACAGTTTTCTTCAGCTTTCAAAATTAACAGAGTAACTCCAATATATAAAAAAGGAACAAAAACTGAAATTTCAAACTACAGGCCTATTACTATAATTACGACATTATCAAAAGTGTTTGAAAAAATTATGGCAACTCAAATTGATAGCTGCTTTATTAATCACAATTTGTATTTTAGGTATCAATTTGGATTTAGGAAAAATTATTCAACAGAGCTCTTTCACTCGTTTCTGGTGAATAATATTACTGAGAATCTTGAAAATAAGCATGATACTATTGGTGTTTTCTTGGATTTAAAACGAGCATTTGACACAATTTGTTTTAACAAGCTTTTATATAAACTGAAATCATATGGATTTACTGAATCATCGTTGAAGTTAGTTAATTCTTATCTAATCAATAGAAGGCAATGCGTATGCATAGATTCTGTTTCTTCAAGCTTTTTAGTATCAAAATGTGGTATCCCTCAAGGTTCTCTCCTTGCTACTCTATTTTTTTTAATTTATATAAACGATATATATATGAGTAACATTAATAGTAAATTCTTATTATATGCAGATGACATTACTTTTCTAATTTCTTCGGCCAACACTTCATTTGGTGAAAATTATAAATTTGTTAAAGAAAACATCAGTCAGATATACCGATGGTGCTATTCTAATGACTTAATAGTAAATAATTCTAAAACTAAAGGAATGATCTTTTCAAATCGTAAATTTAGCTTAAATGATGCGACAATGTATTTGGGATTTCAATTTATTGAATCTTTTAACTTATTAGGTCTTAGATTGGATGATAATTTAAGATGGAATACTCATATAAACTTTATTTGCAATAAATTATCTTCAATTACAGGTATACTTAAATGCTTAAAAAATTACTTGAGCAAAAATCTTTTATTGACACTTTACAAAGCTTTATTTCTACCACATTTAACATATAACATTTTAATTTGGGGACATGCTAACTTGTACAAGTTATTCTCACTACAAAAGAGAGTCTTGAAAATCATTTTTAATAAACCAACTTTATTTCATTCAAATGTGCTCTTTGTAGATAATAAGCTTTTGAAGATAGAGATATTTTTCTGCATAAACTCTATATTTTTTGTTTGAAATTTAAATTGGGAATTCTCCCCAAAGAATTCTATGAGCTTTTAAATTTTAACCATGAACACATTTAAGGTCGCATTTTAAACTTAGTTTACCTTATTACAGGTTAAAATCATCTAAACAAACACTTGTTTATAAATTTTCGACTTTTTATAATAGTCATATTGCTTTTATTAACAGTTTCTGCTCAATTGTTTCGATAAAAAATGCAGGTATTGATCTTTTGTTGCAAACATATCGTAATATATAAAAGATACAGTTTATTATATGAAGACTACTAAGTCTTTCAATTGTGATTGTTTATATATTATTTATTTTTTTTTTTTCTTATTCATTTGAGTTATATTTAGTTTAATCACTTATAGTACTTCTCCAAGCGGGTTTCTTTTAAACCTTTTGAGGTACTTGTTATCACATTTTTTTTTCATCATTACTATTGATTGTCATTTTGTTTGTTTGTTTGTATTTGTATACAAATTTATCAAATTTTTACACTTAATATTTTACATGTTTCATATTTATGTGATATCAATAAATCATCTTCTTCTTCTTCTTCTTCTTCTATCTAAAACAAGTGTCGTGAAGGAGCTCTATAAACACACTGCAAAGCACTACACTAGTCAATAGCTACTTTTTTATACTTTCAGAAAAACTTATAGCAAAATTTTAGCTAGTTTTTAATCACACATATATGGGATATTTGAGGCAAAGTCAAGTCTTTGCCTTCCATTAAAAACTATAATGTACAAACTACAACTATAACATATATAGTTGAAATTATGTTATTAAAAACACTCATGTTTTTAATGGCTGAGCATCTTAGAATTCTAAACTAAAGTTTTTATTTTACAATTACTTCAACTATTGTTTTTCTTCTTTCTTGCTTTAATTTAATGGAAGATATCATAAAAACAATAGATATAGCCAAAAATGGTGGGTTTAAAAGCATTATCCTCCAATAAAACGAGTAAAGAAAGCCTTTCCAATACTATACTTTTTTTGCTTGAGAAGGTTACTCTATTAGAAAAATTTGAGAGCTTCAAAAGTGAAGTAAGGAACAAAAAGTAATACAGTGAAGTCGTTTCTCACAAAATTCCAGAAGAATCCAGCAATGCCAAAAAAGTTTTATATGTCAACTACGCTGAAAAACAGTACTCTTCCACTGTTGATCTGGTGAAGACTTGCTTGACTGATGTCAAAGTGAACCATTTCAGCAAAAATAATAAATCACTGAAGATTATTTTTCCAGATGAGAGAAATCTAGATAATACAAAAATGATGTTCGATAAATCTAAGATAAAGTCTACAAGGAGAAACGGACTCTATCCTAAACTCAAATTTTATGTAGCAAAAGAATTCACCAAAGAAAACTTGTTGCCTTTCATCCTTAAAAAAGTGCTGATTTTAAAGAGTTAGTGGACAAGGGAATGATCAAACTTTTGCATCTTGATAACAAGTCAACTTCAAACTACAATTTTTGTATCATCAAAGTCTTCAATTTATAATACTATCAAAAGTAACAATTTTTATTTGTATATTGAATTAAATAGATTTAAATGTTATGATCATTTTATCCACATTTATTGTACAAAATGTAATCATTTCGGACAATTTTCAAAGAATTGTAGGAGTAGCCAAGTTCAATGATGTTATTGTGATCAGACACATTTTAGTTCTGATTACCCAGTCAAGTCAGATAAATCAAAACACAAATCTATTAATTGTATAGCCAATAAATATAGCAATGTTAATCATTCCTCAGTGAGCTTTAATTGTCCATCAGTACAAAAAAAATAGAATTCGTGAAAAGTATAACTATTTTTGAGTCTCATGAATCTCAACAATAATTGTGATGATACTAGTGATAATAATTTTAATGAAAAATTATGTCAATATTTTTGTGATGAAACAAAATACACGATCTAGTGTTTGTTTTTGTTTTAAGGAAATTAACAAAGCTTGTGTCGTTTCGGCAATTCGAGGGCTACAATGCAAAGACTCGACAGACATATATGACATATCATTCCATAAAATTAAGGAGTCGTTGGTTTTATTTGAAGATATATTAGTAGTAGGTTACAACTCATGGCTCGAATATGGTATTTTCCCTGATTGCTTCTGAATAGAGTAGTGCCTGTGTTCAAGAATGGATGTAGGAAATCAATTTTGAATTATAGACCCATTTCAATTATACCATTTTTTTCGAAAGTTTTTGAAAGAATTATATTCACTCAATTATATGAATATTTATGTTCATCTAGTTTGATATATAGAAAGCCGTTTGGATTTCGAAAAGGATATTCTACTAAGCTTTCACATTCTTGCTTTTTGAATTCTGTCAATGAAAATCTTGATATCAAGTCTGATGTGGTTTCTATATTTTTAATCTTAAAAAGCTTTTGATAAAATAAGATTATAACATTTTTTTTCACATATATTACAAAGGTGAATCATGAAAGCGGCTTCGGCCAAAACTACTTTTAGGAAGAAAAATATCAGAAATAAAAGATTATGACAGTTCATATAAGCGGCTTTATGGACTTATGAAATATCCTATCACATATTGTATTCTATGAAATTAAAATTTATATTGAATATTCTTTTATATTTTATAATTAACTTGTTTAATTATATTGTAATCAATAAATTCATCTTCTTCACAATTTTGATTACCAAAGTTTCTTTTTATTCTTGTTATTCAATCGTTTGGTTTTATTGTTGCTCATTGGATCCCAATCTTCGTTTTCTAAGAAACGCAGAATGGGAAAACTAAATCAAACATATGGGGTAGAAAGATCTCCTAAAATGAGGAATTTATATAGATATCACTGCCTGCAAAGATTTTGCAAGAAAAAATAACAAATCCTACATGATTTTTATGCTAAGGGGATTTTTACCCGCACACTAAAAACATTCTTTGATAAATTCCTTTTCACTTTTTTTATACCTAAAAAATTCAGAATTCGGTTACATCTAGATTTCTTGATATAAAGTGCAGACAAGGTGTGATTTTTTTTGAATATTATAATGTTTTTAGTGGAGTGTTGATTAAGAAATTTGGCTTACCCAAATAGTCTTTAATAGAGATGCAAGGTTGTTTGGAATCTAAAGGTGAAAGAATATTGCACAGTCCTTTAGGAGTTTGATTTGGCAGCAGACGACCTTCATCAGCACATTTTGTTAAAATATCAATGCAATCAGATCTATTCAGAATATTGAAATGATTTTTTTAACAATGAATAGAAAATGAATAAAATTATAAATCAATAGTATAAGAGACCAGAAAAATGACTGCTATATTAAAAATTTATTTTTCGATAATTCAAAATTTGATTTGAAATAAATTTTTCCCTTCTACATTTGAATAATTTTGAAAAAAATTTAAAATTGTAACCAACATGTGAACTAAGATTCATAATGTTCAACTTTGTTATGAAAAAATGAATAAATAATTTTAATATAAAACCATTTTACACATCTAATCGTTTAGATAATTTTATGGAGTATATTGAATTTGTAAATGTAACATAAAGCAAATATGAGTTCGAATTTAGAAAGTTATTATATAGAGCGATTAAGATATTAAACTTAAATTTTTAGAATTAGTTGAAATTCCTACTTACTTTTAATCAAATTTCAAAGATTGTGTTGTAAAGTCCAGGAGTGGAGAACTTCAGCCCGTGAACTCATGTTATGTGACCCTCCCTCGATCTCAAAATTCAATTTATTATATTTAAAAGTAGTAAACTTTTCAAATCCTCACCTCAATGTAAAGGAATTTTTAACAGGTTTAAAAATAACTTCAAGGTTAAATCGGCAGATAGCTTAGTGGTAGGAGCGTAGAGTCACGATCCAGATGGTCTGGGTTTGATTCCCTATCGTAACTATCCTTATCATCTGTCCAGCTATGCAAGATTATTCTCCCTTGAATGCAATACCAACAAATAAAAAAAATTCAAGTTATTTTATTCAAAATAAATAATTGTCTAAAATCATGCAAATCAACTGCAAATAATTAAAAGAGTATTTTTTGCCTAAATTCATTGAATGAGCGATTGGTATGTGGAAAACGGCGCTAGGACAATTCGTCGTGGGACAGTTTGTCCCGTGACAATTCGTCGTCGGACATTCGTCCCCAGAACAATTTGTCATCGGTCAATTCGTCTCTAAAATTTCATAAATATTTCAATCTCGTTATTTTCAACATTTGAAATTTTAAAATTTAAATATGTTTCAAAAATATGTTTTATTTTAATTATTGTTTTTTAGCTTTCAAGCAGGGGCGCACATCCGGAGGGCGAGGGGGGGGGGGGCGACCGCCCCCCGCCCCCAATGTGTTTTCAGGGGGGGGGGGGGGGCGAAAATGACCTTCGCCCCCCCCCCCCCCCCAATAATTTTCTATAAGTAAGAGTTGCTGCTTGTTTATAAAACAATGTATGCAAACTTTCGAATCAATCAAACATCATGCCAAGCTGCTCTGAAATTCCTATCGAACATATTTAACAGACGATTTGTGAGAGCTATATAATAATAATCATCCATTGCTTCAATATGCACACAATAAGTAAGCAATGTTTATCACAGTGTCTCCTCTTTATAGTATTTTTGAGCAAACACATGTTGATGATCCACTAGATTTTCTCATTTTCTGTCACAGTGATTCTATTTCTTTTTCTCCTCCGCTTTCTCTGCTAAAACTCAATCATTCACTCAAGCTCTCTTCTTTCATTCAAGCCCTCTTCTTTCATTCAAGCCCTCTTCTCTTGTTAAGCTCTCTTCTCTCCAGTGACGTAGCTAGGCTGGGGCATGAGGGGCCATGCTCACACTCCTATGTACCGCATGGTGCCCCCATGCATCTTACAGTTTTTGAAAATTTCTCCAATGAAAGGGTCAAGAAAGTATAAATAATGTTGCGCAAGTTTTTTGTTTTTAAATTGTGCCCTTCTATCAACTTTTTTTTGGCTACACCACTGCTTCTGTCTAATTTGCATTTAGAATTAAATTAAAATAGTTTTCAATCGTTGCAATTTTATATCAATGAGTAATGTTAGACTCGCGCTAAGAATTTTTTTTCAACAAAAGTCACAATCTTTATCACTACGTTTGCTACAATTTGTAACATTTGAAAACTTAAATATTCAAAAAAACGCGATAATTTCTTTTCTCGTATACTTTGATTTATGTTAGTTTGGTCCTCGGACATTTTGCCCCATTATTTTTATAAGACTGTTCGTCCCTTGGACGATTCACCCTATTATTTTCATAAGACATTTTTTAAATTTTGTTCGTCCCATGGACAATTCGCCCTATTATTTTCATAAGACATTTTGTTTCATGGACAATTCGGCCCGTTATTTTCATAAGACATTTTGTCTCATGGACAATTCTAAAAAATTAAGAGATAAAATGAATAATTTGAAATAATTTAATAGAGATGAAATAAACAAGAATATAAAATTTTTTAATAATTTTACACATATAATAAGCAAAGATAGATGAAACTAATAGCCTATGAGAAAATTTGTCAGGGGGCGAATTATCTATGGGGCGAAATGTTTGTCGACCGTTAGTTTAAATAATTTTTTAATTATAAGGGTTGGCTACTTAAACGTTGGTTTTTGCTGCTTATAAAAACTTGAAAATATCAAATAAACTCTAATTCTTTATGCCTCCTATTATTTTGAAATTATTCTGAGAACAGACGGTTCCATTTAAAAATAGTGAAAATTTTTTATTAGTTTATTTTGTTTCCTTTCTCTCTTATGTTAATTATGTAGCAAATTTTTCAATTTTGAGTAAAAGGTAAGGTGCAGCGGGTGTATTTTCATTGACCAGGCACTGATGTACCGCTTATGTCAAACTATGAACAAATTCGTATCGATGATGAATCGAATCCAGAGGCTTCCGTGTTATGTCCATCATCTCAACCAACCTGCCATGCCACCCATAGAGTATGCTGTAGTGGATACGTCAAATTAGTTTTCAAAAAACTTAAGTTATGCTCTAAAATTGTTTGTTTTTGTTGAAGCTTTATAACTTTTTCTGATAGACTTTTTTCCTTAAAAGTTATTATAAAAGGCAAATCATTGCAAAATGTTAAAAGTTATTTTACTTTTTGTAGCTTGTATCAATTTAGCTTTTAAACTATTTTTGAATGATGCTGAGTAAAATGATATAATGCGATCTAATTTTTTTGTTAGCACAATTATAACTTCATTTTATACCCTTGCCCCTGAATCAATCACATTTTTTCATATAAACATCGCAGGGTGTCTACAACACCAACCTTCAGTTATTTGTTAGTGAAAACTATCCAACCTTCAGTTATTTGTTTTCTCTATGAATCAAATATTCTTTCATCAATTCCTGTAGCCTGGTAGACTACTTCATTTTTCAAATGAAAAGCCTATTCCACCCCCTAACAATTTTAGATTTTTTTAAAACTAGTGTATATTCGATGGTTGTAGGTAAAAATGCCCTCAGAGAAAATGCCCAGGAAAAAATGCCTCCAGAAAAAATGCCCCGGAAAAAATGCCTCCAGAAAAAATGCCCCTAATTAAAAAGTAGGAAAAAATGCCCCTAATTAAAAAGTAGGAAAAAATGCCCCCTAATTTTTGATTTTCAGGATTTTTTTTAATTATATAAATATTTTTATTTAGTACCGTTTTGAAAGGCTAAATTTCTAAAATTTCTTAATCTATAGGGTTTTTTTTTATAAAGTTCTTGAAAACAATTGCAAAGGTGCAGATTTGTAGGAATGTGTTCTTAAAATCAGTTAAAATACAAATTATATTTAGAAAGTGTTCTGATGCACACAAAGTCCAAAAATATTTGCTGTTTTATAAAAAAAATTTTGTATTTAAAAAATTGTCATTTGCTGAGTTTTTTAGTTTACTTTAATTAAATTTTAAATGTTTTAGATGAAAAGTTAACTTTTTTTTTACAAAAAACCTTTATTTAACATATCTTTTAAAAAAAAAAATTTTGAAATTGAAATTTCATTTCAATTAATCAATTTCACTCAAAAGATTTCAATTTCATTCTATTGATCAAGTTAAAAATAAAAAAAGATAAATCAGAAGTAATTTGTTTAATGATATACTTTTTTAACGCAAAATTAACCAAGAACAATTTGTCCTAAGGCGAATTAGCAGGAGACGAATTAAATGGGGACGAGTTGTCCGGGGACAAATTGTCCTGGAGACGAATTAACCGGGGACGAATTATTCGGATGCCCTGGAAAAATATAATAATAATCTATTGTTATAATAATCGAACTTTGAGGCATTCCGCTAAACAATAGACTTCAATGTGGCCACTAGATCAAAATTATTACACAACCCTGGTTTAGCCTTTGCCATTTAATATAATATATTTACTTGCAAATTAAGCTTGTATGCGTTTGTATGTGACATGGTTTGATTTCAAGAACACAAGCAATCGCTTTCCACTTTTCTGGAAAGCATTGTGTGATGTCTTTGACGGGAATATCTAGTACTGGTAGAGATATAGTGGATGTCTTACTCCACATCGCCATGAGTTGGCGAGCTGATGCATCGGATTGCGAATTACATCCTCGAAACATAGAAACCGGGCGATTATTGAAGTTTTTGCAATAACGCAGTCCAGAGCAACCAAGTGTGCAAGGATGGTCCACTTAAATTTACATTAAATGATTATCAAATATATTTAAAAAAAATACACCTTGATAATGTACCTACCTATTTATTCGAATACTATAAGCCAATAAAAGAATAACGAAAAAAAATTAAGTTTAAAAATTATGAACAGGATGGAAATTTACCAACAACATGCTAGTCGTTAAACCAATTTATGTGGTCCTTGCTTCATTTTATAATTTAAAAATTTTTTAATATCTTTTGTAATGTTTTCAAAACATTAGCTCTAACAAAAAGTTTTGCGAAGTTATATTAAAAAGTAGTGTTAAGAATCATGCAAAATAACTTCAAATAATTAAAAAATTATATTTTTGTTTAAGTACATTGAATGAAATAAATGTATTTTCAATTTACTATTGTGCTTTTAAAATTTTCATAAGATTTCTGGAGAGGAAATATCGACCATAGATGTTCAGCTCTGACTACAGGCGTTAACATATATCTAAAGGCTGCTTGAAAGCTTTCTGAAGGCCAGTGAGTCTGGTTTTTGAAGCATCATGAAGCTTATTTACGGAAAATAAATGAGAAAATTTTTTCCCAATATTCTAGTGACTAAAAGGAAAAATCTAAATCCATTGATCATTTCTATAAATCTAATAATTATATAGTCAAAATTAATTTACTTTATAATTAATAGCATCAGGTATTATATTTTATATATTGATTGGGACAGTTCGTGGTTTTCAACAGAAAATCAAAGGGTAAAATGACCAAAAATATTCGGAACAAATAAGTATTTTAGGCTATTAATTTTAGAGTATGCAAAAAAGTAAACCAAAAATTGAGATTTTGGCGCAATTGTGCCTTCTCTATGAAAAGACCCCAATGTACCTTTATCTTTTAAAGTTTTAAATTCAGAAAAAAAAGGAATTTTTTGATTAATTTGAATTTACATGGGTTTTTAAAAGACAATTTATTAATGAATTACTTTTAAAAAAAGTAGAATAAAAAGAAAAAAGTATAAAATATCCTATATTCTTATAATATGAAATGGAAATTAAATATTTAATAAAGCCTACGTGCTACTTGCAAAATAAAATGAAAAATTCTTTGTTTTATATAAAAAAAATATATGGTGAAATATAACTAGATGGACAAATATGGAATGTTGAATCTAAATTATAGTCATTGGCCCCCAAATTACACTATATGATTCAGAGTCTGTAAGTCAAAAATAAAAGAATAAACTTTTTTAATTGAGTGAACACTTTTCCTTCTAAAGGTGTTCATAGGATAGAATACACAGTGAAGAAAAAGATACAAATCAAAATTTTATTATGAACAAAAATTTTAAAAATTCTCAACTTAAATGAAAATATATTTGAAATTTTGAATAAATAATTTTGCTGCAATTTATTCGTATAAACAGCCTAACATTCGTTGTAGAATGTTTAATTTTTCTTTACTCATTGAATAGTTTATGAGCAAACTGAAAAATGCTATGTAGAAAATAATGCTTGTAATTTGTTTAAAAAACATTTAAGAATAAAATCTTCTAAAGTGATATTTTCTAAAAAATTGGAAAATAAAAATGATAGAAAAAAAGACATCAACAAGATTATTACCTTCGTCCAAACAAGCGATTAGAGCAGTTTCTAATGGATTATACTGGCATTGTTCAGTAAATTCATTCCAATTATTAGACCATCCAACACTATAGGACTGAAATAAAAAATAAACTTTAAAATATATTTGTTTAACATTAAATTTGAAGAATTTAGTGATCATGTATAATAGTAGTTTGTTTGTTTCATTGCAGTCATAACACATTTTTGAGCCTAACTTCTTTCATCTCATTGTAAGCACTTTTTTATCTACGTTTTCATTATGAGAAATTTATTTTTTACTTTAATTAATTGTAGTAGATTTATTTTGCAGTCTGTGTAGTCTAGTATTATATGGTCTTATTACGGGTTAGATTATAAATATCAAAGCCTGACAGTTTTTTAAATTTTATACAAAAGAGTTTGTTTATACCCTTTAGTTTTGATAAAAAGACTTCGAAAGAGTGGACAATATCTGAGCTGAAAAACTCAAAATGATGTAATCGACATTATTAAAAAATCATTTATAAAGAAAAAAAATAATAGATAAAATAAAAGACTTAGAATTTGATTATATCATGGCAAATGATGTAACTTAAAAAAACAAAGAAATAGTCTCCTCATCTCCAAGATATGATGATAAAGAAAATGAGATAAAAAGATTTTCGTAAGTTCATAACAGGTAAAGCTATATCTGATCATATATTAAAATGTTATCAACAAAGCATTGCAATTTAAAACCGTTGAGCTCAATGCTATAATGGAGCGAGTAATAAAGTATCTAAAAAAGGACGCTCTAATTATATTTCAATTTTTACACATAAAACAATATCGATTTATTGCTGTAGGCACACATCAACTACGTCGCCAGAATCTAAGTACAGGCAGAGAGGAGAGGGGTGTAAAACTGATTTTAATTGGGTCGCGACTATAACAAAGTGTATACATTTATATATTTCAAGGGAGCAAAATAAATGTCTGGGAGGGGGAGGCTGAGTCACATACTATCTCTTATAATAGCACTCGTTGTAAACGTCATGGAATAAAGGGATGAACAATGATTGAAACAGGTGATTTAAGCAATGGAGAAAAGTATAAATTTTTCAATGGCGCCAAAAAAAGCATGTTATAAGCGTACTAAAAAATGTTATAAATATTCTTCATTTAAAATAATATAAAATCAGATGATTTTACTTCTTCAAGTTTTTATATTTTATCTCTAGGAGACATTAACTTTTTGTTTTTGATTTCCTCAGATAAATGTAACGGTTCAAGTGGAAAAGTCTCATTAGATATAGAATTAAATTATAGGAAACAAAATGGATTCGTTAAATTAGAAAAATCAAATAAGCTTGTTTTATAGATTAATAATTATTATTACTCAATAAATAAACTTTTTTTATTTCTATTTTATATATTATTTCAGAACTTGTTTCATGGAAACTAAATTATATGTATTAATGAATAGTACACAATTTTTTATCATTAACCGGTTATCGACCACAATCGACATGTCGACTTTACAAAAATAAAATCGTCTGCGTTTATTAATGCTTTTTAATACAAATCTTCTGCTTTACATTAAATATCGTCTGATTATTGTGGCCGATAACGGGTTAAACCCTCCCATTTAAAAAATTTCTAGTTGCGCCCATGTATTAACAATACATTGATCTTTGCCCATGTATATACTTATATATAGACTTTATAATTTAAAGGCATTCGATTTATAAATTTCAATTCTTAAAAAATCGGAAAGTATTGAGTGTGGATTTTTAGTCTATCTCCATTAACAAAGGCCTATTTATAGGAAAAGAGATGGAAAAAATTACGTTGGGTATTAGGTCTCCTTGATATAATCTTCTTGGAAAAAATTCCTATTCAGAAAAAATCTTTTTATTACAAGTTTCATTATTTTTTGGTTAGTTAGTTAATAAATAAATGAACACATTAATGACTATAAAAAAATAAACATTAAAACAATTGTTTAAAACTGAAGAGGAAAGCTACTTTAAAGGCTTTCCCCATTCAAATAGAATCAGGTAGGGGTTTATTTCCCCAGGGAACATGTTCCTAGCGTATTCTTTCTTAAGGGGTTTTTCGACGGACTCTTATTGGGCAGTTTTGAAATAGTCGTCTGCTTAAATGTAATCCGTCAATTTAAGTATAATATAAAGAGAAGCTTAATGATGATAGAAAATATTTCATAAAACAAAAATAACCTTAATACACAAATCTGTACAAGTCGGGTTAAATGCTCTGGAACAGCACTGCAGCTTAACGGTATCTAAACCCGTGAGATCAAGACGAGATATCACTGGTTTGCCTCCATGCTTGTTTCTAATTTTATTGTTTTTAGCATATCTATTTGCATCATTTTTTGCTTCTGAATTCCTGATAAAACACTTCCAAAGAGGATTCTTAAAGGAGTATAAAGACATGATTAAAAAACGAAAAAAGAATGAAATTTAGTAATTCAAAATAAGATAAGTATTAGAGGTTTTGCAGAGAGAAACTAAAGTTTGTTATTTATTTATTTTGGTAGGCACTTATTTAGAGCAAACAAAATTTAATAAAATCAACTTTTGCCGACAGTCAAAAAACGCTACACAAATAATTTAATGTCAATTTAGAGTCTTTTTAGATAACAGAAACCCCAGCTTTACAAATAGTAAATTTAAATAATTTATTAATTCAAAAATTCAAATTTAACTTGAATTTCAGATTTTATTAACTAACAAATTTATCACAGAAAAAGTAGAGAAAAATAGGTAATTTTGATTTAGAAAGTATATCAATTCAAGAAATCGTTCGCATTATTTAGAAATGACGAGGAGATGAAATTGGTTAACAAGTTAATGAACACAATTGAGAAGTGTCGACTTTAGAAAAATAAAAATGGTGTGCGTTTATAAATTTTTTTTAATACGAATCTCCTGCTTTAAATAAGATATCGCCTGGTTAATTTGGTTGTTAACCATCTAAAGGAAAAATGAGCTTTGGGTTTTAAAAATGAGAAATTTTATCTTAATAGGTCAAAAATGTTACTAAGAGGTCAAAAAATGAGTTTTTTTAGATATAGTTTCTCACCAGAAACTCTACCGCTTCAAACTTTTTTGTGTTGCTTCAGACTATAGTAAATGAATGCATTTCTAGTTTAATTACAATTGTTCTCAAAGCAAGGAAAGATTAGGCTCTTTAATGTCAAGCATATAAAATAATTCTTTAAATTTTGAAATGATATAAAATTTATTGTATAGTCAAATAAATTTAGAGACCGAAAATAAAACAAAAAAGAGTATGAACCATATTGAAAGGCAACAAATCACACCCCTATTTAGTTAGGTATTCAGATAGTTTTTTATATTTGAGTTTTTAATATTCAGTTAGTTAGAAATTTAGTTAGTTGCAGGGCGAGTAAAAGTCAATAAAGTCAATTTTGCTTTGAGCCTTTGAAATGTTTCAAAAACAATATTTTCTTTTATTTTCCTACTTGAATGATAGTAATCATTTGTATGTTTTTTAAGTCAGCAAAAGTCAATTTTTTGTTATTCAGTCAATAAAGTCAATTTTTGTTTTGAAATATAATTTTTCACTACTTAGCATAAATACTTTTCTATTTTTCACTATTTGTTTTCATTTCTCACGAATTTTTCCAAAAATTTGTATATCGCTGTTTTAAAGGTTTTTTTATCAAGGTAGATGATTCCATCAACTTAAAATTTGAATCGTTAATTCTAATAATTCATTCTAAATAATATTGTCAATTAATTAACATTCAACATTTTATAAATTGGATCAAACTCACAACAAATGAAGGTATCAAATAAATATATGGTTTTAAATTTCAATTAATAAACGGGTTTGTTAATAACTAAGGAACCCTCTTGAACTCGGCTCTGAAGCTTGTTTTCAATCGAAATATAAAATGTATTTCTTTTTAAACAATTTTAGTTTTTAAAAATATAACATTCTAACAGAGGCCGAAGGCCTTTTGATCGAAAGGGCAAAAAAACGCTCATTTTTTGATGCATTCCTTTAGAAGCCCTATATATTTAAACACAAAAAATAGAATCATATTAAAAGTTTTAAAGTAAAGCAAGTTTTATTATTAAAAATATAAGACATTTCATTAAAAACATAGATTTGAAGAGCTATGATGTTGTGAAGGGAATTTTTCATTTTTGTTGAATATTTCTTATTCCTTAAAAGTACCTAAGTTGTTTGAAAGCCGTATGTGATCTTCAATAGGAGCATATTAGTCTCGCGAGCCATAGGTTTGTGACGCCTGCCTTTTAAGTATACTAAACTCAAATTACTTTTCAATTTTATAGTTTAGAATCTGTCAAGCTTCGCCTAGGTTTGGTAAAAAAAATCAAACTCAATGGTTCTAATCTCAGAGAAAAACAAATTAAACAGAGAACTAGTGTGGATCGTATGCATTGAATATTTCCTGTCACTTTGACATAGTGACTCGTTATAACAATTTTTAAAACATGAATCAATGATGGAACTATTTGTGTAAACCCATATTCTTTACATGACATAAATATATTTATAATTATATTCGTTCTATGTTAATATTCAATTTATATGATTTTGATCAACTTAATCAGAGATGAATGTGTAGCGTAGCATCTGTATGTAAGATATATACTATTTTTACTTGTTGTTGTTGTTGTTTGTTGAATTGACGCAGCTTGTAAGTTGTGGAAACTTGAAAGCTGGCACTTGGCTTATCATAAGAGTTGGGAGCCATGGGGATCGAACGCCTGACCTTCAACTTTTAAGCTGAGAGGTACACCCTAACAAACATTGAGGCTCGCTCTATTTTTACTTATAAATTGCATATTTTCAATTCCATCTTGTCTTTTTTAAGTTAAAAGTTATCCTTTTTAAATTGTAAATTGTCTTTTTTTAAGTTTCGAATACATTTTTGTCAATTCTATTTGGAATTTTAAAACAAAAATATAGGGAAATGTTTTCGCATGTAAAAATTTTTTTATATGGTATAATAAAAAATATAATAATATTCTGAGATCTCAGAAAAATTCATCTATCAGGTTACAAGGTGTAGTAGTGGATTGAATATAAACGACTTCATATTTCAAATATTAACTTATATTATTCGTTCTTTATTGTTGGCATATTACTTGTTACTGCACACAGGACGAGAGAGATGTTGTTTTTATGACCACATTTTTGGAAGCGCCTTTTACCATGCATGGAAACCATTCATTGATCTTTACAACATTGCATTATATCAGTATAATAATAAAAAATTACAGGGACAATAACATTAAACTTTCATCAATAATTCGAAAGTTTTTTGCATCAGAAAAGTGATAGTTTTGCACTGATCAAATTCATATATTTTCAACTCATGCGAGCATACTCAAATTGCTTGTAAACTGCAAGTGCTTTCAAATGTTTATAACAATCATCAAAAATGTCTTTTTCCTAGGGGAATCGTAGTAACTTGCCATCTTCATATAAAATATTAACTCATCTTATATATGTAATATATACATATAAGTATTAAACGTCAATTTATAAATTTATCAAATAAACACTAATAAAATGCAGCGCATTAATTTATATCAAAAAAACTCAATCTAAAAACGGTAGATATAAAATGATTGCTTTACAACTTAAGAATTTTGGCAGGGTTAAAAGATCAAAGTAAATTATATCATAATTGTTATTATTCAAAACCTCCAAAAAAATCCAAATGAAAAATCTAGAAATCTTTTCATAGCCCATATGAAAATGCAGAAATATTAATCTAATAAAAATATTTAATTTTGAAAAAAGCAAACAATTCTTACAACCAATATACTGCAAAATTTGATTTTTTAACAGCCGCTCTTTTTTATCATCTTCTTTCTCACAATATTTCCAGACATAAAGATCCTCTTTCAAAGAAATACTGTTTAATTAAGAAGAAATGATGTCAGTATCCATGAAAAGAACCTTTATTCTGAAGAGTTCTAACAATATTTTGACTCAATATATATAGAAAAGTAATTTACTAACCAAATCTTCACAAGTTTTGAAGTGTATAAAACCACTGAACAGCGTTTTTATTAGAGAGAGTGAAGTATACAACAAGTTTGTTCAACTGTATATTTCTAAAGCTTTTGGAATTGACAATATTTCAACCTTCTTAAAAAACCAGACAGAGTTCTTGAAGAGCATTTTGCTATTTTATCCAATAAATCATTGAGAGAATGCAAACTTTTGGGAGCTGTATAACACAAGTTTATAAAAAAAGATAATAAACTTCTTTCCAACTACAGGTTTCTGTAAACTCTGTATTGTTTAAAGTTTTTGTATCAATTATAAAAGATAAAACTCTTGGTCATCTTGAAAAAATAGTTTATATCAAAACACCAGCATGGTTTTTTTTTCAAAAAAAATCTACCGTGCCGTGAATAATAATAATGAATAGAATTTTCAAATAAATTGACCCTAGAAATGAATAATAGTAACACTGTTAATGTTGCCTACCTGGAATTCAAAAAGGCATTGGATGCAAGACTAATTTTGAAAGGTGATTCTTTGGGTATTGTTGATAATAATATCTTATTTTAACTGAATGACTATATTTTAAACAGAAAATATTTGGTACGTTAGGGAGTAGACCAAATATATAACAAAAATTAAAAATGCTATAGCAGAAGACTCTGTGCTGAGGCCCTTTTTTACTATAATTGATATTACTGACAAGATAACATCTAGTCTAAAATTTGCTGATGATATGAAAATATTAAATAATTCAAAGGAAAATTCAAATTTATCTTTACAGATATGTTATATGGATGGAGTCAGTCTAAAAATAGTTGGAAAAAAAATCGAGTTCAATTATCGATTTTAAATTTATTTTCAATACACATGTCTCGTCTGTCGGAAAAAGGCTTATTCCACAATACATATGGAGTAAGGCACCGTTATCCTATCTGATGACAATGTTACTGTACACTTGTTCAAATCATTGATGAGACCCATTCTTGAGTATAGGAATGTTATTTATCGAATCCATTTTGTTACAAACAAGAAGAAAATTGAGGTAAAGTTCAAAGAATTTTCTCTAAAGGGTTTTATGGCATGAAAATTCTTACGTATTGGCAAAGAGTGGAATGTGTAAACTTACCCTCACTCTATTCCACTGCCTGATGAAGTTGTAAATTCTAAAACAGTTATCACCTTCAAAAACAAGCTTGACGAATTTGGTCTTATAAGATATTCTTTTTCTTTCCTAACCATTTTAAGATACAAATCTCATAGGCTTTTGCCTTATTTATACTTTGTTTAATAAACATGTTATGTTATGTTATGTAAACTTAAATTCAGCTAAAAGATATTCAGGATCTGCTCTACACAGAAAACATATTTTCATCGCTATTTAGATGTTTGTGTTTAATTTAATATCATTCATTACAATTTTTCCAGACTCTTGGTGGGGGGGGGGGGGGGGGGGGGGGTGATGACAAAAGGTTTGAAAGCTTTCGACTGAAGCATTATTTTCATTTTCTTCTTTTTTAACCCAGCTGTGCGCCTTAACCGTCTATGTATCAAGCTAAGAGATTATGGTGAAATTACTTGTGGAGAAGCAGGTCCACAATTTTCAATAAGCTGTTCCATTATTTCTTGTTCTGTTGTTACATTATTTAAAATTTCTTTGCATTTTTTCTTACAGTTTTTATTTTGAGATTGCTCACAGCATATTAAATCTTTGAAAGAAAAGATCATTAAAAATTAAATGCACCCTTTTTAATGCTATATAAAAATTGTACTAGATGTAGGATTTTTGGCGGGTGTGGTTTTAGTGAAATTCTGAATACAGCGTAGGACATGTTTATTGCTGGGTGAACATTTATTTTGAATGGTCAGTTTATCATCTTGTGTAGGAGAAGATTCTTTGCGAAAGATACGCCAACACGCGTTTTGACACTCTTTATTTGATGCATTTCCACAGCAAGTTTCACCTTCTGCAAATGAATAATGATTGTTAAAAGCATCTTTTAAAAGCCATTATCATCTTGTTTTTATATATTCTCGTTAGCAAGGTCACGGGCAAAAAAATATGGCATAATAGAAAATATTTACTATATGAAACAAACTGAAATATGTAGAGATCAAAGAAAATTTTCAAAAAATTAAAACATTTGATCCTTATGAATATAAATTACCTTTTTCGTGTTAAGTATGCCTAGTAAAATAAATTATGATATTTTATATCCAACAATAAAATTTTTTTTAATATGTTTAAAGAATATAAAATTCTAATTTTTCAATAAATCTATTTTCTTCACATTGAAATTTAGATATTCTTTCAAAACATAATTATTGAAAGATAAATCCAATCGATTTTTGAATAATATATAGTACTTGTTTGTGTAGCGTTTATAAGTAGAAATAAAGATTTCAAAGAAAGTGTTATGAAACAAAAATGAGAATTCATTTTATATCTTATAGAAAATCCTTTAATATTACTTTTTTTTGGTGTTTTTGCCAAATTCTAACATTAAATGATTAAACACATTACTGATAATAATCGTTTTTGCATTATTTTTGATCTTAACCTTGTAAAATGAAAACAACTAATACTTATTTAACATTCAGAGAATGTGATTGTAATATTTTGGTAATGGAAAGTATTGTATAAATCAGGGGTGTCAAACTTAAATAACTCACGCGCCGGATTTCCAATATTTTCAGCAACGCGTGCGCATATAAACCGTAGGATTCAAAGGAGACACATACTCATATTTTGAAACTAACAATAACAGAATAAATAATTTCAAAAGCATTAACCCTTTGAGGACCAGAATTTTTATGACTAATCGTTTGCATTTTTCTAATAGAAATTTATATACCCAGACGATTTTCATTTCTTCAAAAGGTTAAAAAGGGTTGAATGAAGTTTTTATTCTTAATTTTTTTTTTCAATTTTGTAGAAACTTGACATCTCTTCTTAACAATTTCTTCAAAATGACAAGTAAATTCGTAACAGCAGAAACTGTTAAAATGCTATTAGTTATATCATTTATTAGTCTTGTTCTGTTCTTTAACTTATTAATATTTATTTGGGGATATAAAAATGGAAAACTCAAGTTTTGAATCATTGAGTTTTTAGTCAAAAATACTCGACGGGTTGCACTGTAATTCTTCGAGGGCCAAATTGCGGTCAGCGAGCTGTATGTTTGATACCCCTGAAATGATTTAGGTACAATTATTTACGGGATTATTTTAAACTTTTTTGCAAACTCTATAATGCTTCTTTTGAAAAATTCCATTTTTTCGAAAGAGGAAGTTTAGCAGGTAAAAAAATGAGGTACTGAACATCATTTTAAACCTCTGAATCTCATTTTCAGAAACTTTGAAGTTTATTATAATCAGTAAAGATTTTGATTGCCATTGCTATTCTACTTTCAATTTATATAAATTTAAAGTCCAGATCAAGGTGTCTAAAACTCAATAGTAAGATATTTCTTAAGTAATCTTTTGATGTTGGAGCAGGTGTGTTAAACTTAAATCCCTCGAAGGCCACATTTGGAATATCGGATAAAAATCCTAGGGTTCAAAAGACACACATAATCATGATTTGAAACAAACAATAAAAGAATAAACTATTTAAAAAACATTAAAAAGGTTTGAATGAAGTTTTTATTATTAATTTTTCTATTTTGATTTTCCAGAAACTAGACATCTCTTCTTAACAATTTTATCAAAATCAGAAATTAAATTCGTAGCAGCGGAAACTGACAAAATATCATTTATCTGATAAGTTGTTAGTCTTGAGTTGTTCTTGGAATTTCAAATATTCATTACTGAAAAAATTTGGTTGCAAAGTCAAGTCGTGTCAAAACATAAATAGAATTTTTGAAACGAATGAAGTTATTTTCGATTAGTAAAATGGTATTTATAAAATTAATGAATTACTCTTTAAAAAATTATTTTTCATAAGTGAATCAAAGTGAAAACAAGTGCTGCTTTCAAGCTAAAATTTTAATGGTAATTCTGATGCATCGACTGGCATCTATATCACGCCTTTCAGAGAACTATAGATAACATTCGCTAATTTGACAGCATAAACTCTTTATGCTTGCAGAGCATTCGTAAGAAGTTAAATGTATACTACACAAAGGGTAACTAATTGTCGCAAAATAAGAAATTTTCAACAGATTTAAGCTGTTTTTAGATCAATTTAATCATTTTTTATATAAGCTATATAATAATTTATAGAATGTCTTAAAAGATGAAATATTGTTATCATAAATGCGTTAATCAAAAGTACAATTATAAATGTATCGCGAAAGGAGAGGGTCAGTCGCACCCCACTCCTGGACCCTGAATGTTGGGCGCTGAAACAATCAAAATAACTATTATTAGAATCAAAAAGAGAAATGACGTTTGAGCAATTATAAATCTAGATATTTCAGAAAAATGTTTTTTGGAATAAGAGGTCTTTAGTGAAAGATTAAATTATAATGCTATTTTTAAAATCCAGGCTCCTGGAGTGAGGTTTGAGCTTCCAAAGAAGAGGCTGGCTACGTTGCTGGTTTGCCTGCCATAAAGTCTATTTAAAGATTAAGTTTTTATAAGTAAAATCTTTTATATTCTTCACTAAAATTTATTCATTTCCCCTAGTTTTTATGATGGTTGCCTTGTCTTTATAAATTTTGCCAAGTGAGTACATTCTTTTTTTTGGTTGTAGTACGATATTGTTTTTCTTTTGTCTGTTTTTTTCTTTTAAATACTTTTTGTTATTTATCCCCTTTTTCTTAATTATAAATGAATACTTCACAAATGGATACAGATCCTACCTTTAAACGTTTGAGAACTAATGATAATTTAGAACACTGTAAATTAATTGATAATTTAAAAAAAATTGAGAATTATTATCTTGAAAAAATATTAGCAGAAGATGTTAATCTTATTAAAAATATAATCTCTGATGTTAAAGACCTCTTAATCGATCACATGAATGAGACTATATCTAAAAAATTTGATAATGTTAGCAACCTTCCTAATTTAAGCTATGCCAATGTTGTTAAATCTTCTGAATATACCAAACCTAGTATTCTTAATTTGACCAATTCTGTTAAAATAAATACTAAAATTATAAAATCAGATAATGCTAAGATATCTGAAATTAAGAAAGACATACTTACTCATATAAAACCTAAAGATAAAGAACTACAGATAAAAAAAATCTTAGAGTAAATAATTATGGAACTGCTTTGATCAATGTTGAGAAAGGTGAAGACAAATTAACTGTGGTCAATATTTTAAAAGACAAGTATCAAATTTTGCCGTAAAAATAAATCTAAACCATAATTTTTAATTAAAAATATTTCTAAAGATATAAATAGAAATGAATTAACTAACTCAATCAATCATTGCAACTATAAAGATACTAAACTAAGAGGCGTTAAACTCATTAAACTTGTAGAAACTAAAGATAAACTTAGCTAAGAAATTAGTTAAGAATAAACTTAATTATTGAACTTAATTCTCCTGAAGTTGCTGAATACTTGGCCAGGTCAGATACAATATTTTGTAGTTATATTGCTTTACCCTTTGAACTAAACATAATAAATATTAGACCTTGTAATAATTGCGGTAAAACAGGCCACACGGAAATGTTTTGATTAGCAAAAAAATCTAAAATGCTTAAAATGCGCAATTCTTGGTCATGAATCAAAAGTGTCTAATTCTTAAGCACATGTCTGTTGTAACTGTAATGGTTTACATGTATTTAACGATAAAAGTTGTCCTATTCTAAAGAAAAAAACCGAGTATAACAAAATTTATTGCTACAATGCTTCAAATTTATATATCAAAAGTATAAATGACTCTGAAAATCATACAAAGAAAGTCTAAGGACGCTTTTAATAATCTTTCAATCTTTATTGAAAAATCTAAATATGACATTATATTAATTAACAAACCTTATCTGTATAATAATATGTTTCCTAACATTAATAATTATGATTACACTTTTGTATCTAAATCTTTACCTGCTCTTACTGCCATTGTATATAAAAAATGTTTAGATATATTTCTTCTTCATGAATATTCTAATGATTATATAACTACTATTCACTGTAAGTCTAAATCCACTAGTTTTATTTCCATTTGTTTTTATTTTCCTCCATATTTTAATTCATATATTAACCTCTTCTTTTCTCAGATCTTCAAAGATATTCCTTTTTAAAACATCTTGATTATTGGTGATATGAATGCCCGACACTCTTTATGGGATGTTAAAACCAATTCAAGAGGTAGTTATATGATAAAATTATTGAGAATAACCTTAATATAAGTGACTCAGTTAAAGATCCTCCCTTTATTAGCCTGAGAACAGACATCAATTTAAGTTCACATATTGATCCAACTTTATGTAGTGATGTAATGAAATATTTCATACAAAGCATAAAATTTCATTGTATGATCATAAATTTATTGAAGTTCATGTTGATTTTGAACTAATTTCCGTTGAAAACAATTTTAGGAAAATTTTTAATACTAAAATCTTTACAGAAAACCTAAAATATGAGATTGATGAAAACTCGGATATTCTTAAAGATAAAATAATATATAATAGTTGTGAGATTAAAGTATTTGCCGAAAAATTGACACAGTGTCTAATACGTGCTTCCAAAAGATCTTCCTTTTCAATCAAATGCAATAATAACTTTTGGTATCTCACTCTGCATCAACTTAGAAGTAAGCTTAGGTTTGCATACAAACAGTTCAAAAAAAGTAAAAATGAAAATGATTTGGAAATTTATTTTAACACTAAAAGATTTTACAGGAATAAAATAAATTTTTATAAGAAAGAACAATCTAAACGATTCTTAGATTTCGACAGAAACACTTTTTGGGAAACAAATTAATTCTATAACAAATCTCGAAACAGATCCTAAATATTTTATTTCACCAGATAACTCCTCTGCTACAATCTCATCTGACTCGATGAATATCATTAACCATTTCTTTTCAAATGTGTTAATATGTAATATAGAAAAACCTTTGTATAATCAGGAACATTGCCTTTTTGAAATTTCCTCTGAAGAACTTTATTTCTGTCTTAAAAATACTAGAAGAAAATCCGCTCCTGGTTATGATAAAATAACCTTCAACCTAATAAAACTTTCTCTCCCGATCATTGAATCCTTCCTTTTGAAACTATACAACTCCATCTTTAAATTCTCTTTCTTTCCAAATATTTTTAAATTGACGAAGTTGTCTTCTTAATCCCTAAACTTAATTCATTTAGTGGGAATACGGCATTAAAATATTTAAGAACAAGTTTTCGGACAAAATCAAAATTTGATAAGTGTTTATCAGGCGAATAATTAGCTCCAAAAGACGCAAAGTTTCTATTTTTAGAAATAGAAGAGAGTTTTTTTGATAGAATAGTTTTTTCAATATATAAACTTGGGTAAGGAAAAAAAGACAATAAAATAATCATAGTTAGGAGTGGAAATGGCACATTTGAGTGCTTTTCTCAGAATAGCAAAGTAAAGGATCTCTAGTTTATAATACATGTATTTCTTGTATTTGAAGATAGTTCCTCAGGATGTATAGTTCCTCAGGATGTAATTCCATAAGTTAAGAATGGTAGAATTATACGCATGAGAAAAGTTTTAAAGAAAACAAAGTGGTTTGGCCAAGAGAAATCATTGATTGTTTTAATTTTTGAAAACTTTTGGAAACATTTAGACTGTATTGTTTCAAAGTGAAGGCTCCAATTAAGTCTAGAGGTGAAAAAGACTCTCAGATATTTGATAGATAAAAAAGGAGAAAAGTTAACATTACTGAAATAGAGGTTCAGGGCCGGATCTAGAAAAATGAAAGTCAAAGACATTTTGCAAATGTTTTTTAAATTTTTTGTAACAGGTCTCATTTAATTTTAGGGGGGCGTACGTCGGCTCCGTTCCCCTCTAAATCCGCCTATGGGTTGGAACATTTTTTTTGTTTTTGTTGTTTTTGCTAAAGTTTACAAGAGCGCATTTTTGCAAGTTAATAGTTACATTTAGAATACATGCAAATAATTTAACTTCTTCAAGTAGTAGACTTATTTTAATTAGATTTTTAGTCGAACAAGGTCCTTCAATGGCAATGATACATCACTAACTAAAAAAATCTTTATTGTTATTCAAAAAATTTTGTTCGATATCATTAGTTTTCAATTTTTTATTATAACTAGATTTACATAGCCATGTTTTTTTCATATCCTTCATTTTTATCTCAAAAGTCAAAATGGATTTTTTACTATACTTGTTAATTTTCATGAATACGAGTTCAAATTATTTTGTTTTCTAAAAAATGTGTTTATTTAGTATTTATAACTGATTTATTTTCAATAAGTTAGATATTTGATTTAAAAGGCTAGAAATTTTAAGACATTGTCCACAAATTCGGGTTAAATTTTTATCAAACAGCAAATAAAATTTACTTAGAAATTATATGAACTTATATTAAGTCTTTCTAGTGAATTTTGTTTTTCTAAAATATTACAATTTTTGGCTTAGTTTTAACAATATAATTATATTTTTCTACAAAATTTGTTATACACACTTTTTTTTATTTTTAATTTGGAGAAAATTTTTATTATTTTCCATCTCAAAATTGAAGATTATTTAAAATTCAATGTTAAAAATATTTTATTTCTTCATTATTAGTTTAATGATTATTATCATTATTTCATAATTATTATCATAATTATGATAATTTCTTCATTGTTTAAAGAGACCGCTTTTTCAGAAAATAAAATTTTTGAAAACATTCAGTATTTAAATTTTATATTTTCAAATTCATATTATTTTCACTAAATATTAATTTTAAGAATAAGTATTTTTAATACCCATTACTAAACTAAATTTTTAAAAATGCCAAACTTTTTTTAAGAGTTAATAACCTACCAAGTATGCATTCCCAAAAATCTGGATGGCAGAATAATAAAATTCAATACACTTCAAGCAGAAAAATCTTTAACGATTTGTAATCGAAAATCTTGAAAAAACCGAAGAAAACTCCATATTCCTAAGTACATCTGATATTAACTTTGAAATTCCTCCTTCAGATATCAGTATAAATGGAGCCATACTTTGAATCTATGTGAAAACGATGCTGCTGAATGCTTACCTGAAGCAATCACATTTTTTGAAACGGTTCTGTTTAGTTCTAGCCCTAAACGTTGGGAAATACTCAAGGCACACACGGGTTGTTCTTTGAAAGGTATATCAGATACCCGATTGTCAGACAGCTAACAGCCAAAGCAATAAATCAAATAAATGCAGTTTTGAGATACCTAAAATTTTCTTTTATACTGATGTGATCAGTGTGGTATAAAATTTGGCCTCAATAGATATTTGCAACAAAGTTATTCAAGCTCGTAATGCCACACTGGATGTAGAAGTCAAACATTAAAACTATTCTTGAAGAATTATTAGGGCTGAGAAATAATTAGAAAAAAAATTGGAATGAAGTTAAAAAAGTTGCTCTAAATCTTGAGATAGAGATTAAGTTGAGATATGGGCGCGAGCCTGTGGATCGAAAAAGAACAAGGAAGTATGATTACAACTTCAGCTGATACCAATATGGCAGAAATGAATGATACAGATGATAGTCCAGAAGCTTATTTAAGGAAACTGTGCTTAATGTTTTAATTGATAATGTTGTTGCTGGATTGACTATTAGGTTTAATACTGTTAAGAGATTGACCGAAAATTTTGATTTTCTTTGGAATTATAACTCAATCTCTGAGAATGAACTTGAGAAAAAAGGAACAAATTTAGCCGAATCAGTGCAGATCTTGATAGTAAAGAATTGATAGAAGAAATACATTTAAAAGTTGTAGATAAAGCTAATTTGCAAAAACCAAAGTTAAAGCCTTTAGAGTTGCTCAATGTGATGAGAAATTACAAACTTTTCGAACTTTTTCCGAATGTTTGTATAAGCTTGAGATTGTTTTTGACTATTTCAGCTACAGTAGCATCTGATGAAAGATCTTTTAGCAAGCTCAAATTGGTCAAGAATTATTTGCGGTCGACTATGTCTTAAACACTACTTGTTGATCTGGTGAGATTAAGTATTGAGTCTAGCATTGATAAAAAAAAACTGATTTTGATAGTGTAATTCGAAATTTTGCGAAAGAAAAGCTATTATTTGAATTTGGTTTTTTCTTTTTTATTTAATACTCTTCTAAATTTAAATCTTCACCTTATTTGAAATTAGTTTTTTTGCCAATTTACTCGATACATGTGGGTATTGATATTTTTAATTTTTATACTAATCAATAAAAAATTATTTTTTTAACAAATATGAATAAATCAACTTTTTTGAAATTCATAAGGGCCTTTGGGTAGTTTTGTTTCGCATCTCAAAAATTCTCTAAGAGGCCCTGATGTTAGATGCCCCGCAAACAGCGCTGGAGAGCAAAAGTGTATCCTCTGGTAGTTAAGATCTTGCCTGCAAAGCAGTTTAAACAATTTCGTAGATAAGAGTCTAAAAAATTTATTTTTTAGTTATTATAAACTTATATTTCCCTGAGTTGCATTATAACCGCTTGGTAAAATCAAGTGAATCACTAAAAATTGACACATCTACCAACCCTTATCTATAACCGATAATTCTTTGAAAAAACTTTAATCAAATGTTTCAATGAAATAAATAGACCTCGGTGGTTTAATGATGCAACTTACTCGAATTGAAATTCATATGACTATTGTTCTATTCCAAGTCAAGGAGAGTTGTTTTAAAGAATTATTACTAATATAAATATATAGAAATTACAATAAAATCTTGTTGTTTCTTTAGAATACTACCTTATTTATACAAAATAAGACATCCCTTCATTACCTCTGCCACCCCCTCCCCCTCAAATGAATAAATCAAGGATATGTCCTAATTTAAACTTATATAACGAATGGTCTATTGTTGGAAGTAAACCGGATATGAATTGTATTATATCGATCACACAAACAAGCTAAAAATAATCTTCTTCTGCAGATAATTAAAGCTTTGTTGTAACACAAAGTATGTATGACAAATTTTCACATACGATTAGTAAAATAAAATTTATCAAAAGAATTTTAATAAATCGTATACTTTGTCGTACAAAAGAAAAATTATTGAAGATAATTATTTTAAGAATTAATACCATGAAGACGTTTTAGACAACTGAAAAAAAGATGCTCTTCGCTTTGTCTACACGATTCATGAAGTTGTTTTTTAGAAGTAGCCTAAATAAAAATAAATCCAAAATTCATCAGTAGGCAGAAAAATTAAGTTAGAAAATAAATAAAACATTCAAAATTTAAAATGTTTATTTTCCTGGAACGCCCAAACCGGAAATCATAAAATCGTGCTTATTTTTGTAAAAAAACTCTAGAAATTATTTGTTCGTTTTTTGATAAACCGGTTTTCTGTTATTTCCAACGTATGTAGCCATGAATGATCTCCAAGCGTGTTAAAATTCTTCGGAATTCATGCTCCGTCTCTGCAGACTTTTTGAGGACCATTGTTCTTAATTCATTAAACTGGCACGGCTCAATTTAGTTTATCCCACAGAAGTGAGTTAACTGTCTCTCTATGTCAGGTGCGCACCAAACGGCGACCAAGAGAAAAAGTATAGCATACAATATTTAAAATCTTAAAGCAGTTCAAACAATTTCGTACATAAGAGTCTAATAATTTTATTTTTAGTTATTTTAAACTTTCTCATGCCTCTTCTGATATATACTTTACTCATATATATATTAGCTGGCTTAGGTATAATTACAATAATATCATAGTAGTATTAGTACAAAAAACGTATTTATTTTCAACTATATTTTTTGTTTTGCAGATAAAATATTTTTGTAGTAAATAGTACAAAAATTTAAAATTTTGAATCTTAAATATTAAATTAAAAAATATATTTTTGAGCTTGATATATTAAAAATCAATAACGATTTAAAAATAAGAGAAAATACGATTTTGACTAGAGTTATTCGTTTTTTTGCCTGGAAAATATTCAGTTCTCTTAAAATGTGCTTCAAATTTAACATGAATTTTTTCTTAAACATACTTAACAGATCTATATTTTGATACTTGCTTAAGAATAGCGCTAAGTAATTACAAATCTAAAATTGAAAATTTAGCTACAACTAATTTCCAGAATAAATCTTAAAAATTTAAAAATAATTTTTGGAATTTCTTTATTAACTCATTTAAATGTTTGTGCATTTTGATATTTTTTTACAAAAAAATTGCTTTTGTTTTGATAATAAAGCGTAGGAACCTCTACTCTATACTATATGAGTTCGATCAATCAAGACTCGGACACCCACTAATTTTTAATAAGTTAAACTGTATTTCACCAATCTTAAATAATAATCGTTAGGTTATATATGTGTATGTAATAATGGTTGGGGGGTTTATTTTGTTTAAATATATTTATTAACTAGATAAGAGTCATCTATTGACTGGCTCCAGAAAATAGCGGTACTATGTAAACCCATTTCTTAGCTGAAATGTCAAAACTGTAAATTATGAGAAACACGCAGAGAAGCATACTTTTCTATTTTCTACAAACTACAGGTTAATTTATCACCAAGAAACTATAATACGCACAAATGGCCTGAGAGCCAAAGTATGCTAATAAATATGACGTGAGTGTATATTATATAAAAATCAAACTATATTTAAATAGCTGGAAATTTTTTCACATTAAGAAGAAAATAAAAAAGTAAAAATATTGATTTGTCAATTAGAAAGTAGAAACTATAATTATGAATATATTACTACATATAGGATATGTTGTGCAAACAAGCAATATATGTTCTCGTGTGTGTTAGTTTTTTGTACGAGTATACATTGAAGGTAGTAGTAAGTTAGTTATTACTATCTTCAATGTATAATTATCAATATAATTCAATCTATAGGAAGTCATCTTCAAAAGATTATGTTAGAGAGTCTTTGAATAAATGAACTAAAAATCTAATAAATATTCTTTGAAAAAGATAAGTAGAATATGAGTTTTTAAAAAGCTAACATTTTAATGATTAAAAAAACTTACTTTTGCACACCTTTCTAGACACCCTGGAGAGATTATGAGATTGCAACATTGTCTTCCTGGCCATCCCATTGCTTTATCAACAGCTGGAAAATGATGATGAATGTAATAATATGGGTAAAACAATTGGTTGTAAACAAATAAAGCACACTAAGGAGGGCTGAGCAAATCAAATGCACTTAGCTAGAAGGGCGTAATATTTTATTTGAAATGCTATATATCATGAAAGAGAAATTAGAGAGAAAGAACGTAAAAATAAAATGCATATAATTTTAGGCGTAAAAAAATAAAAAGAAATATTCTAAGAATTATGAAAATTACAATTTTGATTTTTATTAACTTTAAATATTTTGGAATAATAGCTAGAAGAATTTGAGTTAGCTGAAACTTTACCATGGTGTAGCAAAGATTAAAAAATTGTATACAAAAAAATTAGTTAAAATATGTGTTATAAAGAGACAAAATACCAGACAAGAAATTGGGACAATTTATTATAAAACAAAAAGATTTTGATTATACAAAAATAACAATAGAAATTATCACAACATAATTGATTTAAATAAAACTAAAAATGCAACCAATAACACTAGGTTAAAAATTTTGACGTATTTTTTGTTTTATTATAATGTATTTATTTATTTATTTTATTTATTTATTTATTTATTTTAAGAAAAAAGAATTATAAAAATAATCTGAAATATAAAAAGAAGGTGGAGCAAACCAATTAGGTTCTTGTCACACCAAAAAAAAATTTTTTAACAACATATGTAAAAATAGATTGTTCAAAAACAAAACATTTCTGACAATGTATGGTACTTTAATGTATGGTATTTTGTGTTTTTTAATGATGTCTGATGTGCTAATTTTAAAAATGACGTTATTTTTTGTGTCTCCAATATTTATAAAAAAAATTACAGAAAGAAATTTTTTGCATTATTGTTTACAAAACTAAAAAACTCTGATTGATATTACGTCTTATGCGCGGATCTAGAAATAAATTAACCGTGTGATAACATTTTTTTAAATCAACTTAATGAAAAACCATTTATATATTTATAAGTTTATTTTAAGTGTAGTTGATTTTTAGCAAAACACACCAACAGCTACTTTTGCTTGACATCTTAGGAAAACTTCTACCTCTTTCTGCATAAATTGTTAATATGCGGCTAGGATCCATGTGAGGTGATTAGGAGGGAGAGAAGTTTTTTGCTAGAGACAGGAGAACCGTACTTTACATTTTTGGGACACCAGCCTGAATGATTACTTTTCTGGCGATTCAGATTTTGCTACAAATAGGGTGCTTAATATATATATACCTTGTAATCCTGATAGGATTCTGAAGATCTCAAAGTTAGCGCATCAGTCCCATTTATACTCATTATATATGATAGCAGAAATGTTAACTTTATGTAGTCTTCTTTTAGTTTAACATAATAACCAATATGGATAGATTGATATGTTGTTGTAAAGCAAAACAAACAGTCTTGAGATTCTTAAACCTTTTGGCGCACACTTAAAAAGTCTATAATGTGAAAATCTTTTCTGTCATGCTCAGTACTTTAGAGTTTAGACTGTTTAGACTTGTGTCCAACAATTTTTTTTACTTTGATGAAAATAAACTCCTGCTTTAGTAAGTTTTATATCATTCACTACGTCATCGCTCCTATTAGTCTGGAAAATGAAGCTTTTGTTATAAGCTTCTTTTTTTTGTTCCAGTCAACATCATCATCCGAAATATCAGTGCCATAAATAGATTTCAATGCTAAACATACTGAATTTGCAATTTATTGCCTACCCATATTCATTTTGTGGTTACTTATCCTTGTAGAGATATATGTCTTACAAGAACCACAGATTACATGAGCAACCTAGATCTTATCCTGGTCTCTGATTTACACACAAAAATATTCATATGCGATTCAATATTTTGTACTTAAAATGTATTTTGTTTGCTTTGGGCCTATATATTCTACAATAAAATAATCAGTTTATAACTTATAGTGTCTTTTAGCCACAAAATGCAATGTTTGCTCAAAAATTGGATCAATCAAAAATGATAAAAAAAATATCTATGTTACAATAAAACAAATAGTACCATCGTATTCAGTGAACTTGATTTACATAAAAATAAACTGAAACATTTTTGTTACAAAAAGATTTAAATAAAAATTAAGAAGGAAGATTTAAATCACAAGCAAATATTTTCGACAAAATTGCCTTATTTGAACTTTAAATGATTAATGGAAAATAATGAGATTTTTTTTTATATTTTTTTTATTGTTTTCTATATTTTTCCATTTATCATTTTATAAATCTTGAAAAACAATTTTAAAAAGTTCCTCTTATGATTTTAATAAAATCTTTGATTATTGATTATATTTTTGAATGGACACACTAGTCAAATATCTTTTCAATAAAACTAAATGATTACAATGTTGTACTAATATAAGTTATAAATAATTGACCCAAAAAAAGAGAGGAAAAATTTACCCTAAAAATTGGAAAAAATTGACTTTTACTCAGAAAAAAATTGACTTTATTGACTTTTTAAAGTTTCATTGAATTGAACAACTATGAACACTTTAGAGAAAGTATTGAAAATTATTTCAAAGAATCCATAACTTTGTATTACTGATTTAAAATTCGATCATTTTCAAGCAGTTTTATCAGTTTGGAAAAAGAGCTTTCTACTTCTAAAGTTAAAACTTGACAATTTTGTAATTAGGGATAAGTACTGCGAGAGATTTGAGAGTTTTCCATTTTCATGATTTTATTGATTTCATTTTATTTGAATCTATTTTCAAGATAACTTTTAACGCCACATTCGTTTAAATGAAATAATCTTGAAACAAATAAAGGCATCTTCGACTGAAAAAGTCTCTATGTTGACTTTTTCCTACTAAATCAATGAATCGTGAATATTCTCTAATTATTATTTTTAGCAAGTTTTGACACATATGTTCTTTTTTTAACAATTTCTTGATATTTGGCAATAAAATTGCATCATCTTCATCATTAATTTCTTCACTGCTGAAGATTTTAATGAAAATATTTTGCTGCTTGCAACCAATTTGTTAATTTCGTTACAATTGGAACTGAAGTGTTGCCGATAGGTTTGAAAAGAGAACGTCTTTTTCTATTACTAATTTTGAATGATTTAATGCTGGTAATCTACAATTTTGCAGAATAACTTAACTTTTAAGGTTAACTTGTGTAAAAGATGTGAAAAACATGCAATGATAAAAAAGTTTGGGAATAAAATTACATTACTTCTGCAGCGGATATATCGTATATAACCGCGTTTGTCAACAAAAAAAATTTGTCTTACAATAAACTTCTTCATGTTTAACCTCAGTCAGACAAACTTTACAGTAAAACCTTTTATTAGATGAAAAAAGCCAACTATTGTGGAAGTGTTGATACAAGGAAGAAATCTTGTATGTATCGCTTATAACAATTTTAGGCACATTGAATCAAAATGTGTTAAATATAAAAATTTTGACCTAAACTCGAAAAATTGACTTTGAATGACTTAAAAATTTGAAATTAGTTCAAAATTTTTTAGACTAAACAAGTAAAGATCTTCAAAAAGTTTTTGCTAAACGGAAATAAAAGTTGACTTTAATGACTTTTACTCGCCCTGGTTATAATATAGATAGATCAACAAGAACACGTTAAAAAATAATTTAAAACCCTTTTAAATTTACAATAAAATTTAACTATGTAAGTTTTCCAATAACAATATTTTTACAATTAAATTTATGATAGAAAATAATATTATATGCTTTTGAAAAAAACAAATATATATACATAAAGGGGGCAAGAGAAAATCTGGATGCCCCGCCCTCCCCTAGCGAACGCCCATGCCTACAAATATACTTATTTTAATCGTTAAAAAATAAATATGTCGATTTTAATACTGTAAAGTATTTTAGTTCATGCAAATCAGAAGATTTTGACTAACCCTTATTGAATTCCATTCGAAGTTCGTATTAGTCTGCGTTCTTTTACAGGAACAATAACATAAAATGGTTTAATTTCGCGAAGTATGGTTTCAAAACCAACTTATGCATTATGGTTCAAAATTAAACTATTTTTACATGTTGAGACTTATTATTCGAATTGGAGTTATATTTAATTTTATATATGAAAGATTTCAAATGTCGTAAATGATCAATTTTTTTATAAAAATTAATATAAAAAAATTTAAAACTTAGGAATTTAAGATCACTATATTTAATTTCGGGAAAATGTCTTACTTTACTATAAAATTTAACTTAACAACGTTGCCCTTACATATGGGCGGAGAGACGGGGAGCAGTGGGCGATACTTTCTTTGGGCGGAAAATATTAAAAAATCCTCAATTGTTACAAATAAGAAAAAAAACTTTTAAAATTTGATATCAATTCTAATGGAAATGAATTTTTAGGGTGTCATTGATACATTTTGTCATATACCTGAAACTTGTCATTCATTTTGTAAGATTATTCTTCAAAAATGGTATTTGAAGCAAAGCTTGGGGTAAGAGCGTCGCTTAAATTTTGCGCTGGGACGCCGCTTAGGCATGAAAGGCTGCCTAATATTCATATTTAATTGAATATATAGAAAAATAAAGAGATTAGAATTTTTTATTAAAAAAATATAATATTAAAATTTTTACAGACTTCTTCACTCAATATGATAACTAATAATAATAATCCATCATGCATTTCATTTACTGATTAAAATTACTGAATGAATAGAAACTGGTATTATAAATTTTTCATTTAATTTATTCCATTGTTATTCAATTATTATTATTATTATTATTATTATCCAAAAGTCATTCTTGTATATTATAGTATTTTTTATATTTAAAAAAATTGAATTGTCTTCTTTTGTAACAATAGCTATAGTTTTGCCTTACTAATTCTTTTAATAAATTAATTATTTTAATTATTTCATAGAATAGGAAATGCTGAATAATACTCGAACCGGTTTTGACAAATTTTCTCCAATCTAGCATTATTATGATTCTTAAAAAATATGAATATACATTTACAAAGAGAAAATAAGTTGAAACTCTGGAATTTAGCCAAAATCGAAATTTAAATCATGAAAAAAAGAAAATCATTACTGAATTAACACAAGATTTGTCCAATATTTGACACAAATAGGGCATTTATTATATATAATAAAAACATTAAAAATACCTCTGAGAGTTTTATTCATGCAATTCCAAAATGTGCTCTAAAAAAAGTTTATAAAATATAAAAATTATGATAAAAAACAGAGCCAGACAAAATTCCAAGTTCGCGTCGACCGAAAGTCGGGGAAAAAATTAATCATTTTCCTAAAGTAGGAAGAAAATAACTAAAAATACAGATTTTTTCCTACAAAGTTATAAAAAATACAGATTTTTCCAACAAAATAAGGAAAAATACAATTTCCTTCCTACTAAAATTTTTTTTTCCTACATAATGACCAGATATTTAAAATTAATTTATTTTAAAATAAATGTAACTCCATAGGAACTGTTTTCGGACAATTTATATATATGTATATATATTCACTTCTGAATAACTGGTTAAAAAAATAATCACTTTTATGAACGGTCAAGGAAAAAAATAAGCAAATTTGGATTTTATTTACTCCTACAAAAAAATAAACAAAATGAAAAAAGATATTCAAAATTTTATCATAAATTTAAAGAGTACCTTCCGCTATTAAAATTGTAGAGCTTAAAATCTACCCTGTCAATCAAAAAGACTTTAAATCTATTGTCATGGGCTCTTTATAAAAGTTCATTATTAATGTAAGCACAATAGTGACATAATTGTTATCCTATTTAATTTTGTTTATAAATTTAATGAATTCAAATCTTAAACCGAATAAGACACACACCCCTAGGATTTATTTGCCCCCCCCCCTCCGATTAGAACTCCCTTGAAATATACAAATGTATAGACTCTCTTATAGTCAAAGCACCATCAAAAACAGTTTTGCCCCCCCCCCCCCTATTTGAAGTCTGGCGACGGGGCTAGTTATGTCTATGTGCAATGTCCATATAATAATAAATGATTAAACGGTGGATATATATTTTGTAAAGGACTAAAATATTAAACATGTTGAGGCGGTTGTTAATATCATTTAAGTCATGTTTAATGTAGATTAATTCAGCTAGAATTTATTGCTATAAATTTTAAATAAGTATGTTTTTATAAAGTTTTCCAATACAGAACAAATCCATGAAGTCCGACAGTATTTTTAAAACAATGCAGATGCTTTCTGGATTCTAACCAGTTGACAACCAGAGGAGACAATTGTTGACTTTAAAAAAATAAAATCGTCTGCGTTTACAAATTTTCTGGCTTACATTAGAAATCGTCTGATTATTCTGATCGTTAACGGGTTAACTTAGTTTTATATTAGTCAACGCTTTGAGGACCGGTATACAAGAAATGAAAATCCTCTGCTTTAAATATATAAAATTCAAATGAAAAAGAAAGCAGGCGATTTGTATTTAAAATTTTGGTCAAAAAAGGGTCACGATAGTCTGCATTTTCTTATAACAAATGCATTTTAATTGGGCTCTCGTTAAAATTACATTCAAGTTTAGCCTAAAAAGGTTGGACATCACTGATATGGAAGTTGCACTTTTTATTAAAAAACTACTGATTCAAAAATCACTGAAAATTATACAAAATTAAGTTTAATGTTTAAAAAAAGTACCAATGAAGCAGGACAAAGCGTCTGAACATTTAACATTTTCTGATTAATTTCTTCTCTTGAAGACAAGAGTGATACCTGAAAAAAGGAATTGTTTTTAATTAGGTACAATCAAATTTATAAATATCAGTATTACCAAGTTGAATCACACATTATCCGAATTACAAAAAATAGTTGTTAACAATTCCTTAACAAAAGTATGTACATGTTATTTTTAACCTGTACAAAAAAATTGTTTATATGTTTCGTGCAGTCGTTCCCTAAATATTTCAATAAAATATAATTTTAATCTAACTTGCAAATAAAACATAAAAAAATTCTTGTCACATAAAAATAAATTTCCTTGAAACAGTTCTTTAAATTTCAAACAAATGATCCTTTAGCACTTTACTTACACTAACTTACAAGTAAATGAATGAAAGAAAGTAGTAGTCAAATTTAAAAAATAACAATTTTCATATCATTTTTCTAACAATGATTGTGAAAATATGCCTATATTATGTTAAATTACAAGTCACTTAGTTAAATAGGGCCCTATTTTTCAAAAAACTAGCGGGCTCATGAGTGAAAGCCTTAAAGGTAACACTCCTTGTAACTAGTGTCTTACATCAGGGATGGGTACATAAAAGAATAAAAAGAGCCAAAATAAACTGTGAGTTGGCCACATTGACTTTACTGCAAGTTAGATTGAATGCTTATTATAGCCTATTTTTATTTTCTATGTGTTACGTATATTCCAAAAAGATTTTCTTGAGAAACAAAGGAGATTTCATAGACAGGCAAATCGAAATTTAGTAATTACACTCAAGAAAATTACATATTACTAACTTGTGTAGGAGAGAAGAGGGCAAAAGAAAGAATAGATCAAAGAACGTGGATGTTTTAAGTGTGATTAGATTAAATTTTATTAGAGCACTCCTTAGTCCTTGTTCCTTTCTCTTACACAAAATTTTTTCCTTAATTTTAATACGGAAGTGAAAAATATTAGATTTGACGTATTTGTATAATAAACGAATTTTTCTTTGTTTTATTCTACAAATTTAAAATAGCAACTTTAACATCTATCCAATTTTTATTTAATGGATTATAAAAAAATTCACCTTCCCTTTCAATTATTCATCAAGAAATATAATCAGTAAACGTTTTCACGCAAATAAGTAACATTACCAAATATGTAGAATATACTTCTTAATTAAAGGTAGGGTACAACGGATAGTTTTGATGAAAAAGACATAATTTGAGACTTCTCATTGGACTAAGAAAAGACAAATTAGAATGCGATGAATCCAACCAATGTCTATCGAAAATCAAAGCCCGACTGAAGATGACGATAAGTCTCTACAGACAGCTTCGATGAAGAAATACTATTAAAAAGCCTAATAGTTTATTTTTACAAAGAAAAGTTTTTTAGGAATTAAATATATTTTTGATCTTATTTCAGACGAACTAATTTTTACATCGAATCTTATGATATTTTATTTATAAATATCTTCCAAAACCTCAAGAGGTTGTTGGACAAGGGGAAATTCATTATAATTTTTGGTCACTTCCAAGACCTTAAATCTATGAAGCCTATAACAAATATATCAATTATCTATAATAATCAATATAAAAAGGATAAAGACTATGATAAATTATTATATATTACTACCATATACCTAAATTTTTCTTTGTATTAAATTTGAAACTTTTTTAAGTTTGCTCCATGTTTGATTACAATCTGCAAATCGTGAACTATATTTATATCGACCTCGTTCTATCTTAAAATTTAAAAGTATTTTTCGTAAAAATTTCAAAACTTCAGCGCAAAGACATGAACGTTTTGTCACGTTTTAAATAAATCTCAAGTAATTGAGTGTTTAAAATCATCCAAAATAACATCGGATTATTAAAATTTTTTATTTTTCCCCTATATACATTGAATGAAACATTGTTAATTGCAATTTACTAATATACTTTTGACAATTTCATGGAAATGAATTTCATAGAAGACGCTAAACCATAATGTAGCCAGCAGCTTAAAAGTGTTCCTCATCCCTCATTGGATATAATAAAAATAGAGAGACAACGGGATGGAATAGTTAAGACAACCGTCATATTTTTATTGATTCACATAAACATTTCAATATATAGCTATATTTTCTGGTGTATTTGATTTGATACGTTTTTATAATAAGATTTACTATATGTTTGACTGGATATAAAAAAAATGGACCGATAATTGAGCAAACTAAAAAAATGGATTTCTAATGATCTCTAGTTATATTCGATTGTAACGAAGTATTAGAGTGTTCAACATAAGATAACAGAGTTTGACTGAAAATATAATTACACCAATTTCTAAAATAATCACAGTATTTTCTAAATATCTAAATTTTAGACTAGTCAACATTATCACTTTGACAAAAAATAAATTAAAATTAAATTACTCTAAGTGTTATAAAAGTTTATATACGTTTTTTAGTGAAGGGTATAACCCTGGGCATATTTATATTTTTAGGGTGATGAAAAAGAAATCTACATTTGAAAAAATGGAATCAGAATACATTTTCAAACCTAATTCTACTAAGAATAAGACATTTTTAGGCTAATGGTTAGTGTAAGATAATGTCATTAGTATAATATATTTTAAAATATTGAAACTTTTAATTTTGTTGGCTCTGGAAATTTGGTAAAAATAAGGAACAGCTTTCGAATGTGCTAAATTTTTAATTTATTGCAGCTAACATATGTCGGAGTAAACAAAATAACACGTTTCAATCTTTGAAAATATATTTTAAAAATGACATTATCTAACCCTAACCCTAAGCCAAGTAATGAGAAAAGGCCTGTTTTTAACATTCAATCAAAATATAGCACTCTCTTTCATATATACATAAAATGTCAATGGGATTCGTGAAATTAAATGAGCCTTTTGGCAAAGAGATCTTCCTATCTCAGTTTCACCGCTGAGGAGTAAAGTGATATTAAATCTACTTTGCCAAGCTCAATCTATTGGTAAATAATTATCATAAACCAACCGACTCATATTATTTCCAAAATTTTGGATGCATTATGTTTGTGTGTGCTAAGGTAATTTGGATATCAAAAATCAATAGATGAATGAAATTAATGTATATCCTAGGTTAAATCAATAAATGTGCATTAAAAAGAGTGAATCGAATAACAAGGACATCACATTTAAGATGAATTTTTTAATTAAAAATGTTTGCATAAGCTTTCGCTTTTAAATATCAGGAGAAGCCTATAAGGAATTTTTGCTCTCAAATAAGCAAATCATTCATTTTATGCCTTCATAAACATAGTCAAAGATTGAGAATAATTGTTACGATTACAAACATAAAAAAATCAAAATAAACAATCGATCTCAAATCTGCCTACTTTAATTCTATCCATTTATTCAAATCACAAATATTTACTCATAAACTGCTCTCCGCCTCTATTAGAGATTTGTTATTATTGTTTTTAATATAAGAAAGTTAACCAATCCTACATTTACATCAAACATTAGAAATTTTTTCTAAAAAATTAATGCATGTTTATGGAAGTTATCTTTATAGATTTATTTTTACTATATATTCGATGATTTTTCATTTTCAAGACATATATTTTGGTGCATAAAATTTCGCTGACAAGTAAAAAGATATTTCTTTGAATAACCAAAGGAGATTTCATTCGCAGGCAAAATGAGATCTCATTATCCTCAAAAAAATTACAGATTACTAACTTAAATCACTATTATAAACGAATAAGTTAGTAATTATTACTAATTAAAAAATTAAACTAATTAACTAACAAAGTTGTAGAGCTATAAGAAATGAATATTCACTGTGAACAAAATCTCATTTTGGCAGCCAACGAATTCTCCTTTTGCCTGACAAGAAAATTGAAGAAATCTTGTGTTCTCAATATGAATGTATATGACTAACTATTTTGATAAAGATAAAGGTACAGAGGCGTGATTCTATCACTAAGGCAAAGATTGAACTATGAACAAAGAAGGCTTGAGAGGGAGATTCAAATACAAAATACTGGTGAATGAAAAAATTCCAATATTCCTTGCCTATTTTTTAGATATTTAAACAAAACAATTTTTAACTGACACAAAAACTCTATTTGATTTTCTAAGAATGTCAAACCATAACCAATTTTTTTATTTGACTATTTTTAATTGATCTCAGAAAAAGCAGAGGAAATTAAATTATTTGATATAAAAATACGCTAAAATCAAGAAATTGTCTGCTTCATTTTAAAGTGAACGTGACTTCAAATGGTTAAGTAGAACATTTTTACAGACGTGAAATTTTGTGCCTACTTCTAAAAATACGTGATTACGCCCATTGTTATTTGCAATGTAGTAAATGAGTTATGTTAAATCAAACATAATTCTAAGTATCTATGGCGGCAGTTCAGTCCACGTTATGTTGAGCATACCTTATCTATTACACTTATTCAAAAAAACACTGATTTCTGATTTAAAAGCATGAAAATACGTTTACTTTATGTACACTTTTAAGATTTCATAGTTTAGAACAGAGGCACTCAAACTTTTTAACCCGTCGTTAATAAAAATATGAAATCATTTTTTGCATTTGTCATGATGAGAAATAATATATGAAATTTATCTTTAAAATTTTTCGGCTGAGTTGGAACAGCTAGAGAGCAACTTCGCAGGTTGTGGATAGTGGAACGGCCATCAGATATGATGGTTAGCTGTGAAATGCTCTATGTTCAGGACGATGTTGTGACAAGGCGAGTAAGGCCGCCTTCAAATAAGCCTAGTTACTGCTGCCTTGCAGTCAGTCAAATTAGACAAAGGCTAGGTGCGTAACTTACAATTACGGCGTGGAAGAGAACTGGAGACCTCACTACGTAATATCTCCAACTAACCATGGTAAACTAGAAAAAAAATCTAGCACTCCATGGTTGCCCCCGTCCAAATGGATACGGCACTTTGATGACGATGATATTTAAAATAATATTTTATTATATGTTTATATACTAATACATAACCTTCATGACAATCTCTTTGTCCTATCCAAATGCCCTACAAATGACAACAAATAGAAGTTTTAGGAGTAAGAATTAAGTAAATAAAATTGACGGAAAAAGAACACAATGAAAATAAAATAATGTTTGACCAATCGTGATTTGAATAATTTTAAATTTAGTGATACAGTAGGTAAAATCAAAATACAGTAAATTTTTTCATTTTACACTTTTTCTTCGCATACACATTTTCCCCAAATGTGAGTGGCCATGATTCGTTGTCTCCATTTCCATCTATCCTGAGCATCTTCATTTTTCAGGCCAATTTCTTGCATACTTTTTACCAATCCATCTTTCCATCTTTTCGCTTGTAGTCCTCGGCTTCTCTCCCCGGTAACTGGTTATTCCAACGCATGTCGAGTCACATCTTTTTCGTTTTTCCTTAGCATATGACCATACCAACGAAGTTTGCTTCTTTCTATTATTGCTAGTACGCTTTCTGTCAAAATTGTCCTTTTTTTCACCTACTCATTATTTATTCTTTCTTTTACAGCCAGGCCCAACATCATTCTTAACATTCCCATTTCTGTTGTAATCAATTTTCTTTCATCCTTCTTCTTAAAGCTCCTTCCTTTATCAACAATCAGTGATCCCAGATAGTTAGTTTTTCACTTGCATACTTGTCAACCTAAAATTATTGAAACATGGAGATTTTTTGTTGAAAAAACAGGGGAATTTTGCCACTGATTTAATCTACAGAATTCTCTTTAACAAAAAGCATTTTGTTAAATATAAAATTGACAATTTATTAGAATAATGTAAAATACAGATATACTAGTTAATAACACAATAAAGTACTTAGCTAAACAAAAACAAAGATATAAACCAAATGAATCCTTATTTTTGATTGCTTTCTTTGACAGATTCAGTAATTCGTCATCTGGTCTCCAATTATAACAAATATTTTTGCTTTCGGGATTATGTTCTTTAATAGCTAAAATGCTGGCCAATGTACCATCTAACTTTAAAGATGACCATATATCGGTTTTATTTTTTCGTACAATGCTGATTAATCGTTCAAGACTTGCATTGCTATGTGAAAGTACAAGAATTAAGGCAGCTACACAAGGAAGGATTTTGAATCTGTCTGTTGATATTCCAGGAACTTTTAGTTTGGAAATATAATGCGAAAAAACATCTGGTCATAAATATCATCAACAGTGATACCATATATAATATGATATTGATATTAATTTTATTTTAATGTAAATTATAAAAATTTTAAAAACCAGAAGATAAAAACTGGAAACCGTGAGAAAGCAACAAATACCGGGAGTCTCCCGCTATTGCCAGGAGAGTTGACAGATATGACTTGCTTTAATTTTTGTTGTGTGTCTCTAATAGTCACATGTTCCGCTATCTTACGGCACACCATAATTTCTATCTTCTTTGTATTCATTCTCAGCCCATACTTTTCAAGACATTAATTTTTATTTTGTTTTTATTAACATGCTTTGATACAATTTATACATTAACGACATTGTTCAATTGATATCAATTAATAATAGTTATCAATTAATTAAACATAAAATAATATATTTGTTTGAATCATAAAATCGAACATCAGGTTATAAAACACATAAATAGATATATTATATAGCTGATACAAACAAAGCCAAAATAAACAGTATATAATGTAAATGAACCGCAGTAGGTATTTTTCGTAATTTCATTTTTGGTTCTTTTTAAGAAGTTTATTGCCTAAAATGCATTTTTGTAGGGCACCTAGCTAAAGAGACATGGAAGTATCATGATTAGGGATCGATTTGGATAGAAAAAATGCAAAATGATTCCTTAACCTTTAGGCATCTACTTAATATTAATGTATTTATTTCAGTTATTAAATAACGATCAGCTAGGCGTTGTCATTCATTTAATGATACTGGAGTCCGTTATGGCAATTTCAAAACAAGTTGAAGAAACTTTTAAGTGAAATGCACATAAAAAGCAATACAAGTGAAACAACTATTAGAAAAACATATGTTGACAAACAATAGTGCTTTATAATGGAGAAAAACAGTGAAGTAGACAATAAAAGCTTATTGATTCCTATACAACATATTCTACAGCAAAAGTAGTTACAATTTGATCAAAACCATAAAGTTTATCCTCTAACATCAGAAGAATTAGGAAAAGTTAAATAGTTTAACAATATCGCAACTTTTATCAACTTCCCTATCTGTGCTTTGGCGTGGGAAAAATTAATATGAAAATATTTTATTTTTTATGAGAGATGGGGTACTACATGAAGAGATTAAAATGCTTCATTATCTTGTGTTGTTCATAATGCATAGTGTTGCTGAACATATAAGATGTATAATCCAAAATAAAGTGTAAAGTTACTATGCAAAAAGTAACAGATTTGAGAGAAAACTCAGGAAAATAGGAAAAAATGATAAGGTAACCTGAAAGAACATAGACGTGGCAAAGGGAGCAGTGTCCACGTCCCTTGCCCAATTACGAAAAATTGGACCACACTGAGAAAATTTATTTTTGTACCTAAAAAAAGGCTTTTCAAAACTGGAGACCTTCATAGCAAATATATGGTGAAAAACATGACACTTTTCTTCTAAATACACGAAAATCTCTAGTTAGTGATTCTATACAGGGAATACTTTTTCAGTCTCCATTCATTCTGATAAACGAATAAATTTATGAATAATAAATAAACCGCTATGTAGTTGAACTAAATTAAATCAACATTTAATTTTAACTTAATTATTAATTACATTAATCGTAATCTATTCAAATTTTGAAGGCAAATAACTTATATAGACCCTTTCGAAAAAAGACAAAAAAGGAAAATAAAAAGATCTAAAAAAATTGAAAGGCGATAAATATGAAGGAAGTCATTGAATGAATTTTGTTTCAAATTTCCGACCGCACATAAAATGGAAAAACCATGAAGATAAAAAATGTGGAGACCAGAGGAAGCTAATAAATTTTTTAAGCAAATATAACAAGCTATCAAAAATCAAATTTCGCTACTATTCATTTATTTATAATCTTCTGCAGCTTTTTTTTTAATATTTTTGGATTGAGTACCGTTCATCTTTTTTAACCGTTCCCTCTTTTTAATAAATGTCCTGTTTTTATCATAACTCATATTATAATAAAGGAATAAAATTTGAGGTTCTTTTAAAATTTTAACCCATTAAGTCCCAATGTTCCCATTTGGGAACATAAGTAATTTCATCTTCGTCTGCTTTTTCCAATGACTTTGAATATAAATCGTCTGCGTTTTTTTAAATATCGTCTGATTTCTATGGTACTTAATGGGTTAAAATGAATTAGGAATGTAAAAGTTTTATTCTAAAACTTTGAAAGACCATCCGAAAAATTCATCAAATGTATATTATAATAAATTTATAATATTGTGCTTGCTTCAACATAAAAAACATCATTAAGCATATTTAACATAAAAAATCTAAAATGAAGTTTTTTGGCATATTTTTTATACCTATAATTAATATTATTATAATATTATACATAGTGTATTAGATTTTGAAAATTTTCATTTTTTCTGGCATGTGTTAAAATATCTCGTTTTTGTCAAAAAAAATGTGAACCTAGTAATAGACCATAGTAGAAATGTTTTACTCAAAAAATTCAGACTTCCTATAAGATACATAAGACTGTTTCCGACACAAATATTAGTAATATTTATACATGGGTGAAAAAACATGACACTTTTCTTCTAAATACAGGAAAATCTCTAGTTAGTGATTCTATACAGGGAATACTTTTTCAGTCTCCATTCATTCTGATAAACGAACGTACCTCTTTATAATGAAGAACTCAATATATTGTAAAGTCGCATGTTCAATATAACTCAATGTAAAAATGAGATCGATCAACTATACACTAGTGACTAAAATCTTCAGTAAATGAAACTTTCTTATAGAAAATACTTTAAATGCTTTTCTGTATATATTAAGCATAGCATGCATACAACATATAGAAATATTTATCCTTCGTTGAATACATAACAACGATACTACTACAAACTAAATCTAAGAGAATATGTATTTTACACTCCATAATATCAAGTTTATTTGAGAGATAAAAAAAGAGAATCAATGAACTAATACTGGTAAGATGGATGGCACAGATAATTTTTAATAATTTGAAGTATCATGGATTGACACTTATCATTAATAATAATTTTAATAACACTTCCATCGATTAGAAGAAGATTGTGAGCGAAAAAAGCTTCTTATCTCCTCAAAGTGATGGATTTTTTGAATAAAATTTATAGTTTTTGTCTGCAGAAATAACTTGAATTAATGAAAAAAAGTTAGAACTCTGCAACACATTTTAATTAATTTTTTCTTAATTATACGAAAAAGCTAAAAAAAAATGTCTGCATCACACACTTTCACTGTTTGGAGGGTGTGTAGTAGTGAAATAGATGAGCAGTTACTATATTTGTTTTTACATCATTTTTCATTGAGTAGATGACAGATTCATTTTTAAGAGTAATTTTAGAACTTAAATTTTCGTCAACAATTATTATTTATCTCATCACATATTTTCATTAGACAGTAGTAAACAATCACATTTTTGGACAATAGAGTTAAATGAAAATGTATGTTGCATCATATTCTACAAGTCTATATTTTTAAATGCATAAACAACGCCCATAAGCAATGCATACGATATGACTTGATTGATACTGGAAGAGTGTACTGTTTTAAATCATACTATGTATATGGCTATACTCACTAAAATCATTGGTAGCTTTTCTGAAACAGAAAATTTATTATAGAAAGGTTATATATATATATATGTGTGTGTAAACGATTCTAGGACGTTTCAACTAATGGTCATTTCAAATATAGGAAATATGGACATATAAGCGATTTTGGAATTTTGGACAAAATTTAAACGTAACCAAAGAATAGGTGCTTATCTTTTATTCAAAAAGTTTTTGCAGCCGTTTGAATCATTTTCAAAAAAATATTTTGGAAAATTTCAGTTTTTTAAATGAGATTAGCTTTGATTAAATTAATTACAAGCCTATATTCAAAAGGGATTATTATGAAAACAATGAAAAGACAAAAAAGTAACGAAAATTGAATGGAGTGAAAAATCAAAGGAGTGACATGACAAATCAACTTACTAACTAACTTAAAAACTAACTAACTAGCAGGAAATCTAACTAACTAGATCACAACTAAATAGCTGAATAACTAATGAACAAACTAGTAAACGTTTGATTTGTCACTCCTTTGATTAGTATTTAATATTGTCACTCCTTTGATTAGTATTTAATATTGACACCCCTTTGAGTTATCACTCCTTTGAACGCATCTCTTCAATAGTATCATTTTTAAAAATTCTTGTTATTGACATCTAAATGGCCTAACTAAGATCACTAACTTAACTAATTGTATATTATTAATAGAATTGCATTGCTTGGAATGTTCGTTAGTTGAAATATCTTGATTGAAACACCCTGTCACCATAGGTAAATATTATTTACATACACATGATTTTAACAGATAAAGAGTTGATACGACAACAATTCGCGGGCAACTATTTATAGAACAATTTACCGATATACACCAGCGATTACCAAAAGGAGGCAAATTTCCCCCTAGTGGTAAATTTGAAGCTTTAAAGGGGAAAATAATTACAATGTTATAATTTTGAAATAAGCTGTTATTTAAAAAAAATTATTTTTACAAAAGATTAAATTGGGGTGCTACTTTTCACCCAAATAGACATATATATATATAAACACTTAGAATAACTTTACTTGCAATGAGCCTAAAGCACGAAACCGTCTTTAGATAGAATGTGACATTCGTTGTGAACTTGGAAACTTCTCCTGATATTACTACACTAGTGAAGAAAAAGCAACATTATTTTTCTGAATGATTTCATATTTTCTATCTGACTGTACAACTAATTGAAACAAATTTATGAAATTTTTTTTTGAATATTTTTTATCCACAAGGGGAAAATTTAAATGATTAAGTCATGTGAAAGAGAAATAATAGGAATACGTTTGGGAACCCCTGATATACACAATTTATCGAATACACATTAAGATGGTTTTGTAATTTTTATCATTATAAAAGAAAAGTTTAAAAAAAGTGTAAAAAATTTTATTTATCAAAATTAAAAACTAAGGTTATGGACTACTGCTTTCAAACAATCAATAACACTCGTATAGGAATGATAATTATCAACAATTTTTTAGCCGTTAAGAAGAAAGATTTCTTTCCCTTTGGTTGACATGAATTACTCGTCAAATATTGATAGATTTTCACTTCATTAAAGTTTTGCTCTTTCTTCAGGATGTCCAAAAAATTTCCATATATTAGGATGGAGTCCAGCTATCTGAGTTTCAAATGCGTTATGCCATCCTTCAAGCAAATTATTTGTTTTTGGTACAGAGTTCAGAATGTTTTAATTAAAATTCTAAAGTATGGGTTCATATTTGGGCGGGGTAAACTATTAAAGACTTTGCTTATAGTGAAGCACGAAATATGTTAATGCAATTGCATAAGAAAAGAAGAAAAGAAGAAGATTTATTAATTGATAAAATAAAATTGGAATACACCACTAAACATATAAAAAAAAGAATTTAATAAGGAATTTGAAAAGAAAGACATTGCATATTTATAGTTGGGAAAAAAATTCAAAAGGCATAATCTTAAATTTGTCTTTTATTTTGTAGGAATATTCTTAAAAAAATGTTTTTAAAATTTCTTTAATCATAAAAAAATAACTGAGCACAGGCACCGAACAAAATAATTGCAGTATGTAGAAGATGGGAGTCATTAAAACTTTGTTAGGGGGAGCCAAATTGGCTTGTGAAGGCCATGTTGACAATAAAATACTTAAAGTTGATGAAAAAGTAAAGAAAATATTTATGATCGTAGTTCAAAATTATAATGGAAAAGGGTGTGAGGAAAAAATCAGAATCATTGAAAAGAAATTAAGGATATTTTGAAATTAGTTTGACAAACAAATTTTGTACACTTTTTATTAGCAAAATCATCTACTTCTTAAATATTTCAACAATGACAGACTTGAAGAGAAGAAGACGAGAGTGCTTAAAAATGATTGAAAATAAAATCTGAGGGTTTTTCAAAAATTACCTAAAATATTATTTAAAGATCCTGTTCAACGCATCCATATCGCGTTTCATATCGAAATACTAACTTTTTATATTCTTGTGTCGTTTGGAAAAAAAAAATTTTTTTAAAGCCGGATTTGGCTCTTAAGCCATCATCATTTTAGCTTTGTGCAACAGAGCCAACTTTGACAATTTTCTCCAAATGTGATTTGATATGCTATCTAATTGCGGAAAAATACATAAATGAAAAATGATTATCAAAACTATCAGGTGGCGGATAGTTATCTCAGGCTCTATAAGACGGCATTTCAAATCTCATTGAAAAAACCTCAAATTTGTGAAAGTGGGATTTGGACACACAAAGAGACTCGTTATTCAAAAGGCTTCATGACAGAAAACAGTCTTTAACGGGTCCTTTATAACACGAATCCAAGCCACGGACTGGCGTTTAAAATGGTCTGCACTATAACGAATCTACTGGAACAGGTGTTATACGCGATATAAAAAAACGGAGGATCGAACGTTATAATGGATCTAATGTGTAGTACATTCTCTATACACAAAATTATAATAAGTAATATCAAAAAAAATGTATGCCTCTTGATTAAGAACTAAAAATGGAACTTTTAAAGATTTATGATGGGTCTGTTCTTGCAGTATTTAGTTTCCAAGAAGTATGCCTACGACATAAAATTTTTGGAAAGAACTGAATTAAAGTATCAACGCTAGCAAATTAGATAACATTACCCACGCTACAATATTTCACATACCTATATTTTCTGTTTTTAGAGTTGGAGCTTAATTCTGAACTCCGACGCCAGACTTATATACGTTATACAGGTATTATACTCATTTTCTGCACTTAATTCGTTACATTGAAATATCGCAGAAAGTTAATTTACAAGGTGCGATCAATTATTATTTCTATATAGACAATCTAGTAATTCGTTCATATCAAATTTGTTTCAACAAATACAACTATAATATATTGATCTAATGAATTTAATAAAGGCGAATAAATGTACAAATAAAAGAAAACTTTCTGTTTATAAAAAACTTTAATATTTAATGAGAAAATCAGCCAAATTTTTTTGAAAGAAAGAAAAAATGTGCTGAGGTGTTTTGATTAAAAAACACAATTGCGCCGTTTGTTATTATCATATAAAGAAGAGTTTGATACTGAAATCAAATGATTCGAACCAAATGCCTAGTAGTATCAATCAGGGCCGTATGAAGGGGGAGGGCAGTGGGGGACAATTGCCCCAGGGCGCCACATCTAGGGAGTGCCATTTAATTTTCATACCTAAGGAGCACTATGGGGCAAGCCCGCCTCCAATGTCTGGCTCTTATGAGCATTGAGAAAGAAGTTCTCACTTGTGTTGATTTTGACGAAGTCATCGATAATTTTGCTGCTGCTAAAACGCGAAAAATGAACATCTAATGGAGACTGTCTTCGACTCAGTCAGTATATATCTGAATTATGTGGCTTAATAAAAATGCGAGCATTTTTTTTCTAAATAACTTTTTAAGCCAGAATGGGGTGGAGATGAGTGAGAAAGGAAGAAGCAAGGGGTGAGGGGATCCATTCAGGACCTTTGCCCTGGGCGCTACGATCCCTTGATAATGGCCCTGGTAACAATGTCATAGCTTTAACTGGTTCTATATAAGAATTGATCTAAAATCAATTATCCTAAAATTAATCCATCTAACTAAGAATTAATTAATTAAATTAACTAACGAACTAAAATAAATGAACTTAACAAGTAACTAACTAAATAACTAACTAAAGTTAGAAAAAAAATTATTTTTAACTTATCACAAACACAAATTACCAGTTTGGAAATAAATGCCAAAATATATGAAATTAAAATACGTTTGTTTATTTCGTATGTAAGCCAATAATAATAGTAGTAGGTCATATAAAGGAATTTTTAGGGTGTATTTTCATCTTAAGCAAGTATGCATGTCATTATACCTATAAATTACAAAAGAACTTTAGAAATATAAAGCGTTTAAAATAAATTCACTACATACTTTCCAATTGCATAATAACCAATCACCGAGCACTAAGTAAAAATATTACTCAAATTGCAAAGCGAACAACTATAGCGAAAGTTCTCACTAAATGAAGTCGTACAAAGCGAGGTCTTTCTATATATATATAAAGAAAGGAATTCGTATTGTAAAGCACTTAAGATTTGTGTCTATCTAAGCTATGTATCACTAAATATACTCTGGTGAATGAAATCATAAGTGTAATAAATTATCTTTTTTCATTCCCATACTTTATTCAGAGGAGTGAAAAACCATTTAACGTAATAAAATAACAATATTTCAAAGATTTTTAAAGCATTTCAGCGAATAAACATTGCATTACATATTTTGTATATAATTCATAAAATACAGTGGTATCGCGTTATTGGGAAATCCTTTAGAGCAAACACAGGAATACTACCGGTCCCAATTCTCCTGATATGAACAACGTATGTTTTAACTACTTTACAAAGAACTCGATTAATGCAAAACATCGGGTATAATCCCCTCTGATTTGTCAGCCCAACGTGAAAAGACTCGTTTACAACGCACTATGAATTTGTGGATGAACAAATTTTATAACTCACAGCTAGGTTGATTAAACAATTGTATGAAATGCTGATACTCTACATAAGTATATGTTGATATTGGTTATCTTTGTATACACAATATACCGTAAACGCGACAACCTGATGACCAAAGGCCCCAGTGTGGCCCAATTTAATTCTTGGTGTGACCAACTTCTTCATTCACAATTCTAAGCAAAGTGTAAATATATTTTGCCATTTTTTTTAAAAATAGTTATAAATTATCTTTTTGTAATATTAATTAAATTATCATAAAATTTCAATTATTTTCAAAAATAAAAATTTCGCTTTGACATTGCTACTTGCTTACCTCCCTATTCTATCTTTCCTTTTTCTTCAATAAGGTGACAACCAAAACATCAAAAACTTGAATCTTACTTCTTTCAATAAACGCCACAATTAATTATATTGCCTTTTTCATTAAATAATAATTATTAAATTTTTTAATATGTAAATTGAAACATTTATATATTATAAAATATATAGAACAAATAGTTTCAAAACAAAATAACGCTATTTTAATATTTTACTATTCAAAAATTTGGAGTTATATTACTATCATAGCTTGTTAGAATTTTACAAAAAGGTTGAATCATTTAAAGAGTTTCCAAATATTTGTGATTTGGCAAAAAAAGATCTTTTATGTCTGAGTAAGCACTTATTCTTGTGAGCAATTTTTTTTTGTAACAAAAATATTAAAAGTGCTATTTTTTGCTAAGAAATTGAATTACTGATCAACATTTAGGCAACATTTTACGTATGCAAAATTCACATATTGATGCTGCTATAGATCAAATATTAAATGGTAAAAGCAGTTACAAAAGTCTCACTAAAAATTTAACATTGTATTTTAGAACACATTATAATAAAATATTTTTGTATCGTTTGTTATTTATTCTGTTTTAAATTTAACACGAGTTTACTTGACAAAAGTTGTTAAAATAAATCTTGTAATTAATACAAAAATAAGCTCATTTTTAAAAGTACAACTACATTAAAACCTATTAATGCCATTAACCGGTTATCGACCACAGTCGACATATGTCGACTTTACAAAAATGTGAATCGTCTGTGTTTATTAATGCTTTTTAATACAAATCTTCTGCTTTATACTATAGATATCGTCTGATTAATTCTGGTCGTTAACGGCTTAATGGAATACTCGCGTTTTTCATTATATGTGCATTGGTTTTTGGTGTTAATTGTTAATAAAAAATTTTTTTTTTTCTTCTTTTTTTTTTTTTTGTGTTTTTGGGGGGAAAAAGGTGGTTAAAAAGAGTTAAGGTTGCGTTGGGAATGAAAATGGCAATATATAATCATTTGATTGGTCCAGTGATTCAAATATTTAATAGTACCGAAAATGCAGTTATAAAAATTTTGATACTAAAAAATAGTTCAGAAAACATAATAATTTCTTATCATTTTATAATGAAGAAAATTAATTTGGAAAACGATTTACCTGTTGACAAGCGATTTTACAAGAGGGGTGATTTCTAATGTCAATGCAACAATATGGCTCATGAGCTTAAATAAAAAATAAAAAGTATGAATTATCTAAATAAAAGCATAGCTACTTTTCAAAGCAAAAAATTTAAAGCCCAAAAAAGAAGGATAAAAATATTAATTAATATCTAGTAATATCTCTAATTTCTCAGAAATTTAAAGTCAACAGAATTTTTATTAAAAAATTTGGAGCCTGAGGAATTTTTGCAAAAAAATTGTCAACAATTCATCAATGCAGATAGATTTATAATACCTTTAAATTTTAATAGAATAAAATAGAGGTAGTAGCTAGCAAAAATATGGTGGGACACTGCATCATAGGCCCCGTCCTGGCTAAGCGACTGCCTTCACTAATCTAGTTTTCAAAAGTATAGGAAGTTTTCGAAATCAGTATTACTAAAATTGATTTTTTAAGTTCGATTTATATTTATAATAGAAAGTATTGAGACTTCAAAGCCCCATGGCAAGGACCAAAGTAAAAAAATTGCAATTTTTTGTATTTCTACTATTTATCAAAAAATTTCACATACAGAATATAGAAAATGTTATCCCAAGCTAATTGATACAATAAATCACATTTGAGATACATTCCATAAAAATCAATTCACCCTATCAAATAGCAATATTAATTAGAAAAAATATTGTCAATAAATAGTGATGCACTCACTATTTCGAAAATGAGTATATTTTTTATTTATAAATAATAACATTTCAATTTACATAATGAGGACACGCTTGATTTTCAAAATAAATTTTCTTAAAAAATCAACTCAGAGACTCTCCCCTCCCCTCCCCCCACACTCGTTAAGAATTTGGCAGCTCAATTGGTATCTAGCCCGCCTTATCTTTAAGATTTACGAGCATATAATCTTATGAAAAAAATTAAATAAATTATTAATTGGTGGACCTAAAAATATATGATATCTTTTGCATGTATAATTTATTATAGGATAGATCCATGATAAATATTTTCCGTCTTAAAGTCTTAATCCAGAGAAATTCTGAATCAACATACTAACATAGGACATCTTCAAACCCAATCAAAATCGTCTCAAGGGTTAGGTCTGATCTGTTACTCTATTACATTAGCCTAATTCAGTCTATTCTTATGCTTAATACTCCCGTTTGGTTATATTGGCAGGATAAATAAAAATTGTAAATGTAACTTTATTAAATGTATCTATATTTTCATGCCTTACTGCAATCTGGATTCTCAAATACAGTAGACCCTCGTTAGGTCGAACTACATGGGGGGAGAAGGGTGTCCGATTATGCCGATTGTCCGACATAACAGAGGGTCTACTATATATATATATGGTAGAAAAAAATATTTCAAATTGGACGAATTTATAGCCACAACAAGCTTTGGAATAAAGTCAAAATTTAGAATGTCCGCGAACTACCTATGTAGTAAAAAAATTAAATGGCTGCTTATAAGCCAAAGCAAAATTAAAAAAGTCAAAGAAAATGCCCGCTTGTAAGCACATGAGGGCAAACATTTGTATTCTCGGTCACGGTCCGACTTATCCGATATCCGAGTTATAAGGGCCCGAGTTAACGAGGGTCTATATATATATTTTTCAATTGATTATTTGTTTTTTTGACTCGCAAAAAAATAAATTTAATTTAATCAAATTTTTCTAATTAAATGTAAAAATAAAGAACTGCGGCGTGATTGTTTGAAATAGGAAATAGTTAAAACAACAACGAGTAAAGTTTCAAAAAACTTTATTTATAACTCCAAAAGATATTATCAAATGACTTCATGTAAATAAGTTACTTTAGTATGATGATTTGTGTCAACGGGGATTAAAAAGTTGGTCGCTTTATATAAAAAAATTTCTCTCTTCTCCATTGGTTATGCGAATAATAATAGTAATGCATGCTACAGTACTGTTTCCCAAACTTTTCCTACTCATGCCCTCTTAGAAGACATCATTTGAAAGAAATGCCCTCAAGAGCAGGGGTTCCCAACCTGTGGTACACAAAAGCCTTCCAAGTGGTACGCGAGATGTTTTTCAAAAATTCAAAAAAAAAGTACTTGTTTTCACAGAAATTCCCACACAGAGAAATGTAGTGTAATGTGAATTTGGCTATTCAATATATTAAAAAGCAACTTTTCGTTTTATTTCAGATTATTATAGCGTCAAATCAAGATGCCCAAACGACAATATAGCGATCAATATATTAATTTTGGTTTTTTGAATTGAAGAATAGGGAAGAATCTGTGCCAGGGTGTGGGGTATGTATGAAGACATTATCAAATGCATCAATGAAGCCTTTTACAACGCCATCTCCAAACTAATCATCCAGGCTAGAAAGACCGCGATCCTAATTATTTTAAGCGAGTTGAGATTACGGAAGTACAGGGTTCAAAATATGGATTTGCAATACAACTGGGCGAATCAACGGACGTGTCAAACTGCGCACAGCTTCTGGTATATGTGCGTTATGCAACTAAGGATGCAATCCGAAGTGAATTACTCTTGACCAATGAAATGCAACTACAACAAAAGGTCTCCAATGGACCAAGCTAGTAGGTTGCACAACTGACAGCGCTCCTGTTATGCTTGGGAGATAATCTGGGTTCCAAGCTCGGGTGTAAGCAGTGTCTCCATCTGTCACTTCTGTTCACTGTTTCATACACCGATTTGCTCTCTCTGCTAAAGTTCTACCTCCCGATATAGGGACAAGCTTGAAACTGGTGGTTAAGATAGTAAACTACATTATGACATCTGCCCTAAATAGTCGTCTCTTCAAGGTCATCTGTGAGGATATCGGATCAGAATACACGTCATAGCTTTTCATAAGGAAGTGAGGTGGGTGTCTCGAGGGAATACCACTATGCTCCTTTTTGTGGTGAGAAAGGAGCTGCTTCTGTTTTTCGAAACAAAAGATCATGAAGTTCAGAAGATCCTTGAAGATGGAAACTTCATTCTTTACCTTGCCTACCTTTCAGATATTTTTGGAATCATGTATCATTTCAATTGTTCTCTTCAGGGCGCTGAGAGTTTTCTCAATCAAATTGACTGCATTTACTCGAAAGCTCGATTTGTGGATTGAGAACAGACCGTTTGGAATGTGTGAGAATGGGGGTCACTTGGGGAGGGGAGCCTAGTATTGCATTTGGTCAAGAGATCACCAAAGATCTCCTGTTGAAAGATGAAATCAGGCAGTATTTCTTCAATGATCGTGATGCACAAACATGCACTTACATTCGGAATCTATTCACTACTATTAACACTGGTGATCTCACAGTAGGAACTGTTGAACAAGAACTCACCGATTTGCGACGAAGGTCATAAATTGGCCAAATTCTGGTTAAATGTAAGTCCCTCCTATCCGTCACTAGTGAAAAAGCAATTCTTCAGCTTCTCATATTTCCAGACATGGGAATGGGAACAAGAGTTTTTCTACCGTTCTTACAATCAAGTCGAAGACAAGAAATCGTCTTGTAAACCCAGAACACAATTTCCGATGTGAACAAAATATCTCCACGGCTTGCAAAATTAGTAGAAGAAAAGCAACCTCAGACATCGTAAGACTTACGAGTGAGTACTTATTGGTCGATAAGTAAAATATTTTGCTTGTTTATGGTTATGTACATGTCCAAATAAATTAAGTTTAGTTTTGTATATTTTTTAATTGCGGATTCGTTTACTTGTATTATATTTGTATGCTATTGTGTCTGTTTACCTTTTAGTATAGTTCTTTTATGGTCAAAAATTAATCGTTAAAGTTAGGTGTACCTACAGAATAAGTCCATAAGTGGTACACATCAACAAAAAGGTTGGGAAACCCTGCTCTAGAGGATATTACTTCAAAGAAACGCCCTCTTAGACAACATTATTTCAATGAAGCGTTTCTTACTTATGAAATATATTTTCTTTCATAATTAAAAATGGATAGACTTCCATGTGATTTGGTTTGGTGTTTATATATTCCAAAATGTTCGGTTTGACATTACTGAAATTAAATCTGATATCACAACTCTCACATAATTCATACGTTATCTTTCATTAACTAAATTTTTTTTTGATATCCAAGATTTATACCGACTTATATAAACTATTTTTTAAAATATAACTATCATATAAATTATACAAATTATTCCTGTCTCAATCAAGAAAAAATCTAATATATAATACTTGTTAATCGTAACTTTTCATGGAGTCTCTAAAAACTTTTAAGACTAAAACTTGCGACGCTACTGTTCACTTTTGGAATCTGCAAATTTTTTTAACAAAAATGAGGAAAAAAAGCAGCGAACTTATCAGAATTTTAATTTCACTAAAAAGTACATAATCCCTATATATTTATCGTAAAATTATTCCGAGCTTGATTTTAGCACTCTTCATTTGGAGTCGAAATATCATTTTCTTATAAATGAAATTGTTTGAAACTGTACCCCTATAGATGCTTGCTAGAGCTTGATGGTTGACTTTTTGAATCTAATATTGCTAAAGAAATTTCCGGTTTTATAATCTATCTTAAGGATAATTTAATAAAACATATTAAGACCAGTCTTAACGGGTTTGTTTCGGTCCTAAATTTCAATAGTTCAGTCCGGTCTGATATGTAGGTTGTAGATGTCATAGTTGATTCAGCATATAGCTCGGAGCGTACTGCTATCAAGTGTAAGAGTAAGAGCAAAGAAAGATTCAAATTTGTCAAATTATTGAACATTGAGGTCTGTTATGTACATATTAAACACGTTGTAATTTGCGTTCTAGCAATGCTGTACTTTGATGCAAGCAAAAGTTTTTTCTAATAGACTTGAAGTGAAAGAAGTGAGGATAAATTATTGCTGAATAAACATTAAAAAGAAATAAAAGTCAAAAAATGTGTTTTTATTTTTTGAATTATAGAAGATAAAGAATATTGGTAAAATCATTAAAAAAATCAAAGAAGCATTAAAGAGTCAAAATAGAAAGGATTTTTTACAAACAAAAATATAAAAAGAGTAATATTTATATGGCTTTCATCATAAGAGAGTGTATTACTTATTGATTGTGCATTAAAAGACTTTCTCTCTCTCTCTTATACTCTCGTAGTAACATATTTTCAAAAGGATTTTATGCTAATTAAAACACAGTTGTTTGAAAAATTAAAGAGCGTTTTTTTAGATAAAGAGTTGCAAATCAAGCCGACAAAAGTATCAAAGGAAGAAAATAAATTTTGGTTAATTCCATGTGAACTGTTAATTTCTTTGCATGCCTATTTAATGCTGCTATTCATTCATCCAGCCATTCATCCATCAGCTTTCTTTACATCTTTTTAAAATGTAGGTTACTTATAGTCATTGTAAAAAACTCGAAATTTTAGTGATTCATGTACATTTGAATAGATTCAATTGGAAGATTCAATAAATACATGACATAAAATGATGATAATTACGTACTAAAATAGAAAAAAAGTATTCAAAAAGTGGAGATTAACTATAAAAATCCACCAAAACCAAACACATTTTTTGCACTTTTGAAAATATACCAAATCCTGTACAAACCGGATGGCTTCAGGATGCAATAAGGTTACCGGATTAGACAGTGTGCCGATTTATCAAGTTTATGCTTCAGATACATGATTGCTCCTAGAGTATTTCACAGTTTCAATGTTAACGGAGGGTACCTTAACCCATTTAAGGCCAATGTTCCTTTAAAGCAGAGGTCGGCAAAGTGGTCGATATCGACACCTGGGGGTCCATAATAGATCTTTAAGGGTCGATAAGATAGAAAAACTTACCAAATTGTTCTATGCTTTTTTTACTTTATAGTAGTAATAAATCTCCTTTTTCTTTTAAAACATAGTTTAGCACATTGTATAGTGTAGGATATATGAAACATTTTTGGTTTCTATTTCTCTCTTAATTGTTGACATTGAGTAATGCTTTTATGAAATATTTCTATGTGAGGTGGGGGTCGATGTGAAGACAAATGTTCTATGAAGGGGTCAACGGGTAAAAAAAGTTTGCCGATAGAAACGCTGACCATAGCTTTTTTCATTGTAATTAATATGAATTTCAAAAATCACCTGCTTGTCGTAGGCATAAACAAGAGTCCCTATTTTGAGTTTCCTTAAAAATCACTTGTTTCTTACTCAATTCTTTGTCATTCAACTTGATCGCAAATTCCCTGGATTTACAATTTTGGCGATACAGAAAAACAAGGATATGTGTTGAGAGAGAAGAGAACAAAGGAGGAATAGAAGTAGTAAGGGAAACAGTGTTAGGGATATACTGTAAAGTACTTTAATTTCGCAAGAACAGAATTTGGCGAATTAAAATTGAAAAACAAATTCGCGAGAATTTAATTTTAAGAATAAAAATTTCTAAAATTTTAGATATTTAGACGAAAAAATAGTGAGCACTTAACCCTTTAGTGACCAGAAAAATCAAACAATATTTATTAAAAAGCAGAAGATTCATATACAAAACTATTTGAAAAAGCAGACAAAGGTAAAATTGTTTATGTATCATATATGATACACTGGTCAAGAAGGGGTATCAAAATAAGAGTGATTTTTAATTTTATATATAAAAGATTTTAAATGTTATAAAAAGTTTCAAAACTTGAAATTCTGGAAATTAATTTCACGAATTTTTTGTATTCGCAAAATTAGATTCCTCATGAAATTTAGTAAGTGGAAAATAAATTGGGTATAGGATCATAAGGAAATGTATCAATTATAGATGTATCGGATTTTCGCATCCACATTCGCAAAACGGATTATCCGAAAAAATTTTTACATCCTCATCTGCGGATCATTTAAGTTTCAACAATTTAAGTTTTTTTCGGAATGTTTCAATTTTTACTTTATCCAAAATTTTTATAAGTTCGTCTTTGTGATAATCTATATAATATCCGCATCCACATTCGCGGATACAAAAAATTTCATATCCGATACATCTCTAGTATCAATGAAGAAAAATAAGCAATGGAGGCAAAAGATTAGATAAATAATAAATATCGGAAATTCAGATAAGGAAGACCAGTTTTCTAAAATTCAATATAAATAAAAAGACTATAAAAAATTGAGTTTACGCAGAAATCAGATTTATTCAGAATCTGGTTTATATTCAATGATTTAGAGTTTAGACAGATATTTTTAATTTTAAAAATATTAGAGATTTTATATGTATAAAGTAGTTAGTGTTCATTCGTTAAAAAAACTGTTCACATGTGTATGAACTGCCAAACGGAAAGCATTTTTGCAGCTCTTTTCTTAGAATGAAGTATCGATCTTTTATATTTTTTACCTTCCAGTTAATTTGAAATAGTTTTTCTTGGAAATAAAAATATATTAAAAATGAATTATTTAAAAATCCAACTTTATAATATTAACAATGTAGATATAATGAATATTTTTAAAAGCCCCCCCCCCTAAAATAATTTTCTAAATACGCCGTTTAAGAAGATATCTTTGGAGAGAAGAAAAAAATATACTCAATAATTATAATAAGAAATATATACAATAATAGATAGTACTAGAATTTAGATTTAACATTTGATATGTGCAACAGGAAGTGCCGGTTTTTTACCCTGGTTTTCTTTCTCTGAAGAATTCAAAGGTTTTTACGGTTAGGTAGTGCTCTAGCGACGCAATTCTACGTGGTTAGTAATCAAGCTATCACTAGACAATAAGTTTGTTTCCCAAATCGGGAGCGTTCGCATTAGGATTGTATCTTTCACTCAGTTGTATTTATATATTGTCACATAAATTCTTGTAAAATAATATATATAACAAGGTATAGCTATTCTTTTGTAACAAGGGCCGATAGGTGTTTAGTGGGATGGAAAGTCCAGTTAGACTTGGACTCAGCATTCCGGGCGGGCCACGATATCCGAAAGGATGGGTGCGAACGTCACAAAACAACTTAATTAATTAATTAAACAGGAAGGGCCGGCCTTAGGCCACTGCAACCTATGCGGCCGCAGTGGGCCCCGCGCTTCTCATTTTTCATTTTGATGATATATTGTATGATTTCACTAAATGCAAGGTTCGCAAAGTAAAGTTACTTTGATCGTCATTTTGTGTTAATTAAAAAGTAATAAAACAAATCCCTTTTCTTTTTTTCAAAATCTTATTTCTCACTTTTAATCTTTTTTCCTACTCACACTGGGCCCCGCGCAATTCATTTTGCACAGGGCTCCGCGAACACTAGGGCCGGACCTGGCAACCGGTTTTTTTTGTTGCGGGATATTCAAAAAGCCAGAAAGCCGCTTGTATGAAATGACCCAATAAATTATCAATTGAAATAAAATATATTGATATCGAAAAAATGCATATCTATATAAATCTATATAGATACAATATATTACACCGTTACTGAAAATGCACAAATACAGAGTTATAAGTAGGAGTATATTATAAAATAACTCTTGATCTTTTTAAAAATATGAATGTAAAATTCAAGATAAGTGGATTCAACATATGTGGAAGAAATTTTATACTTCAAGGATTGTTTCGATTTTACAATAAAAAGGCAGTGTAGATTTGAACTTGTCAAGGAAATCATACTTAAAATTATTGAAATTGAATGATAAGAAGTATCCCCATCAAATTATGTTATAAATTTTCTAACTTTTTAAATTTCTAATAAAAAAAAGTCAAAATTATTAACTATTAAAAATACTTATTTTCAGAGTTGAATTTAAGGTCTTTTACTAATAACAAAAATTCTTTTAGTTTTTCCCCACTTCTTCAAAGATTTCTGATTGCGCCCCTGCAAGTGAATAATCCAATCCAATATTTGAGTTAAAAACACCGACTAAGATATATAATGCGACTTGCCGAAGTGCAAGAGGCTTCGTTTCCTTTAGTCCCACGAAATGCCCTTGATGACATCAGTCAGATTTAGTAAATTTTGGAGGAAATAGATTAAGCTAAAACTACTAAGCTAAGGAGCTAAACTACCCGTTTATAAACAATATAATTAAATCAACTACATAATAATTACTCGAACTTATTTGTTATCTGCTCCATTGGCGTATGCAGAAAGGCATCTGTGTTGTAGTGCCCAAACCCCCCCCCCCCCATTTTCGCTTGGTGACCCTCATTTTTATTCTCTTTAAAAATCAAAGCTAATATAAATATATCTAAATGGATGAAGTGTTCACAAAAATGCCAACGCTTCAACAATTTTAATAGAATTTTTGTGGACTTTTAAGTTTTTGAGAAATTAGAGATGTATACTTTTTTGAAAAAAATGTACCCCTTTGTACCACCCCATTTTTTATTTTTGGATGCGCCACTATTTCCCCCCCCCCCCCCTGTCCACTAAAAATTTTGTAATAATTTTATTTTCTATATGTAGTTTTTAGAATACATAAAAGGCTTCAAACAGTAACTGTAGTGTCATTCTTTGGTGCGCCATAAAATGGCTAGCTAGAAGAGGCGTAAAATCTTAAACTGCCAAGATATAATAGTGTAATACTATGATTTGAAAATTATACATGAGAACACTAAGATTAAGGATAAGGAATTATAAAAATTTTAAGTAACTTACATTTTTGAATTATGAGGAGGATAAGAAATAGTATCTTTATTTCATTTGCTGATATCATGCTTGAAAAACGCATAATGCACATCGTGAAAATAATTCTTTAACCTGATGACTAAAAGTGAAACATTTTGAAACAAGCAAGCATTGAGAAGAGAGGAAGCAGACGACGACCGCAAACGATAAACTGAGGTGGAAAGATGTTAAAGATGAAAAATTGTTATGCCAAAAAAAGATGAAATTGTTTATATTATAGAGTTGTATGATATTAAGTTTTTGTACAAATTTTTAAAGACAAAAAATTAATCAAAGAATCATAACAACGACAACTACCACAAATTGTATAGCGTGTCTTGTGGATTCTCAATAAATGACGATGATGTTATGATGTCGTTCATGGTGGGAGAGAATAATGAATGATGATTTTGTGCATGAAAATTATTTATCATTATACTCTATTATTATATACAAGAAGTATACACATGTAATGTTATGTTGTTGTAAGTATAGATTATTGCAAATGATGATTTTGATAAAAGTGATGAGGATGTAAGATTCAAGGCTGATACTTATGATGAAAAGTTGCTGCTGATGATGGGATGATGAATCGAGTTGAAGATGAAGTTAATGTTAGGGAATAGTCATTGCTCACGGCTGAGTGATGGAGAAAGAGTTGTCTGTCAAGTGTGTTGTATTGCAATGTATAATTTATCACCTTAGTAGTGGCTCACTATAACTACAAGAGTCTAGCAATAAAAAGAACTCCCCTAATCCATTTGACTTATACGTGTGAAACTTTATTGTGGATGCGCGTGGAAAAGTTTTTTTAATAAAAAAGAAGGTAGTAAGAATGTAATAGTACTAATTGGGGCGTGAAAGTGTGGTCTATGTGTGAGCAGTGCCACCTTGTTACAAGCTTTGAACATCACTGCTTTCAATTGGTCTTATTCTTCCTTCCCAAATTCTACGATACATGTATTGTAATAAACAGGGGTTGACCAGATCACATCTCGGTAGGATTGCTAGATTTTTGCATTATCAAACCGCGACAAAATAGTATTGAAAAAAGTTAAGAACAAAAATTTCGGAGCATGTGAAAAACGTCCATCACAATGGTAATAACTGAAGAACTCCACTCTCAATTCATCTAGCTAACCGGTTAACGACCAATTAAACGAAAGAACTCAAATCAAAAAATTTTACCCCTGAAAAGGGCTTTGTTTCAAATCGCAAAGATCCAATTATTCATAAATTAAACTGTTGATTTATATGAAAACATAAACTAAAAAAAACATTTTTTGAAAAGCGCCTAACGCCACATAAATTCCAGCTAGATATATATATATATACTTCACTTATTACTTCTTCTTCACCATGACCAATATCGATCTTTGGTAACTCTTTTTAGCTTTCAAATTTTTTTATAAAATTTTCCCAGCTTTTTTCGTCTTCTGTCAATTTGAAAATTTCTTCTAGCTTTTTTGCCAGTCATTTCTTTGATATCATCAATCCACCATGTTCTTCGTCTTCCTTTTCCTACGTTTTTCCCATTATCTTATTAGCTGATCATTGTTATTAAAATTTTCACTTCCTTTTTTTCTATGTAAATAATGTTCAAATAAAATTTTTATAATAAATATCCTATCCATATGCCTTATAATTATTCTCCTAAAGTACTACCACCCTTTATTTAATCTATTGATGAAATCATAGATTCTATTGAAGAACACCCACCCTAACAACTATCCCTAGATAATAAGGGGCGGAAGTTCTTCATATGCTCCAAAATGTGTATTTTTTACGAAAATAATTAATATTAAGAATACTTTAAAGGTAAGTTATGAGTTTTCTACTAAAAAAAAGAGATAAACAATAGCATTTGGCGCTATATTTTTCTAAACTCCTTTTTTGACATATATGAGATTAGTGAATGAAAAACCGCCATTCTTAAAAATCCTCCTGGATTCCGTTATTAAGTGATAGCCAAACGGGGACATCTGGCAACCCTACATGTAGAGCCAATTTACTCAAATGAATGTTTTTTGAGTCGATATTTTACTTTATGCAAAATGTTCAATCGGTAGCAAGCCAATTTCCCCCTTGATATTTCATTTTACAGAGGAATTGGGATTCAACAAAAATTTTCCTCAAGATATTTCTGCCTATTTTTTGAAGAAATTCAGAATCTTGTTACTTTAAATTTGTTTTGTGAGACGACAATTCAGCCGTTAAATATTTGATTTAAATAATACTTTAACTTTTGAAATTTTTCCCTTTTTTTGAAATAATTTTTTCAATTTTGCATTCTAATTTGATTTTAATAAAATTTAGTTTTTTTAGTATTTTCAAGATATCTTATTCTATTTGTCTCTGTATGTTTTGGTTTCAAAAAAATTTTAATTTTTAGTTTTTTTCCTTTTTTGAAAAAAGTTAACACATAGATGAAAATAATTAAAAGTACAAACTCAGAAACAAAGAATAGTTTATTTAAATATATCCCTTATTCCATAAAAAAAAGAGATAAAAAATAAAACTTATACAGTTAAATTTGAATATATTTTTTGCCTGCATTAGGACATGTCAAAGATCCAAAAAATGTAGTTAGTATAACGTAATCTGTGTCCCAGAAAAAGGATTCCTATGCTACACGAGTTATATAACAAATTGTTTTCGGATGAAAAATTTAAGAGTCGCATGATACTCGAGTATATACGCTAGTTAAAATAAAATACTGAAATTGAATTGGATAGGCCAGGTGTCATGGTTTCAAACTTTGCCTTACCGTAACAAACTCGCATACGCTGTGACAAATATATTGGATAAAACAATTTTGAGAATTATCAAAATTTTCTAAAAGCTGTAAAATCCCTTGCAAAATGCAATCCAAACCGACAAAAGAGCATGGGAAAAGTTATTCAAAACTTTTAACTACGATTTTCATCGCAAAAGAAAGTGACTCGTTTATAGGGCACGATCTCCTTCTTCCACCCTCAAAGAACCCCTCAATTTTTGAACATATCAGTGTTAAACCAAGTTTATTCTAAATTTCTGAAAGAAAAGTTATTCTTCAGATCCGTAACATGGTAGGCGTAAATATAACTACAGATATGCATTCATTCTCAATGTGTTCGTTTATAGAATATTCAGAAAAAAATGATTTTTGAAAAAGTTGTTATACAATTGTCGGGGGGTGAATTTTTTTCTAAATCCGCTCCTGCCAGAAAGGCACAAGAAAATGTTTAACCTTCTTCAGTAAAATATCCATGACAAAAATATTTAATACGAATGTTAAAATGATCAAAGAAGAAATTGTCAATGATGTTTTCAGTATTAATTGATTTAACCCAAATTGCCTCTGCTTAGACATGTTGTTAGTGAGTGAGTAAAGCAAAACTAGTTAGTCTTCTAAACTTGAAGACTTAAATTGGTAGAACGCTGGCTCTATTCTCTTCTAAACCTGTTAATTGGTGTGGCAAGTAGAATGTGTGCCAGTGCAGTAAGCCTTTTTGGGTCCGTTTCGCGCTTTCAACTTTCAATGAAACTTATAAAAAGAGTAAGGTCTGATAATACGAGATGTAAAAGAAAACTGACCGCTAGAATGTTAGATTCGTCTAAGACTAGAACACAATTGTCAAGCCAACATTTTTTTTGAATCTGAGCATCCTTCGCAAGTAAACAATGCAACTTATTTAAAAAGTTCACGTGGCTACAAAGCACAGAAATTGAGAGAATATGAATTTTCTAAAGTAAGGATTCCTATATATAAATTTTCTTAAAGGAATACTCAGATTCGCTTTACATGCAGTCTAAAACAAATAAATCGTACACATTTTCTTGAAATTAACACTCATAAAGCACCTCGTCTTATCCGGCAGTTTGCAGCATTCTTCTTCTTCTTAAGGGACCCTGTAAACAGTTGTACATAAAGGCTAGTAATGTATCGGATGTGAATTTTTTTGTATCCGCTGATGCACATATCAAATTTAACATCCTTGCAAGATTTATACTTCTTAAAAATTTAGAGAGAAGATTTCAATGTATATGTGTAAATCATAAAGTATAGTGTTTATCATAAAGAGGTACATGACATAAAAATTTTGGATGAAGTAAAAATTCCGAAAAAATCTTTGCGGTATATAGAAAAAAGACGGTATCTGAAGAAAGGGAATCTAAAGGAAGAAAGGGGATCTGAAGACGATGTAAAAAAATTTTTTTGCGGATTTCCGATACATCTCTACCAAAAACCTATAATAATCTGAGTCAGCTTCTGTTTTGATGTGTTGTTCAATATAACGTCATTGCCGTAGCGAAAAAATAAAAAATAGGGTGACACAAAGGGCTGCATTTTTAAAAAAAAATAAAAATCTCGAATTTTTCAGAAGCTTAACTCAATAAAATTTTATTAAAAAATTTGAAGCCTCTCGAATTTTTGCGAAAAAAATTTCAACACTTCATCAATGGAGATAGATTTATAATAGCTTTAAATTATTAGAGAATAAAAATCGAGCGCTCCTAGCGAAAATAGAAGGACATCGCACCACAGGCTACGACGTTCTGGCTACGCCACTTGTATAACGTATGTAACCAAATGCAAGAAAACTAAGTGAATACCTCTTATTGAATAAGTGTTCTTGCGTAATTGTAAATTAGGTTTTTAAATATCACAGCATTTATGCACAATTACAATCAAACTTTTGTCAATCAGCATTTTCTTTTCAATGTTCATCTTCTATCAACGGCGCAATCTTCGATTTTAATGCAAAGCAAGTTTTGTCCGAAAGATAACCTAATGGAGGAGTTTTTCTGCAATCATCACTTTTTTCAAAAGCACATGACAAAAGTAAATGTGTAGCATCTTTACAAACCAGGATCGTATACGCAAGAAAATAGGTTCAAATTTCATTAAAATAAATACAGTTAGCAAAAAAATATTTAGATAGTGTAATTGTCTGTATTGTAAAAAACAATGCTTTTTGTGCCAGTTTTTATGGAGTTAATATAATAAATTAATTTTACTAAAAGCATCAAATGCTTACTTATTTTTAAAATGTGATCTTTTATCTTTTCTGCATTCAAAGGCGAGAAGAGAAGGAAAAACTTTAAGAAAAAAATAATTATTTGTACGAATAATGAAAGATCATATATTTATATATTATAAGCTTTTCATATATATTTTTAGGATCTGCGACATTAAAGCTAGGCCCAAAAGAGCAAGTACATTTGAGTAAGTGTGACAAAATGGCTAGTTCCATAATAGTTAGAACCAAAAACGCTTTTATCATAAAAGAGCTCTGAGTGCATTTAAGCTGTAACAAAAAGAGTTGTTAGCCAAAATAGCTAGTTCAAGAAAATGTAGCCTTGATTAGCATTGAAAATGAAGCCTTGATTATATGATTAACAAGAATATAAATAATGATGTATCTACTAAAGATTTTTTACGAGGAATCAGCTATAACATTAAATATTAAATTTGTCGCTCTTTAGCATTTTTAGTTTTATTTTCCAACTCAATTTGTTTTTTATATCTGTTTCTATAATAACGTGTTACTGCTATATAATAATGTTTTATAAAATTAAAATCTGATAATTCTTCACACACAAACACACATTTTAAGCAACATTACATTTACTTAACAGCTCCAAATGCACTGCTAGCTCTTTTGTCATAATAGCGATTTTGGTTCTAACTATTATGGAACGAGCGATTTTGTCGCACTACCTCAAATGTACTAGCTCTTTTGGGCCTAGTTGTTTTGTAACTAGCCCTTTTGGATCGCACCCATATTTTTCAGGTCCTTAACAGCAATATGCTCAGCGGCTCTGCATCAAAACATAAGCAGAATTTATATAGCGAATTAGATTCTTTTTATTTTATTAGTGCCTATTTATTTCCGGTTTCGGCATTCTATAACCCCCAGACAACATCCTGTAGGTGAACTCTTTTTATGTGGAACTTGCTCCATCGCAAAATGTAAAAAATCTTATTTGAGAGTATTTTTCTCAAAGTTTTCACAACTTCGGCTCAAACATAAAAGTTTTTTTTACAGTCAAATTACAAAATCATACAAAACAACTGCGGATAATTTTAAAAAATTATACTTTTGCCTACGTATATTGAAAGAGACATGTGTATTTGTCAACAATTTTTCTTTTATTTTCATAGAACACATTTTTATTGGGGCCCACAAAGCTTAGGTATACTTCAATGCGGCCCCAGATCAAGGCTGTTGCCCATCCCTGTTTAATTAGTTAGAGTTATGGTTTCTTAATGCATAATGTTTTAACGAGTAAGTTTCTCAATTTTAAAATATTGCAAGTATTAGTTGCTCATAAAAAAAACAGGTGCAAAAATTTGGGCACATAAGGTTTCATTGACAAAACGATATACGGTCGACAACAAAAACGAAATTTCGTCGTCAACAAAACCAGATCTACGATTGACTACTAACTTGTAAATTAATAATTATTACTAAGAAACCAACTCCCTAATTATTATCTAAAACAGTATTTCTCAACAGGTGTTTCGTGGAACACTAGGGTTACGCAAAACTTCATAAGGGTTTCGCGAAAAATAGTAAGGTATTTTCCACGATTAAGTTTAGATGTTTTTAATGAAAACTTTTTAATCAGTTGTCATAAAGAAGTAGTAAAAATTTAATTTAGCACTACTAAAAGATTTGATACAGAAGTTTGCTCAAACTAGAACTAATAATATCTATTTTTTCATCGTAGTTTACGTTTTAATTATTATCAAATATTTTAGAATTACAAAATTGCATCTCGTTTTAGTTTTTAAACTAAAACTAAATAAACTTTATCTAAACTATGCTTTAGTTTTAGTTGACGAAATCTTGTCTTCCCTGAAAATTTACAATTATCCCGTAACGAATTCCAATGTAATCATTAAAAATCATAAAAGAATATTAGATCATTTTAAAATTGAAATTAAAGAAAAAAATAAGTTTTCTGACAAACCCAAAAGTATTTATTCCTTATATTTCACATTTTTCAGAATTGTCAACCAACTTCAGTCTCCAAATTTAATATGTGTAGGAAAACTTTTTACTCTATACTTTATGGGATAAATGATATTTCAGTGAATATGAGCATATTAGGATTAAATACTAAATACACATCTTTTTAATTAAGATATAAACTAATAATGCTTTGAAAAATCTAAATTTCTTCTATACTTTGAATGAAGCAGTTAATACGCCCATGTCCTATATAATATTCTTCATATGTATAATTAAAAATCTCAATTAAATATTTAATACATATGACTTTTGAAATGATACTTTAGAAAATGGTATGGAAATTTTTACTAAGAGTTTTAAAAATTAATTTTATAATAGTGAAAATAAAATATAAAAAACAGAACAAAGACCAAAAATAATTGAACAAATATATTTTTCAATGGAAAAAACTACATAAATTTTGTATATACCGTATTTTAACGTGTATAAGGAAGGCTTTCTTTCAAAAAAACAGGTTAAAAAATTTTTAAGTTTTTTATTCATGATTAATAGTATTGGAAATGCAGTACAGTTATTCCCGATTTACTTAAATCCATTCTGAGGCGTATCTCACGCATGCTAATTGCTACGATTAACGCAAAGTCGAAGTAATTCATGCATGTTTTTATGACAAGCTTGCATGCTTTGAACCTCGGTAAACCCGAACTTCAAATATTCTGAATAACTATTTCCAATGCTCTCTTTGAATTGCAGTCCATTATGTTGCTAAACATTTCAGATGCTTTTAATTCTAATCACTAGAAGTGTGGATCACGTAGGTATTTCATTGTAGAACTTCAGCACCGAGACATTTGCAACACTAATAAATTGTTTTGGCTTATTATGACAATATATTATCCTTAAAGGTAAAGGTACGGTGAGGTGTTTTCATTGAGAAGGCACTATTGCGCCGCCTGTATCGAAGTATGAGGAAAGTAAGCGCCCGATCGAACCCAAGACCCTGAGTTATCGAACCCTAGTATCTAACCAACCTTACTCACGCCCCCTTATTTTTTAAGCAAGGAAGCCCAAAGTGTCAACATCTTTTTCATGTAATTTATCGTATTTTTTTTATAAAATATGTTCAAGATAATTTTTCTGACACCGGATCAAAAATGTATTCATTTAACAAAATTGGGAACATCGAATTACATGACACTGCAACTTCCTTTAACGCAAAATAATTTGATCGGTTCCATGACTTCGAGTTATCGGGAGTTTAACCAAATATGGAAATTGAACACACACAAACTTACGTATTACCCCCTGTTATTCAAATGTCTCTACGCTTATTAAAAAATATTTTTGATAAAACTTTTAAAATTTGGAAGATGCTATATTTATTTTTGGAAATTAACATATCTTCTTAATGACATAATTTCCTTGCATTGATCTCCCAATAAAGCAAGTTTTAACTCCAATCTTCAAAGCAATCTATATACTACACAAAATCTCAACCTGGAACAAATCGTTACAGTCCAATTTCTGTAATTGAAGATTTTAAAGAAAAACTTAAAGACTCGATTTTTTAATAGTTATAATTCTTATTGCAATGTGTTTAGCTGTTGTCTGTAATAGATAAATAATAACACAGCAAATGTAAATATTGGTTTATATATTTTTTAACTACTTACAAACACATATATATATAATTATATTGTATATATTTAAAGAAAATCATTTATACTCATTAATTTGTTATTTATCATATCCAAATACAAGCATTTAAACAAATTAATCATCAAAGTTATATTGGACCGACCATCCAAGCGAAACTTTTTCTTTTGACCATCCATCATTGCTCAATTTACTTAGTCTATAATCTGTCATATTATACAGACAAAAACCTTTTTTCCACTTTAATTATTTTATTCTTATTTGAACTTCGAAATAAATTTTTTCTTTTTCTTTCATCATCTTTTCTAACATTTTAAAGCCAAAAATAATGGGGTTTACTCGAGGGTTTCTTATACCCGTTACTACATATGCATAAAAAAAGAACAGAAGATTTAGAAATGCTTCTTATGTCTATAAAAGAAAAAAGAACATTTACTGTTTCAGAAGGTCTATTTCTATCGATGATTTATTTCAAATAGAAAATATGCATACACTTGATTAAAAACTCTTTTAAATGTATTAAATTGCTTCTCAAAGATTTAACTCCCCTAACCCTAACATTGTGTCAGTTATTAACTAATATATATTCATACAATTAATTAAATAAAAAAATAAACTGCACATTGAATAATATTCTTAAAATGTATTTAGTCATCACAAAAATGAAATAAATAAATAAATATACAAGCAAATATATAGCATACAAAAGATAAGTTCAAAACTTATGTTTTTTAAAATTGAATAAACTTTGGAAGATTTAGACACTGTTTAAATAGTATCATGACAACAATAAATTAATTCTTTTAAATTAATAAAGCACCAGGATTGGGTAAAGTAGAACAAAGCATATCACTTAATTTTAGAAGCCTTTCTAGCATTGGAAAGAGTTCGTTTTAAAGTTGACATCGACGGATTTGCATAGGTTTCGCCGAAATGAGCCCAATGATTCAAATAGTGAAATAATTCATACAATGAACACCTGTCAGAATAGCGTATATCTTTCTCTACCACTTCATGATACGAGGCATAAAATGTTTGAGAAAAACCACCAAAAATCCTACACAACGCAAAATCAAATTCAGAATGTCCGTAAAAGGAGGCAGGATCGTAAAGGTAGACTTTATCTTGATCGATTGCTCCTCCAACATTCCCAAACCAAAGATCGCCATGAAGCAGAGCTGGGCTGATCACAGTTTCTTCATCGAATAAAAAGCTAACCGAATTTCGCAATTCGCTAAATTGTGCCATCAATTCTTCTTCATAGTGTGAATACTCTTTAATAATCAAAGAAATAAGAGGTTTGAGGCGCTGTTCCAAGTAAAAATCTAACCAATCCTCATTCCAATCATTATTCAAGGGAATGAAGCCACAGCAAGTCGGAGTTTCAAAGCCAAACTTTTTAACACTGTGCGCAGAAGTGTGCAACTTCGCTAGATCATACCCCAAACTTCTTTGATTGATCGAAGTCTGCAATTCTAAATACTCCGTAACCAAGTAGCACGTGTTGGAACTTTCATTTGAGATGATTTTGATGGGATTCGGCACATTAACGGTGTTGGTGATTTGCAACGCCCTTAAACTTTGATATTCGCCATTGAACATGAGAAGAGATGAGTCGATACCTTTGTGTGCTTTTATATAAACCCTTTGCCCATTTTCAAGAGAATAAGCTTGTCCAGTACTGATGCAGCCACCACTATTTCTACGACCTATAGGCTTTAAGACTTTAGTGTTTAACTCTTTTTTAAGGAATTCAACATCTTCCATCTTGTCAATAAAGAAAATTTAGCCTAAATAATTGGTAGAATTAATATATATACATGTTATCTTTATAATATGAAATCCCAAATCAATGAAACCCATGCTCAAGTAATTTAGACACACATTTCACATTAGCATACATTTTGGATTTAGCATTCCAAAAATATTTATCATAAAGTAATGTCATCATTTTAAGAAATAAAGTATCTATACCCATTAACACTCACGTTGCTCGTATGTATATATATATATTATATATTTCGTCTCAGGGGATACCTTGATACAAGAAATAATTGGTTCGATTCTCGAGTAATTTGATTGGTTAAACATCAAATTTTTTTCCAATTGCGTAGCACTTTCGCGACAAAAAAGAACATAACTTTTTAAATAAAGATCTACGAAGAAATTGATACAAAAAAAGTTAATTATTGACTTTCTCAAAACAGTATTAAATAATATATATTTTTCATAATAGTTTTAAGTCATATTTATTATATATTTTTAGAATGATCACATTTTTTACTGCGTTTCTTCATTTGTTCCATTGAACATTAATTTTTGTCTTCAATCTAATTATCTTTTCCTTCAATTGCAAACACTGTGGTAAAAAATATACGAAATGGATTAAATATATTTCAAGGATTCCGAGAAGGTAAAAAGGCTGAGAAACGTTGGTTAAACGGTTAAATGAGTGGACTAAAAATTGATACATTTTATTGTTTTAAATAAATAAAATGTTTTCTGTCATTAAGTTTGAAATTTTAGCGTTAAACTATGTAAGTACCAAATGTAGAATTGTGATCCGAAAATAAATTAACATAATTCGTGTATACGAATGCTTCTACTAAGAATCGGTATCATACCTCATTCAAATGATTATTACTTTGCATTAATGTTATAAAAAAATTGCGAAATAAGAGGGGCTCTTAAAGTCTTAAGGACCTATCCAGTGGCGATTCTAAGTGGGGGGGGGGGGGAGGGGGAACTGTGTTAGAGGCAATGTTTTGTTAGATAACACTGTTAATTTTTAACGCAAAAATGCTCGGCTAACTTCGAATAATACTTGTTTTTTGTATCTAGAAACATTGAAATTTTGGTAAGAGTTCTTAAATCCCAAATTTTTTTCTTTGAAATAAAATTAGCAAATATAAAATTTTTTTGTTTAATTTATCCTTTTACAAGTTGTATTTTATATAGCTTTGTCCAAATAAAACTGAAATTACAATAAATCTTATTTTAAAAAAATTCATAAAATATCTAAAAGAGGTTGTAAATCTTAACCCTATTAGTGACGGGGGGTTATTTTAGCCCCTCTCGGTTTTTCTTGAATGATTGCTAATTTTTACAAAATTTTCGCGCGAACCTACTAAATGATTGATTGCGAATCTGATCGTGACATTTATTTTTTTATAAAAATCAATCAAACTTGTCAAAAATTTAATGATATTTGACAGCTCAACTATAAAAATAACTTTTAGTTTAAATGGGTATACAAAAATTTTTACACATATATACCCATATTCAAGTGTGCTAAACACGATGGTGACGTTTATTTTTTTTTAAAATCAACCAAACCTGTCAAAAAATTGATTGATATATGACAGCTCAGCTAAAAAAAAACTTTTTAGTTTAAATAGTTATACAAAGTTTTTTACACATATATACCCATATTCAAGTGTGCTGAACACGATGGTGACGTTTATTTTTTTTTAAAATCAACCAAACCTGTCAAAAAATTGATTGATATATGACAGCTCAGCTAAAAAAAAACTTTTTAGTTTAAATAGTTATACAAAGTTTTTTACACATATATACCCATTTTCAAGTGTGCTGAACACTATGGTCACGTTTATTTTTTTTAAAAATCAACCAAATCTGTCAAAAAATTGATTGATATATGACAGCTCAACTGAAAAAAGATAATTTTAGATTTAGTGCTTATACAAAGTTTTTTTTACACATATACTCATTTTCATGTATGCTGAATACGATGGTCACGTTTTTTTTTAAAAAATCATTCAAACCTATCATAAAATTGATTGATATATGACAAAAAGAACCTTTTAGTTTAAATGGTTATACAAAGTTTTCTATTTATATACACCCATTTTCATGTATGCTGAATACAATGGTCACGTTAATTTTTTAAAAAAATCATTCAAACCTATCAAAAAATTGATTGATATATGACAGCTCAACTTAAAAAAGAACCTTTTAGTTTAAATGGTTATACAAAGTTTTCTATTTATATACACCCATTTTCATGTATGCTGAATACAATGGTCACGTTTATTTTTTAAAAAAATCATTCAAACCTATCAAAAAATTGATTGACTTATGACAGCCCAACTGAAAAAATTAACTCTTTATTTAAGTAGTTATAAAAAGTTTTTTTTAACATTTTTGATTAATTTGTGACTTTTTTAAAATCGTGGTATGTTTACGGTCAGATATATTATACTGATTTTTGAACGATTTGTTTTCATGCTATTCTCCAAAGACTATATTCAAAATTTTAGTTTCACAAAGGAATTTATTTCTCTTTAAAATTTAGATTTTATTTGTAATCTATAATAAAACAAATTTTTTCAGTATCAAATTTTCCAATGAAACACGAATATTAATTTTGATACTCATCATTATACTATAAAATTGATTCATAAATTTATGTTGAAATTTTTTTTTTCATTTTTAGACTATAGAATAAAAATTAGGCTGTGAATTATATTTCAGCTGGAGTTTGCATGATTACATGATGTTTTTTAAATATTATATATAATTTTTTCGAAATTTTTCAAATTTGAATATTCCATTTATATGTACATACAGATATGCAAAATTTGATAGGTTTCTATTTCAGAGGAATGAAGTAATAACTTCTCAAACTTTCTTACATTTGTATATATAAAGTAAGCTCCCTCTTCTTCAGAAAATGCCATCCAAGTTTTGCCAAGGTAACAATGTATATATTGAGAAAAATTATATAGAACTTATACACTTATAAGAGGCATCATCACTGCATATTTATCTTTTAGAGGTGAAAATTTAACCATTGACCGTTTGTATACCTCTATAGAGCTAGCTGATTGGCTGTATAAAAAAGGATTAACTATAGTCGGTACAATAGCAGGGGCAGATCTAGAAATTGGCATTAGGGGGGCGGATTTTACTAAACTAGAACTCAAATTTCAAGCATATAAATTTAAGCTTTATCAAAATTTTTAAAACAAAAAGAAGAATGAGAGCATTAAAACGATCCTCATTCATTGAACTGCGAAGTGAATTGATGTGGTAAAACTTTATATGTTTAAATAATAAATTTACAAAATAAAATTGGATAATATAAAAGTAATAAGTGTCACACTTAACTACGATTGAAACATAAAAAACTTTTTAGGGCTTCTCAATTTAGAGAAAGATTGAATCTAAAAAACGAGTTGCAGAAATCATCATAATATTTGAGTTCTACGAAAAGAATTAGATCAAGAAAAATTTTAAAGCAATTGGCAATGCAATTGCAGAAGGGGCGTACCGCGGTTCCGCCCCCCTTTAAATCCGCAAGTGAATATTTTAGGAATTACAGTAGACGATGAAAAAAGTAAACTTGAAATTTTTAAAGTACGATTTTTCCAAGGGTGGAACGGATATAATCGATCAGAGAATAAGAAATTATTCCACAAATAGAAATACAAAAAAATGGACAGTAGCAGCTTTTTCTTATCTATTAGATATGAGAGAAAAACCCAAGAAATGTAAATTTCTTTTAAATATTTTTTTGAATCTTGATTATCAAAAAGACAAATTTTCGAATAAAGTTTTTCTCTTTTTTTTTAAACTATTTTTATTATCCTTGACAGTTTTTAATAAAGGAGATCATTCACTTTTTTAAATACTGTCAGCAATTATTAAATAAAATAGCAAATTTTATGCAGAAAACTCATGTTGAGGTGAAAATAAAACAATTTATAATTGGAATTGGTATTGTTGATTTTTATAAAAATGTGTGTATTTCATGTAAAATTTGAATGAATGTTCTCGTAGTCAGATTTTAGATGTAAACCGGAAATTTTGTTTGTAAAATTTGAATGATGTTGATTTGTTATAATAATGTGTATATTCCATGTAAAATTTAATTTTTTCAGAGACAGATTTTAGAAGTAAACCGCAAGTTTGTTACTTACTTATAGGTATTTTCGATTTCTAAATTCCAAAAATGAAATCAACATGCCCGATTTGATATAAAAAAATATATTTCATGTAAAATTTGAATGTATATTAGATATATTTTTCATCAATCAAAATTTTGATTGAGATTTCCCAAAAAGTAACCATGATTTTGAAATTTTTTTAATTATAAAGTGTTAGGTGTTCAAAACTGTATATATTTATGAATTTTCAAACGAGTATATAATATAGAACCAAAGTTATAAAAAAAGTTATTTAAAATTTGATTATTTTAGAAAAATGTCTTCAATAAAACAAAAAAAACATTTTATATTGGTACCTAGTATACCTTAGTAATTCGTTTTTTACAAGGATAAAATATAGTAATTTTCAAAATAAAATTTAAAAATAAATTAACTTTATAAGATAAGATTTTCGTTCAGTAAAACTACATTACGTGGATTACTAGAGAATTTTGCTGAAAAAGTTTAACTTTTGATTTACAGATTTAGGCATGAAAAGGTCATTCAACTGTCATGAAAATGGTATCAAAAGATGCAGCTATCAATTTTAGGAAATTTCAAAAAGTATGGTAGCAAAAGGTGTAGCCAATTTGGTAGAAGATAAATTTTAGTTGAGGGGGGCGCTAAAATAGCCCCCCGTCACTGATAGGGTTAATTCGACAACAGGGCTTCGGATTAGGAGCCGCACAATTTTTTCTACTAGGAGTCGGAGTCACAAATAACAAAATGCGGCTCCCCATATCTGGCTCCAAATCATTTCATGATGTATCTAAAGCCACACAGTTTGGCTCTGAAAATTTTAAAATCCGTTCTACGCGCTAGTATGAAAGAAAATATTATTGAAGCAATGCTATTTTTAAGATCAAACTTATATAAATAAATTTTAAAAACATTTTATCCATCAAAAAAATGTACATAAATACCTGAATTAAAAAAATTATAATTCAAAACTATAAAACTGATATAGTATATACTTTATATTACGGATGTATTTAGTATTTACACCACGGTGGTGAAAGAGAGCGGTGCTGGAGCCATGGAAAAAAATATTTGCTTCGGAGCCAAACAATTTTGAGGCGGCTCCGAAGCCATGATTATGACGAATATCGAATTCGTCAATAAAAATTTTTTAATTAATTTTTTTCAGCGAGTATATTTTAAATAGAAAGTATTGCAATATCACTTAATCTTGCACTAGTCATTGAGTTTATGAGAAATGTTTTAACTAACTACATTTTTGAAAAGCTTTTCGCAAGAAGCACTTGTTGCGTGCTAAAAACCTCACGATAAAATGAGGTGCGCAAAATGGGGGCCAGCATAAAAACTGGAGGTGGGGGGCTTGGCTCTCTTTAAAATAGCCATTACCCTACCCCCTCCCCCGTTAGCTAACCTTGATCCAAAAAATAATCCACCTAATGTAGTTTTACTGAACGAAAATCTTATCTTATAAAGTTAATTTATTTTTGAAAATTACTATTTTATCCTTGTAAAAAACGAATTATTAAGGTATAGTAGGTAAATTACTGGCTACCAATATAAAATGATTTTTTGTTTTATTGAAGACATTTTTCTAAAATAATCAAATTTTAAATTCAAACACAATAACTAGGCCTTGAAAAAGTGATACCTCCTTTTATCTTACCTCATCTTTCTAATGATAAAAAATATTTTTAAGCAATAGGGAAAGGTATTTTTACATTTTTATGTATTAAGTTTTCTTTTATGAAAGTTAAAAAGGAAATACAATTAAATTTAAAATTGAAATTTTATACTAAGGAAGTTATAAATATAAATTAAATCGAAAAACTGGATATTTAATTTATAATAAAGAGAATATTGAAACCATTCGACTTTCGTAGAGTAATCTTTTAGGTCAAGCTATAAAATAAAACTACATACTTAAGATAATATTGTTTTAAAAATACGAATTTATCTAATGCTCTTTTCATTGGTGGCTGTTTAAACGCCCGCTTTATAAAACTAACTAAAATGGAACAAAAATGCAATACAAAAGGAATAAATTTAATATTTTAATATTTCTAAAATATTTCAAAATTACATATTATTTACTACCTATTACTAGTGTATAGGGTCTTTTCAGGGTTTTGCTGATTAAATGGATATAGGATCAAAAAATAGATAGGGAATAAGGCGAGGAGCATGCCACTACTTATTTCCCGTTGTATGAATGAACTCATATATGCTCAAATAGAGTTAAACTGTGTTCTAAGTAATTTTCTTTAAAATAAATATTTTAATTGAAGTTGGAGTTTACAACGAAATGAATGAATACATGTATGATTCACAACTCTATTGATATGTCATTAAAACTTCGTATTAAAACCAGCTGAAATATTTAGATGAAGTAATTGGAAAGTTTTTGAACAAAAACTCAAAGAGAATATCATAACTTTACAAATCTAAATAAACTTCTCTATTTTTTTGCAAATTAACTTTTTTTATATAATTTATTTAGTTTATTTATTAGGAAGCTATATAAAAAATATGGAGTTAGAATAACTGATTAGTATGGTTTTAAAAATTTTGTTTGAGATAGAAAAAAATTTTTTTTGTGAAAAGCTTTAGCTATCAGATGCATTTTTAGAAAATTTTAACAAATAGTTTACTATTTATTTTAGTCTATCAAATCTCTTTTAAGATAGTGGTGCTGTGTAAAACACTTACCCCTCTCTTTATCGGTACATTTGCACGCCACTGCTTTAGGTCAATTATATATTCACTTTATTTTGTGATATATATTATACTTGTATATATAACTATGCCAAATATTTTATTATGCACAAGTACAATGAGATTATTTTCCTTTAAGGTTTATGCTATTTAATAACTTATAATATTCTCATTTTTTCTAAATGGATAAGAATATTTCTAAATTTTTGGGGTTCTTTTTTAATAACATTCCCATTATGGATTTTTTTAACATTAAACGTAGAGAAGGAAGACTTATTTTCATTCCAATATTAAAAAAATAGATAGTACCTGATATTTAAAGTGGTAGTTCTAATTCTTATTTACCTTTTTTCTAACATTAAAAAAGTTTAAAAATCTGTTTACAATGTCCTAATAAATTCCTAATGCACAAGTTCTAAATGGTTTTCTCTTTCATCATTATATTATATATTTAATACATGTGAATATATATGCAATATTATCTCAACAAATGTTTATATACTTTATACAATATTCATTTATATATAGTTAATTGATAATTTTTTATTAAATATACAGACAAATTCATCCACTCTATTTTTTTATCCCTTTATTTTAATTTTTATACTTATGTATATTTAGAAAATGTCTCGTTGTTGACTCTTTCTCTCAATTATGCAAACTTTTTTTAAACTCTAATCTCACCTATTTCCTTATTTTTTTATGGTTTGAGGATCATCTTTTACACTCTAATAATTAAAATGGCTTCAAATTGTTTCTAAAAGAATTTCAGGACAATTTTTGATTACTTATCTTTAATACTATATTCAGAACAAATATAACAATTCGTATACAAACATAATAACCTTTCTATTTACATTACCTCTAGGAAATTAACAAACATGTCCAACAAAAGGGCACGCTCGGAATCCGATCAACCGAACAAAACGACCGAAACTTTGAACAATCTATTCAATGATTTTATTGCTAAAACCTCTTTCTCCCCAAGTGACCAAATTTTGTTCAATGATCTCAAATACAATATAGCTTTACATTACATTAAAACTTTTGAAAGTCCTATATTAGAACCAACAACATTACAAGAATCTTATGCTAACGCTAGTAATAAATCCTTTCCAGTATCGTCCTCCCAACAGAAAACAATACCAGCCCCAACATCTACACCCAATACGAAAAGTACCAACACCCTCTGATCAAAAAACATCTAGAACCTAACCTTACTCTAAAAATCTCGCCACCTAACAATATCATATCTCAGAAAGAAAAAGCTATTCACCGCCAACAAGTTATTAAAGGTCTTGAAACCAAAAATAACTCCCTCTCTATCACTAAAACCAGATCCTCACATACAGGCACCATCTACTTTCAATTTAAAAATTCACAACAAAAAGCAGTAGCTAAATCCTCCCTCTTAAATAACGGCGTCAATGTTTGTGACATACCCACTCCAATACTCAAATTTATTCTAAGAGGTATACCTAAAGATATTAATATTAATGATCTGACAGCCACATTAGAAGAACAAAACGAAAACCTCAAAAGTATGGGAAAATTAGTAAACCCTATCCAACTAGGCAAGGAAGGAACCTTCTCCTACACTGTACAAATTGAGCCAAACAATCCTGAACTATTTCAATATCTCCGCAATCAACCAAAAGTATTCCTAGGATATAATTTGTTAACCCTAAATCTTTTTAAACCCAGAACAAAACAATGTGAAAATTGCCTTAAATATGGCCACTTGAAACAAAAATGTAATGCCTCATCCCCAAACTGCGCTCACTGCGGCAACCGAGGACATTCACTAACATCTTATACACTCTCAAACGACTCAACCAAGACCACATGTATCAATTGCAAACTACCACATATTGCAACATCTAAAACATGCAGTTTTTATATCAATCACAGTAACTCAATTCTAGCGCAACACATTAAAACTATAGATAATTACACATGTTAAATTTTCTGCACATCAATTTAAATCATTCTAAAACCGCATGGGATAACCTTATTAATATAATTCTTTCCCAACAATACGATGTAATATCATCAACGAACCCTACACACGCATGCCTCACCTGTTTCACCAATACGAACTCATACACATACCCCCTTTAGACGATTACTCCGCTTGCATTATAATAAAAACATCCATTCTAAATACACCATTATAACAATTCTCTAACTCTAACTACATCTTCACTCTTATCCACTACGCCACTAATCTTCTCTTCTCTTTACTCACAACCCTCTTCTTTACATCCCATTCCCTATCGTTTTGATAACGTATTAACCCAATTAAAAAACCACATTAACAAAAGTTTTTTCCTCATTATTTCTACAGACCTAAATGCACGCTCATATTTATGGGATACAAAACAAAATCTTCGTGGTTTACAAACCCTCAATTTCCTTTCTGCCCATAACCTCACTTTAGCTGATTCTAACACATCACCAACTTTTCAACGAAAACACCTAGACAAAATATATCATTCCCGCAATGACATTACCATTATCTCAAATGAAACCATTAAAATCATAAAGAATTGGAAGATTTGTGATACACCCTCAGCTTCAGACCACTCGTTTATATCTTTCCAAGCCAATCTTAATGTACACAAAAAGATCCAACACAACCACCCTATTGGCAAACACATTTTCTGGACAGCTTTCCTAAAAACCCTACAATCCAAACAATACAATACCGAAATGAAAACCAATACAACATCAGAACTAGAGAAATCAGCTTTATTCCTTAACAAAACAATTTCAACTTCTATTCTCTCTTCCACTCCTAACAACCCATTTCCAAAACGCAAAAACGCAAAAAAACAAAAATTTCTGGAACTCCTACTTGAACAATCTAAAACACCAACTCAAACGTTCATCAAAACTTATAAGAAAAATAAACACCCATGATAACATTCAACATCACTTCCTACTAAAAAACTTATACAAAAAAGAAATCAATAAAGTTAAAAAACAAGCCTGGAAAAAATTCACCACTCAAATTCCTTCCAACCGCTGGAGCACTATTCATAAAATCACTAATAAAATATCCTCATCTCCCTTACCTCCCCATATACTTCCAGCAAACAACACTGAAACATCACACTTGAACCCCTCCTTTCTTACTTCACTTTTTCCATCTGATTCACTAATAACCGACAACATTCACAATTCCATCATAAGACTTAAAGCTCAATCATATTTACGTAACACCAACACCTTTGATTTTCCACGAATCACCATTACAGAACTCAGCAACGCCGTAAACTCCTTTAAACCCAAACTAGCATGCAGTTACGACCACATATCCATGAAACACGTTCGCAAAGCATACCATATTATCTATCCCCACATACATCAATTATTCAACAGTTGCTTAAGACAAGGCTACTTTCCCAATATCTGGAAAATTAGCAAATTAATCTTGATTCCTAAACCCAATCGAGATCTCAATAACATAAAAAATTGGCGCCCCATATCTCTTTTACCGACAATAGGCAAAATTTTAGAGAAAATTCTTAGGAAGAGACTGCTACATTATAGCTTAAAAAATCGACTCATTCACGCTAACCAATTTGCCTATCTTCCCAACAAAAACTCAGAACTAGCACTTTCTCGCCTCACGCTTTACCTCGAATCTGCAGTAAAAAATCATAAAATAGCCTCAACTTTATTCCTAGATATCGAAAATGCTTTTAACACTGCCTGGAACCCAGTTATCATTAACAACCTCATAGATAACACCTACCTCACATACATGATAAAGTTCATACACAATTACCTCAACTTTCGCATTCTAATTCTAACTGAAAACAACAACTCATATATTCGCGAGCTCTCTCTCTCTACTCCTCAAGGTGGCAGCTTATCTGACCTACTTTGGTTAATACTCATCAACCCCCTTCTTGCTTTTATCAACAACAACTCTGACTTTTCTCAGGGATATTCCGACGACCTTCTTTTCTCTTTTTCTAGTTCTGAGCAAAACGAAAATCTTAAACAATCTGCTTCCTTACTAAAACAAATTCAATTCAAAGCGCAACAATACAAAATTTCCTTTAACCCTAATAAATCCTACTTAATTCATCTCACACGCAAAAGAATCAAACCTTTACCCTTACAACTTAACACAACAAACATATTAGATCCACAGAACCAAGTAAAATATCTTGGGCTCACTTTCCAACCCAACTTAAAATTCTCTACTCATTTCAAAAGCACCTCACAAAAATTAGTCAAAACCCTTTTCTCTCTTAAAAACGGAATTTCTTACAAATGGGGACTTTCCCCAAAAATCACAAAGTTCATTTATAAAAGTCTCATTTTCCCTGTTCCTAAATATGGAGTTCTTTCATGGGGCTCAGAGTTGAGACATCAGTCATCCCTTACTCATCTCAACAAAATTCATCGCCTGTGTCTCCTTTCTATTACCAATGCCTATCACACTACACCAACTACAATACTTGAATTATTCACTAACACGCTACCCCTACATCTCAATCTAAAGAAAACGCTTCTTAAAAATTACCTTATAACATTCTGTTCTACACCCCCACCACATCCTTTCACCAACCTATACACAACCCAAACATCCCAATCACTGCAGTACTACAATTCCTTATTAATTCAGTTTGCTCCTAACAAAACATCTTATCAAGTGCTACCATTAAATCACCCAATTGAGCTCATCCACCCTTCTTCGTCTCCTCCTTACACCACTAACATCTGTCACCATAGATATCTTGCCCTAAACTCTATAGCTCACCAACGTACAACAAATGCTATCAGTTCGCTTTCAATTTTCATTGACGGTTCCAAATCACAACACCGCTCTTCAGCTGCATGCGCATTCTTCCTACAAAACACAAAAAAACCATTCCTTATTCAGCACACAAACCTAGATCCAGAAATCACTGCACACGAAACAAAAATTCATGCAGTATTACTATCCTGCAACATTCTCCTTAATAACCTAACTTCCTTTTCTACCTCCTTGAAATATATCACTTTTTTCACAGACTCGCAAAATTTAATAAATGAGCTAAAATTTGAAAACAAAATCTCACGTTCAACTTATAGTTTAGCAAGCAAACTTATTCACCTATCTAATCACTTTGAATTAAAAATCGTCTGGTGCCCAGCTCATTCCAGCTGTTTCGAAAATCTATTGACTCAACCATTATATCACTTCCAACATCTATGCCATTATCACAACTCATTTTAAACAAACACTTTCACTCACTCCCTCGGAACATCATTCGCTGGCTCTCATCCCATTGCCCTTGTAATGCATACTTCTTCAAATTCAAACTTCACTCAAACCCTTTCTGTCGTTTCAGCTGTTCGTACATTGAAACACCTATACATATTCTCCTTTATTGTCCAATTTTTCATTCTCACCGACACCAACTCCTTGAAAAAAGCCGCTACTTTTTTAAAGATATTCCATCCTCTCTACATGATCTTCTACAACACCCATTACTCATCAAACATCTCTCTCTTCTCATAACAACAATCGAACCAATACTCTCTGTAAACCAAACACTCATTCCTCCCTCAAATATCCAATAACAATAAGCCATTATCATCACTAACCCATACATTCTACACAACAGTCTAGTGTCTACAGCCATGAAAATCTTCCAAATTTTCCTTTCTATTTTAAAAAGACCCACAAAGACTAAACTTACACTTTGAAGACTAAATTCCAGCAGACTTGCAAGCATATCAGCTCCAGCTGGAAAGTGCTTAGAAATCTCCATACCTACCTACCTACTTACCTACCTACCTATGGTTTGAGGACTTTCATCTCGATGGAGATGAACTCCCTTTGATTTACTCAATTGACTTTTTTCAAGTTTTAGAACACTTTTGTATTTTCTATCATTGTCTCTTCTAAGCACTGGTGTCTTTCTTAAACTATTTTTTCTCAATAAACATACTTACTTACTTACTTATTTTTATAACCACTCTATAAATTTACCTTTTATAATAGGTTTGAAATAACCTTCTTCATAATATTAAAAATCTAAGATTCCTTCCAAATTTGGGTTTTGCTTCCAAAAAATCTAGGGCATTTCTTACCTATGAGTTTAAATTCGATACTAATTGTTTATAATGAGTATGAAAAGTTTTGAAGTCATTCCTAAGAAAGTTAATGCTTTAATGAATGTTGATTTTTAATGATAATCACTCATAGCGTCTATGTTACTAGTGAAGCGATAATATGTAATGATGATTAGGTTTAGAAAAAGAATAGTTAATATTCTTAGTAAATTATTGCTAATTGCATTATTTCTCTTTCTTCCGTTAACATGTTGGAAAATGATGTCATTTAACATTTCATTGGGATGATCATATCAGATTGCAGTGAGACAAAGATTCAATTTGTCAATAAATAAGAAATTACGTTCATATTAGCTATAGCTAACCATACACTTATGGCGCAAAATTATGAACTATCCCAGGTAGATATGTAGTTGCAAAAATAAAATTTGGGTTAAATTTAATTAAATATTTGTAATTTTTTTTTGATTTCTTCAAGAATATAAACCCTATTTACAAAGAAATATTTTTTTCAATATATGATGTCTAGTTATTATAAGTTTTTTTACCTTATCTCTTATTTCTGAAATAAATATTAATTAAAACAAGCTTGAATATTATTCCTGAACATCCTTTCTATAAAAGGGAGTTAATATAAAGTTTCTAACCTTACCAGAATTAATTAATACTTCATATTTGAACATGTTTAGTCATTTAATGATTAATTTTTTTTATAATTATAATTATTTTTTTATGATTGCTGTTTATTGTGTCTTTAATTTTAATATCATTAGCAAAGGGATAAGGAAATTTCTTGATTTTTATAGCTAGATCATATATAATCAAATTAATCTACTTTGTCTTATATCGAATGTTGAAGTTCTGTGTTTATTATAACTTTCTAAATTTGATTGAATGATTGGATACTTGTATTTATATGTTTATGGGTTGAATTGCAAGCGATTTATTGGTTCTCATCAGTTGTATGCAGTTAGATACTCTCATTGCTGAGAATCGAACACAGCCTAGTAGTTGAAGATACAGAACACTACCTGAAGACCTCGAATATTGATCTGTGCTCCATGTATGATAACATCGAATTTACTTTATAAGTCTATCAACGACATTTTATAGATGGAATTTAATACATTATTGAATGATTGGGTGCTTGCATTGAGTTATATATAAAAGATATATGTTTATAGTCGAAACAGGTCAAGGATTTTCTAGGAATGTATGATAACACTAATTGAGTTTACTCACTGCTTGCAATTCAACTTACAAATATAGACATTTTAGTTGTAAATAGTGATAAAATAGGAAATTTATAAATATGATGTGTTTCCTTTTGTTTGTGCCATTTTTAATTGATACAAATTTACTTTGAAAAAAATACTTTCTTTTTCATATTTTTATTAATTTTTGTCTTTTTTTAATTTTTTAAATCAAGCATTAAAATGGCGTTAATTGATGTTGAAAAACAAGTTAGAAAATTTTAATACAAATAATTGTCTTGCGCGATATAAAAACAAAATTCAAAAATAAAATTAGTTGATTTAAATTAAATTTTAAAAATTGCTTTTTTTGTTTCCTTTTTTTTTTATTTTTGTTTCCCTTTTTTTATTTTTGTTTCACTTTTTTTTTGATTTTTGTTTCCTTTTTTTTTTAAATTTTTCTTTCCTTTTTTTAATTTTTGTTTCCTTTTTTTAATTTTTGTTTCCTATTTTTTAATTTTTGTTTCCTTTTTTTAATTTTTGTTTCCTTTTTTTTAATTTTTGTTTCCTTTTTTTTTTGTATATATATATACAGTGTTCCCCCCCAAAAACGCCATCTCGATTATCGCCATAAAATTACTCAGATCCTATTTCCTTGTTAATTCCGACGATTTTGCACCCCTTGCTGTCCGCCATCCGCCAATTTAATCTTCAGTACAATTATATAATTATTATCATGATATTCCCTCATTTTTCCGCCATTATCATTTAAATATTTAGTTATTAATTTTTTTTTAAATTTAATGTTTAAAAAAATTTGCAAATAATTAAAATTAAAAAAAAAATAATATTCCCCATGATTTTTGTGTTTATAAAAAAATAAACAAACTAAAAAAATTATTTTTCGCTAACATCAACTTAGCCAGATTATAGAACAACATGAAACTAGGGGGACTCACTACATCATATTAGTTGACGCTATTAGATATACTAAAAAACCTTGGGATTCTGTGAAAACTTTATCGATTGTAAACTGCAGGCAACAAACTGAACTTACTACTAAAGACAATCCGTCTCACAAGAAGAAAAAGACATTTTATCTCTATCTGAGCTACTGCTAGACATCTATTTTAAACATTGATTCTTGTAATACCATGTTTTCTGAAGAATTTATCAGAGCCGACAAATCCCAAGAAACTTGTGGAGAACTTACTGTCAAAGAATTGATTGCATGTTTAAGACTTGCATGCATAACTTTCTTAGAATGTAGGGAAAATAACAATGAAGGATCCTTATCATTATTAGTAAATTTAGATAATAGAATTATATTGCTACTTGAAACTTGAAACAAAAAAATATTTTATATTTGTTAGCAAGTTTTAATTTCTATAGATAATGTTACTTGAAGTAAACTTAAACATTGTCTTTTTTTAAACTAGAAAATTAACTCCCGCATTTTACTGTCACCCTCGATACAACGTCCATTTTTATTGGTCCCAGAGATGACGGTAAAACGAGGGTAAAACGAGGTGCACTGTACTCGCAATAACGTGATAAGAAAGTTACTTTATAATAAAATATTACTCGTACAGTGGGGTATGAGAAACGAAAATAAGAAATATAAACCTTGATAAAATTTTAATTGTTAACAAAGAAATTGAAGGAGAAGTAGGTAAGCCAGGTCAATAGTACAAAGAATAGAGTTTTTGTAAGCATTATCTGTTACTTTGAATTCAGACAACGCTAGAAGGTATGAATATACAGTAGGCCCCCATTTGGCTCCTTTATATAAAAACTCCTGGCTACATTACTGCATACATATATACCTGGAGATTTATACGATTTCTTGAAAAATTTAGTTATTTAAAGATGAAATTTTTTATATAAATAGAACCAGACACAGTTTTTCCTAATGACACATAAAATATCATATCTTATGAAATAGGCTTTTGAGTCTACTTAAATTAAATGTTTTCATAAAAACCTTAATAAGTTATGGGTACTCAGCATAATTTTTCAACTATCTTCGATTTACGAATGCGAAAGACTATTTTTGGATTTGACACAAACACTATTTTCTCACGATGTCCAAAGCATTGCTTATTGAAGACGATATTTCTTCATGACAATTTTTTTCAGGGAATTCAGCTCTTTGTCACCAATTTCTTCTCTTTCATCACTTTCCTGGTCACAATTATCGTTCTTTTCAAATATTTGAACTTCATCTTCAATTGTAACAAATTCTTCTACTTACAATTTCCGAAAATTTTAATTCTCGAGAAATCGCACTCAATAGTTATCAAAAAGTTGTCTTGATTTTCATATTTTTCTTCTCCATAACTTTCAAGTAAAGTTTAAGACTGTTAAGAAAATTTTAAAAACTGTGGTTTAATTAACGTGTTTTAAAGCATTCGCCACCCATATGATTGCTTTAAATTGAAAGCTTATTTTTTAGCCAAAGTTGAATAGAGCGTAGTTGGAGCTGTTTTTTATATTTTTTTAAAACGTGCAATGTTCTTCATTTTCCACCAAGAGCTGTTTCATTAGAGCATTCTTCCGTTTATTTATTGCGCTTTTCGGATTGATATCTACCTTTTTACCACGAACCTGTTAAAATTATACAATTACTTGAAATTATACAACCAACTGTTGCGGGCTTTAAAATTTTTAATGTATTATCCTTAGCAATTTTTAGAGCTAGCTCTTCTAAGAGAGTTTCTGTTATTGGAATATTTTTGGATATCGCTTTGTTAAATCAAGCCCAAACTTCATCTTCAATTTTTAGACGATCTTGCACAGATTTATTTTCGATTAGACGTGATGTATTTCTTATATAAATTTGTCATTTTGTTTTTATCATTTGAAATTTTACTCACTTGATTTACCGATAAATATTTGATCTCCATTTTTCTTCTAAGTTTAGAATTTATTTTACAATTCATTTTTGTAAAAGAGATAACTATGAAAAAGAGTTCTAAAGTTGTTTAGAAATCCAATACAATAAAATAGCACTAAAATGGATGAATACTCATTAAAATCAAAACAAAGAAAATGCTTTTTGATTTCAATTTATCTTGACATTCTTGCATGCCTACCAAGAATGAAGCAAATAGGACACATGATGAACTTTAATGTATACGATTTTAAATAGGCATTCAGATAAAAAAAATTTTGATACAATAATTTTTGTTAAAAATGTTGTATTATGGCTCCTCTTTTAATTTCGTATCTAGAATGGGGGATGCCATGTCAAAAATATTTTTTCATATTTGTCAATTTTACATTTTTTCAGTGATCTTTCATTGAACATCAAAATAACATTTCATCATTAGAACTTAGGAAAGTCTTCTGAGAGAAAAAAAATAGGCTTTACACAAGAATGGCCATAGTTTCAAAATCGACATTTTTCCAAACAAAACTTTATATATCTTTTTTAATTCAATTTGAATTGAAAATTTACTTTAAAGCATTTTTTATTTTCCAACTTCTACAAAATGTATATTACGTTTGAACAAAAAAATTAAAATTATAAGAAATATTTATAGGTTTAACTAGTCTGGCCATCGTGTCACTTTCAACACCATATACAAACTTATATGAAAACTTTATTATTTTTACAAAAAGTACAAATAAACATAAAAATCATAGACATAATATACAGCACACAACATACAATATCATACAATACTTATAATAATAAACATAAAGAGCTAAACAGGAAGGTAAACACCATGCTAGTACAATTTTCTCAGCAAATGAGGTTTTTCGTAGAAATGATTGATAGGACAGACTGGCAGTGGCGGATGAAGGAATTTTCAGTTGGGGGGGGGGGTATGAAGAAAATATATATACAAAATTAAAAGCTGAAAAGTATTTTTTTTAAGTTGAAGTATGCGAAAGACGAACTAAAAAACGTATGATTGAAATTTAAAAGTTCAAATTAAATTTCAATACAAGTTTTATTTAAAAAAATCAAATAATAAAATCCTTTCTTCTATTTGTATCACCAGATAAAATTTAAACTTTATGTCTCATTTATGTTATATGTTTTAGATCAATCATATGCTCTCATTTATAGAGCAAGAAGCGAATGAGAAAGTTGAAGAAATTGAAACTAAGGTTAGTTTTTGTCAATATTTTATTTTTATTATTCAGTTTGTTATTCCCTTAATTGGATAAAATCTTTTATTCAAGAAATCATTTTAAATAATCTAGTTAATTTATGCTTTTTTAAAGATTATGTTTGAAAAAATATTTCAAAAAGCAATACGTGAGCCTTTGAATAGTAGCAGAAATTTTCCCCTAATTTTTATGGTCAATAATCCAGCGATTGAAAAACTTTTTCTGACTCTATATTTTCTGAGAAAGCTTAGAAATCCTTGGGATTCTCATTTTTCCATAAACACTTCCAAGCGAACTCTTAGAGTTGTGATCGCATTTTTCCGACACTCAGTTTATCTAAAGAAGCCGTTATGACATAAGTGCAATATAATGGAACAATTGAGATGTCAACTTATCCGAAAGAAATCATAATCGCTTTGAATTAAAATATGAATCGTCACATGATAGATAGATGTAATGTCAAAACTACGAAATTCATCTCTATACATGAGTGATGTTTTCAATATTTTCATGAACAAATACTAGTTAGTGTATATTTTTTTACATGTGAATTACCATATTTATCTCATATCTATTCTCTTCACTTTTTGATAAAACGTATTCACTAATGGTATGGAGCAGACATGGGCCAATTACACGACTTTGTAAATTAAAAATCTTTAATTTAAAAAATTTAAACAATAACATAATATCAATCAAATGACTCTCTGATTATAAAAATTCTTAATTTGCTTTGAATAATCAATTATGTTGATTATTATGTTAGCTGGTTGAATGGTTTAACCTGGAATTTTCCATCGACCTGTCGGGACGCCGGGACAAGGCCTTAAAATCAGGACTCTCCCGGCTAAACCGGGACGTATGGTAAGTCTAGGTACAGCCATTTGTTAAAAACGGGCTTTGAGTTATCAATAACGCAGTAAAATAAAATTCTTTCCCACCTAAATTTTCAACAATAAGTTTGCAAAAATGTGATAATTTATTTTTTCCAATAAAAAAAGTTTTAAGAATTGATAATATGAAAAGAGTACTCGCAAGCCAAACAACACTAATGACAAAATTTATTCAAACTTATTGATATAGCGAAAGGCTTATTCACCCGCTATATTTAATGATAATAATATTATTATGTTGAAGAATCAGAGAAGCAAATGAAAATAACCTTTCAACGGGTGCAGAAGACGGGATTGCAGTGTTATATTTCAGAAAAATTTCTTTTATTGACGGATATTTTTTCAATGAATCAATATCATTTGATGGATCATTCAGGTATTGAGAGACTTCTAAAAAAGCTTGTTTTTTGCTTAATCTTGATCTTTGTCTTCTTCATCAGAAAATGTAAAAAGGGAAGCTTTGTTTTGGTCTTTGTGAAAGTCATTTGCTTCGGATTGAGGTTTATTTCTATCTAAGACCTTTTCTGCAAGCCTAATTAGCTTCTTTCTTAGTGTATCTCGTTTTTCTTTGACGATTGGTTTCATTTTGAAGGTTGGATGCGTAACAGTACCAATCATTGCATCTGTAGCATAATTATTTTGTTCAATAAGGTCGGAAAATTGTTTTTCAAATCCCAATATTATAGCTTCGAGGTCTGCTGCAAGACATTTCAAGTCTTTTTTTTTGAGACAAAGGAGATCTTTGTGTGTTTTTCGAATTCTTCAGGGACAAAGAAGATGATATGTGTGTGTAATAATACAACTTCTAGTACTTTGATTTTAGTGCTTCATTTTTACACATGTTTCTAATAGTCTTCAATAATTCAATATTTTTCTCATCACTTGTAGTTATCATTGAAAATAATGCCCCATCATCAGCACACTAATTGCAGATATTTGCGAGTTGAAATACAGTACTCCTTTCAGATACGATTTACTGTAAAATCAAAAGAGTTATATGTTATTAACATTTTTTACATATTTTTTATTCCAAGCGAACTTTTTAAACGGTTAAAGGTTAAACGAACTTTAATTGGGATTAAGCACCAATTAAAACAGAAAAAAATCATCGAATAAAGAAGGAGGACAATAAACAAAATTAATTGCAATTTATCATCAAGAAAGGGTTCAAATTTAAATGGCTACATCACTGACCAAAATTTTTGAAAACACATTCAAACTTATAAAAGTTAATGAAATATTCAGTTAATTTTTTCTTTACCTATTGACATACATTTATTCCAGTATATGCAACTTTATATCTTATAATTGTTATATTTTTATATCTAAAAAAAGTAAGAGAGCCGATATAAACGGGTTTCACTTTCCCTATGCATCCTAAGTTATTCCTAATATCAGTGATTGTATTTATAAAAAAGGAGTGAACTTTTCAGCATCACTAAACTTCCCAAAACGAAAGAGACATTTCTCCATAATTGTGTTCCAAATAAGTTACTGATTTGAAGATTTAAAAAGGTTAATATTTTTTTGTTAGTATACTATGTAATATAATCTGTCATTCGATTTTTTGCTATCTATTTCTTTTCTCATTGATACATATTCTGATTCGACAATTCCGTCATAAAGTGAGGTGTTGCAGTTTGACAAATAGCTAAGTGTTTTATAACAACAATTTGCATGCGTTTGATGAGATTGCCAGATAGATGAGATAGATAGTGGATATTCTTTGAGAAATGAGAAAGTTATGTGCATTTATTTCATTTACCGACTCACACTAGTAAACAACGAACTCACAAACGAATTTCGTGGTACGATAAAATGTAATGAAAATTGCGTATACATTACGCACGTTACGTAAGCATAGCGATCAATAAATCCACATTATAAAATAAAATCAATAACTTTGACTTTCTATAATCTAGATAATTCTTTGAATTTGCTTGCGTGTAAAGCTGTATCAATGGAGGAAGAGTAACTGAAATATCGATAATCAATGTATGATGAATGGTTGTCAATATATCAATATGTTAACCCGTTATCGGCCAGAATAATCAGACGATATCTTATGTAAAGCAGAAGATTTGTATTAAAAAGCATTGATAAACGCAGACGATTTTATTTTTGTAAAGGCGACATATGTCTACTGTGGTCGATAACCATTTAAACTACCTTAAAAAATTCTTCGAAAATTGAAAATATTTGAGATCATGACTCTTTGCGGATTCTTTCGAAATTTTTATCTAAAAGTGGGTTTTTAGGATTGATCCAGAAAATACTATGCATTGTATGTTACATAGATGTTGTATGAATTTCGATGTTTTTGTTGTCTCTCTTGATCTTGTTAGACCACTGATTTAAGCATATAAGTAAGAAAATTTAAAGCTAAATCAACAACACTCGTGGCTCATTTAACCAAATTTAATTGAAATGATTGAAGAAAAAGATAGTTAAGTAGGGTATAAGGATTAAGCACCAATTAAAACAGAAAAAAATCACCGAATAAAGAAGGAGGACAATAAACAAAATTAATTGCAATTTATCATCAAGAAAGGGTTCAAATTTAAATGGCTACATAACTGACCAAATTTTTGAAAACACATTCAAACTTATAAAAGTTAATGAAATATTCAGTTAATTTTTTCTTTACCTATTGACATACATTTATTCCAGTATATGCAACTTCTATATCTTATAATTGTTAAATTTTTATATCTAATCTATAAATATAAACGAGGAATATTGCAGGATAGTATGACAATTCTTCATTAAAAGGAATATTTCGGCTCTACGAGTCCTTTTCAAACTTAAGTCAAGGAAAAAGACGACTTTTGTGGCGCATCTTCACTATAAAAGCGCTTCTCTCCGCCTTCTGCTTGACTTAAGTTGGGAAAGACTTGTAGAGTCGAAATATTCTTTAAGAATTGTCATACTATCCTACTAGCGATGCACCGATCCCAATTTTTCACTGATTCCGATTACGCAACCGATTGTGAAAACTGGCAGACATAACTTGAAAAAAGCTACGCAATGCTTCAGAAGAATGCAGTGCATGATTGTTTGAATTTGCGTATGTTCGTGTCCACTTGCATCAGAGTGATGATTGTGCATGAATATAAACTGGCAGGTACATATTTAAAAAAGCTAGATAAAGAAGTATTGTAACAAAATTGAAATCGTAGCGAATTCCACTATTTATTATGACTTAGTTGTTTTCCTTCTAATTTTGACGCGTAACATATCGTATGCCGCCAGTGAAGACGACTTTTGGGGAATACACTCGCTCCTCTAATTAGGGTCGCGACTCTGGGGTTAAGAACTTATGTCTTAGACTAGATGCATGGATCAAGCAGCGCTTTTGGCTCTCCTATTATTTTGTGTATGATGTATATAGGAAGGCCCCTTTATGTATGCTCCAGTGTATATAGGATATTTAATATTGTTCTTACCATAAAAGGGAATAAAAGAATACTCTTTTCTCAAATTAATACAGTAGACCCTCCTTAAGCTGGACTACATGCGGGAGAAGGGTCTTCGACTATGCCGATTGTCCGACTTAACAGAGGCTCTCTACCATCTTCACCCCATAGTCTTCACAAACACTTTTCACAGTAGCCCCAGCTTCTAATTTGAGAATAAGTTCAAGTTTCTTGGTCACTGGTAGAGTCACAAGCTTTCGAGCGTTGGCTCTACGTCTTCTAGGCATCACTTCAACAATTTGATATAGCCACAACAAGCTTTGGAATACCGTCAAAATTTAGTATGACCGTGAACTCTCAATTGAGTAAAAAATAAATAAAATGGCTGTTTGTAAGCCAAAGCGAAATTAAAAAAGTCAAAGAAAATGGCCGCTTGTAAGCCTATGAGGGCAAACATTTGTGTTCTCGGTCACGGTCCGACTTATCCGATATCCGAGTTAACGAGGGTATAAATTTTTGAAGAGTATGAAAGTGTGATTTAGGCGCAAGAAAATGGCGAATAATAAAAAAATTTGCGGCTGCTGATGCCGATCTAATCGGTTCAGCTCTTTTTCCTACTAAATTCTTCGTTTATATCTTTCAATACATAATATGACAGCCCTTTAGTCTCACCCTTTTGCAATGGTATTTGGATAGGTATATGACGCTTATTTCTGCAAGAGGTGTTAGCTTTCACAAAACTCATTTGAGCAGGAGAAAGATTGCACTCAAAATAAAAGGTTGTCTTCAAGAGTTCTATGTGAATTCTATTAATTTTGTTAGGCAGAGGAAGAATTCAACATTGAAAAAGGAAGACTGGTTCAAGAAGAAAGAGTCAAATTAATGAATACCTATGATAGAGTTGAAAAGCAAATCGAACTTCAAAAGAAAATGTAAGTCGTTTTTTAACTTTAATCTATCCCTTTGAAAATTGTCATTTGCTTTAACCCCACTCCCATTATTACCGATGGGGTTGAGAACTAACTATTTATATAAATGTCTGTAATTGATCAAAAATGTTAGGGTAATGATGAGAATCAACTTCCTTTTTCAAAGCGCCTCATTTGGTTTCAAATCCGTCCGCGACGGTGTTGAGAAGGTGTAATATTTGCAATGTAAAGTTCACCTACATGTTGAATCTTTTATAAAACATCGTCGAACAACTTTAAAATTCTTTATTGTTTTTTAAAGCTAACGTTTTATTGCCGTGGCGGTGATCATCACAACTCGAAGCATATTTTAGCTTGTGCATTGTGAATAAACACATGAAAACTCATTTATTACTTAAAAATATCTAAAATGTGAAATTTTTTCTATTGTAATGGGTTATATAAATTTTTATTGAATAAGAAATGAGACCATAAGCCTTAAAAATTTTCGTCCTCAAAGGGTTTCATTTAGCATGCATTCTCCTTTATTCCCCCATTACTTTAATTTGCCCTTATTTAATGTAAAAAAAAAGAATCTTTTTTTCCCTCCGAACTTAATGTTGAAGGTAGGCTACTTCAAAATTGCATATGATATTTTGATGAATGTTTATTGTTTCCTCCGTCCCCTATCGCGAAACTTTTTGGCTCGCTGTGTTCAAATTTAAATGCCTCCTACATCACTGACCAAATGTTATATTATTTCTGTGTACGGCGTATTTCCGTTATTATTTCTTTTTTGTTGGAAATAAATGGCTATATAGTAGGGAAATAAATGGATATATATTCCTTGACATTAAATATTTTTGAGGAGTAAATATAATTTTCTTTTGAATTAAGATAATTCAACTCTACCTCGATTATTCACAAGGGCTTTACAGAAGAACTCTTGAGATAATGTATATGAAAAACAAATGTTTTTACACTTTAGTTACTTGTAATACTTCTTTTTCTTTTAAATATTTTTCGCTATACAAGTATCTCATTTTTATTTTTTTAATAAAAAATACGGTCTTTGCTTCTATAAACCGTTTGAGGACCGATGTCCTAGGAAATTAAAATCACTCAGTTTAAGTATATACACTGAGAAAAAAACTTGTCATTATCATTGCCAAAAAATGCCTTATTGATTGGTAATTATTACGATTACTTGTAAATTTTACAAAGTTGAGATTCAACTATCTGTGTTATATCGGTGATAATGATGATTTATTGAAAAGAAAATGAAAAAACAGTATTCTATATCAATTAATAAGTTATGTAAACATCTATATTAATATACCTTCTTACAGAAAGGAGAAAGATCAAAGGGAAAACAAAATTAGCTATCATATTGAAAAGTGATATTTTCACAAATCTTTATAGTAAATTTTACATTTTAAACTTAGTAACATTTCGAATTTGAAATAATTGTCAATTTTATGAACATAATATTAATATTATCAAAAACAGAGAGAAAATTTCCCATAAAAAAAATATTCTTAGGTTAGTATTTTTTTTACTTTATTTATTGTTTAGTTTATTTTAAGGTTACTTAAGAATAATAAATTATTATTAAATCCTTTAGTATTCTTTATTTGGAAAGGTTATGCACCCTCAAAAGTTGACTACTCTTTCCTGAAAATATATTATGATCAAAACCTACAAAACTAAGAAGAGTTTATTAAAGGAAGGTTGAGGTATAATGTGAGATATGTTTTATTTATAATCTATGAAGGCTTTATTATAATATAAATATTTAAAAAAATGAGAAAGTTATTTTTTTTATATTTGACAAATATAAAATTTGTGGTCGCGTTATCACCCATTTTTGAATAAATTTATTAAAAATTACGAAAAAATTTAAAAGTTTTGGGGTGATTTTGTTTCAGATAAATCCAAACCGGTTTTGGCAGCCTTCTTCCGTGGAAAAAGTAAAGAAAATGAAGGGGAATCCACTTGCGATGAAAATTTTATGATTGAGAATCTAACTAAAACTTCTAGATCATCCGTTATGTCAATTACCAGCATTACTGATATTTTGATCTGTACTTATCTGAAATATGTGAATTTAATTGTATGAAGTATTCATTATTTCTAAATAGCCAAACTTCCAATCTTATCAGCCAATCAAACTTGAAAGTTCTCAAGGCTCAAGATGAATGCATCAAGGTACACAAGATTTATTATTAACTATCCGCCTATCTCTTCCTATTTTTTCGTCTTTTGCCATGTTTTTTGAACATTTTTGTAGGATGTCCTTGATATGGCGATGCAACGCCTTCAATCCTTCAGAAATGATCCAGAAAAGTACAGAGAAGTTGTGAAAAACTTACTACTTGAGGTTTTTTTTAAATTTCTTTCTTCATATAAGATAAATTTTATACCCTCATTTCAAATAGACTACTTTTTGAATTGTTTGATAGTTAAAGACCAAGGAAGCTCATATGTTTGTATTCATGTATATTGTATATAATATCATAGATTACAAACATATTCTTTTTTTCCCACACTTCACATCATTGAAATGAATAGATACACCCTATTATTTCATTGATAGTAATCGATTAATTCATCTTTCTATACTCAAATATCTTGAAAATGAAGATTTATCCCTTTCTATGTAAAAAAATACGGTTTAAACGCCTACCAATGTAAAATAAAAAGAAAGCAGTGTATCCAAACTCTATTCAACCCTCGCACTACGGACTCCGGGCATTTTTTTCGCGACACATTTTTAATCCCATTTTACAAAAAAATTTCAGACGAAGACTATATAAATTAAACGTAAATTTTTAAAAGCAATGAATCATTCAATTCAAAAAAAAATTATTTCAAAAATTTTGTGAATTTTTAAGCTTATGATAAATGTTTTGAAATTAGAATAAAAAACTGTAGATGGCGTTAATTTTTATTGAAAAAAAAGAAGTTTTTAAATAGTTTCAATTTATTTTTTACAAAAACTAAAGAGTAAAACTTTTAGAAACTTTCTTTGAAACCGTAAAAAGATGATAAAAATTTGATTTGCAAAGGAAGTTCAAGGATTCTTGTTCTTACTTTCATTCTTTCTTCAGCTAGGAGGAAAGAAAGTTTTTTTATAAAAATCATTCTACCACTTTGTCTAGAGCAGGGATCGGCAAATTTTTTTTTACCCATCGATCCCTTCATAGAACATTTGTCTTCACATCGACCCCGACCCCACATAGTAATGTTTCATAAAAAGATTAATCAATGTCCAACAATTAAGAGAAAAAAATACAAATCAAAAATGTTTCATATATCCTATATTATACAATGTCCTAAGCTATATTTAAAAAGAAAAAGGAGATTTATTTCTACTATAAAGTAAAAAAAGCATATCACAATTTGGTAAGTTTGTCTATCTTATCGACCCCTAGAGATCTGTTATGGACTCCCAGGGGTCGATATCGACCACTTAGCCGACCCCTGGTCTAGAGTTAGGGAAAGTATTGGTTGAGTTATACCGGGCTACAATCCATGTGTTTAGACAAACGATGTCCAAATAATTACAGAAAGCTGCTAAAGACCATCTTCGGCATGGCTTGTATGATCTATGATTTTTGATCATTCTATTAGCAACATCTACTCCAGACTTATATTTATTGAAGCAAAGTAAACTTTCTGGCTTAGAATGATCTCCCATTGTTTGAAAATTTCTATGTTGTGATGATAAAACATACACAACTTTGAAGTTTTTTCTGGCATGTCTTCTGGGTATATAAGCACTAAGAGAGGCATAATCAGAGTAATCTGTCTTACTTTCGCATTCAGAAAGTTTCAATGATTTAAGGTATTCAGCTCTCAAAATTTTTGGGATAAACTTCTTGTTTCCATTAAGAGTGCCATAAAAAGTTATATCTTTTCTGTAGCGCCAAATTACTAAATTGTGGCTTGTAAAAAATCTGTCAGTGAAAAAACACCGCACCAGAAGGAACTTTAGCATCTTCAATTAGCCTTTTACAAATACAAAAGGCTGAAAAGTAAGAACAATAGTCTAAACCAGAAATATAAATTTATGGCAATAAACAGTAATAATACTCAACATCGTTCAAATGAAGCATTTCAAACCATAATGACCGGGCTTTTGGGGGTCATAAACTTTCATTGGACATTTACCTTTAAAATTAATTAGTTGTTCATCTATTGTTAGATGTGAATATGGTGTCTAGTGAGATGTAAAAACATTAGGAAAATAATCATGAATCTTTCTAATAGGGCTCAACTTATCATTTGGGTTTTTGTGTCTTTTATCATCAAAACTTATGAAAAGATGAATATGTGTGAACATGTTTCTGCCAATGCCGGGTCTCAAAAAAGGATTCCCATATGTAAAAAATAAGTCTGATATTTTAATTTTTTGATCCCCATTTTATCCGATATATAGTAAGGAAGCAAAATAGGATAACAAATGGAAAATCTTAAAGTTTTGATAATATTCTTAAAAATTCATGTGTTTAGGATTAGTGGACCTTAAAAAAATTGCAAAACAAAATATTCTAAATGAATAATCATTTGAATGTGAGACTGGGCGAATAGCAGAATCAAGACTTGGATACAAAATAGATTTTTTGTTTTTTCTATTACAGCCTAAATAAAAAATCCCTTACTAGTTTAATTAGAAAATTTTAATAAATTAACACACCTTTGATATCAGTTAAACAGAAATAGCAATCTGTTAAATGATCTTTAGGTTCTCTCCAGATCATTGGCACTCCAAAGAGAAGTCCAGGCCCTTTTCCTTTTGCCCAAGCAGAAAGAGAACATGTACATTTAACACAGCATATGTGGGGTGCCCGGTTTTTGTCTTGATCACCAACTTTACATCCAAAGTATAACTCAAAGTTTTTTGACATGTGGTGTCAAATGCCTCTTGTATTGGTTTAATGTAACTGAACCACATATGTAGCAAAATTTATCAGGTAAATTTTTACACTCTCTCGGCATTTTGAAATTTTAACTTTTACAAATTAAAAAATAATATTCTAAAAAAGATAAATCTATAATATAAAGATTGGAAGCGAATCAGAGGTCTGGCAAGACCTCCGGGGAGACAACACGCAAAACTTGCCAGCCTTATTATATATTTAAATGTGTAAATCGTAAAATGCTTAAAAAATATACTTAAAATAAAAATTTTCAAAAAATATTTTACATACATATTGAAAGCCACATTTCAAAAATTCTACCTAAAAGTTCAAAAAATTTAACTTTGAAATTGCAGTTTTATTTCATAAAAACTATATGATTGGTTGAAATGTTTATGTAATATATAATAATAATAATAATACTAATACTACCAATACTACTTTTTGAAAATTTTTACTTGTTTGATTTGAAGAAAGAATTCAACTGTTTTTCAATATTTCTTTTTCATGATATATATATCATTAGAAAGCTTATCGTTTGCTACATACTCTAGAATAATTTATTTTTGCAAAAGTTTTAACAAATTTTAATAAATGGACTTTACTTCGAAAAATTTTGTCTAAATTTTTCAAAAAATTACGGACCACCTTTTTGTTTACGCATAATGTGAAGATTTTTAAAAAAAATTGAATGAAAATGATATCATTGGAAAGGTATACTCTTTGTGGTTAACATAGGCTAGGTTATACAAATAAATATATTTTCATTTTTCCAAAATCTGCTTTTATGTGAGGTCAGTCAAGTTTTATCTAGTTTCAAAAAATACCAATAATAATTAACGTTCTTAATTTATATAATATTTTTTCAATATTTTATATTCACAAAGGTAAAATATGATTTTTTACATTTTAAAATTTCATAGTTGAAGAAAACTGTCGAAAATTAATATATATTTTTTACTTTTTATGGGTCAGTAGTACAGGTCAGTATAATGTTTTTCTAATAAATTTAAAATTATTTTTAAAGTGAAAAATGTTGATCGAATGTACAAGATTTGAAGCTATACTCTTTGTGGGTAAAATAGGCTAGGTTTTACAAATAAATATATTTTTATTTTTCCAAAATCCGCTTTTATGTGAGGTCAGTCAACTTTTATCTAGTTTCAAAAAATACCAATAATTAACGTGATGAGTTTATATATTATTTCTTCAAAATTTTATATTCACAAAGGCAGAATATGGTTTTTAACATTTTAAAATGTCATAGTTAAATAAAACTGTCGAAAATTAATATTTATTTTTTACTTTTTATGGGTCAGTAGTATAGGTCAGTATAATATTTTTCTAATAAATTTTAAATTATTTTTCAAGTGAAAAATGTCGATTAAATGTACGAGTTTTGTTTGATAATCGTAGTCTACTTTTATTTAGTTTAGATACAACCTTTCTAATTTTTAACGAAGGGCATTCGTTATATTTATACCGACAGTGTGCGAGGAATAAATCACATTATTGATTGATTTTAGAGCATAATTATGCGAAGAAAGATGAACACATGTTGCATTACGCGTTTGTGAGCGCAGTGAATTCTTATCTCGCATACGCTTCACCACATCTTTAGCACGCGTGTGTGGTTTATTAATGTCGATTGAATGTACGAATTTTGTTTGATAATCGTAGTCTACTTTTATTTAGTTTAGATACAACCTTTCTAATTTTTAACGAAGGGCATTCGTTATATTTATACCGACAGTGTGCGAATAATAAATCACATTATTGATTGATTTTAGAGCATAACTATGCGAAGAAAGATGAACACATGTTGCATTACGCGTTTGTGAGCGCAGTGAATTCTTATCTCGCATACGCTTCACCACATCTTTAGCACGCGTGTGTGGTTTATTTTATCGGGCTAGTGTACGCTTAGTTTATTTGTAGTGTTCCTAGCTTAAATCTTAGTCAAATATTAAAACGCTTATAACTTTCACATTTCTCAACAAAATGCATCATGCGATATACCAAATTAAAGCATTTTTTATGGGCTTTCAGAATACATTACTTATATCATAAGTACTTAAGAAATACCTTTTACTGTTTTTATTTTCCATGGGCTTCATACCATTAATTAGCAGATAAGGGATGCATTTTAAACTAAAGCTCCTTTCATTAGGACAAATTTTTACCTATATTATGTGACAATTTCCAGCACAATTATAAAGCGACTCTACTCTCAGAATCTAAATTTATTTGTAGATTTTTATAAAATAGTATTAGTTTTTCCATTTTTTTTATAAATTAACCTTCGTTTTTTTTATTGGTCAGTATAATTTTTTTCTAATAAATTTAAAATTATTTTTGAAGTTAAAAATGTAGATCGAATGTACAAGTTTTGTTGGATAATCGTAGTCCACTATTTATTTTTAGATTTTTATAAAATCATTTTAGTTTTTGGTTTTTTATAAATTAACATTAGTTTTTTACTTCTTTTGAATAATCATCCAAAATTTAAGTGCGGGTTTGATTTACACTTTGATTCGAAAAAAATATGTTTTGGATAAATATTTTTTTTATTATTGTTTACTGCATATAAATTTCTAAAGAGAAGATAAATAGATCAAAATATGTGTTTTAATCAATTTTTCTCAATAAGTATTGAAGCACTGAGGTAGCAAAATATGAACAGAAAGTTTGATATTTTTTGATTTTTTAAAGAATATTTTTCGATTCTTTGATCACAGAATTTTATTTTGATTATTTGACAAATATAATATTTAAAATCGTCCAAATTGCAAAGTATAGGTATTTTAAACAAAGCAGTAATATATTTGAAGAAATAATTTTCAGTATAAAGAGTTTAGAAAACTCTTCTCTAATATGTAATGATATATTCTCATAACCTGTACGGTTGAACGCGGGTAGACAACTTGCGTTTTATCTCCAACCCGTATATTACGATGATTCTTCTCCAACCTGTATTCTACGATGATTCATCTCCAAACTATATACTACAATGATTCATCTCTAACCTGTATACTACGATGATTCATCTCTAACCTGTATACTACGATGATTCATCTTCAACCTGTATACTACGATGGTTTCTATTCCATGTACAAATAACTAGGGAGACAATGTTCAACTTTCTGTTCACATTCTGCTAGATGTAAGATTTGATATACCTCATTCGGGGAGACGATGCTACATAAGTTATTACCTATATACATTATACCTGTATACTACGATGGTTCATCTCCAACCTGTATACCGCGATAATTCATATCAAAGAATCGAAAAATATTTTTTAAAAAATAAAAAAATATCAAACTTTCTGTTCATATTTTGCTACCTCATACGATGTTACAAAAGTTATTACCTATACTTTGCAATTTGCACGATTTTAAATATCTGGCAAGACCTCCGGGGAGACAAATTGTTGTAAAATCAAAATTTATTTTTTACAAAAAGCTGAAAGGTGCCACAAAAAAATCACTTTCATATTTGTTATCAGCGTGAAATATACTCTTAAAAATGCTAATCAAATTTTCGTTTTTTTTTATTGTTGTACAGTGAATCAATTATTTCCTTTTGAGTTGAAGATGAATCTACTCCTTTTATAAAAAATGTTGGTAGTAGTATTGAATATTGATTTTCTTTTATTAATCAAAAATTTGCATTTACTTCTTGAATCAATGATTTAATCTTGTCTTCTGCCTTCGACAAACTAGAGGAATCTGGAAACGTTAGTTGATATGATTTTTACGAAAAGACGTTTTGTTTACCGTTGTCCTCTCGAAAATAATGTTTTTTTCCATTGAATTATTTAGATGAATTAAAATTTTATTCTCGAGTTTGCTCTTAGTTGAATCATGTTTATTATTTGATTTACTAATGATTTCTGAATATATTGGGTTTATTTCCTTTATTTTTGTATTCTTTTCAGATAATAAATCTATTTTCTTATTTAAGAAATCACTTTTAGTACAGTCACTCATTATTAAGAGTAAGAAAAAATGAAAGTATATGCTGTAAAAAATTAAAGATAAAAAAATTTGTTAAAAAGAAGATAAGGAAAGAATTCCTATATCTTCGTAATATCAAATTGTGATGTCGCTGTCTACTTTTTCAAGTCTTTGCTAAGACCAATTCTTGAATACGCAAACGTGATTTATGGTAATTTTTTTTGTAAGTAATATCAAGAAAATTGAAAAAGTTTAAAAGAATTTTTCCAAAAGTTTGCATGATGTGAGAAATGTTTCATACTCACAGGGAATGAGATTATTAAACTTGCCTTCATTTTACTATAGAATATATAAAGAAATATATGATCATAAAAGAAAATGTTTTACCTGAGTTCTAGTTCTCAGCAAGAATTTCCAGATCGCGTTGTTATACGTTTAAATCTGAATGTTTTCAAAACAGTTTACCATCATACTTACTTACAAAGAGCCTTTGATGATTTGAATTCTTTTCTGGAAGAAGTAGTTAATTCTCTCACAGCAGGCAATGATTTCAAGAACAAGCTTGATATATTTTGGCAGTCGTCTAGAAGATCTTATTTTATTTTTAAGATGCATATTTTACAAGCATTGACCTAAATATGTTATTTATTTACGCGACTGTATAAAACTTGTATTTTTTAACATCTAACCAATGACTAAATTTTTTCAATTTTTTTTTGATGCTTCATAACTGCTTTACCTATTTTGCAATATAGGTGTGGATTTGATGAAATAATAAATTTTGGATATTTCTGTACACAAGTATTCGTTTTAGTCAGGACACTTTTGACTGTTTTCAGCACTATTTTTTAAGCTTCAAACTGCTCTGATTCAATCTAAGAAACAATAAAATAAATATTAACACATATGTGTACACTAGGGTTATAACTTTTTCAAACTTGAAAACCCTATGTTATTTTTTGATGAGTTTTTTCTCATAGATGAAAAATATAAGCTTTTTAGAAGAAAAATCGGAAAAAAGTTTACGCATCAACTAAAAAAACATTTATGAAGTTAAAAAATTCTTTAATGAATAATAAAAGATTTGCAAAAATTTTTATTTCATGTTCAAATTACTTAAAATAAATTTTTCTGATATAATATCTTTCTTTTACAGCTTTTATAAACAACTTGAATGACTTTGATTGCCCTTTCTGCGCATTGGTTGCTTCTTGAAATGTTTAATTTTGAACTTTCTTTTTTCCAATGATTTTTTAAAGACGAAATAGCTTTTTCATATGGCTTTAATATTTCCAACAAATTTCCAAAGTTACTTTCTTTATACTTTTGATCATTAAACCAAAATTTCTCCCAATCATAGCAAATGAAGCGACAAACATTAACTAAAGAGTTTCTCCATTTGGGTAGAAGAATATAATCAAGATTTGTTAAAATTGGTGTTGAGTTCCATCTTGCTCTACTAATATTGGGAAGTTTGAAAAATTTAACTTGTGGGAAACATCCATTTGTTTCAAAGTACTTTGAAAACTTGTGTTTAAATGGAACAAAAATTTCATATCATCTCTTCCTACTGTTCTTTCATAAATTTTTTCTTCACCATTTTTAAAATTTAAAATCAACTTATAATTTTTAACAAGTTCTTGAATAAATGGATACTCAATGTTAGGGGAAGTGTTGTTTTCTTTTAAACTTTGATTCATCACTAAATAGAGTATTCGGTCAAGTATGTGATGCTGGCAACTTATATATTGTGGTTCTTCTAATTTTCTTCAAACATTCTTTGTTGACTGCTGCATTTTTTTCCAGTGTTGACATTTGTAGCATCACTGATTATCATTTTTAATGATTTCCAAAGCATATATTCATCAATTGTGTTAGCAATAAAGTTTGCAATCCTTTGAGCTTTTCCATCGACTAATACTGCAGCATTTATTCTGATTTCTCTTAATTCATTTTTTGCACAACAACTTGGATTTCATCCACATTAATTTTTTTCCATCAGAATGTACACACCAATATTAGGGTAATTACAAAAATTTTTTTAATGAAACTACTTTCAAAGAAGGAACTTTTATCCACATTTAACAAATATAAGATTCATTTTTGCTTTCTCGAAAAAAAATTCCACCCTTTTTTTAAAATAAATTTTAGAAAAGAGAAAATTTCCCCCATTTTAAAGAATTAAATTTATATTAGTCTTTTTAACTTTATTTATAAGAAATTAAATAAATAACACAAAAGAAAAAATTAAAAATTGTTTTTTGCTAGAAACTTTAAGTTTTGGTCAATCATCAAAACTTTAAGTTCCATGCAATTCTTCCATAATTTTAATGGCCCGCTCTGCATTTTGTTTAGACCTCGGGATATCAATTTTCGACTTCTCAAGATTAATGCTTTTAAACAATTGATTGCTTTTGCATTCTATAATTTGTAAACTTTAACAAACTACTAAAAGTGTTTTTGTAGTGTTGATTTGAAACCAACCTCCCCACTCATAACAAATAAAATCACACCTTTCAAACATCTTGTTTTCCTCCAGAAGAAAAAAGCATAACAACGTACTTGTCGTGTGTTTACCGGGTTGATTTACGTTTGGAAGTTTTTAGGTATTTTACCAACTTAAAGTTTGTGGTGACGATAAGCCTGTCAAAGTTCATACAAAAACTTAAAATCGTCCCGCCATCCTGGATTTTCACCTGTCTCTTCGACATCTTCTTTTTCCGTATTTTGATATTTGTTTTTCAAATATTCATAATCTTTAGTTAATTCTTCAATAAAAAGAAAGCAAAGTTGTGGTTTACTTGTATTTTCTGGAATGAAAAAGTTTATTACATATTTGAGTAGCAAATCAAGAATATGGTGCTGACAGCCAATGTACTGTGGCTTCTCAAACCCTTTGTGCACTATGTCATCTTGAATTCGTTTAACAATGCCATTTAAACGACCTGTGTCGCTAATTATCATGCTAATATTTTTCCAGGCATTAAATTCATCAATTAACTTATGAAGTTCATGATGTATAGCTTTTGCTGTGCCGTCAAGACATTTCAAAACACCAAGTTTAATTTCTGTCACAACGTTTTTGAGTAAAACAATTTGATATTCCTCGCCAGCTAGCTTTTTACCATCAAAGTGAAGACAAAAATGTTCATCATTTTGTAATTTTTTAAATATTTTTATCTTTGCTTCTCTTCCACTTTGAATAACTTTTTTCCAAATACCTGACTGGCTAGGAACATCAACATTATATCCCTGCTCAGAAATTGTTTCAAGAATTGATTTAGTTTTTTTCTTATAAGTGCGCTAGAAAAATGAGGAAAGTTCATTACTTCTTTCCAAAGCAGTTCAATATCTGTAATCATAATATTCACTCTATCTAGACGTAGCTTTGTACAATTAAATAAAAAAAGAAAATTACCAAGAACTTGACGATTTGTTGGAATTCGGGAGAGATGTGAAATTTTTTCAATAAAAGGAATTTTTTGATCTCTCTTTATTTTACATAGACTTGATAAGTTTCTTTTCCATGTATTCCTGTTTTTTTTCTACACTTTTATAAGAATTTTTAGACGCCATTTTTATAAATGAGAACGAAAAAAAAATATAAACTAGAAAAGTGTTCTATTATAAAAATTAACAAATTTTTAAAGCATGTATTTTTAAATTTAAAAATAGGGGGAGGTTCCACTATTAAAAAGGGTTTGGGTTTTTTATTTTAAAATTTTTAATTTAGTAATCACCCTCAATATTCTTTAAATAAGGTTTCTATCATTTTTTTTATTTCAGCTCCTTTTCTTCTAACAGCTTTGTATATTGCTGGTTGAGTAGGAATGGGAATCGGTATACCTTGATCTGCAATATGCAAACTTTGGCAGCTTTGCTAGTTGATAAACAATTATGTGTTACTAATTTAGCAGCTAAACAGGTTTTACTATATTTTTTGGATGGAAATTTTTCTTCTTCACTTTGCAACTCACAAGAAGATTCAGAATCATCAACCGTGATTTTCCTTACTCTTTTTGATGGATGAATAAAACTTGCTTTAGCTAACTGACTATTTGAGTATCCTTGCTTGCCTTTAGTGTCAAGTTGTAGTTGATAAATTTTTTTATCTTCTGAACAAAGCCAAACACCTTTTGGTTGAGTGATATCAAATACTTCATTGAAGCAATCTAATTTTTGTTTTTTTTAACAATTTGATATAAAGTTATCAACTTATCTAACTTAAACAAAATTGCTTGATCTGATAAGTGTGGGAAGTTCAATTTCTCTTTCCATAAGCTTATAATTTCATTTTTTATCACGTTGATTCTTTCTTTTTTGCTTTAATTGTTTTGGCAAGAAAACGAAAACGACCTATAATATGTGTCTTCAATGGTATTCTGGTAAATTCTTTCAAGGAATACAACTTTTTTTTTGAGAATATTGAAATTTTATCAAGTTTTCTGTCCACTGATCTTTATTTTTTTAATTGCTTTAAAACTTTTTTTGTGTGACATTTTTTTATTTTCAAATATGGAAAATACAGTTCATTTTAATTCTTGAACAAAAAAATTAAAATAAGAAATAAAATAATAAAATAAACTAAATAAAAAAATAAAAATAGTAAGTATAAAATTTATAAAAAGTCATTATTTTTGAAAACTTAAATTATATTAAAATTATATATTTATTAATAAAATTTCTAAAAATATCCTGAATTTTTATACATATTTCGGAAAAATTATATTATTTAAAAATTTTATATTTAAAAAATTTACTTTATATAAAGTTTTTTTATTGTTTTTAGTAGATTTTATATCAAAACTAATTTTGATATAAGATATGCTTAACTTTCAGTAAAACTAAACTATACATTGCAATTCATAAAATGACAAAAAAGTCAAATCAAAGACGTGTATGTGTGATCTTTTTTTTTAAAAAATTCATATAAAGCAGATTTTTATTTATTTAACATAAAAGTTCATAAGCCTACATATCAGGAAAATCAATATTATGAAAAAAATAAAAAGTTATAACCCTAGTGTACACATTTCATGTTACTTTTTCCCATATATATATATATATATACAGTCGCATATTTAAAAAATTCTTCGAGTATCACAGTAAAAAATAAAAACCCTTTTTGAGAGAAAGCATAACTACAAATGTTTTTCCCTAACTTTGTCGTATGCTTGTATGCTATAAGAAACGCATTCTACAGTTTGATTGATTGAAGTGATATTTTATACAATTCGCTTCCTCTTCCCAATATAAATACTGCATTTTATGGGCTTTTGTATGTGCTTGCAGTAAATAAATCGCTTGTGTAAATACTAGTAGGTAAAAAGAATTACATATCAAGAATCCAAAACATCAAATAAAACCATCCTACTTTTTAGGCTCTTTTTCAACTAATCGAAGATGAGGTTTTTGTTTGCTACATAAAAAAAGACTTGGAAGTGGTTCAGGTATGTCAATTTATTCTTATCTCGGAATTTTATCTTGAATTTTTATTCATGTTTTTTTTTGCATTTCTTACTTTTTTGCTCTCACACGACAATTGAGAGGCAATATTTTTGTTGCACGATTCTGAACACTGTAAAATACAATAATAAAAATACAAAAATGGTGAAAGAAGATTCTTTTTGAAGCCCCTCCGTAACTCACTTTTGAATCTATTAAAAAAATACTATCACACTTCGAAGGAACAAATTTTGCATGAATGTACATTATTAAATTTGACATATTGCGTAATAGTGAATGGAGTCGTACGGTATTGATGATCGAGTCGTTCTGAGTTCCATTCTTGGTTGTGAATTTGCGATCTGTACAATATGCTTCAATTCAAAACCCAGATTAAAAATGTGAAACTCAAACAGTGTTCAAATGTTGACATTTTGAAAGTCACAGCCTTATAAAGTTGTGACGAATTCAAAAAAAAGTATTTTTAACCAGTCAAATCGAAGGACACACAATATGGGAAATAACCCGCATATTTAAAGACACTCGCACATATTTATATTTGCACATTCATATGGTAATGGTAATGGTACCGTAGGGTGTTTTCATCGAAAAGGCACAATTGCGCCGCTTGTATCGAACTATGAGGGCAGTGAGATACTCATACACATTTGTACAAAATATTGGCTCATAGTAGAAATTGATCTTGGTGTCCCTTGTTAGTGTTTTTGCCCTAGAAGGACCCCTAATCCTGGATCTAACATTCTAGCAAATAGAATAGTTAACTAGTTATTTATTTACTTTTCTAGTTAATTATTTAAGTATCTAATTGGATTACCAATTACCATATATTATTTATTGTTTAAATTAGCTAATCTATGCTCTAATTCATCAATATTTATTACATCTTATTTATCAAATTAAATGCCGTATAGCTCATTAACTTGATACAACAAAAACAAATTCTTATACAAATGAAAAAATTTTGTTTACTAGAAAAGAAAAAGTTATATCTATAGCATAAGCAGAGTGTTCAAGTTTGTTTGATATTTTAAAGTCTGCATTTTGTGTTCGATGTGTTAGTAGAGTGCCTTTTTTGAAGATAAAATTAAAATGCTCAAAGATCCGACCTATAGACCGGTAGAGTGACGTATTCATATTTTAAGGAAGAGGGGAAAGGCTTTAAAAAATAATCATTATAACTAGATGACTATTATTATTGAAGATGGACTTTTAAAAGGTTATTCTTATTACATAAAATTTCTAATATATATAGATTAGAGATGGAAAAATAACCAATTTCAAATAAACCGCAAGTCAAAAAAATATAAAAATTTCATTTTAAGAAAAGGGCCAAATTTACAGCTTTTTGCAGTAGAACCTACGTTTTAGGTACCCTGATTTTACGTTCACTGGATTTTACTTCCTCGCCAAATGATCGATGACGTTCTTTCTTTGTGATTTTATGTATTAAAGAGTTTATAAAGGTTAATAAATTATTGTCTTTCAGTTTTATTTCACTATGAGTAATTTAAATAACGCTAATTAGATCGCAAAACTAAAAAATAAAAAAAAAGAAATCTTCAAAACAAAAGGCCCTTTTCAGGGCCAACAAATTCGAAAGAGAATGAATAAAGTAGTTTTTCCTTATTTTAAAATTATTTTCCCCTCTGCATGCATCATTAAAATAGCAAATTAACCGGCGCCTTTTCCTAGAGCAGACTAAGTTGAGTATAATTGATGAATAATACACATACACTGATATTTTTATTTAAGACTTTATTATGAAAACAGCTCAACTTCAGGGATGATCATCCAACTTCACTGTAGTAGTCTTCTTTAGCTGTCATAGTCCCTCACGTCGTACACGGTATGACCATTTGTGATCCAGGCTAGGATTTTCGTGTTGTATGTCAATTTAAAGGTCAACCTGGATTTTACGAATCCTACGTTTTACGTCCACCGTTCGGTCCCGTGCCGTACGTAAAACATAGGTTCTAGTGTATAATGTATCCCTTTTTAAAATTCTATTTTGTCATTTTGCAATTCTATTGTGGCCTTTTGGAAATTCTATTTCAAACAATACTCTATTATTTAGACAAAGTTGCAAATAGTTAAAATAGAATTTCAAAAAGGCAAAATAAAATTGCAAAATGACAAAATAGATTTGCAAAACGACAAATTAGAATTGCAAAAAGGCAAAATAGAATTGCAAAAGGACAAAAATGGAACTAAAATTGGTATACACTCCACTCAACAGTTCGTTTCGTCAACATAATCTTATTTCTTCCTTTTATCTTGTCCATATCATCAGTGCTTTCTTTTCTCATTCTTTTTACGCGTGTCTTCTCCACTTTTCCATGATAATCTTATTTAATCTCTTTTCCTGATTCCCATAGGGGACATAAATATATTACGTAACGCAAATTTTGGAAATTTTAATTTCCCTTTCTTCCCATACAATGCATGATGAGTATAACATTTGCAGTCCAACGCTGATTTGACTATTTAAATGTGATCCTCAATTTGCATAATAGCTGACAAGTGTTCGGCCAATTTCTAAATAGGCCTTAACCCATTAACGACCAATGTTCCTATTTTGGAACATAAGTAATTTCATCTTCGTCTGCTTTTTTCAATGATTTTGAATATAAATCGTCTGCGTTTTTTTAGATATCGTCTGCTTTGCTTGGTCTTAAATGGGTTAAGTACCATAGAAATCAGACGATATCTTAAAAAAACGCAGACGATTTATATTCAAAGTCATTGAAAAAAGCAGACCAAAATGAAATTACTTATGTTCCCAAATGGGAGCATTGGAACTTAATGGGTTAATGTGTAAAATTTCCTCTTGTCTTCGTTAGGATTAGTGTGGAATTGGCATTAGTATTAGAGAAAGTGCTAGTTTTCGTTTTAAGGTTAAGTTTAGTGTTGGCGCAATCGCACATACATACATACATACATTTACATATACATTTTGAAACTAATTTTCCTATTTATTTGTATTAATACACGCCTGACACGAAAAAACATTTAGGCATATGAAATTGATTGATTTCTTTGTTACATATTTACACCATCGGCCCGTAACACTTTTAAAATTTCAATAATAAATTTTACTTAGAAAGTTTACAATTTTTTACGATGCCTCCTACTCCTCACTTAAGATTGCATAACCCTGTCCAACAACCCTTCCACATTTACTAAAGCGGTACGTATAATATCTATGTCGTCCCCATATCATTTCTATTATCTCCGTGTTTGTTAATGAGATTATTTGATATTCCTTGCATCTGTCTCCCAAGATTAAAGTATCATGGATTGTCTTCATCAAGAAGGCACACTTGTATATCTTTGCATTCAACTATTAGCAAGTAATGACTGCTGATACTGAGTTCGAACACAAGACCTTGTAATATCAAAGCGATGCATTTAGCCAAACTTACGCCTCATATTTGTTGCTTCTCTTATTTGTAGTATTCTTTTGAATACAATCTTTTATCTTCTTTTAACATTAAATTCATTATATTTTTCTTCTTTTTCACATCACGGCAAAAATCCACTGTTGCAATTAAAAAAAATTATATTGCCGTTTTTCCTTTTTTTTAATATATTATTTCTGAATTTTTTTTAAAATATCACTAAAGCAAAAATTTCAAGAATAAGTATATGCGAATCAGTGCAATTCATTTACCACTATATAATACTATTTTCCCATCTTTGCGTAGTCACTTTTGGATGATGTTCAAGTTGAGTATGGAAAAGTGGTAGGGAAGCCCGTGAAGATCAACCTTGTACAAGATTATTTCCTTTCTGAAAGCTGGTACTTCCCTTCTATACTTCTTTCCTTTTAACAGCCTTCCTGACAACTTGTGTTCAACAACTTTTGTTCGGGGATTATCTGTGGTGTGTTGTAAAACAAATTTTAGCAACCAGAACTGGTTGTATCTATATGTAACAATTGGAACTAGAGCTGGAACCACTCAAATAAAAAGGCATGACCGGATAAAATTCTCCATATCGCAAAATCCGTCATAATAAAATCCCTCAGGGATAACTTTTTTTGAATTATTTTGACAACAAAGAAACTTCATTGAATATACGTAACATTTATTTTTAAACCCTAAATTAAAAACAGCCCCTCTAAACAAATCTAAATAATCTTCTTATTGATACTTTTGTTGAATTGATAAAAAAATTGTATATTAAATTTTAAAATTTTCGATTTTTCAGGCCTTTCAAACGGTCTCAAAATTATTACTTCCCATATATCAACAAATATACAAGTACTAGCCGGTCCCGTTGTCTTTCGAGCGAAGCGATCCCCTAAACTACGGTACCGGCTAGTATATATATATCGCCTCTCCGAGTCCTCTTATCTAAAACAGGGAATACTCTTTTTCCCTTTGAATAATTTTCTATTATTTTTTGAGCATTTAAACAAAAAAATTCTATCGTAAATCATTTCTTTTGATATCCATGTCTCTACTATTTTTATTTTTTATCATGCAATTATATTCAAGGGTACAACTTGACTACAATTTTTCAACAAAAATAATGCCGTAAATGAGTATAAAATTTACTCATTTTATTATTTCTTTTTCCACTTTAAGAAAGAAAGTGCTCATTATTTATTGTCTTTGCTTCCAGCTGAACTAAATTTTCTCTAACTAGCTGCACTAGTAGCCATAACAAAATATCCTTTTCAACGATCTTTCAAAGAGATACAAACATTTTGATTGAGATTTATACAAATCAAGTACTATATCATTGCATGTATCTAAAAATTATTCATCCGCTCCGTGTAGGAGCCTTTATTAAAATTCTTTTTCTAGTATACAATGTGACTTTGAACATTTCTTTTGTTCCTGCCAATGTTGGAGAGTCGTAATCATTAAATTTTACATATCCCATATTACAAGAATCTAATTGAAAGAAGAAGAAATTTATTTACAAGTTCAAATAAGAATAGCTTTTGGTTATAATATCACAAATGATAGGCTTGAAAGATCACTGGACAATGATGGGTAGGCAAAAGGACGAGTCCACTTAGATGCTCTACCAAATATAATATTGATGATTCATTTGTTTAAATGTTTGTATTTGGATATAAATAAACGAGAAATCCATAATTATGAATAATATGTGTGTGGTTAAAAAATATATAAAACAATAATTACATTAAATTACGCCTTGAACTACCAAACTTGGACTATAACGATTTCTTCCAGACTTAGTATGTTCTATAGTATATAGATTGCTTTGAAGATTGAAGTTTAAATAATGGGAATAGCCATTCATGGTTTCAATTTACTTAAAACCACTTTAGTTTCGAAGAGCATTGTCAAGTTCTAAAATAAAGATGTAATAATATAAACAAACAATATAAGCGAAGATGAATGCATATCAATTAAAACTAATTAATTTTTTTATATCAGAATACAGTTCATAATAATAAAAGAATACGCGCCAAATTTTTTTGAATATTGCGATTCGCATTCGGTTATCTGTAGATTGGAATCAGAGTTGGATTTTTGTAAGCACTTAGAGTGGGAGGTGGATGTACCCGCTGACTCTGTAACAACCGTGCGTTCTGCTTACAAGAATAACGTTTGAAAGTTTTAAAAACTTTTCTTATTTAGCTTAATTTATTTTCAGTTGTGGAGGCGTAGAAGTCGGTATAAAAAATCAAAAAATCAAATGTTCAAATACTCTGGAGAAAAGATTGAAAAATGCGTTTCATCTCGTAAGAACTTTTCATACTCTCCTCCTTTTTATACTCTTTCTTTTCCATGTTTGACCCTTTAGCGCAAGAAGTGAAGGACAAAATCTATGAACAGGTGTCGTAAAAATTTCGAATTAACAAAAGCTCTGATCAAGAAATCCACTTCAACAAAAGTCCATATCTAATCATATATAACCCTGAGCTTATAAAAAGAGCATATATGTATACATCTCAAGGGAGTTCTAGCTAGGGGGTCAAAACTGATTTCAGCGAGGAGCGGCTAAGCTCGGCCCCCTATAGCACTCCAATTAACGGTCCTCATTGAGATAAGCCTCAAAGTTAAATTTTTAACAAATATCCGTAAAGGAATTTTGAGGAGTATTTTAAAAATAGGAAAATCATATTAACCCGTTAACGACCAGAATAATCAGACGATATCTAATGTAAAGCAGAAGATTTGCATTAAAGACCTTTCTATAAACGCAGACGATTTTATTTTTGTAAAGTCGACTATAGTCGACATTAGGCGTTAACCGTTAACGGGTTAAGTCAAAAAACAATAAAAATGAAGTATTTCATGTGTTATGGAGTGGTATTTATATAAAATATATAATTTGGATTCAATTTTGTTAGCCGGATATCTGCCACTGTCCTCATATGAGGACACAAAGATATATTTTTTAAAGTAAAAAAAATCAAAATAAAAACTTCAAATTTCCGTTTGAACACTTTTTTAATCCAACAAAAATGCCATCCCCTTACTAATCATATTTTTAGTTGTGTAATTAATTTTTTTTTGAAATTTCTATAGTTCTAGTCCTGTTATTTCTAATAAAAATGGGAAAAAAAATTTTTTAACAACTTTTTTATTTTTTCAATTAATAAACACTTCAAATTAAAGGCTTAACAAAAAAATTCTTTTAGTTTATCAATGTCCTCATATGATGACACTGGGAAAATAAGCTAAAAAGGGTGAGATCGATTTAGAGCCGATTTTTACATATTTACTTCCAAGGATTGTAAAAAACAACTTTATCAATTAATTAGTTAAACATAGATATGCATATAATAGTTGCTTGAATTCAGGGGCGCACATCCTCAAAATTATTGGGGGGGGGGGGGGGATGACATTTTTTTCTTGCAACTTTCAAAATTAGTGGTTTGGAAATACCACGGGAGACCAAATATTTAAGCAATCCTTTAAAATAGAGTGTATTCAGCGCATACCTAAAGTCCTAAATTTATGAGACTACTTTATATTTTTTTTTACAAAATTGGTGAATTTAAATACTATACTTCCAGCGAAAATATTTTAATTAAATTTGCATATCGAATATAGTGCGCAGAAAAAATGCCCCCAATTAAAAAGTAGGAAAAAATGCCCCAACACAAAAAATTTCAAAAAATTAATTAAAATTTTTAAAAAAGATATGTCAAATAAAGATTTTTTTAAAAAAAAAAGTTAACTTTTCATCTAAAACATTTAAAATTTAATTAAAGTAAACTAAAAAACTCAGCATACGATAATTTTTTAAATACAAAAAAATTTTTTTTATAAAACAGCAAATATTTTTGGACTTTGTGTGTATCAGAACACTTTCTAAATATAATTTGTATTTTAACTGATTTTAAGAACACATTCCCATAAATCTGCACCTTTGCTATTTTTTTCAAGAACTTTATTAAAAAAAAACCCTATAGATTAAGAAATTTTAGAAATTTAGCCTTTCAAAACGGTACCAAAAAAAATATTTATATAATTAAAAAAATCCTGAAAATCAAAAATTAGGGGGCATTTTTTCCTACTTTTTAATTGGGGCATTTTTTTGGAGGCATTTTTTCTGGGGGCATTTTTACCTACAACCATCGAATATACACTAGTTTAAAAAAATCCAAAAATGCTAGGGGGTGGAATAGGCTTTTCATTTGAAAAATGAAGTAGTCTACCAGCCACATTACAAGAATTGATGAAAGGATATTTGATTCATAGAGAAAACAAATAACTGAAGGTTGGATAATTTTATATGAGTGAATGTAGTGTAAAGACAAAGAGTCTACTAGACACCCTGCGATGTTTATATGAAAAAATGTGATTGATTCAGGGGCAAGGGTATAAAACGAAGTTATAATTGTGTAAACAAAAATAAAACAAAAAATTAAGATCGCATGATTTCATTTTACTCAGCATCATTCAAAAATAGTTTAAAAGCAAAATTGATACAAGCTATAAAAAGTAAAATAACTGTTAACATTTTGCAATGATTTGCCTTTTATAATAACTTTTAAGGAAAAAAAGTCTATCAGAAAAAGTTATAGAGCTTCAACAAAAACTAAAAAATTTTAGAGCATAACTTAAGTTTTTTGAAAACTAATTTGACGTATCCCCTACAGCATACTCTATGGGTGGCATGGCAGGTTGGTTGAGATGATGGGCATAGCACGGAAGCCTCTGGATTCGATTCCTCATCGATACGAATTTGTTCATAGTTTGACATAAGCGGTACATCAGTGCCTGGTCAATGAAAATACATCCGCTGCACCTTACCTTTTACTCAAAATTATAAAATTTGCTACATAATTAACATAAGAGAATTTTAAAATGGAACCGTCTGTTCTCAGAATAATTTAAAAATAATAGGAAGCATAAAGAATTAGAGTTTATTTGATATTTTTAAGTTTTTATAAGCAGCAAAAGCCAACGTTTAAGTAGCTAGCCCTTATAATTAAAAAATTATTTAAACTAACGGTCGACAGACATTTCGCCCCCTAACAAATTGTCTCATAGGCTATTAGTTTCACCCATCTTTGCTTATTATATGTGTAAAATTATTAAAAAAATGTATATTCTTGTTTATTTTATCTCTATTAAATTATTTAAAATTAATCAATTTATCTCTTAATTTTTTAGAATTGTCCATGAGACAAAATGTCTTATGAAAATAACGGGCCGAATTGTCCATGAAACAAAATGTCTTATGAAAATAATGGGGCGAATTGTCCATGGGACGAACTGTCTTAGGAAAATAATGGGGCGAAATGTCCGAGGACCAAACTAACATAAATAAAGTATACGAGAAAAGAAAATCATTGCGTTTTTTTTTGAATATTTCTGTCTACAAATAAAATTCTGACAGTGTCATAAATAGATCAAGTACATTTTTAACAACTGAAACATTTTGTTTCGATATTATATTTTTATTATAATAATCAACAAATTTTCTTAAAAAAAGTGATTTGACTATGTACAGTGTTACTTATAAAATGTAACAATCGAACATTATAAAAAATATCTCTGCTCAAATATTAAGCAAATAGAGTATTCTTGCTTTTAAACTGAATAGATAATCAAAATATTCATTCCCAAATAACTATTGAAAAAAATTAGAGTTTTCAAATGTTACAAAATGTTGCAAACGTAGTGATAAAGATTAAGTGACTTTTGTTGAAAAAAAATTCTTAGCGCGAGTCTAACAATATTCATTTTATATAAAATTGTAACGATTGAAAACTATTTTAATTTAACTCTAAATGCAAATTAGACAGAAGCAGTGGTGTAGCCAAAAAAAAAGTTGATAGAAGGGGCACATTAAAAACAAAAAACTTGCGCAACATTTTGTATACTTTCTTGATCCTTTCATTGGAGAAATTTTCAAAAACTGATATCATATAAGATGCATGGGGGCACCACGAGGTACATAGTAGTGTGGGCACGGCCCCTCATGCCCCAGTCTAGCTACGTCACTGGAGAGAAGAGAACTGAATGAGATAGGACAGCTTAACAAGAGAAGAGAGCTTGAATGAAAGAAGAGAGCTTGAGTGAATGATTGAGTTTTAGCAGAGAAAGCGGAAGAGAAAAACAGAGGAGAGAGAAAGAGTATAAGAATTACTGTGACAGAAGATGAGAAAATCTAGTGGATCATGAACATGTGTTTGCTCAAAAATACTAAAAAGAGGAGACACTGTGATAAACATTGCTTACTTTTTGTGTGCATATTGAAGCAATGGATTATTATTATATAGCTCTCACGCATCGTCTGTAAAATATGTTCGATAGGAAAAATGCGATCATCATACATGTTTTATAAACAAGCAGCAACTCTTACTTACAGAAAATTATTGGGGGGGGGGGGGGGGCGAAGGTCATTTTCGCCCCCCGGATGTGCGCCTCTGCTTGAATTATTATTAAATCAAATACAAAAATATAAACTACATAGCTAAATGATATTTATTCAACTATCTAACGCGATTTTTGTTCCTGACAAGTAAGATTTTTCCCCAGTCAATTTATTCCAAAACGATAGAAAATGCCGATTACTCCTTTAAAATTTGCTTTTGTAGCTTTCTGAATGAATTTTTGATTTAAAAAGAGGTTACGATTTTACTATATTTTAACCGAGTCTTTGTGGGGCGAGTCATTTATTTAAAACTTACTGCGGGGGGGATGGGGATGAGTTTAACATTAGTACTGCGGGGTAACTTGTAAAATTGCGGGTATTTGCTAATGGTTAATCAGATATTGATTGATAGCTCATATCTGATTTTATAAAGTATAACATCACATTTGCTGGCCATCTTTTTTCTGCAAGATCAGCTTTAAAAAGCAAACTGTCAATGATATAGAAAATAGAATTTTGTTTTTTTTAAATCTAACGTCATAAAAATTAAATGTATAAAAATAGTATCATTTAACATTCTTTATCAAAATGAAATAGCTGTCTGTTAAGTTGGGCGGGTTAGGGTTTACATTTAAAATTGCGGCTTTAAAACTAAGATAGTCCTTTGGCTCTGGGTTTAAAAATTTTATGTTCGGGACAGTTGCGGGCATTTTTATTTCGGGTGCCAGCGGGTGCAAAATAATTAAATATGGGCCGCAGCGGATGTAGGAAAAATTTTCCAACCCACATAGGTACAATAAATTTAAAATAACTTTACAACAAAAAGTAAGAAAAAAATTGTTTTTATACAAAGGTTTTAAAAAAAATACTTCCACAAAGCACATTATTAAAATATAGTTGGCAAAGTAAATTGAATATCAAAATTTAAGAAACGAAACTTGTAAAATTTATTTTCTTTCATAAAATTTTATCATTGACTAAAATTTTTGAATAAAAAACTTGCTTTTAAATCATTCACCTTGCTAGATAATTTTCAACTAAATTTTTAAAAATTTGCAAATGTAGCTTGCCTATATTTTGGATGTAGAGCTTGAAAGTCGCGTTGAAGAACATTATGATAACCCTGTGAACAATTGGTTTTTGAGTTAAATCCAATCAAGATTAGTACTGGTTCCATAAAGAAGGAGGAAATTTAGAATAACTTTCTCTATTCTTAACTCTTTCTCCTTGAATATTTCAAAATAAGAAAGTAAGCTTTTGTATCCTTCTTCTAGCAAATTCTCTAAAACAGTGTGCAGATCTGGAAACATGAATTAGCGGATTAGCATAGCATTTTAGAATGCGTGAGGTTCTCTCAAGGCTAAGTGCTTGCGCAACAACGAAAAACCGCTTTATCTGAGAACGAATAAACGAGGCGTGACTGTAATAAAAATATTTTTATTTTTAGGTTTATCTTTTTTAATTTCATCATAATAATAATTTTTATCTATTTTATAATTTTATACGATTAATTTTATTCGATTTTTTTAAATATTCTATTTCAATTTGCAACTTTTATGACAGTATTTGCCAAATTAATTCTGCAATAACTCATAGTCTTAAGAATCTGCCTTTTGAACAACTGTAGTTCGCTGTGAAGCAGTAAATTTTATATTCTTTATTTCTCTGCCTAGAATTATGTCACTTAAAGAGATCATATAGAGAAGTTTTAATTTGTAAAAATATATCATTCAAAGTGAATAGTGAATAGTCATCGATATTGTTACGCTGACTTCTTTAACACTTAGTTAGATATAAAACGACTAAAAATGGTTAGAAATTAATTTGCTGCTATTTTATCAATAGAGAAATATCTTACACAGTTGTCGCTCCAATTAATCAATTTTGTAAGCATAGTGGCAATACTGTATTTAACAAAAAACAGTAAGTTCTATGCACGGCTGGGAAGTCGGAGTTGCAAAGTTTTGAGCTAATAGGTAAGATACTGTGGCGTATTCAAGGACTGGAGCACTACACACGTTTACTTTATCTAACCCACTGGTTCCCAAAGTGGTCTATATTGACCCCTAGGGGTCAATATAGATCTGTTAGGGGTCTATGTTAACAAAAAAACTTTTTTGGTGTCTACAATATGTAAATAGGGGTCTACATATATTAGGCAGGTCACGAAATTACACACAATGCAAATTTTACGTATATGATTCTTATAATAGATATTCTGCATATTTATGCATAAATATTAAAAACGTTTAATAAAATTATTTAAATGCCTATTTTATATGTGATGTATTTTATTTAAATGCCTATTTTTTATATTTTTAAATATTATTTATGTAATTTAAAATTACTTTTAATTAATTATAGATTTTATATATTTTTTTTTAATTATAGATAATTTATTTTTAATTAATTAATTTATTGAACATGGCCGAGCAAAAAAGAAAATGTAGGCAATATAGCTTTGATTATTATTATTTGAAGTTCGGCTTCATTTCTTCTCCCTGGGACATACATCTACCCATGTGCCTTCTATGCAGCAAAGTTTTAAACAATGACGCTATGAAACCATCCAAGTTGGAGGATCATCTGAAAAGATGTCACCCTCATAAAAAAAGTCACAGTTTGGCATACTTTAAAGCACTGAAAGAAAAACACGAGAAGAGAATTACTGTGGACAAGATGTTCACTTCAACATCACGGAGAGACAATGATGGTTTGCGGGCGTCGTACAATATCTCACTGCTCATCGCAGAATCTGGAAAATATCATACTATTGGGGAGCAGTTAATTTTGCCAGCCATTGAAGAGGTTTTAAAAACTGTTTTACACCAGTCTGCATATGATATACTGAAAAGAATTCCTTTGTGCAACAACACATCTCAAAGACATATTGATGAAATGAGTCTTGATGTTGAAAGCTTCTTGTGTAATTATTTGCAAACGAACTATTTCTCTATTCAGCTGGTCGAATCTACTTTACCTGGTAACGAAGTGCTTTTATTGGCTTATATTCGTTTTGTTATGGATGAAAAAATTCAAGAAGAGATGCTCTTTGCAAAAAATTTGACGACGGACACTAAAGGTGAAACTATATTCAATATTTTGAAAGATTTTTGTAGCCAGAAATCTATTCATTTATCAAATATTATAGCAGCAGCAGTGGTTGCAGCCCTGCCAATGTTTGGGCGCTATCGCGGTTTTATAAGCCATTTAAAACGAAATGTACCTGGGGTGTTGCAATTCACTGCCTCATTCACCGACAAGACTTAATAGCCAAAACTCTGAATGCCAGACTACATGAATCTCTTCAATTAGTCATAAGATTCGTATCAATGCGTTGAATTGGAGGTTATTTTCGTAGTTGTGTCAAGAAAATAAAAATCACTTTAATATGTTACTGCTCCACACTGAAGTACGATGGCTGTCGAAAGGCTTATGTTTGACAAGATTTTTTTCCCTTTTTGAGACCATTTAGAGTTTAGAGTATTTGGCTACAAAAGATCCCATTTTGAAAGAAAATTTAATCAAATATAGGAGACAGTCTGAATTTAGTGAAAACAAGGTCCATTGTGGCAGCCTTTCTTGGTAAAATTGATTTGATGAAGCAGAAAATGGGAAGGCGTCAATTTTCCCAATTTGTCATCGACAAACGTCCATGATGATGACGTTTTGGTCTACGTCCAATATTTAAATGCCCTTTTTGCAGATTTTAAAATCAGGTTTGGTGATATTTTGACTATGAACATACCAAAAATGAATGATCAACCATTTTTTATTTGAGCTTAATCATCACTCAATGTTTTTTCACCTCATTTTCTACTAAGCCTTCAATTTCATTCTCAATATTATTATTATGAAAAATACAAAGAATTTTAAATTCAATTTATTTGACCAGATTTTAGTTATACGTTGTAGATCCTTTATTGCGCGGATTCTGGGAACCAAGCAACGGAGCCCTGTTATAACGGATCTACTCAATCCGTGTTTTCAAAACACAACACAACCTTCCTTCATCATACAACGAGTTGCAGGGTATATGAATTGCCAACAGCTTTTTATTTGGAAAAAAACTCGTAAGCAAACAGCACCTAGTGTGATAATGTCACCTGCAGTTGAATAATGTCCGAAGTAGAACTCTATAATAAGCTATCTTGTGTGATTGATAATATCGCTTAGTAGATGTGTTCTACATGATTGTCTATTGACCGTATACGCGTTATTATGCAATCCTGATTGCATACATTTTCATTCAATATTGATTTTACTTTGCTTTAGCATAAGTTTGTTTTTGTTGTTACATCCATTTTTTTTTATTTCGTTTGCTTTCTTGTAAACTTAGAATGTCCAATAAGCGTAAGAACTTTAGCTTTGAATTTAAACTTCAAGTTGCTAAGGAAGTTGATGATGGACAAAAAATTAGGACATAGCTAAGAAGTATCAAATAAGCCACACTTTAATCAGTAGATGGATTAAAAATAAAAATCTCAAAAGAAAAAGAACAGGAGTGTTGCCTGAATTAGAAAATTCTTTATATGAATGATTTTGTTCAATGAGAGAGAAAAATGTCCAAATTTCAGATCCTCTTTTGATTGAAAAGGCTAAATTACTTCATAATGAATTAGTTCAAACTTCTGAAGCAAATCCCATGAATTTTTCAACTGGTAGGTTGCAAAGATTCCAGAAAAGATTCAATATTGCTTACAAACGTCAACATGGAGAAAAAGAAAGTGGAGATGTAAACAGTGCTGGAGAGTGGAAAAAGTTTTTTATTGATGAAATTTGAAGATGTACTCTGAAAGTTGTATATTCAATGCAGATGAAACTGGCATATATTATAGAGCCACGCCAAATGGTACTCTTGTTAGAAAAATGAAGCTGTCAGTGGGAGTAAACTCTTTCATGTCTGGCACCGAGAAATTACCTTTGTTTGTGATAGGTAAATTTCATAGTCCAAGATGCTTTAAAAACAAAGAAAATAATTTACCTGTTGAATATAAGCACAATAAGGCCTCTTGGATGACTAAAGATATTTTTTGTGATTGGCTTTTAAATTTAGATAATAAAATGCAAAGAGAAAAGCGAAAAATTGCTTTGATAATAATTGATCGATGCCCTGCGTATCCAAAAGATCTCAAATATGGAAATTTATTTTTTACCTTCCACTACAACTTCAATTATACAGCCTATGGATGGGGGTATAATACGGAGCGTTAAAGCGTATTACAGAATGATCTTGATGGAAGACGTCATAGATCGCTTGAATTGTGGACAAGATGAAAACATGGAGAAGGCTGTAAAGTCTGTTACGATACTTGATGCACTTCACATGTTACAAAAGTCTTGGAACAGCATTTCTACTGAGGTAATTAAAAATTGTTTTCGAAAGTCTTTTGGTTTAAATTTACAGGACATGGCGTTAAATAAACACCCTGAAAGAACAGATAATGTCGTGGAAGAAAGTTTTTTAACTTCTGAATATATTGATTGCGATAAAGATTTGGAGTGCTTCGAAACAACGAATGAACTACCGCTGAATGTGGATACTGATAATGAAAGTGGAAAAGAAGATGAGGAGAAACCTAAAGTATCTTCTATGGAAGCCTTATAAATGATGGATGAAATAAAAAAAAGTCTACAAACAATGTGGAGTTACAACTATTGATTTGAAAAAAGCTCAAAAGTCACTTCAAAACCACGTAATTGAGAGCAGAAAATTGGGGCAGTCTTCAATTGATGAATATTATTTTAAGTAATAAATATAACTTTGTTTTAATTTTTTAAAACTCAGCATTTTTCTACTTATTGACTTGATTATGAATCAACTTTAATTAAATAGTTTTCGATATAAGCACATACTCGATATAAGCACCTGTTCAGCTGGTCCGGTGTAAGTGCTTATATCGAATATTGACTGTATACTAGAAATTGAATGTAATAGGAATTACCTTTTAAAATCCAACTTCGTAATAGCATTGATAGAGTATGATGATTATTTTTGAAAGTCCCTTCTAAAATCAACTCTCTTCAACAAATCTCAAACTTTTAATGCCGTCTCTTTATTCTCTTCATTTTTTATGTCCAATGATTTGAATTTTTTTCAAAATTATTATTTTTACTGTTCATCCTCTTCATTTTCTGATTTGCTGCGATTTTTAATTGGTCATTTGTTGCCTAAATAAATTGCGGAGTTAATGTGCAATTTTTGAGACTTTTGAATAAAGTTTTGATGGCTGATTAATTCACGGGAAAATACACTGTGTATTTTGATACATCTTTTCCTTAAGCTTACTTATTCCTTCAAACAGTATTTAGGAATCGTTCAAAAAAGCGTTGGCTTATCTCCTCTTCGCCTTTCCACTTAAAATTATATTTATCTATGGTTTTATTAAAAAGAATATTTTCGCTCTATGACTCTTTTTCAACTGATGTCAAGCAGAAAGCGGAGGGAACGCCTTTTTGGGTGAAGATGTGAGGCAAAGAATCACAAGCAATCCTTTCTCAAATCTTCACCACAAAAGCCGTTCCTCTCCTTTCTCCTTGACTTAAGTTTGAAAAAGACTGATAGAGTCGAAATATTCTTTTTAATAAATATTCATCATATGATCCTTCCTCGCTTATATGTTGTAATACTTAAGATGTCTGACCTTCAGCCTCACCCTTCTGTATCTGTTATACAATTTTATTTATTAAATTAAGGATAATTTATATTAATTAGAGTTATATAATTAATAATATCAAACCAACAGTATAATTTAAAAATAAATAAAATATTTATCCTACTAACTTTACTTATATTCCTTGTTTCGCATGGCAAAACACCAGCACGGAGTTTAGATTAATCATAGATGAAACAATTCAATATTCTAGATATATTGCCATTGGAGAAAGCAGAGGCGTAGCCAGCTATACTTTTTCTGCCCCCAATTCCTTTTGAATTTTTGAAATGTTTTGATATGTATGCAGTTGTTTGGCGGCCTCATCTCTGTTAGTATATTTTCCTAATAAAAAGAAATGTGTCGAAGATTCTTTCCTCTAACTAACATTTTTCTCAGTTGAGGACTTTCTAACCACTGATATTATGCCAATACAACTCTAAAACAAAGAGTTTTAAGAAGTCAACGATGCTCAATGCTGCATGAAAGAGAAGAATCGTATGCTTGTTTCGTATCTGAAAGAGTATACAAAAAATTGTCCACAATGAAATCGTGAAATTTTTTTCCAGAAAGTCCAGAAGGATTCAACTTTTTTGAAAAAAACTTACAAAAAATAAATTTGTGTGATACTTCATGATTTCCAAATAAAAATAAACATTTTTTTATTGATATCACATTACTGAAATTCTTAAAGTACATGTGCTTTAACTACTTTAACTACATGTGATACATTCTTTTTTGGTAAAAATGTCTGCCCCCTCCAAATTCTTTGTCTGCCCCTCTAACTTCTATTTTCTGGCTACGCCACTGGGAGAAAGAAAAGTTGTAGTCTTAAATTATAAAGTAAACATTTTATAGTTCAAAAAACCGAAACCTTAAATGTTTTAAACAAATTTAAAATATTGCTATGTATTTCAATGTCTAACTTATTTACGATGGAAAATTTCTATAAAAAAATAATTAATTTTTTTAATGATTTTTTCTTTGTTATTCTAAGTACTTTAAAACATTGCATTCTTTTTTCTTTTTATTTGTTCTAAAAAATCACGATTTTGCGAAGTTTTGATCATTCAAGCATTCTCTTTAAAATTCTTCCAACGAATATGACGATGATGTTGTAGATATACATTGACGCTGATTCCACATCACTTCTCACGCACTTAAATGGCACAAGCTCTCTGAGCAGAAAGCGACCGCTTTTGTCATACACGTGTACAATGATTTTTATGATAACGGAGCTCATCTCTCTCATTTGTAGCATCTTTATCATGTGCTTTCATTCAAAAGTTTTTTTGAATATAGTAATTATCCTTATTAGATCTCCTTCATCCATTTCCCTATATGCATGCATTCATGCAAAGCAATTTTCTTTCGCAGCATAGAAACCTCGTGAATTATTATAGATATTGTAATTATTGCGCGCGCACTTTTAACAAACTAAATTGTGCTTGCACCAATATACTTGCGCATACTTCAGTTCTTCTATGATGCTCAAAGTTAAGTCTTTGATATTGTGGTGTGCTACCAGAATGTTTAATTGCCTGCATCTTGTGAGCATTTGTTGTTTTTTGTGTTACTGAAAGGATGAAAGACATCTACGCCTGTTCATTATGCTAAATCATTTGTATGCATTGAAAGAGTCTCCTGAAATCTACATTTTATAACGACTTTTGTCAAAATATGTTGACTGTTGGAGTTTCTAAAGGGTACTGAAACTAATTGCGTACTTAGTACAAGTGCATCTCTGGAAGATGCTAATTTTATCAGGTGCACCAAGTTTGAAATTAAGGTACCCGGACATTTGCCCGAATAGACATTTAGCTGACAGACATTTATCTGAACAAAAAGTTTACCAAATGGATCATTGGTCATGTAACTTCTAGTAGATAAAATTATTCACCACCTGTATAGCAATTATGAATAATAAAAGAAAACAAAAATTACGTTGTAGATTTGTAATCAGTATAACACATTTGGCAATGTAAATAAGTTATTCCTCACATAATTTGTGTTAAGTATAGAAAAGGGAAACAAAATTACTCTGCGGATTTGTATGGAGCACAGCGCAAGCTTCCAAACTTACTGGAAGTAAAGTAACGTCTACAAAAATTGTCAAATTGAATGTACATTTCCGGGGATTCGATTAAATGATAGTTGGCCAAATGTCTGGTTTCGTAAATTGAAGAGAAGTGATTTTTCATTTTTTTGTTTGAGGAGACTGAAAAATAATTCCTTAATTTAATCTGTTATCATTTGCTAAAAATGAGAAATTGAAGAAGGGTAATATATTTTTGTATTCGCAATTGACCTGCATTCTCCCCAAGCGACATTGTGACACATCCTGCTAAAAATTAGCATATTGTGCCGTTAACACCTTGAGTGACATCTTGACTTCGTTATTCACAACATATGGCACTCAAGAATGTAGTATATCACTACTCTACTTCTCAATAAAATTGTTTTTAATACTTTCGCGCACATATTTTTCACAACATTCTAGAATCTTCTCTGCTAATAAATGGGGATTATCGCATCATGTGTTTGTAACATTCGCTAACTCTTAGAAAGATATTAGCGTAAGGATTTTTCATGTTATCGCTTATGTTTTACGGACATAAAGGTAGTTTATACCTTCAGATGCAGTGGGATAGACAAGTATTGGGTACATAACAAAAATGTGTAAATTTTTGTTGAAACCAATTAGCTAATTTGTTTGTTAATCGTGCACTGGGATGTTTAACCAACTAACATACGCGTTTTGTGTGTACAAATACGGTATAATAATAATAATTACAAGAGTATTTTTTATATCTCCATACTTATGCGTCCCACTGTATGTGCTTGCAGTAACAACGCTGAGAAACTCTCCTCATAGGAAAAATCATGAACACAATTTCTTCATCATTGTCATCTTGTTTCTCATTCAACACAGTTTCCCGTATTCAAGCTAAGTTTACTTTAAAATGTCCAATTAGACACAACTAGTAGGAGTTTTAACAAAATTTTCGCTAGGGTTATTGCAAGCAAAATTACGCTTTAGGTTTCTATTGAGCACACGTTTGCAAACTGGAAGTAAAGCAATGTCTACAAAAAATCTCAAATTATATGCACATTTCCTGTGAAATTTCCGTTTGGCTAAATGTCGGTCTGCCAAATGTGCGGTCACAGTGGAAACCAGATGTCAATGAGATCCTCACTCAGTTTATTGCTAAGAGCCACGCTGTTTTTCCCAAATACAGAAAGTGCATTTAATATTTATTCAAATTTTGGTTGAATTCTATGATGACATTTTTTGAATCAGATATTAAGGGTCTTTTAGATACAAAAATATATTTTCGCTGAGAAATTAAATACTAATTTCTTATTTTTTCAATAATAATATAAATTTTAATGAAATAATAAAAGTACTTACAATCTAACTTTACGACCATACTCAAAACAATATATCATCAAAAATATTTTTTTAAATTTCCAAAAAAAAAAGATTTTCAACCACCACCACATCAGAGAAAAAGCGGGCTTCTTTAGTTTTTTGAATTAAAATTCCCGGGGGGGGTAAAACATAGAGAAAAAGCAGGCTACTTTAAGTTTTTTACATATAAAATTACCAGTGGCGGATCTATTTAAATTTTTTGCAATTTTGCTAAAAGCCTTCAGAGAATACGACAGCTGTATTATGTCTTTTAGAATCACTAATTACCTATGGTTTCATATTTTTAACATTATTTTGCCATGAATAAATTACTTTATTTTTTATACATGTAAGGGTATACATTAGTAAGGGTAATTTTCGAAGCCATTTTTCATAGGAGGGGGCCTAGGCCCGTGATGCCCCCTTGAATCCGCTACTGAAAATTAGCCTAACCCTTACACCCGCCTACGTTAAAATAAAGTCCTCTGCTTTAAGGTTCTTAATAACTCTAAACAGACGATTAGTTTTCAAACCTGCAACTTACTAGACTAAAATAAAGAAATAGTCTGAAGTCAAATGGGAGGGGTGGAGGGGACATTCACATCAAATTATTAAATATATGAATGATATCAAAGCTTTTTGTCTGGCCTCATTTCATAAGCTGTAGCGGATTTTTCATATGTTACATCGTTTAACTGTTTGCTGATAAATTTTATCCTTTTAGATGATCCCACAAATACGAGCCAAGATGTTTGAGAATTAGCGAACTCATTGTATCCTCCGACTGCGTATATTCACGTTCCAATCCTGACTACTAATAAGGCATTCCATCTCACTGCTCCTACCAATATTAATGTTTTTTATGTTTTGTCCTTATTTTCAACTCTCTTCATCAAATGTTTCTGTTATTTAAAAATAAATTGTGAAGTATACTGTATTTTACAAACGAATTCAAAAAGTATACAATGACAAAGTGCTAGAGCAGTTTTCTAAACCTCTCCGATGTTTGGTAAAAAGAGGCCTTGAATCACATTCAGAAAGAGTCTGCTTAGTTTTCGTTCCTGAAATTAAGGATTTCAAACTCTATGCATGGCACAGAGAGCTACATACTTTGGAGAGGCGATGAGAACACCTCCAAATAGGCTGTGTGCGTGACTGAAGTCGAATCCAGTAACTAGGCTCGTGGAGTCGGAAAAATATTTTGTGACTCCGACTCCAGCTATTTATAATTTTGCGATTGCAACTCCATTTATCTATCATTTTTTAACACTGATGACTCTACCTATTTATAATTGCGCAGCATCAACTTTTCTGTTTCAAATATTATAAGTAAGTCTCCAACGTCAAGTTATGTAAAATTGCTTTAGAAACATCAGGCACTAACATATGTGTGTCGGTAGAATCATTCTGATTGGTTGAAATATAATTAACATAAAATTGACCAATCATATTCTAGATCATCATACCGCTCCCCCCAAATAACTTTATAAAAAATATAACCGGTACATCTTTTGAAATAAGAAACGTTGTTTTTTTCTGGATTTCAGATCCCCTTTAAAGTTATGAGGTATTATCCGCTCGGAGGCGGTGGTGTCATGTAGGCCAGGAATCACACACTCTTTGTTGCCTGATTGAATTACTGCATTCTCATTTCTGCTGCTCCTTATTCTTGCTTTTCTTCTTCGTTATCTGTATCCTAACCGTAACCCTTATTTTCGACAGTCTTTTATCGTCGATTCGGATCATAGATTTCATTCCAAAGATCTCGTGTTCGATTTTCGATGTATCCTAAATAGAATTTCTTGTTGTTTAATCTGATGCCATCCGATTGACTTCAGGAAGGGTATCCAGTGAAGAAATGCACGATGGTCCAAAGTGTAAATGGTGCAAGTGAACGACTATACCCAAATATATATGTTACTAACTTTGAATTCCCAATGAAATAGAGTGGAACATCGGTTTACGAACACGTTGGCATATGAACAAAACGACTTACGAAAAATTACTGACAAAAATTTTACTCAGCTCATCAATAGTCCTTGAATCAGTCACTCTAAAATTGGGTTCATTTTCTATCGTGTTAATATGTATGTATATAAATGTATCTTAAAAATATCAAGTTAATACTTTTCCATGAACTTTTCGCACCTAACGTTTTTTGGAACGATTTAATTTCACAAACAACGTTTCAGTGTGACTTGTAGTGATGATTTTGCCGGACATTTCTAAAAAAATAAAAAAGGTCTTTGAAGTATTCAAGCATCGGTTCAATACTAATTTCTTCATTTTCTGTGTAACGAAATAAAAACTCTGATTGAACTTTCGAGTTCCATAAGATAAATGAAATTGTGTCTTATGTCTAAAGCTTCATACATCAAGTAGTCTATTTTTGTTTTTTTATTAAGGCTTCCTTTGTAGAGGCTCATTTTTTTCAGGTTGCTCAAAGATAAATATGGTATGAAAAATAAATTTTCTATAGATTCATGTAGACTTTTGCTTGTCCTTTTCTGTAGTAACTTTCTAATGTATCGTAAGACATGTAGTAGTAAATATGGCCTAGTTCATGAAATATTGCTTTCCAACTGCTTAAAGACAGTTTTGAACAAACTACTATACTAAACCTGTTTCTCCTTCTCCTCGCACTTGGCCAACAATTCATTTTTTTGCCTTTCACTTTCTTGAAAACTGAAAGTTTCCAAAAGTACTTTGGCAATAATGGAAATCCAAACGACTTGTTATATCTATCTTTATCTTTATTGACATATGTATAAAATTGATCAATCAGTAGAGAGATCCACCATATAACTGAAAAATACACAGAAAAGATACAACTATGCTAAAAAACGAAAAACTCATCATAATATAATTAACCAAATACCGTATATAAATAAACCAACTTATGGTACCATATAAAAATACACACAAAACATAGCTATCCCCAAAAGTTATATATTACCACCCTTTTTGTGACATTTCATATGCTTTTTGCAATCAATTTCAAACTATCTTACCCAATTCTTCTCATATTGTAAATAGATTTTTACAAATATATTCCTATTTTCAAGTAAGGAGAATTTAATGGTGATGTTTAAGTGATGACCACGCCACTGGCTATACATATATATTTCAAGTAAATTCCCATACAAATGAATTTTATTTCAAACATTTTCAACTATTTTGAATTGAATACTGGTGTTTATTTCGTTTTAAATCAATCAATCAAAGTTGTTAAAAATATTTTATCAACGATCTTAGCCGGTTCCGTGGTCGTTTCAAAAAATACCCATTTTCAAGTATTTTCATTTCAATTATCATCTTTATTTCGTTTAAAAGTCAATCAAAACGTGTCAAAAATGGCGATATTTCTTAATTTTCTGAATTTTGAAAATAAAAACATTTTTACACATATATAACCATTTTCAAGTGTTTATGATCTTGTTATACACTGTAAAAAGTGCGTTTAGAATTTAAACACAGTATTAGGTGTTTGGTTATTTTTGTGTTTAAATAATGTTTAAAACCTAAACACTTTACACCTAAAAACACATTGAAAGGGAAATATTTAGCATTTAAACATATTATATTACATTTAGACATTTTTATGTTGAAAAATTATTTATAATCTTAAACACCATATAAAATTTCCAACTATTCCGTTTTGTGTTTAGAGTTTAAACAAAAAAATTAAACTGTATCTATTTAAATTTTCCATATAGGACAGATAGATGTCATTAAAATACAGAATTATTTTTTATAGCATTAGAGCTTATCTCATGTACATCTCAAAAGTGTATGCAGGATGTTTTTAAAATATGAACACTTTATGTGTTGACAGCAGCATCTCAATTAAAAATAACTATCAATTAAGTATCTAAAATCTAAAAAGATCTTTTGTTCAGTGTTTTTTATCAATCAAAAAATTGTAAATTTTGGATTCTATTTTTAGCCCTTGAACTTGATAAAATGACAAAAATTCCAAATTTGACCTAAAAAAATTAAAAAATCATTCCATTTATTTCAAACAAATTACATATTTGGAATCAGCGTATCAAACTCTATCAGAATACGTTTTAAATTTTTTAAATTTCAGATTTTTCAGACCTTTTCAAACGGCCTCAAAATTATGACTTCACATATAATTCAAAAAAAATCAAGTTTTATATATTTTTAGAATCCTCTTATCATTCTGAATAACAATATTAACTTTATTTTATATTAAATCTTTTTATTCAAAAAATTTTCATATATAGTATATGATGTACTTATTTTAGCCAATCAAAAAATTCATTTACATTAAAAAAATTTTACATTCTCAATATATCCAATTAAATTAATGGCTGATGGTTTTATTTATTCTTCTTAGGAAAGATAATAAATTTGTATGTTACTGTTTCAAATCTCTATCTTTAATAAAACAAGATTCTTTATTAAAGTTGTTTTTTAATAAATTTTGTATTAGATTTCTAAAAATTTATACCTACTATTGATCATTTTTAAATTACTAAAGTTTTATTAAGATTTCTTTAAAATCTAAATTATTTTTATAAATTTTATTTTTCAGTAATAGATTTCTATAATCTAAATTATTTAGTTTATAAATTTTTTTTTCTAAACTCTATTACTTTTAATTTTTAATTATTAAGAGATTTCAATAGATTTAAATCTATTTTTTTTATTTAAATAGATAGATCTTTCTACTTTTGATAAGGTTTTTTAAATTTTATATAAATTACATATAATTTATTTATATTGTCTGCTTTAATTTATTTTTAATGATAATCTAATTGCTAATTCTATAGATTTAGTACGAATCTATTTTTAATTTAAATAAATAGATCTTTCTACTATGTTTTTTAGATTTTATCTACTAAATTGTCGGCTATTAATGATCTTTACCTGTATTAAGGATGATATTCGGGGATATAAAAGATTATTAGAGGTACCAATGATGTTTACAGGGGTACAAATGATCTATATGGGTACTAATGATCTTTACGGGTTCTAATGATCTTTACGGGTTCTAATGATCTTTATGGGTTCCTTAAGTGGATCTATAATCACGGTACCGATGATCTTTGAGAACACCTAGAATCATGGGGGTACCAATTATCTTTCACAGGACATAGAATCACAGTAACAATGATCTTTAACAGGACCAAGTTAAGGGGGTACCAATGATCTTTATTAGGAACTAGAATCACAGTACCAATCATCTTTAACAGAACCTAGAATCACGGTGGTACCAATGATCTTTAACATGACCTAGGTCCTAGAATCACGGGGGTACCGATGATCTTTAACAGGATCTAGAATCACGGGAGTACCAATGATCTTTAACAGGACATATATTAAAGGTATCAATGATCTTTAAGTGGACCTAGAAAAACAGGCTTATATTAGTTATAGATAGTAAATGTTTTGCTTTTGTTTTAAATTCCAAGTTACAGTAAAACGATACAGAACCTACTAGATAAAGGAGAAATTTACAAAGAATTCGACAAATTTGTTGAGGAAACGGCTTATCATCTTCTTTCATTGAATAATATAATAAAACTTATTACTATGAATTTTTTTATAAATATCTCGTGTTTTTTTTGGCTAATTTTAATGATTTCAATTTTTTGTTAGTATGGCTGAACTGCTTAATGGCACTCACGATTAGTTCGATGGAATGAATTATAAAATTATTCACAAACTTAATATTTCATGATCCTTTTTTTCGTTATTCGAAACTTGTTATGAATAAACAAAATTTTTTATAGGCAACGGCGATACAATCCTATATGAAAAATGAAGAAATATGAAGAGTAGTATAGCAAAGCAGCCATACTACCAAAAAGATCCCATAACTTTTGTAAAATTTCTAAGAAATGAAGGTCAAAATATTCAATTAAAACACAAAATACTTAATTGATATGTGCTTAGAACCTCATCACAACATTTTAGAACACTTTTTATCAAAATGGAATATTTTGGAACACGTAAAATTTAAACATTTTTTTCTGAACGCATAAAATTTGAACGCGTTTAGATAAAAAGTGTTTCTAAAAACGGACACTTTTTGTGTTTAAAAATGCGTTTATAATTTAAACAGATTTTTTACAGTGTATTTCATAGACTTTTGGCTATCAATTTAAACGTAGCTTACCCAATTTTTGGTGAATTGAAGAGTGGTGGTAAAATTTTTTGATGAAAATGAATCAGTTATGAAAAAAAGTAATTTAATATTGTTAACATCTCAAAATTCAATTTTTTATGAACTATATTTAAAATATTTTAATCATATATATTGTCATTTTCAAGTATGTTCAGTTCAATTGTGATCTTTATTTTGTTACCTGTAAAAAAGAGATTTAAAAATGGGGATTTTTCTCAAATTTCAAAGTTTTGCGAATAAATAGATTTTTTTACACATATAATCCTTTTTGTGAACACATGAAGACTCTACCAATGATCCAATGTTTCGAGAAAAGCGAGAAAGAAACACTCTACCAATGGTCCTATGTTTCGAGCGGAGCAACAAACTGTCTCGAACAAAGCGAGAAACGACCACGAGATCGTCCTGTATCATCACACCATATAAGAATGAATACAAAATATATAGCGTCTCTTAAGCGATAAAGCTATACCTAACCCTAAAATTCAAATTTGGGTAGGGCTAAAGGTCCCGCCTAGTGTGTCCACTTTAAGGTCTTTTTTTCATTCCCCGGGGAACGAGGACCTCGTAATTTTTGAAAATTTCCCCGGGGAAGAAAAGGCGATTTTTTTACAATAAAAACTGTTCAGAAAAAAAAATTTAAAAGTCTCATATAAGATTTTTATTGAAAAAAATTTAAATGCATAAAAGATTTATGTTTTAAAAAAATATCTAAGAAAAATTAGAGCGTTCAAAGTTTCATCATTCAACTGGTTTCTTATTTTTGTAGAAAAATAACCCATTGACGAAAACACTCTTTCGGCATCCACAGAAGTTGGTTTTATGCTCTTTAAATTTTTGAATAAAGTTTCTAAAACTTCGGGCCTCCTATTTGTTTCTAAATAAAGGTCAAATGTTTTTTTCATTATTTCCTCTATGCTTGAAATCTTGCTTTTAGTTTCACGTTCTTCATTTTCATTAATCTTCAGAAATTCGTCCAATTCCTCCTTCACGCTTTTCTTCTCTGTTTTTTGGTTGCTAACAATTAATGTTTCATCTTTCTTCTCCGTTACTTCGATATTTTTGTCGTCGGATTCGACAAAAATTTTTTTTCAAAAATTTTTTCCGAGGATGAGGATTTTGAAATTTCACGATTCGCCGGGGACTCGAGGACGAGGAATCCCGGGGTGGACACACTCCCGCCCCCTTGGAATTTATTTTGCCCTTAAAACTCCCTTGATATATATAAATGTATACACTTTCTTATAATCCCGGCCCTTGACCTCTTTCAAAACTTTAGCTAAATAATTTTGATAAAATTATTATTTTGATATTTCATTAATATACACACTAATTTTGCTAAATTAAACTTATATGAAATAGAATTAAAACTTTGTAATCCTATAAAAGTTTTAGTTCTCAGTCTACCCCCGACTAAAGAGGTTCTGGATCCGCCCCTCGTTTATTGCATACCTATGATAAAACAACACGACTCACAACTGATATACATACATATATATGTATATAGAATGGGGCTATGACCATATAAAGTATAAACCATTTTAAGTTCTAAATTATTTTTTTAATTTGTTCTCAGCTATCACAAGTAAGTGATTTTTTGAAATTTTCACAGCACTCCTTTTGAGTGTTAAATTTCGTTTTTATTTTTTAATGACACATCTTTATGTAATTTTTTTATCAATATTATTAATAAAATGCGTTTTTTGGGCCTATACTAAACATTATCTAAATTTTTTCCTATTTAGAGAAAAGGTTCAATTAATTGGTAAAATTAATTGTAAACCTAATAATTGGTAAATTTACCTATTAATTGGTAAATTAATTGTAAAGGATAATTTAGAGCTTAAAAAGAAAATTTATAATTTAAAAATGACAATTAAGAGCTTAAAATAGTTAAAAAATATTTTCTCTGATTTCAATTTCTTGCAGCCACACGTTTAAGTTCTTCTTTCCCTTATTTCACAATTTCTAATGAATAAAAATGAATAATATAACATTTGAAAAAAATGTAATAAAGATAAACTATGAACTGTTTGTCAAATTTTTTTCAGCTCTGATCAAGACAAATATTTTTATGGAATCCTAGGATAAAGAGGAATTAAAATTCTAAAAATGAAAAAACTAATTATTCAAAGCCCAGACATGTGAGAAATAACTATAAACTGGTTTATGGGAGAATGGACAAACGAGAGATGACGACTACTATAATTGTGAATAAATCAAAAAATTTATTGGGATGGCTGCGAGTAAATCTTGATCAAGGTTATCACTAGAGCGGTTAAAAATTCACTAAAATTTTTTTAAAGTGTTGCCTTTTTAAGATTAAAAAATTAAACAAAAGAAAAATTTGATTTAAAAAAACGAAAACATTTTTAAAGGAAAATTATACATGAAAAAATTAGCAATCTAATTCTCTAATTAATTGTTATTCAAATTCTAAGCCTAATTGTAAAAATATTTTATTAAACAGGATTTATATTAAAATATAAAATAGTTTATAAGAAGACGGTTAAATTTTCTATTTTTGCGAAAAAATTTTTTAAGTATCGTGGCTTAGAGTAAACTTTAGAGAATTTCAAAAATATTGACCTCATACAAAAATAATGACTTCTAACAGAAAAAATTCTTTATTTTAATTAACTCTTTAAGCAATTTGGAAAAACTTAATTATAAAAATATTAACTTTATTGACTTTAACTGCCTTAGTTTTCACGCAAGGCAAGCTAATTCACCCCGATTTCGGTCTTTTGGGTCTCATACGTTTGATACAGGTTGCTATTTACTCAGACTAAGAAGTGAGCATGAATACGACTAACAACGCGTTTACCGTTGAACCACAGTTCAATATTTTTTTAAAAAAAGGATCCTAATTATATAATAATCCGTTCAAAAGTGTGTAAACCAAAGATTTAATAAAGGAAAAATATGGGCGTTATTTTTGTATCAACCAACCATATGTGATTAGCATTTTGAGTTCTCTTTAGGATAGCTCTGTGTCTCTCATCACATATTTTCAAGGAGACTCCAATCAAAAACATCAACAGCACCCACTGGCTTAGAGTGATCTCGTGGTCAGAGTTTAGCAAACGAAGAAGAAACTGCAGGTGAATGTGTTTTATATTTGGAAGCTTTGCAGTTGTATCAATAATAATAATAATAAATCAATTCACTGAATACTGGTCATAATGATTGGTGGATCGATTGCGATTGAAAAGCTCGCATTTAATTGGTTGCTTACTTGGTCATAGCATTTTCACATGATTTATGCATACATATGAAAATGTATTATCAGAAAAGGTGCATTATTATCCAAAATGAAGAATAAATAATGGATTTTTTGTGAAGTGTCTTTGTTGTTCACTGTGCGTTTCATTTAAACAGGGGACACGTTAATTAACGTAGGCAAATTAGCATAAATTTGTTCATTTCCAAACGCAGCCTACAATAAAAGGGATTTTTCCAAGAAGTTTGGCGAGAATTTGCTTGACAAGAAGAGAAGACAAAATGTATGTGTGCAATTATACCATTATATTAATCAAACGCCTTCAAAGTCTAACATTTTCTTATCGCATTGTAATTTCTTACTCATCTCATAAGATGCAAATAATATGATTAAACAGCATGGAGAAGAGAGTAATATCTTTTTTCTAAGGCCTAAATTAGCATAAACCTAATGAATATTGATAATGATAATAATAACAATAGTAATAGTAATAAATAATATAATGCACAAAACATATGCTTTCACTTTGTGAATCTTACAGCCACTTTTACGCCTCCCCCATCCTTGCATCACTCAACCTAACCTAGACAATAGACTAGGTTAATACAGACGGCCGGCGTTAACCATTAATTAGAGGACCAGTGTGTCATGAAATGAAAATCATCTGTTATAAATACGTAAAATTGCACTCATGTCGATTTTGGCGCCATCGTTAAAGCACTAAAAAAGACTTCTGCTATTTGTTCATTATAAAGAGGAGCACCACTTTTGCCAACAACTCTGAGTGTGTTAAAAGAATCAAGCGTGTTATAATTGTTCGGAACATTTTAAAGCTTTCTCATGATTTATGCGACTAGAAATATCAACATTTTTGGCTCTTCCTTGCTGAAACTATGTCCATATTTAATTTCTCAATATTTGGATTTAAAATCAAATCTTTTATGATTATAACTACCTATTCAAAATGAGGAAAATAAAAGCTTTGCTTATTTGAAATGTTTGACACAATGTGCTTCCGTCTACACCACATTTTTAAGTGTGTTTACGTTTCAAAGAGCGAGAGAGAACTGAATCTAATTTGCCTTTTAAGTTGAGTTCTACAAGAGCACATTTTGCACGGGTCGAGACAAGAATTAATATAAGAGCTTACGAATTTAAGAAAAAAGAAGCTGCCAAAGGAATTAGTGTAACAAAAGCGGTGAAATGCACAACAGCATTTGCTATTTATAAGAAACTGAAAAAATCAAGTTGTAAGAGTTTTCAGATCTCCTATCCTTGATAGTGAAATGATTATTGTAATCTCAGCTGATAAGCTAAAGCTTTAAAGATTTTTAATCGAAAAATTAGGATCCTTTTACTCAAGAGTCTTATCTCATTACAGCACTTTCTACTTCATTCATCTTTCAAAGGATTACTACACTGACCATATAAAAGTGATGCAACCGAAGGGACTCCTAAAATCTTCTTTTGATCACGTGTTCTCATTTAAATTTATCTTGTAGGTCCCTTCTTTTTCTCATACACATCTTTAAAAAATTTTCTATTAAATTTTTCCAATAAATATTTCATACAAAACATGCTTACTAGATGTTGATATCCACAGAGAAAATAAAGTTTTAAATTTTCTTAAAAAAATTTAAGAAAGTAAAATAAGCTAAAAACATATATTTACTATACAACCAATATATAACGATTATCCAAACAAATTTGACAGAAATGTTTTTTTATCAAAAACTAATTTTTACGCATACATCTTTTCTATTGTATAACCAACCGAGTAGCAAGGGTTAATATCTCAAATAATGTTAGAATTAAGAACTTGCTTAGCAACTCTCATATCGAGTTCTTGATAAATTTTTGGAATTGTAAATATCGCCTTGTAATAAAAAATAGCTAAACAACCGCAAGGTCTGAAAAGACCTCTACCCTTAGCAATTTGAGTCCTGATCCAGAAAATGGAGTTGCTTATATAGAAAAGTGTACATTACCAATTCGATTAGCACTTTCACGCATTTTTTCATAGAAATTGCCAAAACTGAGTCCACAAATGAGATAAGAATGCTCGATTTAGTATAAAAAATATAATTTAATTCAAATGTGAATGAAGGTTTTTAGAGATAATTTTGATGTGTAGAGAACAATTTTAATTAAAATTTTTACACATTAGTTGCAAAAACTGAATTCAGAAATGAAATCGGCATGGTCGATTTACTATGAAAAAACTGAGTCGAGAAATGAAATTCGCATCATAAATTTGTTATAAAAACATATATTTATTTTAAATTTGAAAAATACTTTTGGAGATGATTTTTAGACGTAGACCGCGCATTCGATCGTCACTTTTAGATATTTCCAAACACTAAATGCGGAAATGGAGTCCTGAAATGAAACCACCATTGTAGATTTTGTAAAGTTAAATATTTTATTTAAAAGTTTATGTAGACAATTTTTTCATCTATCAAAATTTTTATTGAGATATGCTAAAAAAAAAGTAACAATTTTTTTTTAATAAAATTATATAGTAAGTGTTGTGCGTTTAAAACTATGTAACAATATAAATTTTCAAGAGTGTGTCTACTATGGACACTGATTTATAAGTTAAATACTCATAAATCTTGTTCAAAAATAGTGACTTTTGATTTTGATTGACAGATTTTGACATGACATGGTCATTCAACTATTATGCAAATGGTTTTAAGAGATACAGCTAGCAATTTTAAGAAATGTCACAAATCGTGAAGAGAGATATATATATATAATTCAGCAAATTTTATTAAATCAAAACTAAAGTTAATGAAATGAGTACAATTTGATGTACATTATATGGATTATTATAATTGCGTCATGTTTTTAATCTTGCATCGATGCTACTGAAAATTGTAAACGACATTATTCTCACGAAAATCACAATAAATACGCTATTTCTTTGAAAAAGGAGTTGATGATGTGCTAATCGATTCTTCTCATTCAGAAAATCTATCAACAACAAACTCACAAAACATTACAAAGATAAGAAGGATGAGGATGTTATAAATATTCGAGCCATGGGTGGGTTGTGTTTTAGTTTTAAACGCGCACATTCTCCAAAGTTTTGATATTTAAACTACACATCAGAATTTGAATTGCTTATTCTGTTTATTATAGGCTGCCTTCAATTTAAAGAAACATCTGATGATTTCAAAGTATACATGCCAAAAAGAGAGGATAGTTCAGAAGGAAAAATAAATTATGATTTGCTATCGATTGAATAATTTGAAGAAGAAGAAACAAATGGATCTTTAATGTAAAAGTTTGCGTATATGTGTGTGTTTTTGAGATGTATCGGATGTGGAATTTTTGTATCTTCGGATGTAAATCAATTCAAAAGGCGGATGAGGATATGGAATTTGATCATAATTGCTATTCTAAGCAAACGCAAGTTTTTTACTTTTTAAAAATTTCGAGAGATGTCAATGTATATGTGTAGCATAAAGACGAAGTTATCATAAAAATTTTGGATACAGTAAAAATTTAAAAATCGGAAAAATAACTACGGTATATAAAAAAACAAAATATTTGAAAATTTGGGATGGGAATGTTATTGCTGATGTTGAAACTTAAATGATCCACGGATGTTAAGAGAATGTAAAAAATTTTGAGGATAGTCCACTTCTGCTTGGATTATTATTTACCTAAAAATTCTATTTTTAACTTTAAAATTAAAAAATGTTTGATTTATAAAAAAAATTTCTTTACAAATGCAATAAGCCCTCCCCCCCCCCTCTCCTCACTTCTTATAATGAAGTATCTATCTTTTAAATTTTTTGTCTTCCAGTTTATTTTAAATAGTTATTTTGTAAATAGAAACACATTAAAAATTCAATGTAATATACTTTTTGAGAGAGAGAGAGAAACTTTATTGAAAATACAAACAATTAAAAAATGAGAATGCTTGCAAAATAACATCGAGAAAAAAATATATATAGATATATATACATTTTTTTTTATTTATTTTATAGGTAAATTAAATTAAGAGATACAAAAGAGTAATTTAACATAAAATAGAACAAACAAGATATAAATTTATTTTTATATATATTCTCCATGTTGAGACATATAAAATTATTAGAAAAAAAAATGAAAGTATAAACAAAATTGTGCAATACAAAAGGCCAGGAGCCGCTTTTATGTTGTTGCACTACGATCAGAAACAATACAAAATTTTAACATACAAACAATACTTAAAAATATACTTTTAGTAGCTATGATGATTATTTTAAAATTAAGCCCCCCCTCCCCCTAACATAAATTTCTGAATACTCGACAGATATCAGTTATACCTGTAGCTGGAGTAAAAATGGAGTTGTAAATTTTAATTATAATGACGACTCCAACTCAAAATCCAGTTTGTTAAAAAATGTTTAGCTCAACTTCAAATCTGCAGCCCTAGTCTTTAACAAGCTGGACGACACATTCGTTAAATCACGATTGAACAAGTCATTGCTGAGTGTGAGGCTTGGAGGGGAAAAAAACCTCTCCCCAACCCCCCCCTCTTTTTTTTATAAGAGAGGATTTTTGTGGGGAGAGACGCGTTGGGGGAGGGGTGGGTTGTTTTTTATATTTAATATAAAAGATAGGTGTTGGGAAAAAACTCCTCATTTTCATTAAAAAAAATATATATTTTGTTTGGTGGGGTTTTTATTTTTTTTTTTTTTTGTGTTGTTTTGGTCTAAAATTTTGGTTTTTTTGGGGGGGGGGTGAAACCCCCCCATCCCAAAAAAAAGAAAAAGTAGTTAAAAAAAAAAAATTAAAAAAAAAAAAAAAAAAATAAAAATTAAATTTTAAAAATTTAAAAATAAAAAATGGAAATTTTAAAAAAAAAAAAAAAATAAATAATAAAAAATATATATTTATATTATTCCTATTCTAAAATTTGTTTATTTTGTAATTTAGAGAAGTGGAATATGGTATAAAAAAAAAAATTAAGCAAAAGTAACAAAAAAGTGGTTATTATAAAACTACAAACATTCTTATTCCATATTTCACTTGTAGAAAAACTAAATACACTGTGCAATCAGGAAAACGTTTACAATTTAAATGGGGTTATCAAACTAAATTAATTAATTTAAGCCAAATGTTTCTTCAAGAAATGAATACGACAGTTTATTTGATTGGAATTAAACCGTCAAGTACAAGACAAAGTAAAATTGAATTTCTATTGATTTGGAATTTCCAGAATAATCTTATTTTTGTGGGAAAAAAATGGGTTAAAAAATTTGAAGATCTCACAGATATGTAAATTTATGAAAAAAGTTATCGAAATTTTTATAAAAATAAAGTCTTGATCAATGATAAAAATATTGGGGTTTTTTTTCCTAAAATAAAGATTTTGTAAAAAGTTTGCAAAAATAGTTTGTGCAAAAATTTTTGGAGACCATAAAAGATAAAATGGAAAAATAAAGTAAATTATTATTAACGCCATCTAAAAATAGAAAAATTTGTAGACCCAATATAATCACATCTTAGTTTTAATATATAATAGCAATGCTCACTAATCTTTTTGTTAACTTTTTTAGAAGTTAAACTTATTTTTTCTCAACATTATGCGCATTCATAATCAAAATAAAATATTGAAAGTAAATATAAAAATAAAAATTTATCAATCCATTTGTATAGAAGATACAAAATATATGACCATAGTAGAAAGGACAAGGTAAATTTTGTAAGCTTCAATATTTTTCCACCATTTCCAAAATTCCTTATGTGCACAATTTTTTTGAGTAGTTTTGTCTAAGTAATGCAATAACAAAACACGCTATTTTAATATTTATATTGAGCAGGGATTATGTTTTTTTAGTTCCAAATTGCCTTTTTTCAATTAGAATTTGTCTTTTATAAATTCTAAATTGTCTTTTTCAAATTATAAAATGTCTTTCTAAAATAAACTATTTTAAAAACTTTACTTTTTTCATCAAAAATTCATTAGGATAAAAAATTGATTTATTAATATTAACTTTGGAAAATAATGGGCTTTTTACTTCATTAGAATGACATTGGTGTAACAAAGAGTCATGGGACCTGGCAAGGTTAAATAGTAGAAAATTTTGCCAAAATACGCACAATCTGATAAAACTGAATTGTGTCTTAGAGAGAGAGAGAGTGAGTCTGGGTGTGTGTCTGTGTATGAGAGTCTGAGATAGCGTTCGAAAACTGGTATTTTATCACCTGTAATTACCGGTGTGAACACTTAATGCTTCACCGTTACCGTTACCAAACATCCTTCACCGGTAATTAGAAAATTTGGAAAAAAATTTGGAACTAATAAACTTTAAATCTTTTTTTAATTATATTATAAAATAAATTTTTGTATAAAAATAAAAAATTTTATTTTTTTAATTTCATTTCTATCATTAATAAATAAAGTATTGGGTTCATCAGAATAGTTCTCGTTAATTTTCCAAAATGGAATGCGAAAGAACTTTTTCTTGTGCATGATGTTTTTATGAAAAATTCGTTTACGAGCATCGCCAAAAAGTTTAGACGCTTTATGTTTTTTAAAACCCTTATTTTTTATAAGCAAGTGTAGAAATTAGACATTAGAGTTAGAGAGAGTGTGTACGTGTGTGTGCGTGTGTGTGTGTGTGTGTGTTTAGCCTTGACAAAGCGTTTTTCATTTCTAAGGATGTAAAACAAACACTTTTTAAAAGAATACATAAATACTTCATATCTCCTTTTATGACGGCTATCTCTATGTACACACACATAGTACATGTAATATTTAATTGTAGGACTTATCCTAGAAAAATAGCGGCATCAAGGTAAGAAAAGGGGGAAAGATGTGTTTGGAAGTAATTTGCACTGCCGCATGGAAGAGATGGAGCACATACTATACAAGTTTCCCTCATTTTTTGTCTTCAAGTGAAGCATCACACTTAACGCCAGCTTCCTATCTCTTGAACATGGAGTTTGGAATGAGTTTTTATCCTTATAGCACAAGAATTTTGAAGTTTAATCGTCTACTTTCTTTTTCAATGAAATTGTAAATGTATATATTTAAAGCCGACAATTTTCATTTCTTCAGAAAATAGTCCTTAAATCCGGGGCGGATCTAAAAGAAGATTTATCACAGAGCGATTTTATAGCATTTTTTTGTAAAATGATTTTTTCTGAATTTTCTATATGCAAATTATGAATGAATATTTAGAGCAGTGTTTCTCAACGTTGTCCATGAGGAACGCCAAAGAGTCCATGATATTTTTAGAGGAGTCCATGTAGGAATATTTGAAATTTGGAGTCCATTAAGTTTTGCACAAAGCCCATATTAAAGGTAAAATTTAAATGTTTATTAGATTTAAAATTAAATTTTTTTGAGTAAACGTTCTGAAATTGAAAAAATTTTATATTATGGCAAAAGCACGGTTATATGGCGCTGTTTTCGCATCTTCATATCTTGTTGAATCAATTTTGATACTAAAAGTGATTAAAATATCAACTTTTAATTTAAAGTCGTCAGAAACACTAACAACTGTCCCCTTTTGCCGCCCCTTCTAGATCCGCCTCTGCCAATTTAAATTCTGTTATCGTCTACATTTTTTTAAAAGAAGCATTGGGCGTAATCTTTTTGCAATGGGATGCCATTTTTATTTCTATTTGTCTTAATTGTAAATTGTCTCTCTACCATTCTATTTAATCTTTCTAAAAGGCAATTGCAAAAAGACAAAACAAAATTGACAACAAATATAATTGAAAAAAGACAAAAGAAACTGTGAATAAATACAAGATACAATTTCAAAAAGATCATTTAGAATGAAAAAAGACAAAATATATGGTAAATATATGTCCTCATCCTCCCCTCCTCTGGGCAAGGTTCCGACAGGCTGCCCAAATTGTACGTTTATGTAAGGTGTCAAGTGTACTTTGCATCAACGCCACTTGAACATTCAGAATGAAGCCTAGCATATTTGTATATTTTTGGATAAGATGTCACGAATTTGCTTTACGACCTTCTCTATCTCTTTAGCGAGGAAAGCTTACCAAGCGTATTGAAGATGAAAGAGAAAGAAAGAAAGATGGTGGAAAGCTTGAGCCATAAATTAGTATGATATAAAAAGTTGGGATAAAAGGAGGAGGGTACTGGTGGAGATGAATTAGCGCTGTGCTAGCTGCTCGTGTTATCTATGAGGACATTTTGAGAGAGAATTTTCATTATACACAATTTTTCATCCTGCGAAAATCTGTATCCCCTCTCCCTTACATTTTAATATAAGTGTAGCTAAAGCGAATTAATGAATAAATAAATATATTAATATAAAAGTAAAAATGTGCGTTGTGCCATCTCAATATGTATGCACTCCTCGCTCATGTGAAGTACAGCGCTTCCATTTCTCCGAACATTAATCACTCCCGCCTAAACTTATTAAATAATGTAGTGTTCGCGTAAGTAATACTACAAGATCAGCACGAAATATGTATTCATAACACGAATTACCTAGGCATTACAAGAAATGAGTATAGGTATATCACGAATTTGCTAGTCATTACAACACGAATGCCGCCTGCTTTTAGAGTACTGCAAAGAGAGAAATTTTATACACATACACGCGTTATACCCTTCAAAGCATACGCGCGCTTATTTTTATAGTTAAATAAATATATCATTAAAATATTTTAGAGGCAAAAAATCATTTTTTTATAATTATTTATTCTAGATGAAAAAAATAAACAATTTTTTTTAAAAGAGAACAAACAAATAACTTTTTTCTAACTAAAATAAGTGACTAGTTAAGCCTTTAAGTTAGCATTTCAATTACCTGATCAGTGACTTTTTGGAGAAAAATTTAAACTGTTAATATTATTTCTGAATTTTAAAAGAATAATAGTGATTTTTTTTTAAAATTAGAAAAAAATCAGGGGTTCAAGTTAAATTAAAATTTTTGAAATATTGAATTTATTTAAATAGTAATATTTGCCTGCAAAATTCTTTCTTACGTTTTATTTTTTTACACTTTTTAATTTTGACTTTATGAAAAAAAGAATAATTTTTCAACTTTTTATTGGCTTTTTAAAAAATATTTTAAAATTTATTTAAAAAAATTAAAAGGGTATCAACAAAGTGATATAATGTTTGACGCCATTTTGAGAAGAGAGAAAAATCGCCTTTTTGATTTTAGTTCACCCTGGACTAATGATTGAAACACATATTGTGAAGTATTACTATATATATTAATAAAATGTTTAAAGGAAGAAGTAAAGGCTATTTCTCTTATTTAAACATACAGAGATCAGCTTTACTTGGTGTACTTACAGAGGGATTATGTTTACTTTAAAACTAATTACCAAAAATTCGTTCAGTATTTAACAAGCAGTGTCACTGAATATGACATATTTTATAAAGAATATTTCTGCCAGATATGCCCATTGAAAGATAGGTGAACAAATACAGCGCTTATTCCATTCCTTTTGTGAGACAATTTCAAAATACCAATTCAATTAACATAACCTAACATAACATATTTTATTAAGCAAAAAGAAGGTTGTTCAAACCTATGAAAATTGAATCTAATAAAAATAATAACTTCAAATAATGAGATATTTGAGTTTTCATAAGACGAAATTTCACAAGTGTAAAAACTTTAGATGACTCCAATGGAAGTCTAATCTATTTTTAAATAAATATAAAGTTGGTGCATCCACAATATTTTGAGGTAGATTGTTCCAATCTTTAATTGAAGATTTAGTGAAATATGTTTTTCTAAAAGTGCCATAATGACAGTCTAGTTGATATTTTAAGGAATTACATCGAGAAACACGTGATGCCATTGGAGGTAAAACTTTTCTTTGTATGTCAATATTTTTCTTCAGTATATTATAAATAGTCATCATTTTTTGTCTTTTAATTCTATAAAAATTCAATTAAATTTCGTAACAAATAACAACTTTTAATTTTGTTTAGATAAATTTTATAATTCATATTTTATTCAATAAATTAAAATTTTTAAAATATATTATCAAAAATAAATCAGTTTTAATGCAATACACGTAGAGGTATATGTATTAAGATTCTTTCCATAGGTCTTAACAAAACCATGATAAGGAAAAAATTTGAACATTTTGGATTTTTATTATGATTATTTTGAATGTAAACTTTGATAAAAAAAACTTAAAATGCACATTCTGAGGCTGATAAGGGATCTTCTTTACTTGGTGAACTTTCAGAGCAATCATCTTTACTTGATTGATTTTTAGAGGCATTGTCTTTACCTGATCCTGTAAGGCAGAAAGATCGTAAGACGTGATTGATCGCTTAGAAGTTTAAAGAAATCCTTGAAATATGGTTATTTATGACAGCCTCCAATAATTTTGCACTACTCGTCAGAACAAATTAGAAAATTTAAAGTAAAAAAGGACGAACTTAAAGTAAAAGTGGTATATACTTGCTCATGCACATAAATCTTATAGGTACGCAAAAGGAAAATTACCCATGTTTAGAACTTCGTCATATTAACAAGTTAAAGATGACAATTGACTAATGTTGACTTTACAAAAATAAAATCGGCCGCATTTAGTAATGCTTTTCAAATAGAAACCCTGTATTTTACATTTGATAGCATCTGATTATTCTGGTCGTAAACAGGTTGACACATTAAGTACCAGACAAAGCAGACGCCTTTATCGATTTTCTATTGATTTCTATTAAAAAAAAAAGGATAGCCGGTTACACCATTTTTGAATCAAACTAGTAAGGAATATGCGATTTTTATTTTAAAATACTCTAAAAAAATAAAATTTACATTCATTTTGTTTTTGTGGTTGCTTGAAGAATTTCACAAAATAGCGGTTTTCCTTAAAATATAGCAATAAAAATACTCCAAAATCAACGTCATTTGAGTAGGCATGTTCAGTATTAAAAGTTAAATGAATTTTCAGAGATCTGAAGTACTTGTAAAAAATCAACTTGTGAGAAGAATGAATACTGGCTTCATAAAAGTCTGAGAAAGAAAACAAAGAAGCTATGGTATAATTGAAAAAATGTTATACTGCTTTCCAAGTAATACACCGCTGATTTGGACCGTTCAATTTTTTTCCTTAATTTGCTTTATAGTTGACAAGTGCCCTGCCAATTTTTAAATGGGCCTTAATCTGTAAACAAATTTTGGAAACCTATTGTCGCTGTTAGGATAAGTGTTGAATTTTCATTAGTTAGTATTAGAATTAGTGTTAGGATTGAGGTAAGGTCTAGTACATACATACATTTACATATGCATTTCTTGACACAAACTCTCCTATTTATCTGTATTAATGCACGTCTGACACGAAATAACATCTAGACATACATACAGATCCGTGCTTTGAGCCTACAAACGCCCAGGTTAGAGAGGGGGGATCCCTCAAACGGTACCTTAAGGCATACATACAAATACATAGATACATACATACGAAGACATTGATACATACATACGAATACATAGATACATACATACGAAGATATAGACATACATACGAATACATAGATACATACATACGAATACATACATATTGAGATTAGAGACCCAAACACTGAAAAACTTAAATCTCAAAAATAGCGGTATAGCCAAAAAGTGACATTATTTTTATAAAAGAAAAATTAGCATCAGTCACGCTACAAAACAAAAGATGCACAAAGCCTGATGCGTTATTATGAGATTTCTAATATGAAGGGTGTGTAAAAGGAATACCTTATTTGATAGTGGATTGTCTTCATTCATTGACTAATAAATTCTCAAATTTTTCATTACCTACGGGTGCATAAGGCTTCATATATACAACATTCAAAGAATTATCCATTTTTATAGGGTGAATGAGCAATGTAGGACGTTTTCATCTTTATTAACAGTGGTGAAGGATCACCACTCAGATTATTTCTGAGTATCAACCGTTTTCAGCAAAAAATAAAGCTAAAAACAAATTTTATGCCCATTTTTTGTTCTCTACATTTATTTCTAGCAAAAATAAAGACAGGCTTGATAAGTACGAGAAGGTATTTATCAGAGGACGGCAAAAGCTGCCTCCCCTCCCTTGTTAAAATTTATGTCCCTCCTGCTCCACAATGCTATGCTGGAAAATTTACTTTTTTGAATTACCAAAAAAAAAGTTTCCTCCAATTAGAACATTCTTAACACACAACTATATTAGTATATTCATACATTGAAGAAAGTATCTAGTGACATATATCCAAAGTAGTATAGTTAAAAATATACTTCAGTTTCAAAATAATGATACAGGCTCGCTCCCTTCCTCTCACTGGCAAAGCCGTTAACCGAGTTTTATTTCCGATTTAAGTTATGATCGCATCCAATTTATAAAAAAACCTTTGGTTTTTCGCCAACACTGTTTCTCACAGTCAAGGTCTTCATTTTAAAATTTGCTTCGTTTTCAAGTCAATCTAGAAAAAAATGACGTAGATAGAGAGCATACGAGAACACAGGACCAGTGGTAGAGTGCACGTTTTAAAAAATTATGATGTCATGCATCAAAGACAATCAAGATATGATACTTTTCATTTCTAAGGCCAAATATATCTGCTGATGTCATATGATTTCGGATGAGATAGTTGAGCAGAAAAGGCTTCCCAAATTTTTGCTATCTACGCCCAATTGAAATATACATTCCTAATCGCAATTAGCCTAGAGAAAGGAAAAGATATGCTGTGGATTGTGGAGTTTAGCATGACAGAAACGCATAGCATCGTGAGGAAACACTTTCAATCCATAGTATAGATTATATAAGAATTCATCGCCTTTTTTGTCAGGGGAGGGAGGGCGGAGTACTCAATCTCTGTGAACTGATTGGATAAAAATTTATTCCAATATGAGTAGATACTATGGGAAAGTGCGACAAATCCCCCTTGCACCCCTTTATAAACGGGCTGACTCAATAAATAGCTGTCTAACTAACTCAAGAACTAGAAGACTTCCTGATAATAATTAAAGAAGTAACTAATTAATTATCATTCAACACACTAATATTCAACGAACATTGAAAAGATTTATATTTAAAAAAATTTTTATATTTTCATATTTACCCATTGAGGACGTATAAGGAACGGGTGTCTCAAGAAAAGAAAATTATCCACTTAAAATTAAAAAATACATAAAATTCCATTGAAAAAGAAGGCAGTGAAAATTTTGGTCTTCAAATTGTTCACCCATTTCACCCGAGAGAAAGCAGGAGAGATTAAGTAATTAGGCATAAAAATACCTTAAAATGAAGAAATCGTCTACATCAATTTGAACTGACGATGGAATGATTTGGGTAAAACAAAAATTCCAAGTTGTTACGCGCTTGAATAAGAACGTTAACATTTTTTACGCAGTTCGGACACAATTGCTCAACCCAATTTTTTATCATCCAAAACTTTCTGCTTGTATCATTCACGTTAGAAGACCAAAAGTACTTGATACGCTTTTCAATACACACACATGGTAAGCCTTTTCAATAAAACTTGTGTTATCATAGCAAATTGGTTACTATGATTAAATTATCAAGTATATTATGAAAATAAACTTTTTATAAAAAGTGTGCATACATTCTCCAATAAAATGTATAGAGCAGGGCTACTAATTAAAATAATGATGAGAATAAGGTGAGCTTTATACTAGAAGGCCCAGCTGTGTTATTTGTTTGCATTTTGAAATTTTATGTCTTTTTATTTTCGCGTTTTAATTAATTGAGAATTATATTCTAATAAGGTGTTACTTATAAAGCAAAATTATTTCAAAAATTTTCGAAATCTTACATTTTTCAAGCAAAAACTAAAAATAATGGGATGTATTTGAGAGTTTTTAACTATTTAGAATGAAAAGATTAATTTTTATGCAAATTTTTCAGTATTATAAATTTAATATGTGAGGCACATCATAAGTTAGTGTTGTCCAAACTGCAGTCCACAAGCCATATGTGGCCCTCAATATTGTCAAAAGTTCCAATAGCATAAAGCAAGGCACGATCATAGCCTACTGCCACTGATAAAGTCCATTTTACGCATTAATTATATTATTCAGAATCAGTGACGGATCTAGAGGGGAGGGGGGAGGGGATGGGGGGATACATCCTCCTCCACTGGTGATACAAATAGAAGAAAGGATTATATTATTTGATTTTTTTTAAATAAAACGTGTATTAAAATTTAATTTGAACTTTTAAATTTCAATCATACGTTTTTTAGTTCGTTTTTCGCATACTTCAACTTTAAAAAATAATTTTTAGCTTGTCATTTTGTATATATATTTTCTTCATACCCCCCCCCCCCCCCCTCCCACACACTGAAAATTCATTCATTCGCCACTTTTCAGAATGCACAGCACTTTATGTTATTGTTAAAGTTAACTTTGTTAACCTAAAACAAACTGATTAAAAGGGGGCATGAGTAAGGTTGGTTAGGTACTGCATGGGTTTCGATAATTCAAAGTCTTGGGTTCGATCCTGCACCAAGCCTACTTTCTCATGGTTCGATACAAGCGGCGCAATTGAGCCTTCTCGATGAAAACACCTCACGCTACCTTTACCTTTACAATCATTAAGCTGCTTATTTTAAGCCATATATTTTACCATTATAAAAAGGAAGTTATAAGTGAAGTATATAATAGCTGGAATTTATGTGAAATACATTGTAGACCGACTTTCAAAAATGCTATTTTTAGTTTATGTTATTATTATATAAGTCAGCAGTTCCATGTGTGAATAATTGAATAATGTGTGAATAAAAATTTTTAGGTTTTTTTATTTGTATTTTTTGGTTTAATAAAATTATTTTTTATATTTTATATTTTTTAATAAGCTCAAAGGAGGGGTGTTCTTTAGAAGAATCTATCATGCTGAATGTTCCTAATTAAATGAATTGGGGGTGGAGCTTCTTCAGTTGTTACCATTTGGGTGGATCTTCATATCCCTCATTTTTTGAGTGATTTTAAGAGTCAAAAAACATGGAGAATTCAGTTATAAGTGAGAAAATTCTTGCAGCAAAGTTTTTCAATATTTTAAACTTATTATTGAATGATTTCGACTATCAATTTTTATAATTTGTTTTTACAAAAGAATACTGTTTCTGCAAAATCTTATCCAATGATCTCTTCACAGCTACGAACTAAAAATTATGATGTCTCACTTGTTCAATAAAATCACTCACATTGTCCCTCTAGATGTGCTTGTGACATCATTCTTTCCAAAGCGAGTAAATATAAAAACCAACGTGGGCTATATTCGTCGTTAAAGTACAAGAGCTGAGATGACCTTGAATTGAGATTTGGATCCGATAAAAAGCCGACGAAATTTGATTTGACCTTAAAATCAAATCGACTGAGTATATAGGGAGAAATAGGTTGCTGTCTCAGTTTTTTAATATGATGGTGTAGTGTTCATTCAAGCCATAGATAGAGGCGGTGTGACAGAGAACAATTTGACTTGAAATTTGTGTTTTATCATCATCATCATCATCATCGTGAAGCCAGGAGGAGGAAGGCAGAAAGTATATGAAAAACACGCTGCTCTCCCTCAATGTGAATAACAATTTCGTGAACTTCTGTTCCTCTGCTTCAGCTTCGTGTGTAGAAGAACGGGAGGAGGGCGTATTAGCTTTGTTGACACAATTTCACAGAATACACACAATTACAGAAGAAAGTAAACTCTGTGTGTGTGTGTGTGCGCACAGTTAGTTCCGTTCCTTCATATTCTCTCTCCTCCCCTTCTTATGAATGATGGATGGCTTATGATCTCAAGTTAGCTGACGGAGCTGGGACAAAAACATCTGCGCATGTATTGCGTTGTGCCAAAGGGGACTTGAGAAAAATAGACAATTTATATATGTCGTCGAATTAGAGATAAAGAAGATATAAAATCAGTTGTTCATAATAAGTGCAACACTACTACTTACACGTTGAATAGCTTCTTTTTTTGATAATGATGATTTGATTAAGGCATGTCCACACTCCATACCTTTATATCATTCCTCTTCTTCTACCACCTATTCTTCATGCACACAGACATCATTCAGGGCTGACCTTTTAAGGTCCGAATTTTTTAATCATTTTGACTGTCAAAATTGTATCCATTTTTATGCGAGTTATATAAAAATTGGTACCTAAAATGTCGAAACGTTTGTTAAGATAAAAGGTCGTAATTAAGTGATAGTTTTTCACTACAGGATATTATTCCTTGGTAGAAACGTTTCTGTAATAAACTATGCTTAGACATTGCTTAATATTTGTCTGAGATTGAGTGTTATATAAAAGCATAATGTTTTTCTGATTTTTTATCTTTAAAAAATATGTTTTTTTAATTCTTCAAAATTTTTATTTATCATCCAAGTTTTGGAGTGCAGAAAAATCTTTACCTTTCAATTCCATCAAATCGGGACAAAAATGACTTAAAAAAAGTTAAGAACAAATTTTTTATTCCTTACAAAAATAATTAACTTTTTTTAGTAAAAAAGTAATCATTTATAGTTCTAGTAAAATTTGTATAAAATCCTTTTTTGGATATAAAGGATTAGTTAAACCTCGATTCTTCTAAATCCAAACGGATTTCGTTATTAAACAAAGTTAAAACCTGCCTTAAGTTAGGGATCTATCAGGTGAAGCAACAGAAAAGAAATGGAATCAATGGTAACTGAATAAAAATAGACAAATTAAACAGAAAAAATTGGAATAAAAATTTTCAAAATAATAGACAAAAATTTTAATTGAAATAAAATCATATGGTAAAGCCCAGAAAAAAAACTCATCATCAAACATCGAAACCTACAAATGTTTTTATATTTTCTCTACTAAGTGTGCCAGATTTATAAATCGGCAAATCGAAACAAATATGGACCTACAAAATTTGAACAATTTTTTTATTCCTTACAAAAAAAATAAAAAAAAAATAAATTTTATACTAAAAAAGTGATGAAATAATTCATGTTTGAAAGCAGATTTTCGAACCTAGATTTTTAGGATTATAAAATAAAAGAAGTTTTTTCAATATCACTAAGGATTCTATTAAGGGAAAAACTGGAACACCTTGAACTCTCGTATACACACATATTATAAGCGAAATGCGCCCATGGTTGAAGGTGTAAATTTGATTGGTGTAACGAATTTTGACTAGTAAAAAAAGATGAAAATGGATAAATGATATTTTTCAAGAACCATGGTCGATATAGTCAGTGTAAAATTCGCTTACAGTGATGATAATGGTTGTCGATGTACGGAATATGGAGGTGATCAGATTAGAACATTTCCATTTTGTGATAAATAACTTGTTCTAAATGGGAAGAAGCAAAATAAGTTGATGAGACCAATCTGTGGAATTTGTTATTTATTACGATACTGTTTCAGGGTCATCATTGCGAAAAAGATACATCCTTGGAACAGTAGACAAAACAAACCATAAGAATTTTTTAACTTTCTTCATGATTCCCTACATAAGACTAAAGTTTATACAAAAATGAAAAAAAAAATTAATCAGCGTTCTTTTATAGATGCTACTCAGAGATGTAAAGAGAGGGGCCGAAATTTCTGAACCTAGTGGGAAAAAATATCTTATACTGTTATTGGTTATGCACCTCCCCTGATATGCTGAAAATTTTTGGGTTTCCTGGTTCTAATTCCTAGCTATGCTGAGGAGCCGAATTTGGACCGAAGCCATGGACCGGAGTATAATGATATTTCGGCATCTGAAGAAGGACCAGACTTAGAGCGACTAATATGTACAAATTGCTTCGGACTGCTGATAGCTAAAAAGAGTAATCACGTTTTGAAAGGTATAAGAGTCAGTAATTGTTTCTCCTGCTGTTTTGAAAGCCTTTAAATTACTTTTGGAATAAAAAAAATATTTTTTGAAGCATATATTTATTTGTAGCTATATTTTACTTACAGTGGCGTTCCTATCTTTAATGACGCCCGTAACGGATTCTAATTTTCCGACCCTCAAAATTTCAAATAACACTTCAAAACGCCCAAAGATTAGTAATACAGGTATTTGGGTATGAAAAATTTGGATAAAAAGTGCAGGAAAGCCTTATTACATTACTATTTAAGTTTAAAATATCTTGATTAAATTTTTATTGCTGATAAATTAATGCAAATAAATTTGGCGGCCAAACGGTCAGCCCCTCTTGATACGTCCGAATTACTTAATATTTTTTAATATGTTTTTTAATTAATTTTCCTAGGTTAAAGCTCTGCATTTTCTCATAATTATTTTAATTATAAAACTTTTATACACAATTCAATGTGGATATACATATTTCATTTCCAAAGCCATCGCTATGGGGCTATGGGTCAGCTAACCCCCCCCCCTACAAGAAAATTGATATTAATTGTTGCTATTGTTTGTTAAAAAATGTGCTACTTTGAATTACAATTTGAGAAAACAAGGTATTGTTTATATAATGTAATAAGATTATCAAAAACTTATGCAAAGAAGAAAAAAGGCGTAAGAAAAGTTTTATGGACAATATGCAATTTATATTTTTTAATACAACACAGATAAAACAGCTTACACACGTTTTTTTTTATAAAAAGACTTTTGGCCTTTTTATTTGCAAAATCTTTCAAAATGGAGGTCAAAGTTTTACCCTAAACAAATGACATATTTACAGGCAAGCCAGTATCAAGAAAAAAATGTCAGTATTTTCACTTGTTTGCAATATACATTTGTTGAGTACAGTATGTTATTTGTTACAGTCTTACTTTTCCGTTAAAAAGCAAAAGTAAAAAGATTCGTCCTAGACTAAAGGCGATGTTAACAATAAGTTTATACATTGCAACATACAATTTACAATGCATATTTATAGTTGGAATATAAAAGTAACCTGTACTCGAGGAAATTGACAAAACGATGCATAACAAATATTTTTTTGTAATAAAGCAAAATAAAACCTGAAATTTAACAATGGAAAGGTCGTAAAGAATAACTTTCGACAAAGCATGTGTATTTCTTATATATATATAATTTACCATATGGTTTTTCAATTACAACATAAAATAAAGTATGATCCTTGCGAATATATTTGCCACACTAACTACACTTCCTTGTTACCCTTTTCTATAGACTTACACTTAGTCAAAGAGCAGTAACCTTTAACTTTGGGTGTTCAAGTTGGTTCATTTGTTTTGGTGAAACCGTAAAGAGAAAGCAGATTTGAAGTAGATATGCGAGTAAATGAATCTTCTGACTTTCATAGACCTTTCTGCTATATCTAAGCTAGATGCCTTATAAAGCTATTCCTATCTATTTTGCAACAGATGGGTATAAGCACTTGATTAGCATTCTAAATTACGCAGCTGTTATTAGCAGCAATGTAGAGAAAATTTGTAAAAATCGCTATTGGCCATCATCTCATCAAAGCCTTATATATAGCAGCAAAAATTTCGAGGCCTCCTTTTGAAAACGTTTACCCCACACGTATATTTGTTGCAGTCTAAGATTCTTTGCGGTGGTTTTTTTTATCCAAATGTATCAATTCTTGAAACATATTGTCTCGATACGACATAAACAGGTTTAAAATTATTTTTGGAATGCTCGTGTAGAATGTAAATGGTGAAAGAGGAATACTGTGTTAATAAAAGCATTCTTTTGCATCCAGTAAACCCGAAACTTTACGTATGCAAGGACTAGAACATGTGGCTAAAATATTCTATTGTTCCTAACAATATCAGAAATTGAAAAATATTTATCGTTGGCGCATATACACAATTCACGCCACATGAAAAATCTGTCAACATAAATAATACAAACAGGAGATAAGCCAAAGTTATTACAGGATTATGATGTCTTCTCCACTTATCACTATAGTTACCGAAAGATAAACTCAAAATATTCTTCGACTATATTTTAAAACCTAGATTACTAGAATATACTTAAAAAAAATTCATGAGAAATTTCACCTCTAAAAAGGGCCTTTGGTTTTATTTTTTGGCGAAAAATTTTCTTGGATTTGGTTTATTTGCTGACAAATTTAACTTTTTTGTAACATAACCAAATTTTTCTTTCTTAATAGCAATTTTTTTTATCTTTTTCTATTTTCTGTTGTTTCTTTTTTAATTTTATTTTATTTTTCGTCGTTAAGTGGTTTTGCCGATTTCTTGATTTG